>CM062930.1:62502500-63127500 GCA_031878705.1 Tapirus indicus
AGGCTGTGCTTTAGAGGTGAGAGTTAAGTCTGACTTAAAGGATACTAGGTAGGATTTGGAGAGGAGAGTTAGAAGATGAGGCCACCAGGTAAGGAGAGCACCAGGAGTTAAGGATCAGAGGCAGGAGTAAATGCAGCAGCAGGCTATGGAGGGTATAAAATCCTGCAAGACTGCATAACTGATGATGTCATGTCACACAGGTAGGGGACAGCCCGTAGAGAGCGTTGACCACCAGAATGATGAAACATGCCTGCAGAATTTAATTTAAATTTTTTTTCTCTTTGAAATTTTTCATAAGAGCAAGTGTGGAAGAATGGCAGGATTTGATTTGTGTCAAGCTGTGTCGTTACAGCCATCCAAACCAAATTCCCCTCGGTGTGGTTGTCCATGTGAACCATTTCCTCAGCAACAGCCCCACTGGAGTGGGGAGACGGAGGGTGCTCCCTGGAGCAATATTAGGTTGTCCAGAGGCAGCTTCGGTTCCCATCCTGTGAAGCCTGCTAAGTTACAGGAGAAATAAACTTTTGCTAATCTTGTCAGACTGACTCATCTCGTAGAGAAAGTATACATCTAGTATAATTGTTTCTTAGTGACAGTACTTGCTAAGCACTGGCCATTTTTGTTTCACATTACACTTGTACTCAAAACTGAAATGTGTATTTTAGTTTCCCTCCCAGTTCATTTGTGTTCTGACGTTTAAGAGAAAAAAATTTGTAAATGCATTTGTTTCTACTCTCTGGTAAACAGTCCCTTATCCAAGTTAGTAAGGAAAGATGTAATCCCAAAGTAGCTAACAGAAGTTTGACAATTTAAAATCCTCTGAAAGGAGTTTAATTTTATTATTTCCCCATTAAAACAATTTTTCAACTTTAGGTGAGTATTGTACAATGAAAGCCTATTTTACAGAAGGATACAACTATTTTATAATTATGATAGTAATTGCTAACCTCCAAAATTCCCACAATGGGTTGTAAATTTATTATATTAAGTAGATCACATATATCCCTGATGATCTTATTTCTCATCAAAAAATCCTTTCTGCTAGGTGAGGGCAGAGATAAATCTCCCTCCTCTCAACAAATTTACATAAATTTCAGGACGCAAATTATTATAGAAATACAATAGTATTTCTAACAATGTATGTATTATGTACCGGGTGGGTACAATACTTAAAAGCAGATATTTTAAAAATAAATACCATGTTTTTATAAACAACTTTCTGATAAGACTTAACAGTAGTAATTTCTTTCTTATATCGTTTCTGGTCAATTTAAATTGAGGATCCCAAAATATTACCTAGAATTAATTAGAAGACTCTAATGTGGTATTTTTTCATGAGTCTCCTACTTTACTGCCCAGTTTGAACCATAAAGTATATTACCATGAAAAATGTGGTCCTATATACAGCTTTGTATTTTATTTCAGTTACTTTTATGACCTTGAAACTTGGCAGGCGTGCTACTCCTCCACCTTTCTCCTCCCATTTCCAAAGAATTTATAGGCTATCTTAACTCCATAGTTTTCTTTTTTTCCCTAAAAATTTGAATCATGATTTAGGTTTCTTTTTATTAATAGAGAATTTATATAACATGAATTCTCTCTCAGTTTTTACTCATCATCTCTATGAAACTCTTTTTAGTCTGTTCCAATTTCATGCCATGCCATATTCTATAAAAGTTTATTACATACAATTTTAATGGCAGAGCACAAAACTGAATAGACTAAAGCGTTCCATTATAGGTAAACTTTTAATAGGCAATCTGAACCAATGGTGCAACTTAATTAACCCTCTAAATATTTTATCCTGTCTTCAATATTTGTAATGTCATCTCGAAGAGAAATCTGAGTTTGTGCGGATGGTTTTTGCAGGACTACTCATTTATGAGCATCCAGACAGACAGACGTATTTATTTTAATTGAACCTGTACTTACTTGGTAAGAGGTGCTGACCTCACCTATGCCGGGTGTGGGTTGAGTCCAATTTTCCACTGAAGGTAGTTTACCCAGACCCGTTGGGAACCTGTGTTTACTCTCCCAGACCACGTGGGGTATATTGTGCAGGACAAATACTGATTTGCTGAGTAGCCAGTGTCCTGAGGACCTGAAAGAGTGAACTGGGTTCCAGGGTGAAGTGAAGTGAAGGAGCCAATGACTTTTCCAGTTGTCTTCAAAAGCTCGTCGAGTGCTGATCAGTTCCAGAGCCAGAAATCCCTGGTGAATTTGGGACAGAAGAGCCTTGTCAGAGTTGAATTTCCTTCTTGTAAGGTTGTTTCACTTTATAGGCACATTGATTTTGTTTTTTTAAAATAAAATCTCTGAGGCACACGATGGAGAAAAGACTAGCTGTGTAGGAGAACACTTGGTAGCTATTATGGATCTCGAAGTGCGTAGGAACCGTATGCTGCTGCTGTTCCAAATGCAAAGGAAAAAAGAACTAAAAGGCTAAAGTAATGCCATGTTGTATATTGTGGCCAAGGATTATATTTGTTATGAGCCCAGCATCTATTTTTAAATAAAGGGGTAGATCAGGAGTCAGCAAACTATGGCCTGTAGGCCCACATTTTTGTAAATAAAGTTTTATTGAAACACAGTCATGCACATTGATTTATGTATGGTTGCTTTTGTGCTACAACGGTAAAGTTGAGTAAATGCAACAGAGTCTATATGGTCCACAAAGCCTAAAATATTTACTATCTTGCCCTAAAAGTTTGCAAATCCCTGGGGTAGTTGTATAACCCTATGATAGATGAATGTCACATTTTATGTAGAAATATTTTAATGTAAATTAGAGATATCCTCACATTCAACCTCTAATTTCTTCAGTGGATATCTTAAAAAAATATTTTCTATATAGCCAAAATGAAATTATTATACATAACAAAACTAATAGTAATTCCTTAATGTAATTTGATACTGATTCATGTAAAAATTTATGAATTATTTCCAAAACGTAATTTACAACTGGTTTGTCCATGCCAGCAGCCAATCTGGGACTATGCCTTGCGTCTGCTGTTTGTGTCTCTCAAGTCTCCCTTACACAAGATGTGTCCCTTTTTTCATGGCACTGACTTCCTGAAAAGGCCATGTCATTTCTCCTGTAGAATGTCTCACCTTCTGTAATATATCTGACTGCTTTTGAGGGGTATCAAATGGTATGCTCCTCTCTGCCCTGGATTTACCATAAATTGAAAGTTGGATCTCAACTGAATTCAGGTTAAACATGATTGTCCAGAAATCATGAGAAGTGATCCTCAGATCTGAAGATGTGTGTCACCATTGGTGACACTAAGATTATCAGCTTAATCAATGAATTATTTTAAAAATAGGAAAAATGGCATCTAAGAAGTAAAAACGTGGTACAAGAAGTAGAGTTAGAAATGGAGCTTGCAACCTGACATTGATTTCCTGCTCCCTGTGCTGTTTCAGGCTGGCCCTCAGCATGTAACCTGACCTTGACTCTCCATTGCTTTTTTAAGTCGTTTTTCCCCGGATCGTGTCTGACTGAATGAAGTTCTGTAGCAATGGTGTAGTGGCCTATTTTCCTGATAATTATGCCTGGTTTGGGTTCTGAGTTGTTGAGGGTTTTGCTTTGTTGTATTTCCTTCTTTGTTTTTAAGTGACGGAATATCGGAGAAAAGCAACAAAATGATTAAAGATTGTAAAGATTGATAACGAGATGCGAAGGAAATTAAAAGGAGTCGTGATTGGTACTTAGATAAATAGAGAAGCCCAAGCTGTAAGTTAATATTGCATCTAGGTAATTATAACCATTTAAAAAGTTGAATGTAGTTTTAAAGCACTTAAATTTCCAGCTTGGAAGGGTGTAGAGGCTCCTTCTCTGGCATGAAATAAACCGATGGGTAAGGATCAATCTGCCTGAGGCTGGAACTTGTGGCTTTTCAAGACGGACTTTCATTGTGTTAGTCTAAGTTTTCCATTTTGCCTTGCAACTATTCTTTCCTTGGTTCGTGAACTTGTATTTTACAACCCAGGTCTAGTTTTGTATGTGTCTTAGCTAAAATAATGTAGTGTTATTTGGTGTGTGTGTTTAGGACTGTGAACTTATTGCTGCCAGTGACCTAACCTGTCTCATGACTCTCAGGCAGGAATGCATTTACGGCCCTTGCAAGAGGAGGGATAGAGTGAGAGGCGGGAAGACGCTGCAGGGAGAGAACAGTGAATGAACTTTAAAAATTCCCGCAAGGCTCAGAGGGCTCCCATCAGTAGGAAGACAGTTAATCAAAATGACAGGTGCAGAGCTACAAGCCTGTCAGAGGGAACATGCTGGACAGCCTTGTAATGACCTCGGGGAAATGTCTGAGCTTCTCTTGGATATTGGATGTATTAGAATTGGTACAGAGAGGAGAGAGCTGAGATTCAACAGTTGAAAAATAAAGAATCGTGCTTCACTGGTTTGGTAAAAATCACTGCCTAAAAGAAACTGCCCATCGTCTGTCCATGATGTCTTAAGTAGACAAAAGGTAAATCAGATCTCGGTTCATTACTGACTGATTCACTGTTATACTAGTTTAAGTAGAATTTTAACTGCATTCTGCTGGTCTGACATGCAAGAGATCTGAGTTTAGGGTAAAAATGCTGGTGAATGGAGCCAGCCCTGATGGCCTAGTGGTTAAAGTTCAGTGGTCTCGCTGCTTTGGTGGCCCGGGTTCGTTTCCCAGTCATGGAACCACACCACCCATCTGTCACTTGCCATGCTGTGGCAGTGGCTCACATTGAAGAACCAGAAGGACTTACAACTAGGATATAGAACCATGTGCTGGGGCTTTGGAGAGGAAAAAAAAAAAAAAGAGGAAGAATGGCAAAAGATGTTAACTCTGGGCAAATCTTTCCCTGCAAAAACAAAAAAGAAGTGCTGGTGAATGAACAGGAGAAGGTGGAGAGAGGTACTCGACTGGGCTGTAGGTCTGACCCCTGTGAAATGAGAGGAGGAAAGAAGAGTTGGGTGGGAAGAGCTTCAGACTTCAGTGCAGTTCTGAGAAGATCTCAGCCAGGCCAGTGGGGAGTCCCTGGGCACAAATTGCCCATTAGAAGAGTCCTGAGTTGGGCAGGAATGGCTAGAGCTAGTAGTGCCCTCACAGTGCTCAATCATTGGCTGAGAGAACCTTGGGGGAGGCTTCAGCACTAGTGCAGAGGGCTTGGAGGTGTGGTGACCAGCATCCACTCTGTTGACCCTGCTCCCCCCTTTGAAGGGAGATCTGAATGGCACAACTCCATGGCTGCCACAGCCAAGATTGTCCACAAAAGCAAGCTCTGTCACTCCTACCTCTCTCTGTTCTTGGTTTTCATGCCCTTGTAGCAATCACTTGGTTGTATAATTAAATTTAACACAGAGAAGGACACTATGCAATGTACATTTCTTCAACATTTTAGAGACTGTTTCTATGTTTTGATAATGCAAGTTGACTACTTGCCACTTGTGAACTTAGGGCTGTGACCTGAAGAACAGGTAGATCTTTTGCTAACTAGATAATGAAAAAGACACTGAATGCATGAAGAAAATGGTGAGATTACCGTGTCTCATTTTTCCTTTCCTACATAGTGTCAAGTAGAGAGCTGAAGTAGGTAATCAATTAATGCTTCATGAATGGTTGAATGTTTATTCTGATTTCTACTTACTTATTAGTTATTTATTTAGAGTTATTTGTTGAGAATGCTGATGATCTCTAACTCCATGCCCCTTCTTTCTTATGTCCCGAGTTTGATTGTTTATTAACTGTAATAACTAAGAACAGGTGATTAAGACTCTCAAAAGAAGAGTTAAAATCACAGCAGAAGAAAGTGTTTTTGTCTCTAACAAATCTTCAGTTTTCTTATTTGCTTTAATTTAGCTATAAAATTTAACAGCACACATATCTATGTAGGTCAACTTCAATCAGATTAAAATCGATAGCTAGTAAAACAGTGTGTACATACTACTCCTGAATTCGGACAGCAACCTGATCCAGTGCCTGAAATGCCCATTTAATGATATATAATAACTTTACTTCCTTACTAATACAGCTAAAAAATATCCATCCTTCTGTTCTTTTAAATTTTTATTTAAGTTTCTTCCGCTAAGAGATGCATTTTCATTTTTGTGATGCCAGCCAAATCTTTCAAGGAAGACGATTGATCACTGGGGTCACCGGGTCACTCTGCTGTATGGAGCTCAGGTCAAAAAGATGGGACAGAAACAAGGTCTATAGAACGTAGTGAGTGATGGTGTGGATTATGATAGTGTTATGGGTTGAATTGTGTCCCCCCAGAAGTATGTTGAAGTCCTAACCCTAGGTACCTGTGAATTCGGAAATAGGGTCTTTACAGATGTAATCAAGACGAGGTCATACTGGGGGGCTCTAATCCAGTATGACTGATATCCTTAAAAGAAGAGGGAAATTCGAACGGTCGGAGAGAATGCCATGTGACCACAGAGGCAGAGATTACAGGTAAGCTGCCAAAAACCAAAGAAAGTCTGGGGCTACCAGAAGCTGGAAGAGGCAGGGAAAGATCCTCCCCTAGAGGCTTGGCAGAGAGCGTGGCCCTGCCCACACCTTGATTTCAGAATTCTAGTCTCCAGAACTGTGAAAGACTAATTTTTATTGTTTTAAGACACTCAGTTTGCAATACTTTTGTTATGACAGCCCTATGAAAATTATTATAAGTGGTATTTTAAATGGTAAGAGAGTGAAGATTGCACAAGTATCAATGAGAAAAAATATATAATTATCAATTTTAGTATATCTGGATTGGTGATGCATGGATATGGTCCATAGTTATAAAGGTGTAAAGGTATATAGTCAAAGCATCTCTTGCTACATTTCCCCACATCTCCTGCAGAGATCTGCTATTACTGTTTGCTTGGATATCATTCAAAAAGTATGTAATGTATTTACAAGCATGGAAGAATATTTCCTTTCCTTTCCCAACCCCTCTCAAAAAATTTTGTTAGTGTCATTGAGTCGATTCTGACTCCTAGCGACCCTGTGTACAGCAGAGCGGAACCCTGCCTGGTATTTTGCGCCATCCTCTCACCTTCCAGTGCTACATCAGACAGTGCTCCGCTGCTATTCACAGGGTTTTCATGGCCCGTTTTTTCTGAAGTGGGTGGCCAGGTCTTTCTTTCTAGTCTGTCTTAGGAAGAGAGCTTTCTCTGGAAGCTCTGCTAAAACCTGTCCACCATGGGTGACCCTGTTGGTATTTGAAATACGAGTGACATAGCAACCCGCCGCTGCCACAGTATGACAATGACAGACAGGTGGTAACGGGTGGTGTGGTTCCCTGCCCAGGAAATGAACTCGGGTTGTGGCGGTGAGGGTACCCAATCTTAACCACCAGACCACCAGGGCTAGCTTCTGCTGGCTTCTCAGCAAATGGCAACGTGCTATTTACACATTTTCAACCCTAACTTTTTCATTTACAATATATCTTTGAGATCTTTGCATATGAACACTCGTAGAGTTACTTTGTAATAAGGAAAATTTAAATTTGGCATATAAAATTCTTTGTTTATGAAACCCAATAATTGTTTCTGTTGCTATTACTGTTGCTATTATTAGTGGTATGACACAATCATATATGTAATGCTTAATACTATCATGTTTTGAAAACTACCATGTGCTGGGCACTGTGCAAAGTGGTTTACATATTTCATTTAACCTGTTCTTGGGTAGGAGCAAGAGGATTAACAAGAAAGCTTCGATTTCCTTGGCCTAAAGAACATAAAAGAAATGCTTACTGTTGGAACAGGATCAAGTTCCATTTGTGCTGTAGGCTCCTGAAAAGAATGAAAAATGGAAATTTTTATAGGTAGTCCTGATTACTGCCAAACTGCCTCAAGGTTAGTGTTATGTTAAAATCCTTATCTCTTGTCTTTTACTTGTCATTACTAAAAAAACATTATTTCTTTGGTGCTATAAATCTAATTTTTCTTTGTACAGAACTTATGCTCAGCAAAGCAGTGCCCGGTTTTGATTTTCCTGAACATTCTTAACTAGGATCAAAGCAAGGGTACATAGTATTTTATGTGGAGGATGTGAGCCAATTACATGTGCAACCCAACATGTCATCCTAAAATTACTATGACTATCACTACCACCCACGGTTCAAATATGGATTTTTCATTGGAAACTTGACAGCTGGGAATTGGAAGGACATGGAATATTGTCTATGGCCACAAAGAAGTGGGGAAGTATCTGTGGCATACTGTCCTGCTTAAGACATGGAAATGTAAAAGATCACATGACTTCTAATCTGCTGTAGAAATAGGGTAAATAGACTAGTACTTCTGAAAGTATACCAAAAGACCTCCATTCTTGACATGTACGATAACAACAGGGAGGACTCCCTTCTGTTTTAATTGATTATTTCTTTGCCAGAGCTATGTGGTGGCAGAGACTGATGGTTTTCCATCAGAGTTCCAGCTAGGGAGTTTATACCAGCCTCCTTTGCAGCTAAGTGTGGCAGGTAACCAAGTTCTGCTCAGTGGGATGTGGATGAAAGTGGTGTGTAAGGATACTTCCAGGCCAGACTCCAGGAAGAAATGGATGTGCGTGCCTTTTCTGTTTCCTTTCCTGCTGTTCGGATATACACGTGATGGTGGAAACAGGAGCTGCCACCTTGGAATCAAGAGGGAAGCAACGTGTTGAGGATGGCAGAACCACCCTATCACCGTGGAATATTCCTCAAGGGAGAAATAAACCACTGTCTCATTAAAGCTCCTGTATTTTGTGGGTGCTCTTTGTTTCAGCAGCTTAGATTGTGCCCTAACTAATGCACTCATATGCCCAGATATTGATAGGGAAACTGGCCACCCCCATCTTTTAACTAACTTCTGGAATCAAATGTTAAACATGCAAATTACAAATCTCAGAGCAGCCTAGATTCCAAGATAACAATTCTCTTGCTTGCTTTATTTAATTTTGTATTTTAGAAATGTCTGTGACATGTAATGAGACCAGTTAGTATCAAGTTGGTTACAGCAATATTTTCCAAGCTGCTTTTCAGGAAAGTTGTATTAATGGGTTAAGGATTCTGTACCCAATTCCAGTGTGAGGGGGAGGGTTCTCCCATGCCAACAAACAATTCTCTGACACTAGCTGAATGTCCTACAATTCAGCTCAATTCTAACACTATCTACCCAGAGATGTCATCAGATTCCACATGTTAAGGGCTCAGTCCCACGAGACTGCCCTCCACTTCAGACACCAATCGCAAGTCCGAGTTGTTACCTGTACTTCTGACCAACTGATTATAAATCAGAGGTTCTCATGATCCCTTGTAGGGTTTGATTAGTTGCTAGAGTAAACTCAGGAAACCCGTTTACCCACTAAATTATCGGTTTATTACAAAGGATATTAAAGGGTACGAATCAACAGCCAGATGAAGAGATACGTAGGGTGAGGTTCTGAACAAAGGAGCTTCTGTCCTTGTGGAGTTGGGCCTGGCATGGTGACATGTGGAAGCATTCTGGTTCCCCAACCTGGGGAAGCTCTCTGAACTCTCTCCTTTTGGGTTTTTATGGAGGCTTCATTACATAGGCATGATTGATTAATTCATTGGCCATTGGTGATTGATTCCACTTCCAGCCCCTCCCCTTCCCTGGAAATCAGAGGGTGGGACTGAAAGTTCCAACCCTCTTTTCATGGTTGGTTCTCCTGGCAACTAGCCCCCATCCTTAGGTGCTTTCCAAAAGTCACTTTGTTAACATAAACCCAGCTGTGGTGGGAAGGGTCTTGTTATGAATAATAAGACACTCATTTCACCTTTATGGCTGTGAAGAGATTTTAGGAACTGAGGACAAGAGACCAAATATTATAACAAAAGATGCTCCCAGTGCTCTTGCACGCAGGAAATTTCAAGAGTAGTGGAGCTGGGAATGAAGACCAAAATATGACCAAAATATATATTTATTATAAATCACAATATCACATGGGCGTTCTTCCAGAAAAGGTGTGGGGGATGACTTGAAGACAGTAAGCGTGAAAAGTAGTGGGTCAGATAATTTTAACCAGTTTCTTCAGAGCCTATAATGAGAAACTAATACCACTAATCTGCCAGGGGGAGGATATAGTGTGCAGTGTTTTCCAATATTATTTGACTATGGATCTCTTTCTTTGGGACAGTTATTAATGTTTAATGGAACTAGGGTTCTTCTGAAACATAGCTTGCAATTACAGTGTTACAGAGTTACAACTGTCTTGTATTTTCCTGATCTATAAACCATCTGTCTCTATTAAGGATGACTATGTGTCTCATCCATTTGGGTTGATCAAAACTTTACCTCTTAGAAGGCAATCATATTTATCTTATATTCAAGGTCTGGAGGAGTTCTTCGTATTCAGTCCCCTGGGCTATAAACATCGTACAAGTAAAAAGTATTAGTATTTGTCTTCATAAAAAGAAAATTATATAAATTTGAATATTTGAAATAAATATATTCTACTAAGAAACCATTTTATCAGCTTTATATTACTTGGATCATATATAATATTTTATTGGCAAAAGTGGCGATGCTGCAACAAAAATAAGTTGAAAAATCATTGTTGGTGTTACTAGAGCCATGGGGATTGTTAGGTTGGATGACATCAGTTGGGGCTGTATTGTGGAGGGTGTGAATTTACACTTAGTTTGGTAGGTACTTGGGAGCCACTGAAGGTTTCTGAACAGGGCAGGAGTAGGATTAGTGTTTTTCTTGAAGAAGAGTAATCTGACAGAACAAACAATGGTTTGCGGCGGGCAATGCTGGAGGGAGGCCGATTATCAGGCGGGGGGCCACTGCAACCCATCCAGGGGAGAGGGATGAAGGGAAGATGGTTCAGGGGTAGTTTTCAGAATTTCTATGCTTCACAATCCTACTATTGGCATTATATTTTGTCTAGAGCTGACATGTGGGCTTTTGGAAACATAAATCAATAATAAAAGATTAAAAAATAGAAGCACACAACTACAATTGAAAATATAGAAGCCCTATTTGTTTCCTGGTTCCCTTGTGACAGCTGTTGATGAAGCACGTCCAATGGTTCTTCACAGTCTTGGCTTATGTCACATGACCTTTTGTTCCATAACTCTCCTTCCTTGAGTATATTTGTGCCAGAAGGGTTGAATCATGAAATTACGTTCTGTAAAGAGTTATTTGTTCAGCACAACTTATTTACTCTTTAGTTGAATTTCCCATGCACTTAATGTGACGGTTGAATTTTTGTTAGGGGATTTGCAAAGCCTCCAGGCCATACATAGCCAGTGTTCGTGGTAGATGGAGAGCTGCGGTACTTGTAAGGAACCTACCAGAAATCCAACTAGCTTTAGCCACCTAAAGCTCAGAGTTTGTGAATTCCTAATTCAAATTTGGCACTTCTGTGTGGTGCACTTTTATTTCTAAGTGCGTATGCTGCTTCGGTCCCACAACAATGTTTTTATTTGAGTTGTCTGGGATCTGAAGAGAGCCTCAAGGTACATTTTGTTAATTTAAAATAACCTCTTCCGTTTTATATAGGGGCCTTCTAATTGTTTTCTTTGTTTTTAAATGTGTATATGTCCAAAGGAGAACAAAATATAAGCACAGGTGTTTACACAGAGACAATGAGTTTCATTAATTCTCATCTGCATAAAAGCCATTTCTACCAGTATGGCCTCTTTTTCTATTACAAATTAGATGCAATTTATCCAGAGAAAAAAAAGGATGTTTCCTAATAGTATGTCACTAGGGTATGGTCTGTGTCTGGATTGCTTTTAATACTTGCGCTTAAGTTATGCCAGTAAACTTTCCTCACACAGATCATTGGAAAAAGCTGTAGTTTGTTTATTAGCTGTAATACATGATGCTGGCGTGAGTTGACTTGCACATAATTACTCTGTGGAAAGCGGAGGCGGTTAAGTGTGTATTGCTTGTAATACTGGAGATACCTCGTGAATGCCACCCTCGTTACAAGTTGTGATTAACTGAACGTCTTCCTGTCTATAACAAGCAGGAGGCGGTGGTTTCAGAGTTTCTGCTTGATTCTCTACTCAGCACTGTAGGATGTCCTTGACAGGATGTCCTTTAAGGAGCCTTCTTTGTCTTTGATGTTGTGTAGGTGGGAGCTTGAACTCTCACTGTGACTTTTAGGCTCTTTTTCGTATGCTGCTTCCCAAGGTTCAGTCACAGGTATGCAGGATCATTCATTCACCCGGTCAGGACTTCCATTTGCCCAATTCTGGGGGGCACTATTCACGTAGAGTAGAAAGTGGATGGTGCCCTTTGGATTTGTGAGATGTGATGACACTGATCTTGATCTCCCATATTGGAAACTTTCCAGTGATAGAATGTGCCCTCATTCTCAGTGGGATTAAGTTCAACTTCTTAAACACAGGCAGGTACAATGCTCCACAGTCTGCCCCTGCCTGTCTCTCCAGGCACCTCTCTTCCTACAAATCTCCTCTCCCTCTTACAGTTCCCAGAAGGGGAGCTGGGTTTTTTGGAGGTCTCCACATCTTTACATAGTCTCTCGTTTAGTAATGCTTTTCCCATTTTAGGTTCACCTAAAGAAATCCTACTCATTCATTCCGTAATCCGGCTGTTATTTATTGAGCACCTACTATGCACCATACCTTATGCTAAGCACATAGAAAGTGCTCAATTATGGTCTTGAATTGGATAAATTAATCCTTGGAGAAGACTCAGCTTAAAATTACCTCGTTTATAAAACTTTCTCCTTCTTGGCACTTCGTGCAAAACTTCTTTTAAATTATCTCTTTGTTCATTTACATCGTGTTGTGGTTGCTTAATTTATCTGTGTATTTTCACTCTCTGGTTCATAAGTACTTTGAGTACAAGATCTTGATTTTTTCATTTGTTTCCTAACAAATAGCTCAGTAAATTGGAAAGAGCGAAAATTAGAGTAGAATAGACTGAATTCCAACGCCACCTCTTACTAGCGGGGCAAGTTAATTAACTTTTCTAAATCCTGGATTCCCCGTTTGTGTATTGGAGATAAGGACATCAAATTAAATCAATTCAACAAGGTTTATTTGTTTTTACTGTGTCCTTAGACTTTAAATGAGAACATGTTTGTACGTTTCCAGTACAGTGCCTTCCACACTGAGAATGAACATACTGGGGTGTCTGCTCATTATAGTTCTCTTCTTTCCCTTCCCTGTGACTTTGACCAGAATAGGAACTCATGGATGTCTCTTGAATAAATGGACAGGGCACACAGGATCCTATCATTAAATATGTTTAGCTATGAATGAGGGAATTGGCATGAATTTTGTATATTATTTCTGGGCAGTGGCATCTCTGCTGTTCGGCTCCTGAGTAACAGGGACCCTGCCCTCTGGCTGTCTTAAACAGCAGCTGCCTGGCGCAGCCTCACCCATCTTTCTCTCTTTTGACAAAAGAGAGTAATTATTTGAAAATCTAGTCATATACATTTTTTTCCTTCCAAAAAACCTATGCAACACAATAAACAAAATTATTATTCATTCTGTATTAATTCTTCCTGCCGAGTTTGGAAAATGAATTTAGAGGGAATTTCTGGAAGAATATCTGAGGACCGGAAAATAAAAATCGTGGTTTTATTTTAAGCTTGTCAACAGGGGTGACAGGTGCAAGAATTGTAGCCCAGATGTACGGGAAGCAACTCATAAATTCTATTTCTTACTATGTTTTATCTTGCCTGCCACTTTCCCTAAAATGGAAATAATTTTTAATATCTTAGAGAGAGATGGGAAAATTCCACTTTTATTTGGAAGGGTGACACTATGGTGAATGAACATTCACAGGGACACTTGTCTATTTTAGTGGCTGGCTTCTGGGAGAGAGGGTTGCCCTACAGCCTGGCACTCAGGCTCTTTTGGATGCTGCTGGGCCTGTCATTACTGCTCCTCTTTGGGGTCTCCATCTTTCTGTTAAAGGCACTAGGAGGTGACTGTGGGACCTGATTAGAAGTCCTTTAATTTCCCTAAGTCAGCTTACACAATATTCAGAGGACTGGTTCTTTTCAATCAGAGAGGAGAGGAAGGATTTTTAAGTTGAGGGGTGGGCAGTAAGCATCCCCAGTGAAAAGCAGATTCAGCTTGGTTGAGAGGGACAAGACAGGAAGAGGGTATTAGTGGGTACAGAGCTGGCCTGGACTCTGAGGGCCGGCGTGGGGAGTATGCCAAATTGTCTTTCTGTTTGAGTTCTGGCTTGATTCAGAGTGTGGACCACTATATCCTTCTTACCCTTAACAAATGCCAAATGGTGACTTCTCTTTTTTGTAGGGTCGTCTCAAGTGGAAGGAGATGAGGTTTTTGTATGATATAGAGCTAGACCATGAGCTACAGAGTCTCTACAAAATAGGAGACAGGTCAGATACAAAACTTGTATTTTCTGGCTTAAATTTTTATGACTGCAAATCTTACTTCTAACAGAAGTAACTGGGAGTTGGTAAATCTGTAATTCTGACGACTTGATCGAACCCCTGGCATGTGCAGGGAAGTTTCTGGGATGTCAGTAAAGAGAAGTGTGAGAGTAGGTCCTTGTTCTACTGATTTTATAATCTATTTGGGGAGGCTAAAAGCAACTCTTAAAGCTAAGTCACAAGGAAACAGGAAAATAACCACTACATAACTAGAAGCAGCCCTCAGTTTGATACCAACATCAGGAAGTTCTTGGGTTCAGTGCAGAACTTGAAACCTTAGTGTGTTCTGACTATAGAGCATTAAATGGTTTCTGTTCCTGGGAGCACAGTGTCATCTTGTGGAATTGATCTCTCAAATTTGGAATGGTTCAAATCTAGCAGTGCAAAACTGTCACAGGAAAGAAAGAAGAAACGATCCCAGATGTGTTGTCAACTGCTCAAAGAGGTGGAATTTAAGTTTCATTAGATTGTGGAATATACAGTTGTTTTTCTTTGACAAAGATGGAGCCACATTGTCCATAGTTCAAAGATGGACAGGAGACAGAAGTCTCTATTAACGTGAAGTTAACCCCAACCAAAGCTATTCTAGTCCCTTCCATAAGTATTATGCTTATGTCCCACAAAGCTCCTTTGCTTATTGCATGATATTATATGTGGCTTTGATTGAAAGTAGACCACTTCAGGCAATAGCATGATGTCAGAGGCCTCTTTGCTAGGGGTAGTTGTGAAAGGCTGGTGGGTCAGGGGTCAGTTGAGGGAAGGAAGACACTGGGGAGAATGCAAACACCATATAGCATTGTTTAGTAAGAAATCTGTATGATCGGGCAGAGGAAAATGTAAAAGATTTTAACCAAGAATGCTAATTTCTAGATATTTTTACTTTTTACTGTATCAAAAATCACTGAGCCATAGAAGTAACAGTTACTAGAATTTATTGAGTACCACGATATACTAGTCCCTGCACTAGGGACATGGTATACAATTGTAAATAAACTCTTGAAGCTTTTATCAGTCAATATAGGGGTGTTGTCTGTTTAACAAAATTATTTTTAGGTTTCTGTCTGTTTGGCGATATGATCATGCATGTATTTATTCCTAAGCAATACAAAGATAGTACTATGGAACAGTGTTAGTAAAGGAAGGTGAGAGCTGTCATTTTAATGGGCAGGACTTAGTTCTCTCCAGGATGCTGCTATTGGTAAGGGTTAGTGCCTCTTAGATAAAACTCTCTGTGACTGGTCAGAAGCATTTCTTTAAACCTTGCTATATCCATTGAGTTTTAAGTCCAATGAGGAAAAATTGCTATTGTATATTAGTAACCTTGAGACTTTTTACAACGATTATGCTTTTACCATGTTGGTGATAATAAATGCCTTTTGTGTGAATGGTGCACTGGTTTCTATCATACAATTATGAATGTTTCCTAATGGATCACTTAAAAAGAGATAAAGCCTCTTGAATACATGATATGACTTTTGGGTACATGTCTTTGGCCTGGCCATCCTTATTTTTTATTGTCATTGTTCTTCAACGTCAGAGTGCATAAAGAAGATGCAAGGTTATGCAAGCACTTAAGTACCATTTACCAGTCATACTCCCTTTCCAGTGCCTCAATGCTATTTAAATTAACCCTTGAGTGGTTCATCTGGAATTAGTGAATAACTTTAACTTATTATGGCTGGACATGAAGGCTTAAGATAATATTAAATGCAGAGAAATTCATTACTGAATTGGGTAATATCCTTCCAGAAATACAACACTATGACAAAAGATGCTCTTGTGGAAATTAGTTATTTTATTATCTTCTTTCATATAAATTTTAAGTCAGAAGGAGAATTATGTCATGATGCTTTTTGCTTTTGAAACTCAAGTGTTAAAAAGACAATATCCTTTTTTAGGCAGTGACACCAGAAATAAACCCATAATGAGGATCTGCAATAAAAATGACTTTTAAAAGGATCTGAGAGGTAGGAATATGATTCACATCCGAAAAAATTAAAAAACAAAACAAAACAAAACACCAGGTCATTTCAAGGGTCGCATCAAATTGGAAAGAAAGTAGTCGACAGCTCCTTCGGCTGCCTTCTCTGGCCCCTTTGTGCAGAATTCAGATGCCCTAAGCATTTACCACAGGAGGTCTGCAAATGCGTTTTTCTTTTTCTGCCAGTCATGTTCTCTTTCATTTCTGTCAGCTGGGCTTCTTTTCTAGCCATTATTTCATCAGCAGCATAACAAAGTTGCCCCTCCTGGCAGATCATATAATTATTCAAGAAGTTTTGTTTCCTTTGCTGATCTTATCCATATATCATTGGTCCGTATATCCCAGAGTTGGACAGAACCCAGTTATGTGCTATTTTAGTAACCTTTTCTACTTACCTATAACATTTCCCATGAAAGTATTTCATTATTCCTGTACCTAGTTGTGTTAAGGGCCACATCTCCTGGGGCCTCTAAGATCCATGATAGCAGGAGACCCATTTGTCTTGTTTCCCACTAAATCCCCTGTTGCATACTAGGTGTGGAGGAAGGCAATCAAATATGCTTGCTATTTGTACCATTCCTTCAAAGTGCTTTTAGTAAAAGACGGGGGTTTTCTAAAAGCCCAGGTACTTTTCTCCTTTTGCACAATGTACCTTCTATAGATCAAAACAGGTAACTGCAAAATGCTCCAGAGGGTTGAGTCCAGGTCTTGTTCTTTTCTTTGAGTGAAGCTTTGAGTCAGGCAATGGTACCAGCTTCAAATAGGTTCATTTCCTGCAAATTATGTGATATAAATTTTGTGTAATTCATTATGTGTAATGAATTTTGAAAGGTGTATTAATTAATGTGGTTTTGATGGGCCCACTTAGAATCTCTCCCTCCCCTTTTTTTCCAGGTCCTGCCTACGAATTGCTTTCCTAAAAAACTGCTGATTAAACCAGGCTTATTTGGATGAAAATCCCGTCTATACGAAATTGGATATTTAATTCCCAAGGGTGCAGTGGCATTCCCACATCCCTTAGCTTCTTTCTTCCCTTTATCTAAGCTTCTGTTTCATATTTCCTACCATCAGTATGTTCTTACATCCTTAAAGTATGACCTGTTTGTATTTCAGCCATCCCGTCAGCGCCCTTGCTTTTTTTTTTTTTTTTTTTTTTTTTTGTGGGGAAGACCAGCCCTGAGCTAACATCTGTTGCCAATCCTCCCCTTTTTGCTGAAGAAGACCGGCCCTGGGCTAACATCCGTGCCCATCTTCCTCCACTTTATATGGGACGCCGCCATGGCAAGGCTAACAGGCAGTGCACAGCGGGTGCCCAGGATTCGAACTTGCGAACCCCGGGCTGCCAAGCGCGAACTAAACCGCTGTGCCACCGGGTGGCCCCCATCGCCCTTGCTTTTTATTGTCTTTTATTTGTACACCTGCCATCTTCTCCTGTCATTCTCTGACATAACTATTCAAACAGTCCTTTCTTTTCAGGGTTAAGATAGTGTTCACTCGCTTTTGAAGTTCACCCAGCATATTTATGGAGTCTCTTTTTACTCTTAAGGCCCTACTCCATTAAACTCCTTTCTGTCCCTCTTCTCTACTTCATTCTAACACCAGCCTTAATTCTGGAACTTTTACTTACTTTTTCATCTTTTGTAAAATAAATGGGCCTTGTATTGATACGCTTAGATAGCAGAGCAGCTGTGGTAGAAAATGATAAAAAACTAAATTCTGTATCTAGGATTTTTCACTCAGGCCTTTCACATTTTCTTTTTGGCATCACTCTGGAATGTTCTCTAGAATCCAGTCCCATTGCAGAGTTCCCTGACTGATGAAGAGTCCAGCTGGGCTCATTCCTCCCGTGATCTGGATCTTCACACCTGTTAATGCAGCTTCAGTCTGCACTAACTTTTTAGTAGTCATGTCAAATCTTTGGCTAGTATTGAGTTTTCAGAGACCTGAACCCCTTGTAATGACAATAATAGTTAGAGGAAACTGCATACTTTCTGTATAACAGACACTTTACTGTGTAACAGGTGCATCAGTTCTGAAGTGTAAGATTATATAGAGGGTGAAATAAAGGCTCTAAGCGGTTATATAAATTGTCCAAGGCCATGTGATTAGTAAGGATCAAGGCAGGTTTTGTTTGTTTGTTTTTTCTCTGCCGCGAAGGCTTGTGAAGTTGTATTTCTCTCATCCTACATTCTAACGCTGCTCATTTCAGGTCTTTTTATGTATTCATATGATATTCCAGTTATGGTAGTTTCAACCCATTCTTTGAGGCTGATCTTGCCATGCTATTTTCTATTCCTCTCATGTTTTTGCATTCTCCAATGACCTGATAAATATTCCTTCTGTGTCTGCCTGAAAGTTATTGACAAAAAGCACTTGCCAAGACAGGACCAAGAACATCAGAGAGTTGCCTACCACCAGAAGCTTTCTGTCAGGGTGACTGTCCATTCATCACCACATTTTGGATAGACTTGTGGATTAACAAGCTATGGCTCCATTGAGCCATACTATCATTCAGCCCATATTTCTACATTGTCCACAAGAAGAATTTAATGCAGCTGAAATCAACAAGAGTGAGGCACCTCGTTAGATCCTGTGCAAATGACAAACAGAACAAAACAGTCTTTTTGTGGTTGCTGGGAGGAGGGAACAGACAAGTACACAGGTAATGATATGTAAACAAGAAGAGTTTTCTCCACATATGTAAAGACTTAGAGAAATTTGAAAAGGAAGAGAGTAGATCTTGCTTGGGGGTATAGAGAAGGCTACGTCTGGATGTCAGTATACCCCTTGAACCTGAAATGGGGTGTAGAGGGCTGTGTGGGCTGAGAGAACATCACCTGTATATGTGGAGATGGGCTGGTGCAGGCGTGTGGGTGGAACACTAAGTCATCTGCTGTGGAGTCTGGGGTGCTTGGGGGAGTGCAGTGTGCAATCATGTTGGAGAGTTTGGTCATGGACTGACTTGGGGGACTTTTGTCATGATAAGGAGCTTGGACTTGGCTATGCCGACAACAGGGTACCCATTAGGAGCATGAACTCTGGAGCCAGACTGCTCAGCTTGAATCCTGCTGTGCCATATACTAGCTGTGTAACCATAGGTAAATTACTAAAACCTTCTGTGCCTTGGTTTACCCACCTGCAAAATGAAGTTAAAATATCAGCTACCCTTTAAGGTTTTTGTGACGATAAACTGAGTAAATATTTGTTAAGCACTTACACCATGCCTGCCTGTAAGCGCTAAGTACTTCTTAAGAGAGATTTTTGTCTTTGGAGGAGGAAAGTGACATGACAAAGTTGAATGGCAAAATGCTCGCTCTGGGGGGCACTGAGAATCACATGTGAGAGGTGGTGTGTGTACGGGAGACTGGGCTGAGGTGGAGGTTGTAGTGAAAGCAATTAGGAAGCCAGTGGAAGGGGGAAGAAATAATGAGGGAGGATCTAAAAGAGCATAGCGCGAGGGCCACTTTCATTCAGTATTCCATTCATTTTCCCTCCACTCATTGGCCTATCCTTGTTGCTTGGTCAGAACTAAGTCTCAGTGTGCAAGCTCCCTTTCTGTTCTCTTCCAGCTTCTGAGAAAAGATGTTATCAGCAAAGCAGGTCAGCAGTCAAGAATCTTTCAGCTGCTCTGCAGTGGGCACAGTAAGACATGTTGTCGACATTTGGGTAGATGACGACTCTTTATCATGACTACATTTTACTTCTCTAATTTGAGGGAAGCATCCAGTTCACTGCTCTCTGTGTAGATGTGGTTAATAAACAACAAACACACATAAAAACCCACAGCACACGGCGTATCTGTTCAACAGTCCTGTTATATGTAAAATCCTCTGTCTGCGACTGACTAAATGATATGAGCCAGATAATCAAGCCCGAAGTTCTTCATGGAGAGTAGAGGAAATGTGATTCTCATTTTCAACCTCTAATCTCCTTTTCAACACATGAAATGTACATGAAACACACATCCAGCAAATGGTAGGTTAACAGGAGAACCTGGCTATGTGTAGTATTTGGTATTTCAGGACACTCTGAAGTTCTGCTTTCTAAGATTCAATTCAAGATAAAAGGATCACACAAGTATCATAACACAGCCCTGCTAGTGAGGTAGTTTAAAAATAGGGAGTCTTTACTTCAAACCTGGAAGCAGTATTGATTGAAGCTCTGAGCAAGGGCCTTTGTTTCTGGCTCTGGATTTGTCTAAATGATCTGTCTAAAAGGCTGTAGCACCTTATGCTCCCTCAAACCTATGAAGTTAAGCCAGTTATTAAAAGAAAGGAATAGAATGGGTGTCTGTGGAGAGACAGTTTTAGGATTATGTGGAATTTGATTCTGGGCCTGTATTTTCAGATCCCGCCTGGGTCGCAGCATCTCCAATTGCCTTTTCTCCAGAACGAGCACCACATGTGGCCCACCAGTTGTCCTTCCCAGTCCTGAAGTCCTTCTCAACCCTGGCTGCACAGAGAGATCACCCTGAGCACTGAAAAATACCAATGCCCGGGTCCCACACCCAGAGAGTCTGATGTGATTAGACTGGCATCCATGATTCTCATGGGCAGTCAGGGTTGAGGATCTCTGCTCTGGAGATCACCTGCACCTCAGGCAGGAGGGATCTATGGAGATGGAGGTGAACACTGGCTCAGTATGGTCATGATTGTTGCTGTTGCTTGGCCTAGACATGGCTACACTTTTTGAAGCTGGCTTCTCTACCAGCATCAAAGACCCAATCACCTTTGACCCACTTCTGATGACAAGAGTCCAGCTTTCTTTCTCTATGGCTGAGTTCACAACTTATTAATCTGCCCAGTTTATCACAGTCTCTGGAAAACTGGAACTCCTTATTTTTTGCCTGTGGGGAATTGGAGCCTGGTTTGGTGAATTGCCACTAGAATTCCTTGGTGCTAACTAGGTGTTCTCTATAGCACTATTCCTGAATGCCCCATTTCAGTATTCTCTCTCTTAGGACACACATTTGCCTCTGTTGGGTGTCCTTGATATGAGAGCTGGTCAGAACAACCACCGGGCGCCATGTTCACAAGTTGCTTTGCACTTGGTTGATTTGACCTGATGCACTTGAGGATGGGTCTTGTCTTGTTTTCCCCCCTGTTTGTTCCAGCTGAGAAGCTGGGTCTAGTTCTTGATTTGGATCCCTTCAAATCTACTTCCCTCTCCTCTAACTCTAGGTCATTTAATCCTGCATAGCCCTTTACGTGATGAAAGGGATTAATTCAGATGAACCCATTTTGAAGAACAGACTGCTGGTCATTATGCTCCTGGACAGGGAGGTGGATCCGAACCTTCAGAGAATTCTGGTACATCCTATTTTCCACTGCTATCACTGATTTACAAGGCTAGGAAGCCTTTCTTGTGTGGACCATTCCTATGAATCTCTCCATTTGGTGAGTCCAGTGGTTAGTGCATGACCTAGGAGCACCATAGGTCTGTAGTGGCTTGAATGTTAGTGATTTGCTTTGGGTAGATTTAACCTCCTTTCACTGTTTTTTTCTGTTACTAATACCCAGAGTGCTTCATTGTATATCATATCTTTCCTCCAGAAGTCTAGGTATGAGGATTTGTAGGTGCTCACTCTCTTATGGACATAGAAGGAGAAAGTATGGGGCTCCCCTAAAGATCACAGGAAAAGTAGGATGGATGACAGCTTCCATTCTCAGCCTTGATGTGTATTTCTCATATATCACGCTTAGCTTCACAATTTGATCTAGTGAAAATGCTTAGAAAAAAATTATCTATTCGTATTCAGTAAGTAAGGATTTTGTTTGTTGTTAAAGTCACAACTTGAGGAAATTCCCCTGGTCTAATTGATCTGACATCAGTTGCAGATGGAAGGGGAGATGTAGAAGAAGAGAAACTAATACTAACTCTTTTAGTATTCAGAGTGTTCTGGGACTTTGATGCTGACCTAATCAGCAATTTGAGGAAAAAGTTCCTTCTGGCTCCATTGAAAAATTCATTTGTTCAAAAGCCAGATTTAAGGCAATTAAATTAGTGACTCTTTAGAAGTGGGGTTATTGTAGAATTTCTAAAGTTGGCAAAATCCTCAAATATATTTATATTTGAATTGGACTTACAAAATTTATAATTTTATATATGTAATGTTTCTTTAGACATGTTCATAATCTGTGCTTTTGAGGCAAAATTGTAGAAAGATTTATTTTAATGATATTATTTCCATTTTGGTAGAATGTTGCTGATCTTCCCAGATTTGATTATTTTAAAGTAAATGGTTTTTATGAGAGGGTGGTTTTTTGTCATTGTTGTGGATTTGAAGGGAATTAGTCAGAACCTGGTTATGTTACAGTATTCAAAAAGTCACTAAATGGCTTTGAGTATCATTTGTCTGTCACTTGACCCTTTCTGAGTGAAAGCCTCGTTTTATAGTGATATGCATTGATTTGGCAAATCTTTTGACAGGCGAGTTGAACTGTGACCCCGAGGAGAGAAACCCAGTTGGATCAGCTTATGGAAGTCATGAGTTGGGGGGCTGGGGATTTTGGATTCACTGAAAGCTGATGCAAGGGAGGGGTATCTGACCTCTCTTCTTTTATTTTTTAAAATTAAAAATCTTCACTAGTGTTTTGTTTTGTGATAGTTGCTTTTACTTTTTGGTAAGAAAGAAGTGCTTCTAAAAAACCTCTCTTTATAGGTACTGATGGATAATTCTAAATTACATTTTTGAGCTCTTGTAGGGTTAACTATTTTGACTTTAATTCCTAGCCCTAAAGAAAATAGAAATGTTAGGATAATAATGTATAGTGAAGGCACTTTTGCCTGCCCCTCTAGCTTTCTTAGTTATGTATTTTGGCTCACAATTAACATTGCTGGTGAACAGGAATATGTCTTAAAATTCACCCTGGACCAGTTGTTTCGTGATCAATGTAATAAATAAAACTATATGCATCATGTGAAAACCTTTATGATCAAGATAGGAATCCAATTTGAACTCCACATCCAGTTTTCTCTTAACAGCTTTTTGTGTACACAAATTGATAATATAGTTACTTCCACTATGCGCTTAGCATGTGTAGACATAGTTTTAGGATTATGTAAAATTTGCCTAGTTTGGATAGTATGAAGAAAGATTATTAGAAATAAACCCCAGGTTTAAGCTATTTACATATTTTAAATAGTTTCTCACATACTTGGGCTCTGATTTTCCAAGCGGCTACTTTGCTTAACACCTGTTTTATTAATTCATTTTCACGTTGAAACCAAATAAGCTTTGGTTCTGCTGGTTTGTTGGTTCTCCGAGTGTTCCGTCATGGACTGGATGCTATTCATCATTGTCCATCTTCAGGGGGCATCAGCACACACACCTGTTTGGGCCTCATCTCTGGAGATTCTGATTCATTAAATTGCAGGTAGGTGCCTGAGCATTTTTGAAAAGCTCTCCAGGTGATTCTAATGGGCCCCAAAGCTAAGAAACACTGTTGTAGAAGGAGTCAGATACCCAGACAGGTGTGGGCTTTAGAGACTTTTCCAGCCCTGAGATTCCTTATAGGTTGGTCCATTGTGAGATATCAGAAAGTTTTAGAAAGATTTAGAAAACTTATGAAAATGAGAAGTTAACAAATAGAAAAATATACATTATAAAAGAATTCTCCGTCATTCAGAAGGATTTTCTACAGGGCTATTTCAAACAGAAAGCTTCTCTAGTACATTCAAAATATGAATGTAAATTGTTAAAAGATATGAAAAGACTAACATATAGTTTTTTGAAACACAGCTACTAGGGACAGTAGCCAGATTGTCCCAGATCTCTTGTCTTTTACCAGAAGAAGTTGTTTAGGACCTGAAATGTTGACTTTTCAATACTTCAGGGTCTGGGAAAACTAACTCAAAGTTTTACATTATTATTATTAATAGGGAGGTTCCCATATAGTTAAATTCAACAAACATGTAATACTTTTTTCAACAAAAATGTAACAAACATGCAAATGTTTTTTATTATTGGTCTTTCCTCTCAGTTAATAATGCTTTTTATTTAAGCAGTTTCTTCAATTTGCATCTCTCCTTTCCTTCCCTCATCACCACTTACATGTTGGTATGGCTGGAAAGGCAATGTTGATGTTACTGAATGATTAAGTCAAATCATGGAGGACTTTGAACGTTAGTACTGTAAAGTTTTTAAACTGTTTTCTGAAAGTAGGCAAAGCCAGTGAAGCAGGAAGGTGACCCAATGAGATTCTCACTTTGGAAAGATCCACCTATGTTGGATAAACTGGAGGAAGGGAAGGGCACCATGGAGATTGGAAGCCTAGTTAATAGATTATTTCAGCGGTCTGAGCTAGAGACGACGATATAGGCCTACCTAAAGCTACGGTGGGTGGAGTGGAGGAGGTAGGGAATGGATACGGTGACCATATAATTCATCCTTCCAGTCTGGACCATTGTGAGCGTGAAAGGAAGCACTGTCAATAATTACCCTAGGGCAACAGGTCTCAACTGGAAATGTCCCAGACAAACATATACTGGCATCGTGTGGGGGGAGAATGGAGACAACTTCTAGGGACCTTCAAGAAGTTGGACAGAAATTGGATCTGGAAAATGTCTGGGCTAGAGACATGTATTTGGGATCGTCAGTATAAAGAGTAGTGATAAAGGTTGATGCCTGGATTCTTGAGGTTATTTCAGATTTTGAATAGAGAAAAAGGAGCCAAGGACCTTGTATCTATTTGTAAAATCAGAGCAAAAAAGCATTTTTTCATCTGATCCTCTTGAAAATCTTGAATGCTTAAAGCGTGGGCATATAGGGTTGCTTTTTTCCCCCCTCCCATCCCGTGAACATTCACCAGCTTAACATGTGGTATCTTCGTTATCCTCTTTGTACTTCATTATTTTTTTTCCTTTCCAATCAGCAAATTGCATTTTAAATAGTCTGGGGTACTCAGGAACTAATTATATAATTTAGAAGTGTAAAAGTTCTCATTACCCTCCTACAGTCTGCAGTACTTTTCTTTGGAACCCTCAGAGCACTTGGCAAGCCTTTCCCTTTAACACCATGGTAGGATTTCTTTAAAGCAATTTCTAGGAAAAGGTATTATTTTTGGATCCCGTAGGGAGATCAGAATGTTTTTTTTTTAACCTCCTTCTCTCCTTAAAACTACGTAGCATACTATATTTCCAATATAGAAGATGTAAACTGACGTCACGTAGTGTGCTTTCCATCAGTTGAATGCTACGCAGACTGATTTAAGAGACTGTGCAGTATGTTGGACAGCTGAAGTGATGCAGCTCCCTCCTGTGCTGGCACTTTTGATATTTGCTTTGTGTTTTCACTATTGTCTTTGGGCTTGTAAATTACTCTGGAAAGCTCATCAGAGTAAATTAAATTCAACATCTAATTTTCATCAAGGTTTTTGTTTTATTCAATTTTACTGTTCAGCTAATTGAGGCTTAACAGAGGTCAAGTGCCTTGGCCAAGGTCGTCTAACATGTCAACGTCTTAGCTCAGATGAGTTTTCTTTTAGTCCCCGTGGATTCCTGTATTACGCATTAACCAATCTGTTAATTAACATCCAAGTCATCCTTGTTGCTTTCCTGATGAACTGGCTGCATTGAAGGGCCCTCAGCTCCCTTTATGGGAAGTCTGCACACTCATGCGTTATCTTTTATCTGCAAATGAGAAACATACAGGGATCAATTATGATAATCTCCTGCACGCAGATGCAGCTCTCCAGGGATTTGTTACCCCACACCAGCAAAATCAAGCTGTGGGTCACTCAGGCTCACCACCAGGATGCCTGTGTGGGGTGGGAGATAAGTCGTGTGCTGTCTGGTATTTGAACCTGGCATGGCAGAAGGCAGGATGGCCTGCTCATAAATTACTTCATTTCAGGGGCATGAAGCCTTTTGCCAGGAGAGAAATGTTTTGCATTCATTTCCTAGAGGCTGCTGGAAGTGTGGCATAGCTGTTAAATTTTTTGTTGCTGCTGCTGAAGGGCTTTGTCTGCCCAGATACCAAATGTGAGACTCACAGGAATCCAGCGAGGAGACCATTCCAGAAGGATTAGACAATAGGAACCCGTGATTAGCCTCCTTAGTCTTGAGACTTTTAGGATATGCTAGCATGCAAAACACGTTGAAAAACTCCTTGGTTGAAATTTAATTTAAGTGAATAGCATGAATAAAGAGTAGAGTATACTGTAATTTTGTATAACTTTTGAGGTATGAGTTTATCTAAACCTATACTCAAGCTACAGTTTTTTCCCTCCTGTGAAACTGTATTCCCATAGTAATTTATTTCTTTATGAAAGCAATTTTTTTATTATTGTCTCCCTTCTCAGTTAATAATGCTTTTTACTTAAGCAGTTCCTTCAATTTGTGTCTCTCCCTTCCTTCCCTCATCACCACTCAAGTGTCCGTGTGGCTAGGAAGACAGTGTTGGTGTTAATGTAGGGACGGTCCGTGAGCCAGTTAATCACCTACTTCCGTGCAGATAGCTCGGGAGCTGCTTTGCTGTTGGGCAGAGATAAATTAGAAGGGGAGAAGATGATTTAAAGCAATACCTTCAAATGATTATCAAACAAAGGCCAGCATTTAGGAAGCTGTTAAGCTGGAAAGAAATTCCCAGAAAGGATATGGCGATGGACTTTATCTTGCACTAAGGGCAAACAGTAAAAATAAAGTGTTGGCCCAGGCACATTTTATGTCAATTCCAGTGACTACAGGCCAATTTGGCGCTGCAAGTGTTTGCATCGTATGCTGTAAAATGCACAACCTTGTTTTCTGATGCTGATTTATAGCTTTGTGTGCTTCGCGCTTTATTTTGCTGTCTGAAAAAATCCTGGACCCTCGATGGAAAAGTGGGCAAAGCCTGAAGTGGCTGCAGACGTTTCGAGGCACATCACTTCTTGAAGGGAACAGGGTGCATGCCTGGTTTGGATGGCTTTGTGAGTGGAGCGAACAGGCAGGGACAGTATTTTGTCAGAAAAACCAAAAGGTGTAAAGCAGAATAAGATTCTCTGCAGGTGAAGTGGGTAGACCTGTCAGAGGTACAACCACTCCATTTAAAGGGTATTCAGGTCTCATCAGGATCAAATGAAGTTCAACAGCAGTGTCTCAGGCAGCCCTAAAAGCAATGCGTAGGACTGCTTTGGTGGTTATTTATTGATTTGATCTATTCCTGCAAATGCCTAGAAAACTCACATGTTCATCTTACACATTCTTTGAGCTTGTTTCTGTTACGTGGCGTTTCCTGGGGGCTAGGAATCCTTATCCTTTAGCACTTACTTCACTATTTTTCTTTTGGATTTTGGCTGGGTGGAATGAAAAATTTTACATTCATCAGTTGTGTCCTTGGTTGGCTTCAACTTTCGGAATATTAAATTCTTTCTTTGCTGTGTAAGAGCAGAAATGCATTTACATTTAAGTCAGTGCTCTGCTACTCTGTCCCTGCCCCTGGGTCTGGAGCTCTGCCGAGTTGACAGGAGGTGTGCCTTTCCCTCCTCCGGTCCCTTAACCTCAGCAGAATAATAATGAGCTGCTCTGGCGGGTTTTGTGGCTCCCATTTCTTTAGCAAATTTTGTTTTCACATGTAGCAGGGTGTTCCTGCTTAGATTATTGTGGTCCCTGTTTGTAACCTGCTTTTCAGAGCAGATACCAATGTGGTGCCAGGGGACCAGTGTTGATGCCAGACCACTTTTCCTTTATCAGTGTGAACAGTGAACAGACTGATCAGACTTCAAGAGAACAGGCTTTCAGTCATTGCCCTGTGGAGCCACAGGTGCGGAGAGAGGCCGAGGCTCTGTCTGTGCTTTCAGAAGACCCTTGCACTGAGAGCTTTGTCACTGTGGCTCCAGTCCTCCTTTTAGTCCAGTCATAACCAGGGAAATAAGGGAATTGCAAAAGCCCGCAGCTTGAAGGGTCTTTAGAAGTCATCTTTCCAGTCATTCAGTTGTCACATGAAGGAAGTTCACCCAGTTACTTGAATTGGACCAGTTTAAATAATCAGTGCCTAAGACTGGGTCGGAATGTGGGTCTCCTGACCCTCAGTCCAAAACATTCTTTGCTCATCGCTCAGCTTCTCATGGAGATGAGTGTAACGACCGGGAGTAGGGATTACGAAGGTTAATTGTTGAACTTCAAGACGCAGATTGGAAAGAGAGTGGGCTCATCATTTTTTTGACTGGTTCTCAGAGTTGGAAAGAGGGGAACATTCTTGAATATTCCATAAGGATCTAAGTATTAGTCTGTTTAACAGCTTTTCAATTTTGCCTGGAGAAATCTGACCTCTTGCATTCCTTATTAGTCAGGAGACGCGTAGCTGTTCCTGGACAAGCCATTGATTTTCCACTTGCCTCAGCTTCCTCACGTGTAACATCAGAATAATAGTCCTCAGCACCACAGGTAGGAGATTATACGAGCCATCCACTCTGTCCTAAATTTCTTGTGTAGGAGGCTGATCATCCTGGGGTTGATCTAAACCAGTAGTTCTCAAAGTGTGGTCCCCACACCAGCATCAGCATCACCTGGAAACTTATCAGAAATGCAAATCCCTGGGCCCCTTCCCTGACCTCCTCTGTATCACAAACTCTGGGATAGAGTCTAGCAGTCTGTGTTTTTTTTTTTTTTTTTTTTTGGTGAGGAAGACCAGCCCTGAGCTAACATCTGTTGCTAATCCTCCTCTTTTTGCTGAGGAAGACTGGCCCTGGGCTAACATCGTGCCTATCTTCCTCTACTTTATATGGGACGCCGCCACGGCATGGCTGACAGGCAGTGCGTCCGCGGGCGCCCGGGATCCGAACCCGCGAACCCCGGGCTGCCAAGCGCGGACGAAACCGCTGCGCCACCGAGCCGGCCCCTAGCAGTCTGTGTTTTAATGAGTCTTCCAGGTGATTCTAATGCACACTAAAGTTTGAGAACCACTGATCTAAACAACTCTTTCTTGCCTTCCTCTAGCATAGACGATAGTCATGGAACTAAGTTAAAAGGAAACATTTAAATAAGAATAGACTGATATTCACAGATAACTAATTATCACTTAAACTTCAGAAAGAAGAAACAGATGTTCTGACCTCTATTCTATGCCTTTATTATTAGCTATATGGGGGGGCAGGGCATGTGAATCTTTACTCAACTAGAAGCTCTGCAGGGCAGGGGCCACACGTGGCATGTTCTCTGTTATTTCCCCAGCATCTGTCACAGTCTCTGGAACACACTTGGGACTTAATCTTTCTTAAAGAATGAATGAACGAACAAATGAATGAATGAACGAATGACTGTTAAGAATGCTCTGCCACTATAGCATGTGGAAGAAGCATAAAACTGGACAAGTCCAAAGTCCAAGTCTGATCCTCTTTTTCTGGGTAAACTTTGTTGAGTTGCTTATTCTTTAGGCTTGAGGGTCCTCATCTGTGTAATGATAGGATTGAGCCACAGTTGCTGTTGGAGGACTCTCCCACTCCAACATGAAATGTGTGAAAGCAGGTGCAAGGGCAAGGTGAGTGTAGATAAGATCTTTAGCTCTGTTAAGGCTTAGTTTAATTAGCCCTTTTCCATGAGGTTTCCCACGTCTCTATCAGTCCATCAAGATCTCCCTTTTCTAACGTATTGATTGTATTTCTCTCTCCCTGCCCCCCCCCCAATTTTTTATGATTACTTGGAAGAAATGGAATATATTTATACTAAAGCTGTTGAGGGCAGAGGCTGAATTGTATATATTATTTATCCCACAGTATACTAGTGCAGTAGAGATCATATAATACATACTCAATAAATACCTCCTAAGTGTAGTTGGAGAAAGGCACTATGTAAACTAATGAGGGTCATATACATGTTGTGATCATTAACATCAGAGTCATAAAGGCCTGGGTTTAGATCTTGACTTAGAAAATGTATGACCTTGGACAATGAAGTTTACTTTCTCTGAAGTTCAGTTTTCTACCTGTAGAGTGGAAATAATACTTACTTTATAGAGTTATTGTGAAGAATAAGTATAGTAACATGAAAGCTTCTACTACAGTGCCTGGCATATAGTGGACAATCAATAAAGTACAGTTTACTTTCCTTATTTTCACATTTCCTCATGAACTAGCTTTCTAAGCATCCTATAGACCATATATACTTATTTCTTCACTCTCAGAACTTTCTATCTATATGTAGTCTTAGCCCTTAAGACTTTCAAAGACTATTTTGAGAGATTCAAATAAAGAAGGCCACTGGAAGACATAGAACAGAAATACAACCCAGAAGCAAGACTGAGTGTAGAAGATGATACAAATCTGGGAGTATAAGAGATGAGGGCTGAGAAAATTTTACCTTGATGATTAGAATAAAAGAGTTGCTTTAGGTCAGAATTCCGTGAATGGCGTAAGAAGAGTCATTCTCTCCTACTTCCAACTGGAAGTTATTTGATATGATCTAAAAATGATTGAACCTAACTTAGGATAAACACTCTTATAACCAACATTTCCAGTGTGTAAATTTTTTAATTTATTCACTATTATTCAAAAAATGCCTTTTGAACTCACAAAGGAAGAGAAATGGGCGTCACGAAGGGCAAAGATAGAAAATGGTGAGGATATTTCTTCTCTGGCAACACCCAGCACATCTTGGCCATAAGTTTTGATAAATGTGGTTTGTCTGGGGACCAAGAGCCGAGAAATGAAAGGCAGAGCAATGTAGGCATGACTGGGTGGGCCTTTCGAACACCTGCCAGCCCTCCAAACCCTCCAAGGGGAAGGGATGGTCCTTAGAAGAGAACTGGCAGGAAGAGAGCCTGGATTCTTATCTTATCTTCTTCCAGATTCCAAACATCCCAGGCCCAGTCAAGCTGCCCCAACTGTTTTTAGAATTGAGGAGCAGTCTGGAGATATGAAAATTTTCCAAAACAACTTCCCAGAGTAAAATTTAAAAAAGAGAACAGGATTGGCTCAATCATTTTGTAACTGATGATAGAAAGAGAAATTTGATTTTGTTTATTATATATTTTACATACTATGAAAGGTATTACTCGGTTTTCAGTCAAGGAAACAGTTGCCACACAGACAGAGCTGTAGAGTCAGGGTGAGGTAAGAGATAACATGAAGACAGAACATTAAGCATGAAGGGAGAGGTAAGGTTTGGGAAGTTGTTGACATTGTAGGTAAATGTTTAAAACTTTATATATATTTATATATTTATTAAGTCTTTAAATAAAAAAAATTTTAACTACTCATCCCACTTCAGAACCAGAAAACAACAGGTGTTAACAGGTGGACTCAGGGAGATTCTTGTGAACCACTTGTCAAGAGAAGGAAACTTTCAGAGAACCCACAGGCTTTAGCTAGGTTGGGTGAGAAATGTAACAGGTAGATGCTCCAGAAAGTGCTGGAAAATACTGAGTGGATGATAGGAAGTTACAGTGGAGGGTGCAGGAAGGGACCCTATGTCATTGTTATTATCAAGAAACATTTCCCAAGGACAGCTGTGCACCTGTTTTTGTTCTATGAAGCAGATACCTAATAGCAGGCAAAATCTTACTATGGAGCACCAGAAAAATACATAGCAAATACCTTTTCAGTATAACTCTTGATCTAGAGAAAACTAGACTTGAAATTGGTGATTGATTCCAAAATATTACTAAAATTCAAAGAAAAAAAGCTTTTCATTATCTTCCTAACCTTTGCCCTTTGTTTAAATATTTTGGGTTTTTCACAGAAAGAAAATCATATGGCCTGAGGCTATTCATTTTTCATAAAGCAAAATTTCTGTAATTATTCATAAAGTCAACCTAATTGGTCTAGAAATCTCAATTTTCCCCCATCTTTAAGTTGAACTTTTTGTTTACTTTTCTTATGCATTTATCAGGGATGATAATTACACTTTTTCTTTTTTTTCTGAACCAATTTTAATCAACTGATAGAGGGTAGGAACAAAGAAGCCAGGATTGATTACTAGTGCCTGTGGAAGGTGGGAGGAAGTATGTTAAGTCTGTTTTTCATGCCTTGCGGTTCATTCTTACTCGTATATTTTTAATCAAGAATGACTATACTCATAGTACTGTATTATTTTAAGAAATAAACAAGTTTAGTAAAATGTTAAGATTTGATAAATTGGGAAATGGGTACAGAAATGTTTATTATATTAACCCATGACTTTCTGTATATTTGAAATACTTTATGAGAAAATATTTTAAAAATAATAACCAGAGATTCCAGTTCCAATAATTTAATTTCAGGTTTAAATCACATATTTCAAATTGCAGTTTTTCTCTTCAACTGTTTTTCTTGTGTGTTGTTTTATTTTACTTAATTTTTCTACCCAGGAAGCAAAGTTGTTCATATCTGTAAAGCATACTTACTTTCAACTAATTCCTGTGACTTCTAGTTTGCTACTTTATTCCCCATTCTGTCTTTTATTTCTTTTTTCCTGGAAAGATGCATGCTAATCTCTTGATTAATGTAGGGTTTGGTAAAGAATTTAAGTTTTAGGGGCCGGCCCAGCGGCACAGCGGTTTAGTTTGCGCTTGGCAGCCCGGGGTTTGCGGGTTCGGATCCTGGGCGCCTGCTGACGCACTGCCTGTCAGCCATGCCGTGGTGGCGTCCCATATAAAGTAGAGGAAGATGGGCACAGATGTTAGCCCAGGGCCAGTCTTCCTCAGCAAAAAGAGGAGGATTAGCCATGGATGTTAGCTCAGGGCTGGTCTTCCCCACAAAAAAACAACATCAACAATTAAAAAAAAAAATTTAAGTTTTAGATCCAGTGATTTCAGACCAATATGAAAAATACAAGTTTCCCAGGCGCCCACCATTCCCGCCTCCCAATGCTAAAAGTGAAAATCGTGGAGCAGCAGGAGAAACGGTTGTTTCTGGATTTTCAGTTGTAGTGACCTATCCTTGGAGAGGGACAAAGTAGCATTCTTGGCAGTTACTACAGACAGCTCCACCTAGTTTGCCCCAGGGCAAAAGTAGCACTTCTGGAAAACAGTGTCAGGCGAAAAAGGGTTTTATAATTTGGAAAAAAAAGGAGATAAAGATAAAGGAGACTTGAGAAGTGTTACTTATAAACCGTGCTGCTCAGAATGTATAATTTGACAGACTTAACTCTGCCTTTAGTGGGTGATGCTATCTCTAATTAGTTTTTTAATCTCCCGTGAGGGGCCTTGATTGTACAGTCATCCCTCTTTATGGGGAGGAGGGGGATTAGTTCCAGGACCCCTGCAGATATCAAAATTAGTGGCTGCTCAAGTCCCTTATATAAAATGGCATAGAGTTTGCATATAACCTGCACACATCCTCTTGTATACTTTAAATCTCTAGATTACTTATAATACCTAATACAATGTAAGTCTATGTAAATAGTTGTTATACTGTATTGTTTAGGGAATAATGACAGGAAAAAAGTATGTACACACTGCTTATCAAGCCATGCTGTGGCAGCGTCCCGCATACAAAATAGAGGAAGATTGGCACAGATGTTAGCTCAGCGACAATCTTCCTCAAGCAAAAAGAGGAGGATTGACAACAGATGTTAGCTAGGGCCAATCTTCCTCACCCACCCCACCCGCCCTGCAAAAAAGTGTGTACATGTTCAGTACAGGTGCAACCATGGTAGGCCTTTAGATCTGCGGTTGGTTGAATCTGCAAATGAGGAACCCGAGGATATGAGGGCTGACTATAGAACAATGCTGTGTTACCCTCCATTGTTGCCATCTGCAGAGCAATCAGTAACCACCAGCAGATGGGCAACTGAGTGGGATGCAGCCTTCCATCAGGATTCTCTTTGAGCATAGTGAGTTCCTCTCCGGGAGCCTATTCTATTTCTTAGAACCTGTCAGTTGTGCCTTTAATATTGTCTGGGTTATTCTATTTATCCTTCTTTATTGATCATCTTGGCATCCCTAAAGAAAAAGTATTGATAACACTGGAATGGAAGGAAGCTTTAAAACAGTCAAAAATAAAAGATTTTAAAATAGTCAGATATAGAATAGTGAAATAAAAAATAATCAAATCAAGCAATATATAGGTGCAGAAAAGAAGTTCAGCCCCTACCTCACACCATTTTCAAAATTAACCCCAAACATATTATATTCCTAAATGTAAAACCTAAAACTGTAAAACCTCTAGGAGAAAACGTAGGAAGAAATATTTGTGACCATGTGTTAGGCTAATTTTTCTTAGATACAATATTCAAAAGCATGAGCCATAACAGAAAAAAATGACTAAATCTGACTTTGTTAAAATTAAGAACATCTGTTCTTTGAAAAACACTGGGAGAAAATACTTGCAAATCATGTGTCTGATAGAGGCCTTGTCCAAAATATATAAAAACTCGATAATGAGAAAACAAACAATCCAGTTAGAAATGGGCAAAATGTTTGAATAAAGGAGATATATGGATGCAAATAACCATATGAAAAGATGTTCAACATCATCTGTCATTATGGAAATGCAGATTAAAACCATAACGAGACACCATTCAGCACCTGTTAGAATGATTAAAGTTAAAAAGACTAACCATACTAAAGTATCAGTGAGGATGTGGATGAGCTGGAACTGTCACATACTGCTGGTGGCAATGGAAAATGGTACAACCACTTTGGAAAACAATTTGGGAGCTTCTTTAAAAAGTTAAACAGACACATACCGTATTACCCAGCCATTCCACTCGTAGGTATTTACCAAAGAGAAATGAAAGCACAAAGACTTGTATATGAATGTTAATGGCAGCCGTATTTGTAATAGCCCTTTCTGGAAACAGTCCAGATGTTCATCAACAGGCAAACAGATAAACAAATTGTGATATATCTATACATTGGAATATTATTCAGCAGTAAAAAGGATTTCATAAAAAGAATTTATGACACATGTGACAACATGGATGGATCTCAAAATAATTATGCTGAGTGAAAGAAGCTAGACAAAAAAAAGAGAACATACTGTATGATTTCTATACAGAATTTTCAAAAATTCAAACTAATCTATAGTGAAAGAAAGCAGATTGGTGGTTGCCTGGAATGGGGGAGTACGGGATGGGGCAGGGAGGAATTACAGAGGATCATGAGAAAACTTGATGTGGTGATGGATATGTTTATTTTCTTCATTATGGTGATATTTCTACTGTTATATACACAGCAAAATGTATGAAATTGTACACTTTAAGGTCAGCTTACTGTATATCAATTATACCTCCATAAAGCTGTTAAAAAGAAAGGGAAAGGAAAGGGAAGAAAAGGAAAGGATGAAGGGAAAGAAAGAAAGAAAAGAGGAAGGAAGGAAAGAAGGAGGGAGGAAGGGGAAGGAAGGAATGAAGGAGGGAGGGAGGAAGGGATGGAAGGAAGGAAGGAGTGAGGAAGGGGAAGAGGGGAGGCGAGAAGGGGGAAAAAGCCTGGACTTAGAGACCTGGGCTGGGATCTCGGATCTGTCATTTACTTGCTACGTACCTGTGGGTAAATTGCATTCTTTGAGCCTCAGTTTTCTTTTCTGTAAAATGAGGTTAATAATATTTATCTCCTACATAGATAATGTATGTAAAAATGTTTTGCGATATGCAAATTGTTCACTAAACATTAGGCATTATTATGAATATTATTGATAATATTTATCAAGCAGATGCAAACTACAGCAGTTTGAGGCATTTCCCACCCACTTTGGGGTGGGAGGGATGTTAGAGTGGGTGGGAGAAAAGGAAGAGGAGAAAAGAAGCAGGGATGTTCATCTTTTGCTGCAAGATGGAAAACAAAACCTGAAACTTAGACTGCTCATCGCACAGGAAATGTTCTGCGGCTGCTTTTCTGTTTGGGGTCTACAGGTCCCAGCATGCAGTGCTCCAATTTAATGTGGGCCACAGAGCACTGCTTGTAAGGATGTGCAGTTTCTGTGGGCTACCCCCGGTAGAGAGGAATTGAAGCAGAAATGGGCAATAAATTCTTAATGCATCACACACGTCATGCATCATGTTATTTTTAAACAAAAGGCATACCACACGTTTTCCCTGTAAACTAGAATACATTTATGCTTACCAAAAGATGGCCAACTATTGTTTGGGTAACACAAAAAGCTTTTATAAACGTAAAAGGGTTTATAAAGAAATTGTTTGTTTAGAAACACGCATATACTGTTCAAAAAAATTGCAGTTTCTCTTTCCACGAAACATCCACTCCTTGGATAGCCCAGAGTGTGGAAGTAGATGCAAAGCACTAAGCCATTTAAAATCTAAATCAGACTTTAATAAGGGAATGTCATGTTTCATTTAAGAGCTTCTCTTCACCTCCTTTTCTTATGCTGTCAAGTGAAAGAAAAGCTGGCTTTATAATTACATGGCTGCCTCAGAGTCAGATTATATGTGAGATCTCACATTATTTTTCCACACCTTTCTCTCTCCCAGTCCCTACCCCACCTCCTTTCTTCTCTGCCACCCAACCCTCCCCCACACCAGCTTGCTTCCTTCCGCTTCCTTCTTTTTAAGGAGCTGACAGAAATGATGGAGCTCTGTTGATTAAGCTGCTGAATGGTGGTGGCCCTTATTAATTTAGGGGTGACAAGCAAAAAATAAAATAAATGGCGAGTGTGAAATGTTTCTCGTTGTGGATCATCATCCTAGCTTGACTGGGTAGAAAATTAGGTGATTTTTGTTTCCACTGCACAGCAGAGCGAGAAATCAGATGGAATTTAACTATGACAGATATTTACTCTTCTCCATTCGGTGCTCCTATGTTGTCACTGTACCCGTGAGGCCCTTTCTCACAGTTGGTCGTAGTGTTTACCACTGAACATTAGGACCCTTACCCCTCGTTAAAAACTTGGCAAAGGTGTTAGCAGCAGTAACAACAGGTCCTCTTTTGTATATATTTTATGGTAGCCTCTTTTTTTCCCCTTCTTTCTAATCATGATGATTAACTGCACTGTTGGTCACAGAATAGTAATAGTAAGTCCGCAAAGCCAGTGCCGAATACTGGAGACCATCACATTGTTCCCTGGAAAGTTGTATTGTAACAAAGATGATGTGGAAGATCACCGTGTAGAATGAAACTGTGTTATTTTCATTCTATTTCCTGCTGTGATATACTTGGGGTTATTTTGTCTGTAAAGAGAGGTGGTTCTTGCTGTGTCACCTGCATGACAAGGTGGCAAGTTTTGATTGAAGGCTTGATCTGAGTTTAGTGGCAGAGGATAGAGAGAGACATGTGTCACAGATCCTTTACAATGACTGGGGAGGACTGAAGAGATTTTGGATAATTCCTTTGTGATAGAAAGGTAAGGTATCATTAAATAGATGATAATATTTTTATTTATTCTGTAGACAAAATGTGATTTAGACAATGCATAAAAATAGATATTGTCATTCACTCTATTTACTGGAAACTTGTAGAGAGAATGAACCTAATGGGAGAGTCTCAGATTTGGAAAGAACCCAGTAAGTTATTTATTTTCCACCTGACATGTGACTCCCTCTACAGCACCCCCAAGCCTTGGTTTGAATATATTCAGTAAGAGGGAACTCCCTACCTCACGTGTTACTGGACAGTTGTGTTAGACAGTCTTCTTTCTTTTAGCCAAAATCAGCCTCTCAGGGTTTGAACCAGTTGATCAAACTCAGCATTCTGGAGCCTCTGAGAATAAATTGAATCCTTCTTCTTCTGTCTGAGAGCCCTCAAGTTTTTTGGACAGCTTTCCTGTCTCCACTAAATCTTTCATTCACCGAGTAAAAACTCCTCACTTCTTTCAGTAGTTTCTCACTGAATCTCCCCTAGGGTCTTGCACAATTCCTTACACATAGTAGGCCCTCCGGGAATGTCTGACTTGACAATATTCTGACACCAATTTTGCTCTGAATTCCACTGAGATTCCACTGACAACTGTATTCTACTCAGATTCCACTCTATACAATGTTGAAATAGCAGTGATTCCTAGGATGTTTTGATGTTGATAACCTCTATACATGGTTGATTTTAAACCATTAATTTAATCTCGTGTTTCCTCCTGGATAGGTTGACTGATCCTCCCTGAGGTGGATGTTCCTTTCTATTTTCAATTTGCACCAATGCCCAGAGAAGAATGTTTAGGAGAAAAAGGCATGTCTGTGTAAACCAATTTACAATGCAATATCTATAAAATACAATAAATACAATACACTATCTAGGAAGAAAGCCTGAGCTTTGAGGAAAATATAAATTCTTTTACTCTCCCTAGTTGATGAGAAAAACTAGAAATCTTAGTTGTAGTTAAATTGATTTTAATTAATTCATTTATATTAGCCAGTTCATTTCTGTTTATTTTAGGGAGATCATGTATATTGAATATGAAATTGTATGTTTTAGCTTTTGGTTGCATATATGACAGCAGGTATAAAGATGTAAAATAATTTGTTTATTCCTGAGGATGTTTTAAATATTAGAATTAGGAATGTGGGTGTTATGGGCTGAATTGTGTCCCCCAAAATTCGTATGTTGAAATCCTAACTCCTAGTACCTCAGAATGTGACTGTATTTGGAGATGGGGGTCCTCAGAGAGTTAATTAAGTTAAAATGAAGACATTAGAGTGGGTCCTAATCCAATGAGTGATGTCCTGATAAGAAGAGGAATCAAGACACAGACTCACACAAAGGGAAGACCCCGTGAGGACGTAGGGAGAAGACGGCCATCTACAAGCCAAAGAGAGAGGCCTCTGAAGAAACCAATCCTGCCAACAGCGTAAGCTTGGACTTCCAGCCTCCAAGAGAAAATAAATTTCTGTTGTTCAAGCCACCCAGTCTGTGGTACTTTGTTATGGCAGCTCTAGCAAACTAATACAGTGGGGAAATGCCTACAGTGTAAATTCTGAAACATGAAGCCAAAGTAAGATTAAAGAATACTTAAGACCCCATAAGATATAGCTACAAAGAATTGGTCATTGATGATAATATTGGGTCTACTAATCTTGTTCATCTGAAATAAAACCAGTCCTTTCCTTTTAGCAGCTTTGAAAGGAAAATTCACAAAACACGGTGATTAAACTATATGTTTCAAAACATTCTTTGCTGTAACTTAATTAGTATAATTTGAAACATGTTAGTATTCCTGCTGATGACTCACTGATGCATTGCTTACTATACTCACATATTTATTACAACTTCTCTGTGTACCCTCAAAGCTACGTTAGCATTTTGCCAAAGGAATCGTATGCCAAAACTTCTAATTTATCATTTTATCGTCTTTCTTATTTGCATATGGTCTATCACCATGTATAGTTGTTAGCCACCACGTATAGTTGTTAACCTGTGGAGGAAGCTTTTCGTATTTGACTGGTCAAATGGCGCATTGTGAGAAATTGGTCTGATGACTTAAATAGGCACCCAGCAAGTTATTGGCAAAGAAGCAACAGAATTTTAATTGTCAGTGCTTTTCACTAACCAAGTAGTGAGTTGCAGCCAATGCTTTAGTAAAATAAATTAGAATAGAATTGGATTGGCCATGTCAGAGTACATTGCCGTAGTAAAGTTAAGTACTGTGTGAAGTTTTGTTTCAATTCTATTCATTAATTCAACATACATCTATTGAGCATCTACCACATACCAGGCACTGTTCTAGGTGCTTGGGATGCGTCAGTAGACAAAGATCCCTGACCTCAGGGTTTACTTTGCAGCAGGAGAAGATAGCTAATCAATAATAAACATAATAAGTAAATTATATGACATGTTAGAAGGTGATAGTGTAGAGCACAAAGAAAAAAGTGGTAGAAAATAAGAGGTATTAGGAGTTACTGGAATGGGGGATGGTTGCAGTTTTAAATAGGATGATCCGGGCGGTCATTCTTGAGCTGCTGTTAAGCAGACTTACAGGAGGTGCGGGAGTTGGCCATGTCCATGTCTGGGGGAAGAGTGTCCTAGGCAAAGGGAACAGCAAGTGTAAAGGCACAAAGAGAGGAATTCCTGGAGTGTTTGTGGAATAGCAAGGGGCCGCGTGTCTGGAGAGGAATGAGTGAGGGAGTGATGGTGTCCAGGAAGTAAGAGTGGGCCAGATCATAGAGTGCTTGTAGGCCACTGTGAGGATTCTGGCTGTTAATCTGAGTGAAATCAGAAACCACTCAGGGTTCTGGGCAGAGGACTGACAGATGTATGGATTGTGATAGAAATGAGTTTATTGCTCTGAGTCTCTAAAGAAAAGACTAGAAGAGACTGACATGTCATGAAATTATACAACTCCTATGAAATGCAGTTTCTGTTTTGATGTGTTGGGAGGAAATAGAAAGTTCCGCAGATGGTCTCTTAAATTGCAATTGGTTTACCAAACCTCAGTGAAATTAAGAATCACTTGCAGCTTTTTAAAGACCATGTTTCCCAGCCTCACTCCAGCCCTACTAGAGTAAAATGTGTATTTTTAATAAGCAGATCAAGTGATTTTTTTATGATCAGGATCATTTGCAAATCACTGACTTTTTGGAAAGATCTGAGTTCAGTTCCTGCCCCTCTCTAGCAATGCAGCATCAGTCGTCATGTACCTGCAGCCGCAATGCCAACCTTGTGGGGTTGTTTTGAGGTGTTCGTGAGCAATCTGCACCTCGCAGTCAACACTCAGGAAACGGGAACTCTCTAAATCCTGTAGATTTTCTCAAGGGCAGCACTTCAGACTGGGAATAACTGGTAAAGGATTCACAAGGGAGTGATTTACAAGAAAATGAGTTCTGCCTGTGAACAATTAGTCATCCTGATGGTCTACAGGGCTGTTTGCTAACTGTTCTCAGAGAATCACGTGGGCCTGGTGAAATCCGTGAGCCCAGGCCTCTTTTGATCTGGCTAATTATAGCGAAGCATGAAAAAAATGTTAATTGCTTGACTCTTGGCTCTTGTTTTCCTTAGCATCATGCCCCTCTGCCTGGCTCACTCAGGGCCAGCCCCTTGTCAAGCTTTTGAACACATGGTTGATGCCTCTTCAGAAATTCCATGACCACACTAAGAGCAAGGTTCCAGCCTTCATGGGGAAATGAAAGAGAGCAGGAAACAGTGAATCTTGTTTTTGAGAAATATCACAAATAATCCTTCCTCAGGGTGGTAATAGGGTTGGGTATTCCACAGAGAGAGCCAATGGGAAGCCTCCATCTATTCTGTAGGAAAACTGTTAATAATTGTCAGGGGGAGAGGAACCAGGGCTATTTTAGGCCCAGGATCTAATTTGTTTTAATGTACAGACTTTCTAAAAATTGAATTTTAATTGAAGTAGGCTGAAGGAAAAAATATATTCTGTGATTTAAAGAAAAATTCTGGGCTGTTCAAAGAAAGATAATTTCAAATATTGTAATAGAATGGAGTAATAGAATGAGTTATGAGAAAGGTCGATGTTAGGGGCTGGTACTATATTGAAAGGTATAGTCACATAAGAGATATTGAAAGTTAAAAAATCTCTGAAAGAGAGATTGTTGAGTTAAAGGAATCCTGGACTGGCAATCAGAAGACCATCAACTTCCTGTTGCTAACAGCAATAATAACCCCACCAGTAATAACAGTCAGAATTCATTGAGCACTTACCGTGTGCCGAGCCTTGTGAGAAGCATTTCACTTTTACCCCTTGTCTGTGAGGTAAGTATGGAAGTACTATAATTGCCTCATCCTACACATTGGGAAATGGAAGCTTAGAGAGAGTGAGGATTTGCCTAATCAACTCACCCAACAACATGGTGGATCTGGATGGTAATCTATTCTGTGTGACCACAAAGTTCAGGCTCAGAATCTTAAACTCTATTGCCTACGATCATAACTTCTCATGGTCACAGAGAGGGAGGGATGAAGTTCTGGATCTATCCCTCAAAGACCATGGTCTTCTCAAAAATGGGGAGGGGGGTAAAGAAGGAACATGCCTCCAGGGCAATGGTTCTCAAACTATGGTCCTCAAACCCGAGCATCAGCATCACTTGGGAATGTGTTGGAAGTGCACATTCTCACGCCCTACCCCAGACCTACTGAAAAACAAACGAGGTGAGGAACCAGCAAATCTGTGTTTTCCTAAGCTTTCCAGGTGATTCTGATGTTCACTCAAGTTTGAGAACCACTGTTCTTGGGGATACAATCCAAATTTCTTGTCCAAGTTGAGTTTTAAAATGCATATTTGATATTATACCAACTGTTGAGTTTGGTTTTGGTCACCATATTTAATTTGTTTTGAAATTTCAGATGATATTAAAAGAGGTGTGGAATGTTCAGTTATCAAAAGGGGCAGCATAAATTTTAAAAGGTTTGAGAACACTCATACAATTCATGCTCCTTTTCTTAAGAAATTTATAATGTAATTGAGGAAACATCTCCATTTATCTGGTGCATACTACTGGAGTACAGGACATGAACAAGTGCTGACAGGAGGTAGAATGAAAAACTCAGATGAGTTTTGAGAATAGCATTGAAAGATGCAAAGTGCTTTTATTTGGAAAGGGAGATAATAAAAGGGTTTGAGGAAAGCACTGAGCCAGGACCTGGAGGGTGAAGGCAGAGAGAAATTGGCATGTCTGGAAGTAAAGGGACCATACTGGAAAGAGAGAGAAGTTTAGAAAGGAAGAATGGACCAGTTTGGATTTCACAAGAAACTGCTGGAATCCTGAGCAAAAGAGCATATTAGAGGAGTTCTTGAGTAAGAATGTTTTGTCACAGGTGTGTGTGATTGTACCAGCCAGGATTATTTCAACTACAAGTAACAGAAACCCAATTCAAAGTGGCTGAATCAAAAAAGAAGGATTCTGGGGGCCAGCCCCATGGCCTAATTAGGGGTTAAATTCAGTGCACCCTGCTTTGGTAGACTGGGTTCGGTTCCTGGGCACAGACCTACGCCACTCGTTGGCAGCCATGCTGAGGCGGCAACCCACATACAAAATAGAGGAAGACTGGCACAGATGTTAGCACAGGGCTAATCTTCCTCAAGTCAAAAATGGAAGATTGGCCACAGATGTTAGCTCAGGGTGGCTCTTCCTCAGAGAGAGAGAGAAAAAAAGAAGGATTTATTGGCTCATGTCACTGAAGTCCAAGGATAACCTGATTTGGGCCTGTTGGATCCAAGGCTCCAGCAAGGTCATTATTTAAGCATCCCCTTCTTGCCATCTCTGTGCCAGCCTCTTTCTCAGGGTGGTGCCCTTCTTGTGGTGATAAACTGGCAGCCAGAAGCCAAATCCTCAGAAACCCAGGCAGTGTCCTAGAATTGAGCTTTGGGTTCAGATAGGCAGGACCATGCCCCTCCTGGAAGGGGGGCGGGTAGAGCCGTTGACACCTGAACCTCGTGGCTTGAGAGTGGGACTGGAATGGTTCCACTGTATTGAAGTGTAGGTCCTGGAAAGAGGGTGCCTAAGTTCTGGGCTGCAGGTCTGTCCTCTGCAGGGACATTGAAGTGAGGAAGGATGGAGGGAGGAAGATCAGCAAGGAGGCTGCTGCCGTGATCCAAGTACAGACTGATGAGGCCAGGCTTGGAGTTGTTTCTGCAAAATTGAAGAGGACAGGGCCGGCCGGGTGATGTAGTGGTTAAGTTCATGCACTCCACTTCGGTGGCCCGGGGTTTGTAGGTTAGGATCCCGGGCGTGGACATACACCACTCATTAAGCCATGCTGTGGTGGCGTCCCACATACAAAAAATAGAGGAAGGTGGGCAACAGGTGTTAGCTCAGGGCCAATCTTCTTCACACACACAAGAAATATATTGAACAAACTTTGACCATCACTGTAAAGAAATAATTACCGTGACTTTTAACAGCACAGTAAAAGAAAAACACCTCATTGTCATGCCTAGAGTACAGGAAAGAGAATAGTTGGTGCTCTTAATAGTCACAGTGAAGTGAAGAAGTTTGGAGAAATGGTGAATCCCCACAGTCTCACCAGGGGAGTTTTTGTAGTTGCTGGTGGGACATCCAAGAGGCACTGTCTGCGCCATGGCCAGAGATGTAAGCTGTGGACATTCACTCCCTGCATCCTCCATCTTTGAATTCGTAGCACAGAGAGCTGGCAGTGCGTATGTGCCTTTTTGCTTCCTTTGTCGAACTAGATATTTGGGGGCTTGTGTGTCCCCTCCCAATGTAGCTGTAAGCGTTAAGAGCTGGCTATGTTCTGGACTTCCTAACCGCAGCTGCACACTCTAATTACTCAGACTGTCAGTCTCTACTGACTTTCCTCGATTTTAACCTTTGAAATAAATAAATCTCAGGAGGAAAGGTGGATAATATGACTTTCTAAAATTAAAAAGTATCCTGATCCCCTTTGCTCTATATGTAGATGGAAAATGTGCAAAACGTTGGGAGCACTTTCACAGATGGAACATGATTAGCTCCTGTCATCCCGGTGTAGCCCAGCCCTGCGCAGAATAGGTGCTGGATAAATGCTCTTTCCCTTAATGGAGCAGTTGATGAGGAAACAAAGTTTTCAGTTAATTCTTAATTGGGCATTGGGTAACTCTGATCTGGGGAAAGCCACTTGTCCTCTCTAGGTCTTGACTGGAAACCAGACCACTTAACTTCTGTGGAGCGATTTGGGAAAAATCACCAAAAACAGAGCCAAACACTTGGAAAATAAAGTGATACTAAAATGTTAAATATGCCATACGGTAATAACGTTTTAGGGTAAAATAGCAGTGTTGAGTGGTTTTTAGTCTTACAACTGATAGGGACTCTGCGGGGGGTTGACTTATCGTGGTCCACGGCAAAAGCTTCCATTGCAGCTAAGAAGAGCGACACTTTACAAGTGTGTACTAGCTCACAACCAGACCGTGTCTTCATTAGAGTATCAATCGTGGTGGTAGTGGGAATTAAACTTGGCAACGTGACAGAGAAGCTGACATGAGAGTTATTAAATTGAAAAGATTGCCACTCAAATCAAATCCGATCATGCTATTACCGTCATCTCTGGCACCCTCAACACTATGCTAAAGAGAGGGGAGAAAATAAACCCTAAGTTAAACAGTTGTGTGCTTCGCCCCCATCTCTGGGACAGTTGTCATAATACCAGAAGGTTCAGTATGAAGGCAAAGCAGGAAGGCTTATCACTGATTGATTCCTATACAAATATTAAAGGTTCATTAGTCCTGAACTAATTTTTCCCATGGGTGTAAAAAGTGAGAAGAGAACATCTTATTGTCTGAGAGAAGTAGATTTAAGCCAAGTGTTAACAAATGCACACTTTGCTCTTCCAAGGGGTTTGTTCCTCCTGCCTCTGTAGCATGCAAGCATCTCTAGGGATGACACGAAATTCTGAATGGGAATTTTGTCGAGTTCCTGTAAATAGGCACGTTCTCTCCTTATTCCTCTCCTGCAATCATGGCGAAGTTAGTGAAGTAGAGCCCGTGAATCAAGAATAAAATCAGCTCTTTCAGACTTCTGTCACCTTGACCTTTCCCTTCCATAGTGTTTGCAGTCTGTGCCAGTAACTAAAGCCCTCGTGGTTTAGTGACCACCCGATTTCCTACTTCCCTTTGGCGTAGCATTACCATAAAACCTGACATCGTGCCCCGTCTGCCTCTTGTGGAGACTGCAGTAAGTGGGGGTTTGGCTTCAAGCCCATTAGTAGATTTGGAAAGTAGTTTACTTGCTGAAGATGATGAATGAAATGATCTATCACTCAGTCTGTACTCCCTACTGAAGTTTAATTGTTAGATTTTATTTTTCTGGCTCCACAATTTACAGGCAGCAGTTAGATTTGGGACGGGCTTCTGCATTTTGGATTGGAGAGTGTTACCCTGTACTAACTGAAATGAGTACAGAGGCTTCGTGCGGCCCTGCAGCCTGCACACCAGAGATGCTGCGTATGCTGTGGTCTTTGCTTCAGGGGACTGAGCTACACCCAGGGTTTCCTGAAGAGTAATGACTGCACTTCACACCTGGCTGGTCACAGGAAATGCCTGTGGCACGAGTGACCCCTGGATGTCTGTGGTGGCCAGCAGGGCAAACGTTTTCTAAAATGAGATGTAATTAGCCTTTTCACTAGTAATAGATTGCCTGCCTTCCTGTGGTGACTCTTTTTGGTCTAGCCACTCACAAAGGTGCACACTCTTTTTTGTAGCTCTCTACTGGTGAGTTACCCCATCTGTTGTGTGCAGGAGAGAAGTCTTTCTTTGGTGCTGAGACACTTGGTCCTTCTCTGCATTTGGGAGGTGTGAATGCCACTGCATGCACGCGTTTTTGAAGTGCTGGGTTTTGAAAGAGCCTTCTTTAGGTTCTGTTCTATCACATTTCATAACACTGGTCTCATCAAGGTATCAAGGGATTGAGTTGGCTGAGCTCTCCATCTTTTTCTTTCTTTCCCTCTAATCTCCACTTTTCATAGAGTTACTATTAATAGAATACCTACCATGTGTCAGACACTTTGTATCCATTATCTTATTTTGCCTATACGTTTGCCCTGAGAGGTTCTTTCCGTTGGCTCTAGATGAGGAAACTGAAGCTCAGAAAAGTAAAATGACTCCCAAGGTCACCTAGCTGGTAAGCAGTTGAGCCAGGATTTTATTTCCAGGTCATTTGGGTTGCAGGTCACTTGGGTAACCTGGTGAGTTACAAAAACCCTTGAGTTACATCCCAAGCTTCTCATATCTTCAGCCCACACTTCGTGCCTGACACTTAGTAGGCACATTACAGATATTAATTTGATGCCCAGCAGTTTGGGGCAGGTAGTGATCAGTCTATAATGTCTGAGTCATGGAATGACCATATACTTATAGACAAATCTCGATATGATTGTTGAAAGGCGATATGTCCTTGCTTCATATGGCACCACAACTCGTACCTCTTCACTTCTAGCCTCTAAAATGGGCATAATTTCTTTTTATGCCTGTAACTGAAATGTTATGATCACTCAATGAATGCTTTGAGGATGATAAAGTACAATACAAATGAAAGGTATTATTATCATCAGACTAATTATAAGAGAAATTCCATATGTGATTGACTAGATTCACTGAATCCTGTTAAATGAAATCACAGGTCAGAGTGCACGAGGTTGTAAACTGGGACTATAGCTTAGTAAAGAGGTTCTGGGAGACCCACACCCTGAAATCTGAATAGATACATTAACTTGAGGTCTATTTTCATGTTAATAAAATGTGCTACAAGGTCTCAAGGCAATACACAGTGATTGTATTTGAAAAATAGACTTTTCCCTGTTTGATCCACAATGTCTGTTTCTGAAGGCCTATTTTTCTTTTAAGTTTGAAAGTTAATTGAGTTCAGCTGTTTTCCATTGCTCCCTTCTATTAGCATATATAAATGTGAAGAGTGAGGAAAATTTGGGATAGGAGAGTGGGGTGCAGTCATTTCATGTTCTAACTAAATGCCTAAGGATGACATATGGAATGTAGTGGCCTGAAGCTACAGACAGTTCAGAGTCACATAGTCACATAGTCACTTACTGCTTCCAGCTCATGTGATCAGTGGTATAAACAGTTGGTTGATAAAAATGGAAAATTCTGAACTAATTAATTAGAAAAGGAATGCCCATAATCTCAGTCAGAGAAACATTTCTTTTGGCAATGGACAGTACTCTTCTCCCGTGACTACTACAATACGATAAGTTTGGCAAATTTTATTCATATTAAATCTTAAATGACTATGGAACCTAATTTCAAGTTGAGTATTTGATTGAACCTGTAGTTTTGTGAGCTAGAGCTATAGAAAGGGGTTTCTTTGAATTATTTTTCTTTCATTCTGATGTTATGGGATAATTGTTCACATTAGCTAGAAATGGTTTACATACAGATAAGTAGTGAACTTCATTCTGATTGTGTAAGTACTGCTCGGAGCAGAGGTTAAGAGCATGATGGAGCTGCATGGGGAAGAGAGAGGAAGGAAAAGAGTCAGCTTCTGGAGCCAGACTGCCTGGCTTGAAATCCCACCTCTGGTGCTTTTTAAATAAGGGACCTCAGGCAACTTACTTATCCTCTCTACCCTTCAATTTTCCCATATGTAAAAATGGGGATATTGACAAGCTCTTAACTAATCTTTCCTCATCTGCTAAAGGGGAAAAAGGTGAAAAATAATGTGAACAGCTTAGCATAGTGTCTTCCTTATGGGCAGCACTACAAGACAGCTGGCACTAGCAATAGTCCTGCAAGTGGTGACAACAGCATCGAGGCCAGGGTGCGTTAGATGTATGTAGGCCCTTTCACGTGGGCAGTTGTTTCAACACTGTGGTCATGACTATAAACAAACACCACCTGCCCAGTGTTTTTGAATGTTATGGGGGAGCCTTGGCAGAATCCGCTCCAGGAGACCTGAGACTCTTTGGCATAGTCATGTAGTGATTTTTCTTTCTAAGGGGAAGCAGATGAAGTTAACATTCAATGACTGTTGTCTGAAGTTTTAAGCAAGGTCACCAAGTCCTTGTACCCCTCTCAGAAGAGGGATGAGAACGTGCACTGTGTTCAAACTCCCTGTTAAGTCTTTGCTTAGAAATCATGCCGGCTTGCTTTTTTGTATAGGAACACAGAGAAACTTGTCTCACAATGTCCTAAACAACTTAAAAGTTGCTTTTGGGTGTCACCATGGGCCATGATGTCTTCTTTGAGGATATTAGTGACAACGTCAGAGCACCCTGTGGTCTTACCCACGACACTCCATGGACTCCTTAACAGAAAATTGTGTCTGTTATAGAACTTTCAATATGTGGAATTATTGGAGGTGGAAACAAATATAATTACTTTCTAGTCTCTCAGCCAAGGACAAGCACAGCTAATATTTTTCTATGTCTTTCCCAGGCTTTTTTCTTTTTCCCCCTCTCTATGTATAGATTTTGGTTTTAATTTAAAAACTGGTGATTATACTACCTGTGTAATTTGATATTATGTGTTTTTTACTTACTTTTCTAAGTATTTTCTATCTTATTGCAAATTTTCCATAAACAACTTTTGTAAGTTTTATAGTATTCATTATAATATAATTTACCATTCTCTTGTTATTTGATGTTAAAGCCTGTTAGCAGTCTTACACTATTATAATAGTTCTTTAATGCCCACTGAGACTTATTTCCTTAAGATGTTTTCCTAGAAGTGGAGTTACTAGTCAAGGCTATAGATATTTCAAGTCTTTTGATACAAATTGCCAAATGGCATTCTAGAAGATCGAAAACAATGTTGATGACCGAAAGTGGGGGTATGAATATATAAATTATGGCATTTTCACATGATGGAATATTATGCAGCTATAAAAATTATTTTAGAAGAAGGCTGACATTGCTCGTGGTATAAAGATTTACCTTATTTGGAGAAAAAGTTTATATATTTATTTGTTTTGTACGGAAAAATGACATAAAGGACATATAATATCTCGACAGTGAACATCTTTGGTTATAGAATTATAGATAACTTTTATTTTCTCCTTTATTATTTGAATACATTTCCAAGCTTTTATAAGAAATACGTATTGCTTTAATAATCAGAAAGTGCTTTCTAAAAGCAGTAAACTAAATGTATGATGGTGTTAAGGTTCTACCATTTATATGAATCCCTTTGGCTTTTTTAAAGCTCTTGAGAAAAATAACACTACCAATTTCACTAAGAAAATGAAACTTCAATTCTTCCGGCTGCTCAGTTCTATACTCTAGTGTCTTGATTTTTGGAGCAATTAAGAGAGTGAAGCTATAGAGGAAGCCTAGAGTTGCTGCCTTCACCTGTTAAGACATTTGTCTAAATTCAGCTCTTTAGCTGGCGAGCCCTAAACTGCATACACGTAATGTGTTCATTCATTAACTCATCCGTGTATTCATTCAGACTTGTTTATTGAGTACTTACAGTGCCTAGGACAGTACTAGGGACTAGGAGATAGAAAGATGAATGGAAAATGATGCCTGCCTTCTAGAAGGTCACAGCTTAATGTACTTGAACAGGCACTTGATGCATGCCAAAATTTTGGGGAAGTTACGAAAAGTAATGGAAATTTTTGCCTTCTGTTACTTACACACATTTTAAATATTATTTCTCTTGATTTTTTTGACATCTTACCTGTGCAATATTTATTACTTGAGAAGTGTGCTGTCCAATACAGTAGTCACTAAACACGTGTAGCTATTTAAATTTAAAATGAATTGAAATTAAATAAAATTTAAAATTCAATTTTTCTGCCACACTAGCCACATTCCAAGAACTTATGAGCATGGGTGATTGGTGGCTACCACATTGGACAGTGCAGGTTTAGCGTATTTCCATGTTTGCAGAAAGTTGTATTGGACAGCCCTACACTCTCCTTTCCCACCAGCCCCACTCCACGTCCTCGCCAAGTCCTTCTGAGACTTTTATTGTAGCCCCCCCAAGTGGACTACAGGGATTTCCCTTGCAATTGATCCTGCCCATCCTCATCAGATGCGTAATCCTTAAAGAACCATGAAGAACTGTGGCTCTGCAATTGAAACATGTTCATCGGCCTATCTCTTGACTTCCAGATGCAATCCAGACTCGTTAGGCGAGCCGTCTATAACCTGTCCACCTCCCTTCCAGGCCTTATCTATGACTTCAGCTAGTTGCAACCACTTCCCATCTCCCAAGCTCCCTCTGCTCCTTCTTGCCTTTGAGTTACCGTTCATGCTAAGCCAACTGTCAGAAATGTCATTTTCCCTCTTTGCCCGGACTAGGAGTCATTCAAATGCCACCTCTGTCATGAGTCTTTCTTTGATCTCCAATCAGAAGTCACTGCTTCCCCCCCTTTGTTTATGGTTCAAAATTTGTAACACCTAACTGGCATTATTGTATAATAGGTTGCATTGTATTTCTTGCTTGTCCCCTTTTTCCTCTTCTAGACTGCAAAGTGTGAGAGTAGTTTAAATGTGCCATGGTAGAACTCACAAATTTTTGTTGACTAAATTTAGAGGCACACAGCAATCACTATCTTTATTTTAATTGCACCATTTGCATGCATTAAATACCAGAGTGGCCTTTATTCTAGTCAACTTTGCGTTGATTGTCCATTTTTAGCTCCATGTGAGCTAATATTTTGCTCACATACCTGATGTAGTTGGAAGTGCTGGGATTTAACACTGATCTTTTTGTAGGACTTCCAGGAAAATCAGGGTTCATTCAATACAAAAGAGAATCACATTAACAATAGAAAAATTTCCAGAACCAAATAAGTAGGAATGAGTAAAGAAAAGCTGTATCTTTAGCAGCTGTCCTTGCCAGCTTTACTTTCCAAATTAAATGAATAATTAAAGCTTCCTTGAGGCTTTGTGATGTTATTGTTTTAATTGTTGGTGTTATCAGTTCACATGTCGTAGTTGCGATTTTGTGGCAGATGCTTAGCTTTACAGCTAATTACGTGGCCACAGATGTAGCTGTAATTCCAGCATTTAGCGACTACTTACTTGCAGTAACAGTATCCTTTCCCTAAACACTCCAGCAAATCAGCATTCATTGCATCCAGCATCATTTTTTTCAGAGTGGAGATGGAGTTAACAGAGACTGACACACCTGAGAAACACTCTACCACTGGCAAGTCTAGGACTCTCTCTTTTGGGCATCCTATAAGGCTTATTCATCCATGCACCCATTTAGAGACTATGATTTTGTCCACCCTGCTTTGGTCCCCTATCAGGCTTTTATGAACTTATTGCCCTCTTGGTATGTACTTGTATTGCGGTTCTGTTCTCTAATTCAGGGCATAAAAAATGCCTAAACAATTCCTTCATCTTTTGGGATCAGTGAACAGGAAGGAGAGGCTGAGTCCCCCACAGGATTCCCTTTATATCATTATTTTATCTATTTTTTGTTAGCTATTGTTCCTTTATGTGTTGTCTCCAGCTTTCTGACTTCTGGTACAGGAATAGCAGTTTGGATTTTATTTAAATTGGTGCTTGCTTTTAATTTCATATCTGTTACCTTTCCTTGTTTGTGTCGACATCTCTAAATAGTTTATACTTCATTCCAGGTCTCCAAAGGTTGCATAGAAAATCAGAATCAGTCATTCAAAAACCCATAGCAGATTTCTCCATTCCTTTAATATATCTTTTAAATTAACAAGACTATGAAAAGTCATGGAATTATATTATTATATATATTTTAAGATTAAGGGAGTTGAAAGATCATCAAGTTCAACCCTTTTGAAGAAACGTCAGCTTAGGGAACTAGTGTACCTTGTCTGAGGGTCTGCTCCTGCTCAGGGCAGCACTGGGCCTAGAACGCAGGTCCCCTGACTTCCAGGTCAGTGCTCCATTAATGAGATTCTTTAGCTCTGGAAATAGAAGAAACCATCAGCTTTGCAAAGCAATTCCTCAGGGTTGCACAATAGTGTTCTAGACCTCCCGATGGTTAGCATTTAGGTTCTAATGCCATCGTTCAATGACTTTGCCCACCAGTTATGATGTGAGCATCAGCCACAACCACTTGATGAGATGCCACAAAACCCTCCACAGCAAAGAACATATCAGGACTGAATAATTTTCTGGCAGATCTGTTTTTGTAAGAAAGGAGAGATGGGAGTCTTTAAATGATACTGGGCAGATCATGCATGAGACGTAGGGCAAAAGGAGAGTAAAGCCAACAGATAAAGGACAGCAGAGGAGCCACATAAACTTAGCAAGTTTCCATTAGTGAAGTTTTTGTCTCCATCTTCCAAATTCATGATTAAGGACACAGAATCTGAAGCAATATCTACTAAGTCACATGTGTTGAGTCCAAGTACAGTCATACATCGCTTAACGACGGGGGTTCTGAGAAATGGGTCGTTAGGCAATTTCGTCATTGTGTGAACATCTCAGAGTGTACTGACACCAACCTAGATGGTACAGCCTACTTACACACCTAGGCTATATGGTACTAATCTTATGGGACCACCGTTTTACATGAGGTCTGTCATTGACTGAAACGTCCTTATGCAGCTCATGACTGTGGGGGGTATTTGTGACTGTTTACTTTTGAAACTTTGGAATATCTGGAGACTATTTTAGAACTAATCAGCACCATTCATTGCACGGCCATGGAACTGAGAGTGCTGTGCTCACTCATTGTTACTGGTCAGGAAGCGGGAGCCCAGGGCCTGGCACCTAGACGCTGACAGTCTTACGGGGGTCATATGTTGGCCTAAAGTTCACTACAGTTAACAATGTATGACATGATCTAACAAGACATATTACAGCTTCATCTGATAATTAAGATTTTCTCCATGTGGCTAGAGTGATAGAAACAGGGTTTATCTGACCTGAAAAGTCTGCCTTAGAAGTTGCATCTTTGATGGGAAAGAAGGCCTTGATGTGGCGGAGAGTGAGAGAGGAGGTCATTGTGATAGTGTTAAGGGGAGGATTGGGAAAAGGCACGAACTGCTGAGATAAAAGGGAGAATCACCTCACCGGTTATCTATTACCCGTTCTCAGAGCTCACACTGAAACTGTCAAAGGCTGATCTTTTACTTGGGTACTTTTATAATTCTCACTAACTGGAGATGATATTTTAAAATTGCTTTTCTTCCTCTTTCTCCCTGGGGTAAATAGCAAAAACAATTAAAGAAGATATTTCTTTTAACATTGCCTAAAGCCTTGCCACAAAATAACCAGCATGCACTTTACCATGCAAAGCCTCTGCCGTAATTCTGTGGACCATACATACTACATTAATGTTGGAATTTGCTAACTGTTCTCAAATGCTTTTAAAGCATAAAAGCACTTTCAAAGCCCAGTATGATTAATTCATAACACACCTCAGTGAGGTATGTAGGTGCCTAGCTTTATTATTGTTGTTATTATCTTTCTTATTTCACAGTTGGACACACTAAAATGCAAGAAGGTTAAGTGCTTTACCCAAGGTCACTTAGGAAACCAGTGGTGCCACTGTAGCAGGACAGGAGAGCTCCAGGCTGAAGCACAATTGGCTCCTTTGTCTACTAAAAATGAGGAGATTGCTCTTTTGTCTACTAAAAATCAAGCCAAAAGGCATTATAAAGCTTTTGAGAATTGAGGAATCTCTATACCATTTCCATTTGTTTCTTGAATAATGTTGGAGGGGCATATGGTATTGCCCAAATTGGTCCATTTATCAGTTTTAACAATTTTTGGAAGAAAGGCTTTCCAGAGTGCCCCAGTTTGTCTATGTGATAGTTTCCAAAATTATGTGTTTAGTTTCTGAGAAACAGCCTGCACTTCATTTATCAGTGAGTTGACTGCATATCTTCCTTTGGATCAAAAGGGTAAATATGCATTCTTTGGGTTGAGTGTTGACCCTTTTGTAAGCTGTGGCTGCTCAGAAGGTAGCAGCAGTTGTACTAAAGTCTCTGCTGTGTGCTGATTAAGTACCATTGAATGAATTAACAAGAATATTCAAACAACTCTTAGTAATTTTTTTATAAGCAAAGACACAATTTCAATCTTTTTTTTTAGGACAACCCGCTTGTTCTGAATTACTGAGGCAGAGTACTCCAGCGAGAAGCTAAGCTGTTTTCTCTTTTGAAATTAGACATCCTGATATGTTAGCATTTTTTTCTCTTCTATACAAGGGGCTCAAAGTGACCCCTGCTTTTCAAGCTGGTGAGATTGCACTTCCACTTGTAGTGACAGATTGCAATGCCTGTCTTCCTGACAAATCTATCTTTAGAGTGGAGCAAGACACCCTGACTGCTGTCATCGTGTTGGCAGTAATACTCAGTGACCGCTTAGGATGATACAGTTTACATCCCGGCGTCCGCTCCAGTGGCCCACTGGGATGGATTTGTATGTGTACTACGCATTTATAAGTGAGAGCGCAGGGCTGCTATACTTTTTTTTAAAATATTACATTAGTGACACAATCCATAGCATTGGTAGCAAAAGCAGTCCTATCCCCACACACGGCAACCGCATTGCTGCAGCTGGCCTTTCTGTAGAAACAAAAATGACGCCAAAACAAGCCAAAATCCCCTACCGAAATGGAAACGCAATCCTTAGTACTTATTGAGTACTGCACAGGAGACAGCAAGTGATGCAAAGATGTGGAACTTCTAGGTCCCTGTTCCACTAAGGATTCTACCCCTACCCTCCATCAGATTCTTACAGTCTCGTTAGCAAAGAGAATAAGACCTGTACACAGTTCTACCTGACATTGGGAAAGCTGTGTGCAGAGGGTTTGGCAGTCAGCTTGGTTCCAACCCTTACTTGACCACTGACCTAAGGGACTTTGTAGCCTTGAGTGGATTACTTACCCCGAGCCTTTGTTTTCTTATCAGTAAAATGGGAATGATAATACTTATCTTGGAGGGTTGTTGTAAGGATTAGAAACATCGTAAAGTGCCTAATATAGTCTAGAACTTAGTAAAAGATCAATAAATGTCAACTGATATCCTTACTAACAATAATGGCACAAGCCAATGTGTGCTAACTGCCAAAGTGGTGATCCAAGTATAAATGTAAAGCAAATTAAATTTCTTTCGCTACGATTTCTAGATTTTAAAAAGCGTAGCTCATTTGTCATTTTCCTTTAGTTCCATCCTGATTTCTTTTGTTCCCTGAAAATGTACTGATTTTCATAGCTGCCTTCGTAATAGCTAGCTCTGGGTTATTCACAGTGGTGGAAGCCAAGGAAAACATAAATAATTGAAATTCCAAGGTAGAACATGGGGAAATCTTATTTTAGTCCACTTTCTAGTCCAGTCTTGATGGCCCAGAATTCTTCCAGAAATGTAGTAAGCAGCAAAGTGAACTGGTTTTTATCTTCCTTTCCCTACTCTGTTCCCATGTCCCAGGTGCTGGTAATGACTCGTGAAACGAATAAAACATAGCTGTCAGGTGGGAGAAGACCAGATTTCCCTTGAATCATTTATAAATTAGATAATTAATTGTAGAATACTTGAAAAATAGCCGAACTCATTTCTCTGAATCTGATATACAAGTAAAATTCTCAGAGAGTATTAAAATGCCCCTAAGGCATTGTTCAGTTAGAAAGTGGTGGTGTTGATAAGACAAGCTATGAGCTATACCAGAGACATTCCTATCGGTGCTTTGTATGCAATATAGTTTTTCCTGCTGATTTGTCTTTCTTCATATTTTGCTTAATCTGATATTAAATGTAGTTGGTATTCCCTGAGCAGTAACTGACTAATGAGGAGAAAGTGACCCTGAAGGATAGGGGGTATCAGTAGACACTTTCTAGAATTGAAAATTAGCCATGGAAAATCCACAGGCTTACAAGTGGATGATTGTGAATTGACTCTAGATGAAAACTGCCATGTTTGGTCATTTGTGTTCATCACTGTGGATATCAGTATGTTCTCTCTTGCTATACAAGGAAGGAGAAAAAAGTCCCTCCAGGCATTCTGAAGGTGAGCGCAATGATAGTCAGTGACATATAACAAATCTCTAGGGAACAGGCCTGCACCCCCTCGTTTTGATATTCACCCTCTCAGTGAGAACTTCTGCGTATATTGAGAGCGGTTTATTGCGAATGTGGATGAGGCTGGTATTTAAAGCCCTCAAAACCGACTGCAGCCTCCTACTATGATGCATGGTTCTTTTAGAAGAAGTTCACGTTCATGGAGAAGAATTCAAAGAGGAAAGTAAATCATCCCAGTACATGCAGGGAGAGAAGAAACAAGTAAAAGAAGAAAAGAGAGGAGGGAGGGGCTGCCGATTTTCTGTTTGTGGCTGATTTTCCCCAGGAGGATCCACCTTGTTTCTAATTCAGGATCACGTGTTTGTTGAAGAAGTGATTTGTCTGAACAGCCAGGGTTTCCTCTCATTAAATTTTCTTAGAACTGCTGCAAACTAAAGCAAAATTTAGAAAACTGTCTTCAGAAAGTAGAACTAAAATGTACCTGTGTAATTGTACTCCTCCAAGTGAATCTTATTTTTTTTTTTGGTGAGGCAGACCCGCCCTGAGTTAACATTCGTTGCCAATCTTCCTCTTTTTGCTGAGGAAGACTGGCCCTGGGCTAACATACGTCCCCATCTTCCTCTACTTTATATGGGACGCCGCCACAGCATGGCTTGACAAGCGGTGCATCCGTCCACGCTCGGGATCCGAACCTGTGAACCCCGGACCGTGGAAGCGGAACGGGTGAACTTAACCACTATGCCACCGGACCTGCCCCCAAGTGAATCTCTTTAAACTGAGAAAAATAACTTATTATTCAACTAAGATGAACTAATAACTCTGTGGGTGTGATCAGTAATATCCTTCTTCCTTATAGAATGCCAGATTTTAAACTGGCATATACATCTAAAGTCTCATAAATGTTAAAAGGCAAACTGAGCTCAGTGCAGCTCAAGCCATTCTCTTCCATGGCAGGAACAGGGTGACAGATACTCACAAGTGATGGCTGCATATCTTTAGCTACTTCCTGTTTCTCAGTCAATAAGCTGTTTACATTGGCGGCTCCATCTTCTTCCTCTCTGCATTGATTTTTGGTGCTTTTGTAAAATCCTAAATTGAGTCTACTTGGTTTCTGAAATCAATGAAGAAAACTGCATCAGTATTTCATCCAAAAAAAAAATTAAAAGGAAATAGAATCTATACCAATAAACTGTGTGTTTCATGACATCATAAAATGCCTTTGCCTGAGGCAGAATTGGATGAAAAGCAGCAGGATGTGGTTTTCTTAAAACATCGTGACCAGGCAGATAGGAGTTTGGGATAATTGAGACCTATTGCTTTTGTGTATGACATTTTAATGTTAGACTTGAGTTAGGGGCAAAGAACTCTAGTTGAGTTCCAAAGTCACAATATTGGTGCAATTTCTCGAGCCCTTGCCCCAAATCCAACCCCTAGAAAGAAATTGACAAGGAGAGAAGCGTATTTGACAGCTCGAGAGCTGGAACAGGGCAGAGACTATGCCACAAAAATTTTCCCTCTTTTTAATGTATGTTGAAATAGATCTCTTGTGTAACATTCCAATTTTTAAGGTTTTTAAATGTTTCCAGTTTGTTCCAGTTAAGTCTCGTTCAGTATTTGGGTTATAAATAATGTTTGTCTTTGCTATAAATGTAATATGTGCTTATTTGGAAAATAAACAAAAAAGTGTTATAACACTAAAATAAAATTCACCAATAATCCAACCCATCAGAGATAACTACTGTTAAAATTGGAAAGAGAAAAGATGGCAGCTCCCCCACCCATCCTCTACAGTGTTTGCCAGGCTACCTGCATCTGTCCCACATTCTGACTTCCCTTTTGTTATAGCGGTTGAAGGATGACCCATCCACTTGAGCCCTGTATCTAATTCCTTCTCTTTCAATCAGCTTTAGTCCTCCCTCCTTTAATGAAACTACATTCCCTTCCAACTGCTACTAGTTTGCTAGCTTTCAAACAATTGAGTTTCTGTATTTGCCGTCTTTGCTTCCTCCTCTCCTATTCTTTCCTCATCTTGCTCCAATGAGTCTTGTTCTCCAACACTCTACCAAAACTGCCATTGTCCAGGTCACCCGTGACCTCAGTGTTGCAAATCCAGTGGTTAATTCTCTGTCCAATTTTACTAAACCTCTGGGCAGCATTTGATACGTTGATGATTTCTCCTTCTTGAAATAGTCTTTGGGCTCATCTTCCAAGATAGCACATCCTCCTAGGCTTCTTGATTACTCCCCAGCTATTCTTCTTATCTTCCTCTGCTTGACTTGTTAGTTTGGACAGGACTGATTCTTCTCGTATATTCTCTATTTGCACTTACTTTTTATGTGATTCCATCCAGAACTATGCTTTAAATGTCATTTCCATGCCAGTAATTCCTAAGTTTTTCACCAATCCTGTGCTCTCCACTGAGCTTCAGATAGCCAGCTGCATACTAGGCACTTCACATGGTGTGTCCAACAAAACATGGCCAGATCGAGCTTTTAATTCTCTGGATGCACATTCTGCCACTCCAAAATGTGTCCCTCTCTTAGTGGTCATCTCAGAATGGCACTGCCATCTAGCCATAGCTCTAAACTTTGGAGTCATGCTTGATGTCTCTTCTTCCCCCAAACTTCACCGCTGCTCCATCAACAAGTACTTAGATGATGTCACACTCCTGTTTAAAATCTTACTATGAATGCTAATTAACTAAAATAAAAGGCAGATTCATTACCCTGGCCTTGCAGGATCTGACCCTTGTCTGTTCCTCTGAATGCTCTTGTACGAGTCTCCCCACCTTCTTGCTCCTTGTGTTCCAGCCCCAACAAGCTCATTTAATTTAGGGGTCTTTGTCCTTGTTTACTTATTCCTCCCTGTCCTTACATCATCACATGATGATGCTTTCCCCTACTATTCAGGTTCTATCTCAGATACCTTTCCTCAAAGCAGCAACCCCTAACTGCACGGTCTAAAGTAGCCCCGTCCCTCCCACTTACCTTCCATCACGTATGCCTATTACATTTTCTTCACAGCATTTACCAGCATCTGAAAAGACCTTGCTTCTTTAAGTATTTGAGCATTTTATTTTATTCATTTAGAATGTAAGTTCCAGGAAAGCTGCAACCTTGTCTGTCTTCTTTACCACTTCATACTCAGAGAGTAAGCAGTCCTTGGTATGAAGTAGATGCTTAATAAATATGGATTGAATGATTATTGAACAAATATTTTGAAATAATTTCCTCTAGTCCTTTTTTACTGTGAACTAAAACACTTTATTTTAATCAAGTCTTACATCGTTTTTCATTGCCTGATTTTTTTCAATTACCATCATAAAATTAGCATTTTCCTGTGTTGTTAGACACTTTTTACAAATATTTTTGTTACAAAACTAATATAAGTTAGTTGGGCAAACTTAAAAGTTTAGGTAGACTAAAATAAGAGGGAAAACTGACCCATAATTCTCAATTATTTGCCTCATATCCATCAAATATAGACATATAAATATACAATACATTATATTAAATTATTCATGCTTAATAGCTAAATAGTGCTTTGTCCCTATGGCTGTGTCATAACTCATTCATTAGTCTATGAATATTAGTTAATTCTAGTTTTTCAATACTAAAATAACATTGCAATATGCACCTTCTTTTGATCTTTCAAAGTCATTTCAGATTTTATGATTCTAAGATTTGTTCCTTTAATAACATTGGTAAGAGATAAGCTTGTAGTCTTGTTGTGTTTACTTCATGTTAATAATCATAACACAATGATATCTAGTTGCCTAATTCTGCTTTGACTTACTATCTCCAAGTGTGTCTTTCTATAAGGATTTTTCTTGAGTGGAAAAAGGTGACATCTTAAACTAAGGAGTCCCTATGAGAGGGAAGGATTTGGTGGCCCGCACAAAGATATTCCTGTTGTGGCATTTTCTCTAAGACTTATTCACAAGCTACCAATTAAGACAAATCCTTCTGGGGTAACAGTAAATGGTCTTCATCTCAAGGGGTTTGCCAATACCAGAAGGGACCCTTTATCTTGGGACAGCAGTAGACAAATGACAGGGCCAGTTGAGAAGAATTATAGTAAATAGATGTTCTGTGTGAACTATACATATATATATATATATAAATATATGGATATAGATGCTTCTATATCAAGATGCTAGTGTAAAATTCAGATGTAACTATCATGTGTTTTGGGTAGTAAGTACTGTCACTTAAATATAGATTAAAAACCTTTATCCAGGAGATTAACATTACATATCTCATAGTCTAGGTCCAACTTCGGAATTTTTTCTTCTTATACTTTTTAAATACTCTTGTCTTTCTCAGGTTGGCGCCTTTGGAAGTATCTGTGCCAAAATGTTAATGGGGGTTTTCTATGCTTGTGGGATTATGGGTGGAGTTTCCCCTTATTTTTATTTATCTACATTTTCTAGTTTGTCAAATTAACTTGTTTGCAGAATTTCCAATAACATGGGAAAATGCTAATTTTACACTGTAAGTTAAAACAATTGGGCTATGACATACGGCATAAATATGCTTGGACCCACCCTAATGGGTTTTTGGCTCTTTGGTAGTCCCCCTCGCCCTGGCACTTGTGTGTCGAAGTGAGGTCATGTCAGTTGCAGGGGATTGTCAATGTCCATCTGCCCTTAAAATATGTTTTCTGGTCCACTACGCAGAGTGCTGATTATTATTGATGGTGTTTATATTATCTATTCCTATTTCATCCTTTCTTTTTATGTCTGTCTCTGTTTTTCTATTCCAAAGTGTTATCATGCAGTAGCTTTGCAGTGATCCCGAGACCACTCTGGGAAGCTCTGCAGTCCCTGCCTTACCTGTGGCTGGTGACCTCCTCTGGGGAAGGGATCAGAGACCTCCTCGACGAATTTAGATAAAGTGCTTCTGGGTCAGCTTCTGCCTAGGGTTTCCCCAGTACTCAGAAGATGTTTTCACAATTAATCCCTATCTCTCACTCTAAAAAGGCATTTCTGTCATCTTGCTGTTACCCTGTTCATGACCACAATAGGTGGATTAATCTTAAAACCTAGGTAACTGAGCTAGAGTTAAAAAAAAAACAAAATACTCCCACAAAGTACATTTACTGTGCTATTAGTATGCAAGTTACATAGTAATGCTTGTGTGTTCATAGGGCTAGTTTATGAGTTCTTTCAACTGTTATTTTATTTATTATTGTATTTCCATCCAGCAGAGTGCCTAGCACTCCACAGAGGCTCAAAAAACTTTTACAGCTTAGTTCTGGTTTCTTAAGGAAAAATTCAGTCAATATTCAATTGACTCCACAAAGCTTCTGTGGACATTCTAAATTCCATTTAGATATGATTTCTCAGAACTTCCATTAATCCCTGGGTAACATGCCCACTCCTTGAAACCTTCTTAGAAATGCTTCCTGGAAGCCTTCCTTCCCTGCTTCCTCCTTAGAATGATGCTGTGTGTATAGTAAGTACTTAGTAAACACTGATCATACTTCAGTTTGATTTTGTAAATGGGAGGACTGTCCTCATTTTGGAACTTTTTCTTAGTTTAATTCCTCTCAAAACTGGACATTGGTTTCCAGGTCGATACTGTTACATTGGTATTGATTGTCTTGTATCTTCATAATTCCATCAATATTCTTTTTGAATGAGTTTATCCATGGTTGACTTTTGGGGAAATCAATACACAGATGGTCATGCTCGGTAAGACCATCATTACTTATTAGCTACCTGTTGACTCCATGACACCCTACTAAGGTGCTTCTCATAAACCATGAGAAGAGCTCGAACTAGAATCAAAAATTCATTTGATCTTCTTTTCTTCTCAAAAGTCACACTTTCTTCCCACTTAACTAGGGAGCAGATACATCAGAAAATGAAGACAACATGTTTTATCTAGGGATGAAATCTCATGTGGTATGAAAGTGACCCTTGGTTAATATACAGAACACTATTTCCTTCTTGACAGTATCCTAAGACAAGGTACCTGGGGGATTCAGTCACGGGGTCATGTTTCCCTTTACAAATCCTCCTCGGACAAAGAGTTTGTTTGCAGATCAAGTTCTACTGCTAAACATGATATTCCGTAGTTCCCATGCTGGAGATGCAAATAGATTTCTAAAAATACTTATGAATAAATTCCATCCCATGAAACCTACTCAGAGAAGCAGAAGCACATGAAGTACTACCATGAACTAAGCAGTGTGGTGCTGACTGTATGTTCAACAGTATTAGGGAAGGGAGAGAACCCACCCAAGATGGAATAGTTAGGAAAGGCTTCAGAGTCACGGAGAAGGAATCTGGTCCTGAAGAGCATCATCAGCTCAGATGCAGGGGCTGGGACTGGGGGCTGCTGATGGTGAAGTCAGGAGAGATGGGCAGGGTTGAGTCAGCTGGACAGTGAGAAGACCAGGTTCTGAAAGCATAGAATGCAGGCTAGGGAGCAAAGGGACATGAGATTGAGTTTTAAAGTGTCAAAACCTCTCTTTTACTACCTATGTTTGATCTGTTACTATTTGCAAATATTGTCAACAGCTTATCAAAGATTCTCTTTAAGTAACCACAGAACCAATACAGAATACCCTCCTTTACACTGGAGCAATGGGCCTCACATTTAATGAGGCTCAAAGACTGCATGTTTCATTAAACTAAGACACTCCCTTCAAGCCTGAGAGTGTTGTCCTGTTGTTTGCTGTCATCTTGAAGGGAAGAGGCTCCCCACAGGTTCTGGAATATTGAGTACATACATTATTAAATATTATTGCTGGTGTCACTTTGCAAATGTGGTTTACAAATTTGTCAGACCTGCAATATGTTTTTTACCAGACTTACATTCCTAGCAATGCTACAGTTGATATAAATTATATTGGAGGCTTGAGGGAATACAATAAAATTGTACTTTGCCTTCAATTCAGTTTTTATTAAAATTTTTACTTACCTTTAGGAGAACCTCTTTAGGCTCAGCTACTCTGCCAAATTCTTAGCAGATCTTTAGTAAGAATTTAGAAGTTATGCCAAGGACCAAAAAACTCTTTGGCACATGGTATCTTATTTTTCAAATAATATCTATCTGATTGAATTTAAAATAGAACTTATTTTTTATTTGGGAGTTCAAATTTTTGCTTTTAATTTAATTAATCCACGTTTAAATAGAACTAGGTGTTCTCAGACAGACTAAAAAACCAGGATATATGCTCCATTAGGTTAAATACAATATTGATCATGTATTTTTACTATAATTCATGAAGAGAAATAGTAAATACTCAGTTTACAGAAAAAGGTAATTAATCTTTTTAGTTTGGATGCTAACAAAAATATCACTGGTAATGTATAGTCAGGACAGAGATAGAAGCACACACCATCACTTATGTGATTTTTCATTTCCTGCGTTGTGGAACTCTTTGCTGTGAGGTAGCTGTTCCACTCAGGGGTGTCACGGGCTCAGCCCTTCATTCTTGGTGGCAGTGCCACATGTCATTGTCTGTGCTACCCTAGGTGGTGTGGGATGGAGGGTAGTGATCCTCTGATATTTTTAATGGGACTGATAACTGGTGTCGCTTCATTTATACTCTGATCATGGTCACCTTTTGCTTCTACTTCATGTGGGGGCCTCCCTGTGAGGTTAACTGACATCTCCTAGTGGTTGGTGGTCTCACCTGGGATGTAGGACTGTCTCTGGGCACTTCATGTTGCCAGTGAGAAGGTGGATGCTGTCCCGAAGCCCCCTTGTGTGCAGCTGTAGATGGTGTCGGCAGTATCCACGGGCCACCTGGCATCATCTGTTATGAGATGTGCTGCCACCACAGTACCCCACAATTTTGGTGGGCATTTTAAACCATCGTAGTCTGATATTAGTGTCTGCATTAAAAACACCAAAAAAAGGTATTTCTCATTTCTTCATGGTTTTATTTTAAAAAATGGATTAACTAATCAAATTGAAAGGATTGACCCTCAATTTTTTTACTATCATGAAGAGTTTTAAGCACATCTGATCTTATTTCTCATTTTTATTAACACTGAAATTGATTCCCTATCACATTCAGGATCAAGTTCAAGCTCCTACACATGGAAAGCAAGGCCTTCGTGATCAGGCACCTGTCTACATCTCTGATATCTCTGCCCTCCAGTTTCTCAGTCACTCCATGTCAGTGCATACTGCCCTACTGTCATCTCACAGATGGCTCCTCCTGCCTGGTATGCCACCCCTACTCCACTCCCTACCCCCATCTGTCTGCTTTCTGGTGCTCCAGGGCAGGTCCTGGGACCACTTACATCAAGATCAGACGGGAAGCTTATTAAAAACACAGATTCCTGGGTCACATCTGAGATATATTGCATATGATTTCTGAGAGAGCAGAGTTGGACTCTATTTTTAACAAGTTCAACCTAAAATGTGAGAACTACTGATCTACAAAACAAATTTCTTCTTTGAAGAATTGGTTCCACCATTGTCCATCTAGGGGGCCCTCCCTTACTTGTCAGGATCTCTCCTGTCTGTGATCTCAGAGAGGGTCTCTCCTCTCTACCTGCTCCTCTGGCATTGTGTGTAATGTGCAATACTTTACTGACTGCTGTATTTGCCTGTTTCTGCCACTGGTCTGCAAGCTCCTCATGTGCTGGGACATCATCTGACAGCTCCCTTTGTCCAGTACTTAGCACAAGCAGAGTTTAATAAGTGCTTATTTATTTGTTCATTGCCAACTCCGGATTAGCAGGCCATGGCATTAAATTACCCTAAGAGTATTCAAATTAAAGTCAGCCTGACTTGTTTGTTTGACTCTGGAAGGCTAAGAAAGAAGGTGACGAAGCATTATTTTCTTCTACTTTTTTAAAGAGATCCTGTTTAAACTAGTGAGGGAAAAATAATAATATTACACTTTAAATTATGAGATAAAAACCAAATATGACTAAAAAGTTGTTACTAGTTTGTCTTGCCAAGTTTCTTCTTATGTGAAAATTGGAACATTGACTCAGATCTGGAAAAATGGAAAAATAAAGACAAGTGAAATTCTCTTCATGAAAATGAAAAATAATTTATATTGTTATTTTAAACAAATCCATAAAATAGAAAAGTTGTATTGCTACAACAAGTAGACAATTTGTTCCTTTTATTTCTAAAGTGATATTACTTAAACCTTTTTTATTACATTTTCACAGACCACAAGATACAGAATGTTTAATACAGGGTCATAAAAAAGGCATACCCATAAAATATCTGTAAGCAGAGGCTCTGTGGCAGAATTCTTCTGGTGTTGCAATTGCAATGTTATTCAGGAAGATAAACTATCCAGCATTGCCCTGTAATCAATGACTGTGTATTGAGTACTTACCCTTTCTCCAGACTGTGTCCTCACATATTGAGGACATTTTGTGTAATTGGAAATTTACTAGATAGTCATCTAGTTCTGGGAAGTTTTTTCCTCCTCATTTCTTTTTATCTCTCTGGAGAAGCAGAGAAAGAAAGAAATTGGACTTAACATGTTCCTTAGTCATACAAAAAGAATCCAAAGGAGATGCAAAAGTAGTGTTGATGGTTTTACTCAGCTTTAAAGTTGCTCTTGGCCAAGGTGCTAAGTTGGACTTTAATTATCAACTTGTCTCCGTGAGAATTTGTATTGGTACAGCAGCAGACCAAGGAGTTCCCTGTTGATATTTACATCCTCATGTAAATATCGTTCCTGTTTGGAGCCATCCTCTTGATTCAGTATGAATGCCTGTATTTGGATCTCTCAGCCATTTGAAGTGTCCTTTTCACAGACCACTAGCCCTTGTGGACAATTTCCAGTTGTGGTATAATGTCAATGGTGTTCACTTTGTAACTGGAAATAGTATTTGGCTGTCATAATTCTGGGAATACAGTTGCTTTGTGTTTTAACTCTACCACTGTCCACTGAAAGGTTATTTCATACAGAATATTGGTGTCTGAAGTGTTCACCTGAAGTGACTCAAGAAGGACATCTTTAAGTGAAGCTGAGGGGGACTGTTGTCAATGTGCCTGAAAGACAGACTTCAGTGAGCTCAACTATACAAAATCTTGTAGATTAACATAACAGAAAAAGTGAAATTGGACACATTTATATTAGAAGAAATTAAATTAAGTTTGAATAGCATTGTGAGGGAACAAAAATGCCACCTTCTTTGCCTGTACTGTCATCAGCTTTCATTCTTTCACTCTGGAGTCTCGAAGGAACTCGGTGACTGCCTGCGAGTTTTATAATATATGTCTCCGTGTGGCACATTGGGTGGGTAAACACAGAATGTACTTGTGTTTGATTTGTGTGTGTGTGTGTGTGTGTGTGTGTGTGTATAATCTTGTATATCCAGTCCTTATTCTGGAACACTTGGGCACTTCCCTGGAGACCTTTGGTTCTTCAAATACATCTATTCCAAGGGGGCAGGTGAGGTGGCATCAAGGCCCGGCTGCTGCAGATATAGAGAGGAATACCCATCTTTAGGACTCTTGATTGAGAGGCAAGCTCCCTGAAAACCTCTGTGCCTCGCTCCATATCTCCACCCTCCGCCCCCGCCCACGTATCTGCATACCTGGTGATGTGAGGGCTCCAGGAGTGGGTGCTCATTATCTGGAAATGCACATCTTGGCTGTGCTCCAGCTGTCCCCTTCCCTCTATAATTACCACTCCCATCAAGCAAAGTCTCACCACAGCGCTAATACCTTCAAGGGATTTTAGCTGCAGTTACAGAAGGAGCTGTACTGGTGCAGAGGACTCCTGCTAATAAAGAAGGGAAGAAACCTTTCCAGTTCATTAAGAGAAAAATAAATGTTCCTGCTCTCACTGCTGAGCCTTGCCATATTCCCCAGGAAGTAAAACAAATGGAAGCCTGTGTTGTTTATCAGACTTTGAAGCACGAGTCCTGTAACCATGAAGACACCAGGAGAATGAGAAAGGGGGCAGTGGTCTTCCTTACACAGACCTAATGGGGGAAGAGCCTTTAGAAAGCGAATGGAAGAGGGAGTTATAAGGATGCTAATAACTAGGAAGGGGTTGTCATTTTAAATTGGATTAAACTAATTGGTGATTTTAGTTGTTATTATCTGATTCTTTTCTCCTGTGCAAATGACTGAATAGTACATGTTTGGGAAAGGATACACTCAGTTGCAGGGAGCAGGCTTGTTTATAAACCACTGAAAATCTAGGGTTAGCAAGATGAGGGGAAGGAAAAATGGACTGAGAACCAGAAGACCTGGGAGTCTCAGGTTTCAGTCTCAGCTCTGTTACTGATTTGCTGTGTGGTTTTGGGAATACCGCCTCACCTGTCTGGAGTGTTTATTCCCTTCCTATGATACCAGATGGAAGAGAATAAATGTACCCCATATATCCTATCCACACCATCTTCTGGAAGGGACAAGAATCATTCAGTGATGAGTTGGTGAAAACATTTTAGAATAAGTCCCTTTTTATTGAAAATAAATTTGGATTTTTCTAGAATAACAGTGAATGGGAATGATAATCATGTTTACATTAGTTTAAAGTTTTATGCTACAAGAATAACTTCTAATGCCTGAAAAGTTAATTATAGTGCCTCAGTTAATTTCTCTAAAAGGTTGACCGTCCTAGTCCCTAGTGATATATACAATACATATGATACAATATGCACATGAATAATGATAGGTAACATAAAGCTAACTAAAATCTCACTTAGCAGCAGATCTTTATGTGTTCTTGATAAATCTATATGCAGGGGATTCAGAACTGAGGCTGGGAGGCAAAGAGGCTTGAGGTGCTGGGACCTATGTGACAACCATGTTTATAGGGCTTCCTGGGTGGGCTGTGTGGTTAAAGGGGTGTTAAGGCATGGTTGCTGTCTGCATGGTGAAGTGACAGGCCTCTCCTTTCTGCCCTCACTAGACCTCAACTTACCTTGGAACCTAGAGCCTTCCAGGGAATTCATTTATTAATATCTTCCGGGAGAAAATGCTGAGGGCCTGAAATAAAGCAATGGCAGTGAGGATGGAGAGAAAGGAGCAGATTTCAGTGATATTTTCAAGGTGGAAATGATAGAAATTCATGCCTCCTTTGCCTGAAATAGCCTTCTCTTCTGGCCAACACTTCCTCATCCTTCAGTCTTTTAAATTCACTAGAGGCATCATTTCCTCCAGAAAATCTTTCTTCCTCATTCTGCTTGGACACTCCTCTAGCACCCAGCTTCTATTTCTACCACACCTGCTCTACAGTTGTTGGTGTTCTTGGTGTCTCCCTGGTGGTCTCTAAGTCCTCTCAGCAGAAGGACCCTCTTACTTCACCTTGTAGCTCATGGTGCCTGGAATAGAACTTTGCTCGCTGCGGTCACACGATGAACATGAACGGAGCAGATATCCGAAGGCCTGAAGTGCAGAGGGAGGGAGAAGGGAGCATGTAGGGTAATTGTCAGATTTCTGTTCTGGACCACTCATTGAAATGTTTACTGTTACTGTGGAATAACATTTTATAAATTGAAAAGCATTATCTAAAACCTATTATGCAACTTATTTTGAAATCAGTAGTTTTTTCACTCAAATTCTTTTTAAAATTAACTTCCAAGGTTAGAAAGTTGTTGGACCAAGAATCAGGCTTTTCTGTGTATTTGACAGAAAGATTATAAAATCTTCCACACATATATCATGGAGCGTGAATTTATAGGAGGGCCCATTCCTATTTAGTAAGTTAGAAGCACATGTGTGTAGCTGAAATGAAATTCATTAAATCCCAAAGGAAAAGGAATTTTCATTTTGATTTACTGAAATTTTTTAAAGTCTCTGTTTGTAATTAAAAGAAGTTTCCTTTTCAGTTTAGTTCTTAGCAGCCAATGTTTAATTATCATATAGAAAAACTGACACACAATGGTGATTTAAAAGTTGACAGTGTGAAAAAAACAGAATATAAACTGAGAATAAATAGCTAAATATTAAATTAAATTGAAGCTCATTATTCTCGAAATTTGACAGGCGCTTTCTTAAAGTAAACGTATTAGATGGTTTTCCTTTGCACTTCTTTGAACACACCCAGCACAAAATGTTACATTTGATATGGGAGATATTGAAGAAGAATTCATCTTTCCCATTTAGTTTAGCAAAATTTTACCAAAGGAGTTTTTCATTTTAGCTGGCTATTTTGACTTTGATTATATATATTTTAAAAGTGAGCAGAGAGATGAAATGGTTAGCCTGATTATTCAACCCCAAATGCCATTTCACTTTAAGTTCTGGAAATAACTAGAGCACCTTATAGGACTTGCGTAAGCTTCCTTTGACTCTTCCCTGAGGCATAATTAATGCTGGTGATTTGGGCTCTGCTAGCACTTTGCATGTGTTGCTACTGTAGATGTGATGCCATCACAGTGTGAGTGTCTTTGTCTGAGACTACAACTGGTTGTAAGAGCCTCGTAGAAAGAGACAATGTGTGGCATTGTCATCTTTGGTTTCCCTAGTGCCTAGCACACAACAGATATTCAGCAAATGCTATGTAAAATTACTTTAATTATACTTTGGTTCTGTTTCACTTTGGTGAGGAGACAGATGTAGTTCAATCGAAACCACAAATGTCTACTACAAGGTCACTCCATTAGCCTATTTGGTCTTCCAAAGACAGGGCTTATTATATTCTTTTGAAGACTTTCTCTTGATTTATTTTCAGCCCTGGGCACTTACCCATTTGCTTGCTCTTAAGGCTAGCAAGGAAGCAGGGCCATTATAGGGAGGATTTGGGGGTTATTTCCAGGTGTAGACAGGCGTCCTGAGTCTCTTATGTCCCATATTTTATAGGAGTGAAAGACGGTGAAAAAAGACATCAGCCACCTTGAAGGAGGAAAGAAAGAGCTAGAGGACCATGAACCATGTTGATAAAGAGGGAGAGAGAGTGGTGACGGCGTGTGCATATGGTAGAGAAGTGGGCCCAGACAGAGCTATGAACTGAATGACCATAAGAATCTGAATCTCAGGAGTATTTTCAACATTAGGTTACTTCCTGGCTGCTGGTAGCATAAAGTGTGTGTTGTAGAGTGGAGGGTGTGAGAGAGAGGTGGGGAGCAAAGGGAAAGAAGCTGTTGGGGAGGCCAGGAGACAAAAGGCAGAGTCTGACTTGAAGCGCTTTGAGGACAGCTCTACTGGCAAGAGAGTTCAGAAACGTCATGCTGCGGTGACAGGTAACTTACAGCTGAAATCTTTATGAATATGATTTTTCTCCTAGAATGGTTACTGCTGTCCCAGGCCTTCCACAGTTATGCTAGCCTGAGGCATACAAACTTAGTTAAAACGTTTCTAGCGTAGCAAACAATGCTTTGGCATTTATTTGAAGAGAATGTTGAATTTTGAACCTGTTACAGCTTTTTATTCTTACATTTTGGCATCTTCCAACTGTACAAATGGTGAAAAGAGGATGCTAATCATAACATTAATTCCTGTAGGAAATCAAGATTGAGCTTTTGATGAGAGAAAAAAAAAAACTAAGACTTGGCTTCCTCTGAGAATTTTTATCATGTGTAGGGAAGTCCTAAGTAGTTGGTAATGAGAACGTAAAAGGATAATGTTGGATATTTTCAATCAAGAAGATGTATTCGGATAATTTCCTGGGGACTATGAATAATCCTCATGAACTTCAGAGTGCAAATCATGACATTATATTTAGGACATGGCCAAAGATGAAGAGATACATCATGGAGGCATTATACTGATGACAGAAATGTCAAGATATTTCATGAATCTTGGCCCAGTTCAAGAAATCAGCCAGCATTTTTCTTTTTCAGAAACCACTAAATACTAAATGATCTGCCGGATGATTGGAGCACAGGAGCTCAGCCCCAGTCCCTGCTGCCCTCATCAGCTCACTGGAATCAAATGATTAAAGCCAGGCAGAAATGTATGATTACTCTAAAGCAGCTATAAAGGAAACTGTTTAATGATCACTCTCTATTATGGAAAAATGAGAAGATAACTAAGAGGAATGAATTAAGGAATAAAGAATTTTCAGAAAGGCAGTAAGAGAAAGGTGATAAAGGAATATCGGGAATACAGAGACTTGCACAGATCTGCTAATACTAATCAAGAAGTTTGCGTTAGGGAAGATAACTATGGAGACTTGGGTTTATGTAGATTGGTGAAAGAAACAGCAATACAGTGCATGTCAAGAATTTCAAGGACGGTAGTGCTTGGGAAAGACTACAATGACATTGAACGTAAGGAATATGGAGAGCCAGCCCTGATGGCCTAGCCGTTAAAGTTCAGCACATTCCGGTTTGGCAGCCTGAGTTCGGTTCCCAGGCACGGAACCACACCACTTGTCTGTCAGTAGCCATGCTGTGGTGGTGGCTCACATAGAAGAACTAGAAGAATTTACAACTATACACAACTATGTACTGGGGCTTTAGGAGGAGTGAAGGAAGAAGAAAAGAAATTGATACTTAGGAATTTGCTCACTAAACACACACACATGAAAAAAGAAAGAAAGAAAGGAATATAGAACCCAGAGGAATGAGTTTTGTATTAACATGACAGGCAAGAGGAGTCCATACCCTGTGGACATGGACACGCCCTTCAAAAATTATGTTGAAAATAGTTGAGAGGAGATTCATTAACTCACTCACTCCATACATGTGTATGGAATGCTTTCCATGAGTCAGGCATTGTACTAAACATGAGGAATAAAAACACACAAAAAACATGGCACCCAAACTCAGGGAACTTAGAATCTAGAAGAAAGACAGGAATCATAGGCGAATAAAGGCAGTAAAGGGGAAGAGGTGCTCTATAGGGGGACACAAAGAAGATGGAGAAGAAAAAGCCCAGGCTCCCTCTGTAAAGAAGAATCATAAGTGCTCTAGCCCTTTGCCCAATTTTATCAGAACTCACCTTTTGTTCTTTTAGTCTGGCAGACCTCTATGTTGTCTTCGTCACTTTGTCACTAAAGTAACAAAGATCAGCTTATAAAAAGTAAAGTAGGACTTACAGAATAAAGCAAATAGATGAGTAAGGATGGTGCAGACTATCTATGTTTAGTTCTTGGATATTTAATGTACGGTTACCTAAAAGCTACATAGAAAAACCTATGTAAGAACAACAAAGCTAATTTATTCTGCAGTGTCATCATAGGATAAATGCTTAAGAGATTCGGTCAGAAGAAGTGTTTGCTGATGAATTGTGGAGTCTTCTATAAGCTCATTTATTATTTATTTTATATAGAGATGTGAGTGAAGAGCAAGGGCTTTAATTGCTTTTGTAAATGCTATATAACAAGAAGATATTCCAAATTATCTAAGGTCACACAATTTGTCATGGACTAAGTCGTATTTCAGCCCAGGGCATCTGATTCTGAAGCCTGGATTCCAAACTACTAATTAGATTACTTCCCTGAATAAGCACCATACATGGGAGGACACTCTAAGTACTCTTATCTTATCTGTGAACTTTGTGAAGTCAGGCACTACATATTAACCGGAATCAGAAGGTGCTTCAAATCTTCTGCGCAAGACGATGAGATATAAATACAGAGAGATGCTCATCCCTGCTTTTCTCACAACGGTTCTTTGCACATGCCCAGTGCATCATTAATATTTGCTGACTTGAATCTATGAATCAGGTGAAGGTGAATCTGAATCAAGGGATATTCCTCTTTTCCCCTCTTCCTTAGTCTTTGTGACTGAGTGTTCTATTTTTCTCAATCTGGGAGTGTCTAGAATTAAGTGACAATATTGAGAGAAACTTAGAAAACTCAATCAATTAATCAAACTCAGATACAAATATTTTCACTGAACATTTGAAGACTTCCTAAATAATGTCTCCAAATCTCTCTTCCTAGTGAAAGGTACAGAGCTGGAGAATGGAGAGAAGTGGCCTTTCTCCATAAACAGAGCCTACCTTGACCTAAAGGCTGGCATTCAAGAGGGAAATACTTTTTCAAAGAGCATAGAAGGCAGTGCTGCAGGGAAGGGCACAAACATTCCACCCAGCAGCACCACACTTAGGATCACAGTCACAGGATTTTGGAAGAAGTCACCACCGCTCTCCTCTAGCCCAGTCTTCTGAACAGTGGGAGGCAGTCTTCCAAACAAACATCTGAGTAGGTCATTAGTGGCCTCTGCTAGACCACTTTTTAGTGAAAGGAACTCTCTCCATGCAGGTGACTCTTTTCTTCTTCTTCATGTTGATTCAAACCAGGATCCTTCTAATGTGCTGCCTCTGCTTTCTGAGGCCACCCTGAAATTCCACCCCTTGAAACCATGTAGGATAGGTTTGATCGTTTTTTTCTGCAGATGAACATTTCAAATATTTTCAGACAAGGATTATAAAGTACTTTCCCAGTTTTTCTTTTCTAGGTGAGCATCCCTAGTAACGTGATGTGCTCAGCTCCTAACCATTCCTCCTGAACCTGGATGCCAGGATGGGGGACAAACATGTGGGGGAATATGATCTGAGGACAGTGGGACTCTCATTTTCTTTAAGCTAAAATTGCGTTAATTAAGTAATGACCATTTGAAACCCTTGAATATGTTGGGAAAGTAGTCCCTAAATTAGGGGAGTGAGTTCTTCAGCGGCCACAGAGACAGGATTTTTGAGCTCCCACTCAGGTGCTGTCCAGGAATCGCCTCCCCAAACATCTTGTTAGTGATAGATTGGGATGCCCCCAGCTCTCTGGTCACTCTAGAAATTAGGATTGGTAAAGCCATTTAAACACTTCAGAAGAAGAGAAGTGATTGCAAAGTATTATTTTATGACCACAATCAGTAACCTCGTGGGCATTTTCTCTGTGTAGCTTCTGATTTCTGTGAAATCCCGTGAGAATAAGGAGTCTCTCAGGTGATCAAATCTTCCCTTATTGCCATAGCAACCAAATCTGTCTTTACTACTCAAATTAGTTAATCAATCGTGGTCCCTGATTTATGTTGCTTGACTGCAGCCATCCCTGTGGATTACTGGCTCTTTGTTCTTCTTTAGCTAATAAGTGCTATTAGAAGACAGTATTCCCAGATATAACATACACTGAATTATCTGAAGGACTCCTTCAGTATGTGTCAGAGATCTCATTCCAGGATAATTAGTTTGAATATCAGATAAGGCCATGTTTTCCCCCATTGTATGTTATTGATTAAGGAGAGAAACATGGACAATTCCCAGTTTACTGGAAATAGGTCATATATTTTATTTCTGTAGTGACCAAATATTTAACGCCCAAATCAAGACATCAGGTCTGACAAAGACCGTGGATTTTTTTCTGATATTTGAATTTATTTACATTGAATCATTCAAATGTTACAGAAATAAAATCATACTTAGGTACCTCTTTAGTTAATAGACTTCATTGAATAGAATAAATGAACTGCAGATTTGGGCTTCTTTACATTTTTTTGGTAGCAGTTTGTTATTAAAACATGTTTTTTTACATGCATTCTTTCATATGGAGTCAACTACTATAGTTCACCCAAAAATCTGTATTAACAGTCTTTAGCAACTATTAAGGTTATGAATTCATCTTCAGTTTCACTTGACTTCCATCTCTGTTTAGTTAGCTATTTTCACTTTGTTGGTCTGGGTCAAATGTGAAATGCTGACTGTCCTTTGCTCTTTTATATGGGGTACGTTTGCTAGCATGTCCCTCAATTCACTGATTTGTATAAAAATTACCACCAGGAAGATTTAATTGGCCCCAAAATATCCCTTCTAGTTTGATATAATCCACCAATTCTCACTGGTGTTTCTGTGCTTTTCGGGATATTTCTTAATGTATTACTCCTTTGAGTCCTAATCCATGAACTACTTCATCACTGAACTTGTAAGAAAGAAATGTAAATTACTGACCTACTTGAAAACTCACCTTTTTTGAGCATCTCCTTAGTTCATAATTTCCTTCTTGCCTGGCATATTTTACTTGTGTAGAGTTGGTGACCATGTGAATTTTGACTCCAAATCTCAATTCTGGCCATAACCTTGTCAACAGCAGCACAGGGGTGCTCCCTCATCACAGTGAGGGCCTCCATGTCCATTCAGCATCAACATATTAGGGTTGCTCAATTTGCATATCTAGAAAACTTATAGCCAGATGGGCGGGAGTAGCAGACTACCTGCAGTGTGCACTTATCATATCTGGGGTCCGTGAATTGGGGTTTGTTCATATAGCATGAAGGTGGTACAACAGAACCCCTCAGGAAACCAATTACTGCAAGAGAATTCTCCACTACAAATAATAAGAACTATGAGGTTTATCATGATTCTAGTACCAAGTCCAGTGCGTGGGTTTTTTTCCCACACATCCAAGCAATTCTCCAACACCAGCTGGGTGTCCTATGATTCAACTCAACACCCCACCTGGAGGTAGCATCAGATTCCACAGGTTAAGGGCTCAGTTACACAAGACTGCCCCCCCCCACACCCCCACTACAGGTGCCATTTGTAAGCCCAAGTTATCACCTGTGCTTCTGACCCAGCGGCTATAGATTGGAGGTTCCAACAACTCCCTTTTGGCTTTGATTGATTTGCTGAAGTGGCTCACAGAACTCAGAGAAACATCTTACTTACTAGATTACCAGTTTATTATAAATGGATATAACTCAGGAACAGCCAGATGGAAGAGATGCATAGGGCAGGGTATGGGGAAAGAGAGCTGCCTTGTCCTCTCCAGGTGCACCACTCTCCCTGCATCTCCACGTATTCACCAACCCACATACTCTCCTAACCCAGTCCTTTTGACTTTTTATGGAGGCTTCATTACATAATCATGATTGATCAAATCATTGGCCATTGGCATTGAATTCAGTCTGTGAGGTGGAAAGGTGCGGGTACAGGACTGAAAGTTCCAACCCTCTAATCACGTGGTTGGCTCCCTGACAACCAGCTTCCATCCTTAGGTTTACCAAACATCACCTTATTAACATAACAAAAGACACCTTTTACCACTCTCATCACTTAGGAAATTCCAAGAGTTTTAGGAGCTCTGTGCCAAGAACAGGGTAGAAGACCAAATATATATTTCTTATTGTAAATCATAATATCGCAAGGTTCCTCAGCTTCCTGCCCTTCTCTCTCCTGACTTGCCTGATTGAAAGTCTGTGGCTGAAATCTTCAGATCTTTCTCATCCAACTGTGGAGAGCCTCCATACCCACAAGGGAACTCATGGACTGTCACAGGTACCCACCTAGAGATTAAGGTACTATGACCTTTACCTCTACCCCAAATTCATATTTGTATGCAAGAAATGTTAGTAGGAAATTCTGGATAGATGAGGTCATTTTATATTGGATACTTTTTTGTGACATTTAATAGTTTTATGATCAATATAAGTACCCCTCCAAGGCTACCTCTGATCAGGTTCTACTAATTAGACCAACACCAGTGGAGTAAACATAGTAGGATCCACTGTAGATCTTAGATCTACCTCCCCAGTTTTGACAATGTGTAAATTACCAAAGAACAAAATTGTTTTGTGGTTGGGGAGAAGTTGTCAGGATGATGGTAGGGTAGATTGAAGTCATATGAGGTTGAAATCATTTGGCCAGACTCATACCAGGAGCATAAATGGAGGGAGGAGCCTTTGCTAACTGATTCTGTACTCTTATCATGGCCTAGAATCTTTTCTATCCATTACTCTTGACAGCATCTCTCAATCTGAGTTGACAATAGTGGTGCTACCCATTTCCTGTGCTGCCTTAGATGGCTTTGTGGGTGAGGGGGAGGAAGGGGGCACTCATGCAGAATGTGAAGTTCCCTTGGGAGCTACTTCCTTTCCTGAACATGCTTGTGGGACTCTTCTTGGAGAACCAGAGGGCATTAGCCAATAATAGCTTACATCATTACAGCCTGGTTTGCGTAGCCTTTCCTTGAGGGTAAACATGATAACACCCCGAGCCCTAACCTGAAGAATGATCCTAAGCCTGTCAGAGAGGAGTCTGACTTCAATCCCTGAGGCCTTTTGAGGGTCACAATAAGCAGAGGAAAGGACACCAATGTAATTTAAAAGAACACAGACTTGGGTTTAATTCTTGCCTCCGCCATGTACCCCCTTGAGACTTACCTGAATTTGTTCCTGATCTATAAAATGGTGACAGTAATATTCCCTCCTCACTTCACAGGATGAGACAGTAATGGGAAGGGCATAGCCTAGTGTGAGGCATTTATTTGTTGCTTAATATAGGTTTGTTCCCTTTCTCTAAAAGTCCTTGAATGACATACAACTTTATAGGGATAGGATGGTAGAATTTGGAAATATTTGTAGAGGAGAATGACTTTAAACCTGTTGACAATTAAGTGGGTGAGAACAAAAGCCAGATATTTTCAATTCACTAAACTTTGCTGAAGACACGGTGCATGAGATATAATGGGACACATGTTAGGGGAAAAAAAGAAAAGGCAACCAAAGCGAAGGAATTTTAGCTGTAGTCCAAAAGAAACTGTATCCAGGGAGCACTGCTTTGTAGTGACATTCTGATAAATAAATCCTTGGGGGAGTGTTTCTGAAGGTTGAGCCGTCTCTTCTTCCTCTAAAGATAGTGCTCGCACTGTCATCCCCAGCCTTTCTGAAGAGGGAGATAATGAGGGAAAAGGGATCTGCTGCTGAGTGTCTGCTCCATCCAGAGAGTTACAGGATGTGTAGTTAGTTCAGTGAGAGAAGACTGGCCACAGGTCTGCAAGCTCCCTGAGCTTCTGAGGTGGGAAACCCAATAATGTCAGCCCCACCTCTGCTGAGTACTGAGATGGGGGACTGACTTCACATAATCCCCAGATGACAGACTCAGCCACAGGGCTTTTTTCTACAAATCCTTGTCTGCTCCTTTCTCTGTTGTTGTGAGAGTTTTCTAACTAACTCTCTAAAAAATTCAGAGATTGAAAAAACAGTAATGGTTGATGACATGACAAATGCCTATAGTAAGCTCCTATTAAGGGAGGAAGAAATTCCAATTGGATGTACCATTGTATGCTGGCTTGAGACTTTTAAGTACACATCCTTCAGCAGCAGGTGTCCAGGTAGATTTTTATCTTGGCTTTTGCAACTATTTCCCTGCCTCCACCCTCCTCTCTTCCCTTTCCCAGGTGTATCTAGCTGAGAGTCATATTTTTTTTCCTTCTGGTGATAGACTAGCCTTAGCATCTCTGAATCCAAACCTCAGCTGCCAAGGAAAAGCTTGCCAGGGGACAGTGACTTGTGAAGATGTTCAAGTTCTGCAGATGGGCTGTTGACTGTGGAGTTACACTCTCCCCTACTTGCCCTTGCAACTGTAGCTGTAAACACATACAGATGAGGGCATTTGGTTTTAAAGCACTGGCAGGACCACAGAGAATCTTTTCTCTACATTAATATTTCCAAGGAGCAAACTAAATGTCTACTCCAAGGGAGCTAACTCCTACATAGAGCATCTGCTAGGAGTTAAATCACTTAGGAGCACGACTCTCAAAATAACCAACACGATTTGCATTTGTTTTGCCATCAAATACTGTTGATTAAGTGCCCACAAATGTTGTCCCGGGTTCTGTACCAAGTAACTGAAAAGAACCAGCTTTCACTTTTTTGAGAAGTCATAATTTAGAATTGCTGCTTGTTTGTGTTTTGTTTTCTCTTCTCCTGCAAGTTGAAATCGACATGCATGATGTCTTGCAAACCTGTAATTTTAATATTCGCACCATAGTTCTTGTTGAAGTGTCTTCTTTTCAGCAATCATTGGAAATCACTAGGAAAAACTAGAGAGAGAGAAGCTCTGAGGCAAGCATGGATATGATCTTTGTCCCAAAGAAAAGGGTAGAAGTTTCTTCTCAATTTGATCTGAGGGCTTTTCATAATCTTACTTTAGATGATCAGCCATTGGATTCTGGAGCCTTGACTTGTATAAAGGTAGATGTAAGCTTTGCTCTTTCTTGAGCCTGTCATGTCATCCGGGGTTGGATCAAGCAAACTACCACGCATCCCGTGTTAACCGCCCCACCTACTAGTTTGCAGAGAGCAATTAGTCATAGCATGAAAAGAGAAATTTCAATAGGTCCTCAAGGGATTTACTGAATAGCATAAAGTAAATTAAGAAGAGGAGGGATTAAGATATATAAAGGTACATTCTCTTTTTAAAAAAGATCCTCTCATACCACGTTCTTTCTGATAATTGTGGAAATCTGAAAGAGTTGAAAGGTGTGCTGATATGCCAACACCAGTTAGCATATTTTCAAACCTACTTTAAGTGATTTCTCGCACATCAAATTCTTTGCTAAAATGAGGCCCGTTTTTCTGAAAGTAGTTATGTTTTAGGTTGTTGAAGCTTTTGTCGTTGCCACAAATGATTATCCTTACATTCGTATGATTATGTTTACAGCCTCAACTCTGAAGGACCCTCAGGCTGTCTTGTCAGGCTGAGTTTTAAAATTCCAAACTGAATTGTGAAAACATGACACTCAGGAAATGGGGAGATAAATAATTGTGCATAACTAGAAAATTATCCCAAAAGCCTTAAATTCTCATGGGAAAGAAAGTCTTGCTTTTATACGGAAAAGGATTAATATTGGAGGATGGAACAGTCAATAGTTGCTTCTCCTTAATTGTTAAAACACTGAAAATTGCTGGTAAGTTAGCAATCTCCAAGCCAGTCCAAATGTTGAGTAAGAACTGAACCTCTTGCAGTTTTGTGTCCTCAGTAGCTGGCACAGTGCTCAGTATAGCCCATGCTCTCAATATTTGTTGGAAGAGAACAAAAGAAAGGAAGGAAAGAGGGAGAAAGGAGAGAGCTTGAGAAAAGGATTGATGGAAGGAAGGAAAAAGGAAGGGTTAAGGGAGAAAGAAGAGTAAATAAATGGAACTGGAAGAGAGTTTGTTTTGTTAAAGTACGCGCGCACACACACACACACACACACACACACACACACAAAATTAAGGGACTTGTCCAACCCACACAGTTACTACCAGAACTGGAACCAGAATACAGGTATCTCTTTAATATATCTCCTTCTTGTCCCTCCACTTCACAGTGGGAAATCGTTTCATAAGCACTTTCAAATCTTTGAAAAGAATTATAAAAATAAGGTATAAATTAAAATGTCCTTGGAAGAGAAACCCTGACTTAAATTGAGTTATTTAAGTTTAAGGGAGCCAAATAAGATTTTGAAAGGCCCCAGGAAGGTTACATTTCATAGAGGGAAAGAAAAGTATGTTGAGAACATCTGGAAAGAAATTCTTCAAGTTATTTCTCTGACAGTTCCCTAAAATATTTTAATTTTATAAAAAAAAAATACACTGGCAGGCTCATATCTCACATTCCCATCCAAATTTGGACTTCTTAGCCGTCCTTAACCTCATTTTTTCTTTCCTCATTTGTGGTGTCCATAGTTTTCTTTTCTCTCCCTACCTGTTCTGCTTGGTTTCTGAACTGACTCTGCTTGCTTTCATTTACCTTGATATTCGTTCTCGCATCTCTTATTTTTCTCTGTGTTTTTCCTTGGACATCATTCACTTCTTCCTTGGCTTTTCCCTTAACCTCTTTTCGCTTGGTCCTTTTCTGCTGGTTTATTTGCCAGCTGTTCCTCCTCCTGGTTGGCACTGCTCTCTCCCCTTCTCTCTTTAACTCTCCTTCTTCCATCCTCTCCCCTCCCACTCTTTCTTCTTCCATTCTCCAAGGTTTGCTAATGGCAGACTGTCATTGGAAGTCTCTTATAGGACTAAGCTATTTCTCTATTATGTAATTTAGTGTACCCTGAAACAGCTGTTAGTACTGATTTTGTTTTGCCTGATGAACGTTTTTCCACAAAATAAAATGCTACCGGATGATCTTCGTAGTGTTGGAAGGTAGTTTGCTTGAGCTGGACTTGACGTTTTAGGATCTGAATTTCTGATCACTCTCTTCTCAAAATTTCATCTTCATGTGTTATTCTCTGGTATTTTTTCTTGGGACCGTGTCATTTTCTTTACCAAAGGCAGTGGACAAAGAGAATATTTGTATAATTTAAATTTTTCTTTATTTAGGTATTTCATACAATAAAATTCACCCATTTTGAGGGTATGGCTTGATGAATTTCTGTAATGTACACAGTTGTTTCACCACCACCACTATGGAGACATGGAACAATTCCCTCAGCTAGACAGTTTCCTTGTGCCCCGTACAGTCGAGCCTCACACTCTACACGGATCTGCTTCTTGTCACTGTAGTTTTGCCTTTGTGCAGACTTAAGTTTTCATTTCTCTTGGATAAATTCCTGGGAATGGAATTGCTAGGTCGTATGGTAAGTATATCTTTAATTTTATAAAATATTGCCATACTGTTTTCCAAAGTATTGGTACCGTTTTTCATTCTCACCAGCAATGTATGAGAGTTCCAATTTCTCCACATCCTTTCCAGCACTTAATATTGTCAGTTTTTTCATCTGTAGCCAGTCTAGTAGGTGTGTAGTCATATCTCATTGTGGTTTTAATTTACATTTTTCTAATACTAGTGATGTTGAACATATTTTCATATACTTATTACCCATTTGTATACTTTCCTTTGTGAAGTGTCTGTTCAAATATTTTGCTCACTTTTGATTGGATTGTCTATCTTCTTGAATTGTAAGAATTCTTTATATATTCTGAATACAAGCTATTTGTTGGACAAATGTTTTGCAAATATTTTCTCCCAGTCTGTGCTTGTATTTTTTTCTTAACTGTATCTTTCAAGTAATAAAGTTTTTAGCCTTGATGAAGTTTATTTTAGCAATTCTTTCTTTCATAATTTGTGGTTGATATTTTTGTTTAAGAAATCTTTACCTAACCTAATGTCACAAATATTTTCTCCTAAAATTTTAGCTCTCGTATTTAGGTCCATGAACCATTTAGACTTAATTTTTGAATGTAATATGAGGTTAAGAGTCAAGGCTCGGGGCCAGCCCAGTGGCGTAGTGGTTGAGTTCACAGGTTCTCTTTAGGTGGCCCAGGGTTCGCTGGTTCAGGTCCTGGGCACGGACTTGCTCACCGCTCATCAAGTCATGCTGAGGCAGCATCCCACATAGAAGAGCTACAAGTCTGCAACTATGCTATACAACTATGTACTTTGGGGCTTTGGGGAGAAAAAAAGAAAAAGAGGAAGATTGGCAACAGATGTTAGTGCAGGGCCAATCTTCCTCAAAAAAAAAAAAAAGAGTCAAGGCTCTTTTGCTTTTTCCCATACAGATATCCTGTTGATACAGTACCATTTGTTGAAATGTCTCTTTTCCCCCGTTGACTTACCTTGGTGAATTACATTAATTGCCTTGCAGTCCTGGTATAAACCCCACTTGGTCATGATAAATTGTCCTAATTATATATTTTTGGATTCAATTTTTTAATATTTTGTTGCGAATTTATTTTCTATTGATCTTTGTGTTGATTGGTCTTTTGTTCTCTTTTCTTATGATGCCTTTGGCTTACTTGGCATCAGGTTATTACTAATCATAAAATGAATTGGGATGTGTTCCCTCTTCCTCTATTTCTGAAGGAGTTGGTTAGGATTGGCATTATTTCTATATTTGTTTCCAAAATGCAAAGATAAACCCAAAGAGAATGATATACTGAAAATAGATATTCACATACATCCCTCAACCTTTTGTATCTCTGGGCTTGTTCTAGATTCTTAGGGCAAATAGTGTCATGTAGGGAAATACATTAATCCCTGAATTTTCCCAATTTATCAAAAGTGAAAATTTGTATTTTTGCTATCTCAGATCAACTTTTTACAGATTTGGGAATAAAATAAAATCTTCAAGTAGCCATTTTCTAAACAGTCCTCTGAAGTTTGGAAGAGTCAGTGTATCTCCAAAAGGGCTCAGTTTTCTGCCAGTTCACAGGTTATCCGCAGGAAGGTTTGGCTCAGGTTAGTTAATAAGCACCTTCAAGAAACTGACACTTGTCTAAAGAAGGAAAACTACAGGCCAATATCACTGATGAACATAGATGCAAAAATCCTCAACAAAATATTGGCAAACCGAATACAGCAATACATCAAAAAGATCATACACCACGATCAAGTGGGATTTATACCAGGGACACAGGGATGGTTCAACATCCGCAAATCAATCAACGTAATACACCACATTAACAAAATGAAGAATAAAAACCACATGATCATCTCAATCGATGCAGAGAAGGCATTCGACAAGATCCAGCATCCATTTATGATAAAAACTCTCAACAAAATGGGTATAGAAGGAAAGTACCTCAACATAATAAGGGCCATATATGACAAACCTACAGCAAACATCCTACTCAATGGGGAAAAACTGAAAGCCATTCCTTTGAGGACAGGAACAAGACAAGGGTGCCCACTCTCACCGCTCTTATCCAACATAGTACTGGAAGTTCTGGCCAGAGCAATTAGGCAAGAAAAAGGAATCAAAGAACTCCAAATAGGCAATGAAGAAGTGAAACTCTCACTATTTGCAGATGACATGATCTTATACATAGAAAACCCAAAAAATTCCATCAGAAAACTACTAGAAATAATCAACAACTACAGTAAAGTGGCAGGGTGTAAAATCAACTTACAAAAATCAATTGCATTTCTATACACTAACGATGAACCAACAGAAAGAGAACTCAAAAAGACAATCCCATTTACAATTGCAACCAAAAGAATAAAATATCTGGGAATAAATTTAACCAAGGAGGTAAAAGACCTATACAATGAAAACTATAAGACACTATTGAAAGAAATCGAGGAAGACATAAAGAAATGGAAAAATATTCCATGCACATGGATTGGAAGAATAAATATAGTTAAAATGTCCATTCTACCTAAAGCAATCTACAGATTCAATGCAATCCCAATCAGAATCCCAATGTTATTCTTCACGGTAATAAAACAAAAACTACTGAAATTCGTATGGGGCAACAAAAGAGCCCGAATAGCTAAAGCAATTCTGAAAAAAAAGAACAAAGCTGGAGGCATCACAATCCCTGATTTCAAAATATACTATAAAGCTATAGTAATCAAAACAGCATGGTACTGGTACAAGAATAGACACACAGATCAATGGAATAGAATTGAAAGCCCAGAAATAAAACCACACACCTCCTTCGACAAAGGAGCAAAGAACGTACAATGGAGAGAGGGAAGTCTCTTCAATAAATGGTGCTGGGAAAATTGGACAGCAACATGCAAAAGAATGAAAGTAGACCATCTCCTATCGCCATATACAAAAATCAACTCAAAATGGATCAAGGACCTGAAAGTGAGACCTGAAACTATAAAACTCCTGGAAGAAAACATAGGCAGTACACTAATTGCGATTGGACATAAAGGGATCCTTTCAGATTCCATGTCTACTCGGACAAGGGATACAAAAGAAAAAATAAACAAGTGGGACCTCATCAGACTAAAGAGCTTCTACAAGGCAAATGAAACCAGGATCAAAATGAATAAACAACCCACCAGCTGGGAGAAAATATTCGCAAATCGTTTGTCCGACAAGGGATTAATCTCAGTAATATATAAAGATCTCATACAACTGAGCAACAAAAAAACAAACAACCTGATCAAAAAATGGGCAGAGGATATGAACAGACATTTTTCCAAGGAAGAGATACAGATGGCCAATAGACACATGAAAAGATGTTCAACATCACTAATCATCAGGGAAATGCAAATCAAAACCACACTAAGATATCACCTTACACCCATTAGAATGGCTAGAATCACAAAGACAAATAACAACAAATGCTGGAGAGGTTGTGGAGAAATGGGGACTCTCATTCACTGCTGGTGGGAGTGCAAACTGGTGCAGCCTCTATGGAAAACAGTATGGAGAGTCCTCAAAAAATTAAAAATAGAAATACCGTATGATCCAGCAATCCCACTCTTGGGCATCTACCCAATGGACATGAAATCAACCATCACAAGAGGCGTATGCACCCCTATGTTCATTGCAGCATTATTCACGATAGCCAAGAAGTGGAAGCAACCCAAGTGTTCCTCGACTGATGATTGGTTAAAGAAGATGTGGTATATACATAAAATGGAATACTCCTCAGCCATAAGAAAAGACACAATTGTCCCATTTGCAACAACATGGATGGACCTAGAGGGTATTATGTTAAGTGAAATAAGCCAGAGAGAGAAGGCCAGACACTGCATGAACTCACTCATATATGGAATATAAATGAACACACGGACAGAGAGAACTGATTGGTGGTTACCAAGGGGAAGGGGGGTGGGGAGTGGGCACAAGGGATGAAGGGTTACATCCACATGGTGACGGACAAACAAAAATGTACAACTAAAACCCCACAGTGTTATAAACTACTAAGACATCAATAAAATATATTTTTGGCAAAAAAAAAAAAAAGAAACTGACACTTGTCTAGATGTGAGTCCAAATATGTTGCCGACGGCTTTGCCCTCAGGAAGCTTGTGTCTTTCTCTTGCTTGCTAGTCGACTCTTCTTATTTCCTTGTTAACCGTGCTGAGTAACGCATTATAACTTTCACCATGCTCAGCCTCTGGCAGTTGAAACTCTAAAAGTTAACAATCACCCTGAATATATCTGTGTCCTTTGTAGACTGTTTAGGAGATGATGATTTTCATCCTACTGTGGATTTCAGAGGCATTCATATGTACACACACACACAATATGGCTCATCATAAATTTAATCAAATTTCTATGATCATTTTATTTTTCACACGTGTTTTATTTATTTAAACAGCAACATTGGTTGTGTGATTTCAATGTGGTTCCAAAAAGCAACTTCTTTTTCTCCACTCTCTCACATGGTAATCTTATTTGCCAGTGATGGCTAGAGCAGATGAAGTAAATGCTTCGTGACATTTGCTAAATACATTACTTCTGCTGTGAGAAGTAGCAAGAGGCTTGAAAGCCGTATTCCCTAGTGAAATAAAATCAGGTTATCGTTCTCATCAACCATTTCTTTTCTTAGGCTTCTGAGCAGGAGTCATTGCTGCTGCGACTGGCGTGTCTGCTCTCTCTGGAACTAATGAAACTTAGAAATTTAGAGTAATGGTCATTACTTTTAACAAAATGGAAAATGGGGTTTATTATCCAAATGATCTAATTTTTACATTGAAAATATCGATGGTATGTGACAACAAAGGCACAGCTTTTCTGCTTTGAGGAGAGCAGAGTATATCTTTATATTCATCTATTTCAGAGCATGCGTGGAAAGGCCGACTTATCCACTTCCTGTGTCCTTCCATGACTGTCCCAGGTCGGGTGGGGGCTGCTGCCGCCACCAGTTTGGAGCAGCTGCAGGTGGAGTGTTCTGTATACTCTGGCTGCTCAGTGAATTTCATTAAATGATTTAGACATTGAAAATCTGAAAACTGCTTGACTTTTACTAACAGAATCTCCAAAGAGACAAGAATAAGAAGAAAAAGGAAGACACTCTACAATGATACAGTGATAACATTTATTTTTCCAAATGAGTTAAAATGCCAGCCATTATATGCATTGTGACCTTTTGGATGAAAATATTGTATCTCTCTTCTTTAAACAATATCACTAGGAAGCCAAAAGTGATGAATATGTATAATAATAAATTCATTCTGTCTACAAAAAACTGCTCTTTAAACCATCGATGTTAATCAGGTGGTGCTAACATGGAGTGTGGAAAGAACACCTTCAGTCTTGTCTTTAAAGTGCGCTCAACTCTTACCCCGGCGCCCCTTGATTACAACGCTTATGGACACATTATAGAGAGAAGAAAAAAGTGTCACCAACTCAGAAGACCAAATGGTGTTGGGTTATGTTTTAAAGTATAACTATAGATTTCAATAATCTTGGTTTCATTATTCTGGGCTCTTAACTTGTCCTGCAGAGGTATAATAATTTACAATGGAGACAGATTAGAAGGTTATACTGGTAGTTTGAGATCTAATGTTCCTTAAATTCTCAATTTTACATCAGTTTTTTATTATCCACAGGGATGGAGGGAAGCTGGGTTGGACCATTCAAAGATAGTTCCAAAATTTATTACATTTGCCTAGGGGATGCAGTAAAAGGGCTCAGGTGAGGTACATCCAGGCATGCACATGTAGATCCTCAAAACCTCTGGTCCTGGCCTTGACTTTGGCCTTCCTCAGTTCTCTTTGGTAGTTGGTGGTCTAGTATATTGAAGAAAAGGTTAGATTCTGCTTTTGTTTAAATATATTACACACGTGACCTGCTTTTTGAGTGTTTTCTCCAGTCACGGTGAAGACTTTGCAGTAGTCCATCTGTCTTGTCCAACCCATACTGATATTGAATTAAAGAATGAGTGAATGCACTCCCTCACTTCAGATCAGGTCACCGGCGATGAGGCAGAAGTAAAAACACTCCATTACCAATTGTGTGGCTTGATTTTCATTTAGCTTCTTTGTACATCAGTTTGTACTTAACAGGAGATAATAATACTTATCTTGCCAATGCCATGTGTTTTAATGAAAATTAAATGAAATCATTCACATATTTTTTTAAATTTCAGCACTATAAAAAACACGATACGTAAAAGTTATTTGCTTTTCAAGATAAAGCGCTCTGTATTTTTAGATGAAAGGCACTGCCTGAGTTTAAATGCATATCATGATACACTTCAAGGCCTCTAACAAAAATACTGCGTAAGCCTAAAATTGATGTAGCTTAATTAATCTTTCTTAATTAGCCTGATGCTGCCTTTTTACTGCACTCATGTACATTCAATGACATGTTGTTTAGATATTTTATTTGAATAATTAAACTAGCCTGTCTTAAGTCCTAACCACAGTGTCATCACTTAAATGTAATTCTTCAAGTAAAGCCAGTGAAAACGTATTCTCTCAGATGGGAGAATGACCCAATTCCCAGGGTAAAGCCAAAAAAAGAACAGCCTGGTATGTTCCTCTGCCCAGTGTATGTGAGTGAAGTCAGCAGGCTTTTCTTTATCCTAAGTGTCCATAAAAAGCTTTTGAAAGGTCAGGATTCCAGGGAGACTTCTTTGTTGCTGGTATCTTGGTTTTTCCCAGACTGCCTTTGGCACACACATTTTTGCCTTTCTGCAGAGTAGCAATAAGGTTACACTCTCTGGGGGAGGAAACTGGGACAGATGGACAAAGCCAGAGGATGGATCAGAATGATAGAGAACAGGGCCAGCTAGGCAAGGAGTGGGCATTATAAAGAGAAAAGGACTAGAATGTCCTGTATTATAACTGAATAGCCTTTGCAATTAAAAGCGTCAATAGATGTCTCTGTTTTTAACTCTCCTACTTTTATGCACTGGCCAGTATTCCTGCTGTTCTTCCTTTAGCTTGAATTACAGTCTTTAACATCTTAACTCCAGTATTTGAAGGGGAGACTTGAAGAGGCGGCAGAAGAGGAATGTGTGCAAGACGTCTGGCGTCAGGGTATCGTCATAATGGGCCATATCAAAGCCCTGTACAATGTCCCCCTGTCACCCCACACTTCCCCAGACATGTGAGACAACCCTGGTGTTTGTACAGATTTAGAGGAGCATCTCCCTCACTGCTCGACCTTAGATTTTAAGACATAATTGTAACATTGGCAGTTGTGGTTTTACGTTTTCCCTAACCGAAATGTATGACCCCCTTCCTCATCTCTAAATTGAAGGCTGTATTTCTGAATTTGACGATTCGTACCGCATCGCCTAACTGGGCTAACTGGCTTAGTATGTAAGAGTTTCTCTTTGAAGGGCAAACATTGAAAATGTTAAGTTCTATCAGCATTCCATAATCTGGGCTGGCCAAAGATTGCTTTTCAGCGCAGCTCGCCGTGTTGATTTTCTTTTTCTGTCAAGCTTTGTCTGGATTAAACCTCAGGTGTCCTGTGGATTGCCTCACTTCCCTCTGCAGCCTGGTGGGGAGAGGGACCAGCTGATGTAATTCTGTTGACCTCTTTTACGCTGTTTTATACTCTTTGTTTTTTTTTATGGACATTTTTTTTTTTTATTGATGTCTTAGTTTATAACACTGTGGGGTTTTAGTTGTACATTTTTGTCCGTCACCTTGTGGATGTAACCCTTCACCCCTTGTGCCCCCCCACCCCCCTTCCCCTTGGTAACCACCAATCAGTTCTCTCTGTCCGTGTGTTCACTTATATTCCATATATGAGTGAGTTCATGCAGTGTCTGGCCTTCTCTCTCTGGCTTATTTCACTTAACATAATACCCTCTAGGTCCTTCCATGTTGTTGCAAATGGGACAATTGTGTCTTTTCTTATGGCTGAGTAGTATTCCATTGTATGTATATACCACATCTTCTTTAACCAATCTTCAGTTGAGGGGCACTTGGGTTGCTTCCACTTCTTGGCTATAGTGAATAATGCTGCAATGAACATAGGGGTGCATAAGCCTTTTGTGATGGTTGATTTCACGTCCATTGGGTAGATGCCCAAGAGTGGTATTGCTGGATCATACGGTATTTCTATTTTTAATTTTTTGAGGACTCTCCATACTGTTTTCCATAGAGGCTGCACCAGTTTGCACTCCCACCAGCAGTGAATGAGGGTCCCCGTTTCTCCACAACCTCTCCAGCATTTGTTGTTATTTGTCTTTGTGATTATAGCCATTCTAACCGGTGTAAGGTGATATCTCAGTGTAGTTTTGATTTGCATTTCCCTGATGATTAATGATGTTGAACATCTTTTCATGTGTCTATTGGCCATCTGTATCTCTTCCTTGGAAAAATGTCTGTTCATATCCTCTGCCCATTTTTTGATCGGGTTGTTTGTTTTTTTGTTGCTCAGTTGTATGAGATCTTTGTATATTACTGAGATTAATCCCTTGTCAGACAAACGATTTGCAAATATTTTCTCCCAGCTGGTGGGTTGTTTATTCATTTTGATCCTGGTTTCATTTGCCTTGTAGAAGCTCTTTAGTCTGATGAGGTCCCACTTGTTTATTTTTTCTTTTGTTTCCCTTGTCCGAGTAGACATGGAATCTGAAAGGATCCCTTTATGTCCAATCGCAATTAGTGTACTGCCTATATTTTCTTCCAGGAGTTTTATAGTTTCAGGTCTCACTTTCAGGTCTTTGATCCATTTTGAATTGATTTTTGTATATGGCGATAGGAGATGGTCTACTTTCATTCTTTTGCATGTTGCTGTCCAATTTTCCCAGCACCATTTATTGAAGAGACTTCCCTCTCTCCATTGTATGTTCTTTGCTCCTTTGTCGAAGATTAGCTGTCCATAGGTGTGTGGTTTTATTTCTGGGCTTTCAATTCTGTTCCATTGATCTGTGTGTCTATTCTTGTACCAGTACCATGCTGTTTTGATTACTGTAGCTTTATAGTAGATTTTGAAATCAGGGATTGTGATGCCTCCAGCTTTGTTCTTTTTTTTCAGAATTGCTTTAGCTATTCGGGCTCTTTTGTTGCCCCATACGAATTTCAGTAGTTTTTGTTCTATTACCATGAAGAATGACATTGGGATTCTGATTGGGATTGCATTGAATCTGTAGATTGCTTTAGGTAGAATGGACATTTTAACTATATTTATTCTTCCAATCCATGTGCATGGAATATTTTTCCATTTCTTTATGTCCTCCTCGATTTCTTTCAATAGTGTCTTATAGTTTTCATTGTATAGGTCTTTGACCTCCTTGGTTAAATTTATTCCCAGATATTTTATTCTTTTGGTTGCAATTGTAAATGGGATTGTCTTTTTGAGTTCTCTTTCTGTTGTTTCATCGTTAGTGTATAGAAATGCAATTGATTTTTGTAAGTTGATTTTATACCCTGCCACTTTACTGTTTTATACTCTTTTTTTTCTTAAACTTGATGTGGCTGTACCTAATGAATTTTCTATAGGAAGCTTTTGTTCCTTTAATGTGCAGGGGTCTTCTTGGGGCTCCATGAAGTCCATATCAAATCAGTTCATGGTCCTGATCCAAAAATATTTCTTAAGCCCATCTATTTTCAAGAGAGAGCAATACACAGACACACACACATGCACACACACACACACACACACATATTTCGTGCAGTTTTATGCTTCTGCTTTCTGTAGTTTTATTACTATGCATAGATAGGATTTTTCTCCCAAAAATTAGTAGGAATGTTTGAATATATTTGAATCTTTAGGAATATTAGTGAAGGGTGTAACTTGATAAAGCTAAAAACAAACAGGAAAACAAAACCTATTTGGCTTAACGCTACCTTTTGAAACTTATTGGAAAGAGAACATTAGCCTCAGAGACATATCCTAATAGAACATGTATAGAATTAAAGTACCATTGTAATAATATGCTTGGTTATAAACAGGTTTATGTACTTTCAAAAGGTACTGCTTTAATCTTCTGAATAACATACACTTCAGTACAAAACAAGCTCGTTTAATAGTCTACAAATAGTGCAAGTGCTTGGTGTAGTCGCTTCTTGTGAACAGTTTTCTCTCTTTGGCTAGAATATGTAATAGGTTGAATGCAGCTTGTTTTTCAGGAAAGATTATCAATTATTGTAAATCTTGATCTTCTTAAATCAAAAGCATACACCCAGCTTGGGAAGAAAATTACTTATAATAAAACTGTGACCCATTTGATGTTTTTCTTTTTTCCATTGCTAATCCCCCAATATCTTAGTTGCTGCGGAATAAAACAAAAGTGTTTTTTTTGTTTTTTGTTTTACTAAAGATATGAGCAAACTTAATAATTTCTTCCATTGGCTCTACAAACTATTTGTAACTACCCTGCCCCCTTGCTGAATAAATAAACAAAATGGAGCTCATGACTCAGAGAAGAGCCTGACAACTTCCACTTCTCCAGCTTTAGTGAAGATTTCCTGGGTGATCATGAGGCAACAACAAGCTATCTTCTGGGTAGTAGAAATAAAATACTACCCAATATTAGTGTCAGTTTAAATTAAACTCTTCATGGGGGCTGGCCCAGTGGCACAGCGGTTTAGTTCGTGCTTGGCAGCCCGGGGTTCGCTGGTTCAGATCCCGGGCGCCTGCCGACGCACTGCCTGTCAGCCATGCCGTGGCGGCGTCCCATATAAAGTAGAGGAAGATGGGCACGGATGTTAGCCCAGGGCCAGTCTTCCTCAGCAAAAAGAGGAGGATTAGCAATGGATGTTAGCTCAGGGCTGGTCTTCCTCACAAAAAAAAAAAATTAATAAATAAATTAATTAATTAACTAATTAAACTCTTCATGGTAAATTTGTGGTGACTGAGGGTCCTAATCTATGACCTTTCAAATATCAACTCTTTTTTTCATCATCATGATTTCCATTAAAATATTAACCATGGGTCTGGTCAAGTGGCGTAGTGGTTGAGTTCACACACTCCACTTCAGCAGCCGGATTCATGGGTTTGGATCCTGGGTGCGGACCTACACCACTCATCAAGCCATGCTGTGGCGGCAACTCACATATAAAGTAGAGGAAGACTGGCAACAGATGTTAGCTCAGGGCTAATCCTCCTCACCAAAAAAAACCCACGTTAACCATATTTTTCATTCTAGGGCCCCCCACTATCCAGTTACCGTACACATACAATCTAATCTAATTTTGTGATTGGCCTAAGTAAAACATAATATGGAGAAGATAAACGTCACAAAATTGTCCATAATGTTTTGAAATGTACACTATTAGGTGCAACCATGTGAAATTGCCCATATTTGACTACCTTTCACCTACAAAAATGGCATTCACTTAGATCAGAGCTACCAAAACCCCACTATTTAATGTTCCAAATCAAGAAACCACCATTGGTGGGCCCAGCCCGGTGGTGCAGTGGTTAAGTTTGCGCTTTGGCAGTCCAGAGTTCGCGAGTTCGGATCCCGGGCGCCTGCCGACACACTGCTTGTCGGGCATGCTGTGGCAGCGTCCCATATGAAGTAGAGGAAGACGGGCATGGATGTTAGCCCAGGGCCAGTCTTCCTCAGCAAAAAAGAGGAGGATTGGCAATGGATGTTAGCTCAGGGCTGGTCTTCCTCACACACACACACACACAAATAAAAAGAAACCACCATTGGTGAAGTGAAATGTGTGGTGAAGAGGGGGAAGGGAGTCAAAAGGTACAGACTTTCAGTTATAAATAAATAAGGCATAAAAAACAGAAACCCCCCACTGAGTGCTTCCAGGGAAATGATTAGTACAGTGAAAAGAGCATGGACTTTGAAGTAAATCAGTCCTGTGTTTCTGCCCAGACTCTGGCTCTGTAACTCCAAAGGTGGGCCAAGTTGTTGACCTTTCCTGAGCCCAGGCTTCCCATTGATAAAATGGAGACAACAAGACCTATGTTTCTCTATTTTAAGAATTAGAAATAACGTGTGAAAAAAGCCTAGCATCCCACCTGGGACTTAATACAAAACCAATAAATAAAATTTGTTTTCTTTTTATTGCTATTTCTATATTCCATGCTATATTCTATGCTAAATGTAAGAATTATGTGACTAAGTGAAAGTTGAATTCAGGCAAAATCAGCTTGAAATTCTTAGAATCTGAGCATCTCTCTTTCTTTCTCTTAAGATAGGTAGGTAGGTAGGTAGATAGATAGGTAGATAGATAGATAGATAGATAGATAGATAGATACCCACCCACCTACACATGCATGTATACACACATACATATAGATTTTGTTTTGAGCCTTTTAAATGGATACTTTCCTAAAATGAATTAGTACTTTTATGACTTGTTAAATGGATTAGCCAAACAAATATGAACTTTTCTCAATGAATCAGACAACAAAATGACCATCAGTTCTTCTGCCGTGCATGTAATACCATGATGCCAGTGGGACCTATTGAGTTGTATTAGATCTTGTTTCTTTCTCCCCAGAATAATGTGTTTTTTAAGCTTTTGTCAGTTTTAATAGATTTTCTACTTCCTCTACTATTGTGGCCATCATTTCTCTCTGCTCTCATAGAACCTATAGCAAGTCCTAACCCCACTTACTTATGGCTTCTAATATTCTTTGAATTTGGAAAATAGGTCACCAAGCTTGTCATATTTTTAGATGAAGTGTAAAAGCAAGTAATCTGTGAAGTAGGTGGTGTAAGAGTGTTTCCTCCAAGACACAGCGGAGAGTTTTGTTGTTTGCATTTTATGACTTGACTCACTGATTCTCAATTATGTTCCAAATATGTAAGATTGCCAGATAAATATTTGTGGATAAATAAGATGTCACAATAAGGAACCAGGCATGGTAAATCTGATCCAGAGATGATAGAAATTACCAAATTGTTCAATTTTAATTTGAAATTCCTTTTGTTTCTTTCATCTCAGACTCATTTAACTCTTAACCATTAGTCTTGGGTGGACTTGGCAGTTCAGTCACAGATATAGTTATTATCTCTTAGTTGGCATAATACCATTTAGTTTTCAATGTAGCTTCTAACAGTGTCTATGGGAATGAAAACTTAGCTGCTTGGACATCTGGCTCAGTATCAATATATCCCTTTCATATTCTATCTTGAAAACAAGCTCCACCATATAAATTAAAGGTAGGGTAAGCATGTTGCATAAATTCAGTCTCTCTCTTTTTTGTTTTTTGTTTTTTTTTTTTTTTTGAGGAAGATTGGCCCAGAGCTAACATCTGTTGCCAATCTTCCTCTTTTTTTTTTTCCCCAAAGCCCCAGTACATAGTTGTATATCCTAGGTGTAGGTCCTTCTAGTTCTTTTATGTGGGGTGCCGCCTCAGCATGGCTTGATGAGCAGTGAGTAGGTCTGTGCCCGGGATCTGAACTGGTGAACCCCAGGCCACTGAAGTGGAGTGCGTGAACTTAACCGTTATGCCACCGGGCGGGCCCCCAGTCTCATTTTTAATTTTAAACTTTGAGGTGAATGTTAAATATTTCACAGTCATGATATTTTTTAGATGGTAAACTGTAAATCAACTTTTGTAAATAATATTGTAGAAAAATCATAGTGCTTATAACCTTGAAAAAATGCTTTTCCTATCAATATTACATTTCCTTTTCCATAATCCCTAATACCATGTCCATTTACACTCTTGACTATGACAAATTGAGAAATATTAATTATACCTGTAGCCTTTTATATAAGTAGAAATTTCTTTGTTAACTTATCTGATTTAGAATTAGGTGTTAATTTCTTGGGTTTGCCATTAAAGTACATTTCAAACATATATGTGTTTAGTGCATATTTAAATGTAACTATCACAAAATATAGTAAGGAGTATCATTGGTCAATTGGTCCAGAGGATCAGTTTCCAGTTGACCTGGACTTCTGTTTCTGTGAGAAGTAGAGGCATCAAATGCCACTGGAAAACTTTTCCCTCTGACTCTGAGATAAGTAGCATCTCCTTTGGTTCTGCTAAAGCTGGCAACTAGAAATAACCTTCCATTTTTGCATCCACACGGTTGAGGCAGTTTTAGGAGGTAAGACTGCATTGGGATCCATGTTTCCCAGATCAGATGATTCCTACTGCATCTGCTCACATGGTTTTGCCAGCACCAATTGGCCAAGTTCCTCTCAAGCTCCTTTCATTGCAAATCTAATCCTTTTAGTTTTTTTCCCTTTGAAAAACAGAGCACTACTCTTCTGTTTTGTCCTGAAATAAACTCATTAAGGAATTTATTATAGTCTTCCAGTAAATGATTTCTGTTATAGGCAGTTTAAATATTTCCAAATGATCTTGTTGGATTGACATCAGTAAATTAGAATCTATCACCTTTCTAAATTTAGAGTTCTCTCATAAATGATGGTTTGAACAACCGAAAAATCCATTAAAAAGAATTATAGCCATATGATTTCTCTTAACGAGGCTTTCTCATATTGAAATCTACAGTGACCACCAGAAAGTATGATAGCAGTTTTGTACATAAAGTTCTACATTGTTTCCAGAAAATAAAAATAGAGATATTGGAGCAAATGATGAATTTCTAGTGTACGTAATGCCTGGTCTTACTTTTTATAATTGCAGAATTTATCCAATGTGCCAGATTCTTTAGCTAACATTACACCTGCCTCTTCAAAGTAAACTTCTCTGTTTTGCACTTTTCTTCATTTTTTTTGCTTGATCAATAAATGAGTACAATGCACTATAGGCAAGACTCCTACATAGAAACATTGGAACTCAGAATGTTATGTTATGATGTTTAAGGTCTAAGGCCAGCACATGAAAGCCTATTTAACTCAAAACGTACCCTGAATAACAGTTCTATCAAACTTAGTTATCTGGGAAAACATTATTTCTATGAAAAGACAGACTTCTAAATTAAATGCAACCAACAAATCTGCTGTCACTGAAACTCGGTAGCTTTGAGATCTGTGCCTTCCTACCACTCCCAGGAAGTGAGAGGAGACTCCCACAAGTCTGCATGTGTGATTGATGTGGCCCGGGGCCTGCCTACGGTGGAGGAGATAAGGAGTTTGGGAATAGGATGGTTCAAGGAATTACAATGAAGAAAGGAGGAAGATATCAGGGGCTTTGGACTGCGGGAGAAGGAATGGAAGAGCTGCCCCAGAGGAGTTCTCTTCTCCTGCTTTCTTCCTTCCTTCCCCTTATCTTTTCTGTTTCTCACTTTCTAGTTTTTTCAAAATTATCAAGAGTTTATGGAGCGTGGAGAGGAGCAATCGCCCACATACTGTACTAGGTGGAGGATACGACTCTCCCTTCTGTTTTCTTCTCTTTTCCTCTCCTGCTCTACAAGGACTCAGCCCTTAAGTGACTTTGGTTCAGGTGAGAAGTGGTGGGTGGGACTGAGCCTTGAGTGGAGGACATGCTCAGTGTGCTGTCGAAGAGGCCTGAAGTCTAATAGCAACAGGTTAGGGGAAGGGACATCCTTTGTTAGGCATTCTGGGCTTATGGATCTTAGCAGTTATGTGGCTGGTGCTATTGCTTTTCGTTTAGGACACACTATGTCTCTCATGGGGTACTCTCCAACTCAAGAATTCGAGGTCTGATTTTCTCTATGAGGCAGAGTTTAACGAATCCAATGAAAAATTGACACTTTGACCATGATTCTCTTAAAGACCCCCATTCCTAGGTTAGATATATCATTTTCAAAGCAAAGAAAGATGTAGCAAAGCATAGGCATTATTACTGCAAGATAATGTCAAAATAAGATTATAATTTTCCCTATAATTTCATTTGTTTTGGGATACTCAGAGGGCCTGCGGTTTGCTAAATAGGAGCACACACAAAATCAGTGCATATTGACTCTGTGCCTCTATAAAGAGTCAGCAGAGATTTGTGATTGGAAAGGATCTGGACCCTAATTTTTCCTCCTAATAGTCTGTGGCTAATTAACTGACTTGGTTAGAAATCAGCCCGCAAGAGCTTGAGGTCAAGGGTCTAGTTTCCCTGTGGACCAGTTTATCTTCTCTGTTTCACGGTCATTGATTACACTCCTAATCCCTCTTCAGGTGACTTGCAAAGTTATGTTATTGACTACAGAGCATTGGGTATGAATGAATCAAAGCAAAACCATTACTAGAGCAAAATTATAACACGTGGTTGGCGGGTCAAAATGGCACGCTAGTTATGATCATGAAGTTTGCGGTCGGACGGGACCTAAATGAAAATCCTGGCTCTGCCCCTTTACTAGAGTACCTGGGCAAGAGGATTCACTTCTCTAAATCTTAGTTTCTCTATCTACACAGTGAGGATGGCATCAGCCTCACAGGGCAGTTATGAGGATTGTCAAGATGTTAGCTGTTATACACAGGATGGAATACGATCCTTGTTTACACTGACCCAGCTCCCCAGGGTGTGGCTTTCTCACATGCTCAATGTCCCGGAGCCTTTTCCCACTTCTCTGTGCTCTGCTGCTGCTGATGTGTCTGCTCAAACCCCTAGCCCCATCCTAGTTCAGGCAACTACTGTCGCAAGCCATCCACCAGGAGAGCCCGCCTATGAGGGCAACTTGTTCAATGATCTCATTTATTTAATAGCACCTTTAAACTAAATGGTCCTGAGTGGTGGGAGTTATATAGCACAAGGAGAGGGTGGGAATCTTGCAGAAATGTACACAAAAGATAAATAGGCCTATTCTGTTGGAGGAAATTACATCGATGGGCTCAAAGCTGTATCTGAATCTCCATATTTCTTCCACTTTATCAGGACCTTCCAGTTAGTTCTAGTCCTAAAGTCATTTTCGAGTTTGTGCTCCTGAGTAACTACTCTGCCTGTTTCCTCATTTGCAAATTAGTTCATCTCCTAGGAGAAGGTTGGGAGTAATAGGGACCATAAAGAAGATTCGGCATACAAATTATAAATAAGATCAATAAAAATATGATGGAATGATGCTTTTTAATTCTCCTTCTAAGATTATTAGCTCTCTTTGGTGGAGAGAAAAATGCAAATGTGATGCTAATTATGAAGATCCATCTGTTATACTTAAAGTACCATAGAAAAAAGCCTAAGTTTAAAGCTGTTCTGCAGTACTTTGCCATCTTTGAAGACCCATTTTGGAGAGGCTGTTTCTCTTTCAAACAAACTTTGATGTCCTCTAAGGGAGCAGGTCGTCTTGAAGGACTCTGAACTGCCACTTGAAGGGCCCAGGTTATTCTGACTGTACCACTTTTTGTTTGTTTTATTCTGCTGCAAATATGTGGGCTCTACCAAATATATACTTAATGGACAATTGAATAACTATCTGGAAAGGGCCGTCAAGTAAATTATGAGAAGCAAGTGTTAGATAACTACCAATCCCTGAGGGCTTATTTAGAATATTTGTCTCTTTCAATACCCCACTGGCAGGGATTCCAAAGAATGCTTTAACAAAAACAAAAGTTTATTGAAATCTGCTCTGCACGAGGACCGTTAATTTTGGTAAGGTCTAGCTTAGTAGCTGTGTGGGTAATTAATCTGACTTCTCTCGTCCTATGTTTTTTTTTTAATTTGTAAAATTGGAAAAGTTACTTTCAACAGGTCTTTACAAAGTCCTGAGTTAAAGAGCATTTCTAAGTATTGTTAAATCCCCAAAGCCATTCCCATAACCCATTTCCATTATGTGATGTGACATCATTAGGCCTAGAGATAGAAATTTGTAAGTTATTGCTATCGAGGTACTAGTGGAAGACACTAGGAATTGTCAGCTATTTGAAAGAGGAGAGAAAGAGAGAGTGGCCATTCCGGAACTGAGCCCTGAGGGCTCTCCACACCTGAGGACAGAAGTCCATGGAATGAGACCCTGAGTTGCCTTCACAGTGAAAGCCGAAGAGGGAGTTTTCCGGAAACAGTTGTCAGAAGTGCCAATGATGCAGAGAGGTCCAGGAGAGTGACAAGGCAAAAATTCACAATACAAGAAATGAAATGAAGAACAGAATTTCAGAGCTCAAAGAAACTTCTAAGATGTTTAAGTCCAACCCTCCCAACGTTACACGCTTACTGAGAAGCTGGGGTCAGGAAAGATAAAGGCACTTGGACAAAGCCACCCAACTAATCAGCAGTAGATCTGGATCAGGTCTGTCTCCTGATTCCCAGCCCAGGGCTTCTGCGGCTTTACCGCCTTCCTTTGCAGCCGGTCGATGCCCACGCAGACCCCTTAGCATTTCCAAAGTTTTGATTAGAGTGATATTTTCTTTTTCTTTTCTTTTTTTTTTTGAGATTATGAAATAATTTATTAGGCTCCTACTTCAGTGAACATGCACAGTTCTTACTTGAAACAGACTAATTAAAACCTTCCCTACCATGTACAATTTCAATTGCAATGAAAGAAAAATGAACAATACCTCTGTGGTAATTTTTCATAGACAGGAAATGATCATGATTTCTTTAAAAAATCATGGAAGCTTTGCATTGCTTAAATAAATGAAACCAGCATCTGTGGGTTTTGGTGTGTAACTCAGAGCACGATTGGCTTTATGCGGAATGGATCCAATTTCTTACCTCTAACTCTGATGGGATTTTTTTTAAATTATTTTATGGAGGTCATATTAGTTTACAATATTGTGTAAATTTCAGGTATACATCACTGTATTTCAGTTTCTGTAGAGACTGCATCGTGTTCACCACCAGTAGTCTAGTTTTTATCTGTACATATATGCCCCTTTACCCCTTTCACTGCCCCCCTCTTCTTCCCCTCTGGTAACCACTAATCTGTTCCTATTATCTATGTGTTTGTTTATCTTCCACATATGAGTGAAATCATACGGTATTTGTCTTTCTCTGTCTGATATCTGTATGCTCTCTGTCAGATAGAGTGATATTTTAAACGTGAATGCAAATCTTTCCAGAAAGTTTCTCTCCACACAGAAACATTGTGTTTTTTCTTAAAGTTTGCCCAAGAGCTTCTTAAGCTGTAGAATTTACTAATTTTCTCTTAATAGTTAGAGATGTGTTTCCCGATAGGAAATAAAGAGATTTTGTGATATAACATTTTAAACAGTTTAACAGTATACTTATTGAAATATTCAAGCTTTCCAATTACTTCATTTTTAAAAAAAAGGCTCAGTTCTCTTCCCCAAACATGGAAGAGTATGTAATGAAGTTGGACTAGAAAAGAAAGTAAACACTGTTACCCATTATAATGATGTCTAAGGAAAGCAGAACTAAATGGGGAGTTAAATTCTAGAATCACATCAATAACAATAATACTAACAATACAGCAAAAGCACAGCAGCTACCTTTTTTGAGCACTTGCCAGCTACCAGAATATGTAAGATTTTTTATATTGTAATAACTGTAAAGTTCCTCACTTTTTGGACGAGGAAACTGATATTAAGAGAGGTTATAAAATATTTGCAGGTGTTCAGAACTGTGGATTCTTTCAGTTCTGTTGGACTCCAGTGGCTTAACCACTGAGCCATCAAGTGGCTAAGTGGACCCAACATACAGGTCATTCTTCTCAGTCCCTCCGCCGTTGTTTGGACTGTAGCTCTGTTTTAGACTATTGTTAGGTGTGCAGTGGGATGCTGGAAAGTGAGACTGGCTGAAGAAATTGCAGTGATCCACGTAATTTGATGTGCAACCTGCAACAGGTGTGATCGTACAAAACATAGTGTCACTGGGCTTTATAATAAATAGTTGTAGAGAACTTAAGATGACTTTAGTACTTGTTGATAAACCAGATGAGAAGAAAGGTTGTTTTATAAGATACAGTATTGGTGGGACCTAGAGGGGTAGGAACCCTCACCCAGAGGCAGGGGCTATGGAGAAGTAATGTGTGTAACAGGAGTCTATAGCTGGGCAGAAAGAAAGGACGGGATTGCATAAAAATAAGGAGGGCAGTAAAGAGAGAAGTTTCTTTCCTAGAGTAAAACTATTGTCATGGATGACAATTCAGGTATTCCTTTTTTTTGTTAACAATTTGTTAGCTTTGTACATAAGCCATACTCATTTTATAAAAATTTTAACAAAACATTAAAAGTAAGAAACATTACAATTTCACAACTTATAGATACTGTTAACATCGAAGTACATCTCCCTTCAGTTATTTTTTCTATTCATGTTATTTTTTATCTTTTTTGACATAATCTTCTGGAATACTCAGTGACTACATAAAATTCTCTTATATCACTGGTTCTCAAATGATTTGGTCTTAGGATTTCTTTACACTTTTAAAAATTATTGAAGACTCCAAAGAACTTTGGTTTATATGAGTTATACCTATTGATATTTACCTTAGTAGAAATTAAAACTGAGAAAATATTAACATATTATTATTAACTAATTAGAAAACACCCAAGCATAATTTAGTAACATCATACATTAGTCATCTGGAAAATTGATTTACTAAGTTATGGAGATCTTCCAAATATTGACACATTTCACTTTACAATATATAAAAAATTATACTTATTAATATCACTAATGCCTTCACCTGAAAGGTCTTTAAGTATTGACAAGATGTCAGTCATACTGTGATGGAAACAAATTTTCCAAAATTCTTATTTTTGCTTGAAAGCTCAAATTTTATCATTGGCAAAAAATACTGTCAATGCTGGGTTCACTTTTCTCATTGTAAAGAAAATGTCAGCCAAATACTCAAGTCAGAACAATAATTTGTCATTTGCTGTTTCAACTAAAAAGATGTTTCATGAACAATGAGGCTAGTTCAGCTTGAAACTCAAAACAATCGGTTACACAAGTGCTTTACCTAAAGACAAGCATCTTATTTCTGTGTGCAAACTTCCCATTTTGTTACACAGAATATTAAAAATACATGTACTCAAGGTTTGATGTTTAATAAAATTAATATTGTTTACTGTTCATCCAGGATATTCTTAAGTGACACTGGCACTTTTCAATTGCAAGTATGTGGTGGTGAAGGCTATGTGGCTGCAAGTAAACTTTGGTGTGGCTATTAGTACCGTTTCCTACTGCTACCTTGACTTGTGCTAAGCTGCCTGCAATTTTATCCACTGTTGCCTTTTCACTGTCAGTGCAAATGTCAGCACAGTGAAAATGGCTCATAATATCTTAGTGTTATTATGAAACAGATTCAACCTCATGAACCCCTGCCGGCGGTCCACAGACCACACTTTGAAAACCACTGTAATTCGCTGAATTTTCAAAGTTAATTCCGTCAATCTCCTGCTTTGGGGGCATTCTGGTCATTTCTAGAACTGTAAAGAAAATTTTCTTAAGCTATGTTTCTAGAAGCGGAATTGCTAAAATAAAACAAATAAACACTTTTCAAAACTTTTGAGGCATATTACCAAATTGTCCTTTAGAAAGTTATACACATACATCAGCAACATAATTCTGTGCTTTATTTTCATATGGCCTTCCAATGATGGTACACACTTCCACGCTTAGAAAATACTTAACTTGACACCAAAATGACTAAAACATTTGTGTCCATTTGACCACTATATAATACGCAAAGGGGAAAATGACATTGGAATCACTCATGCTGTAAATGCTTAGTGGAGATACAGTGAGTCAGAGCAGAAAGCGTGGAGTCTGAAGTTGGAATCCTTCTTTGTATATTTATTGGCTATGTGACTTTGGATGAGTCATTTAACTTAGATCTTTCATCTGTAAAATGTCAATAATAATGAATTTCCTCACAAAGATGTTGTAGGGATTAAATGAGACTGCATGTGGAAAGTGCCCAATATAGTGCCCGCCATAAGTAGGTGTTCAATAAGTGGAAGCACTTATATCCTTATTAATAATGTGAGAAACCTCTTTGTGATTCCAGGACTGAGGCTGAGAGGTCTCTTAGCTACACCCATTGCTGCCTCTGAGAGTACAAATCAAAGAACCCATTGGTAGATGTGGTGGCAGAAGCTGGGAAGATCAATGGGCATCAAAAAGCCTGATACAGAGTCCAGAAGAGTCATCAGAACAGAAAGAGGGTCAGAAATAGGTCCAGAGGGCCAGGGAAATGGGGTTGGAAATCAATGTGTTGAAATGAGTAGAAGAAACAAGGTTTAGACCAAAGGAGGCCTCTGGTGGCTGCTGGATTATTTGAGCTTTGTGGCTGAGGGAGCTGGTTTGTAGGGCCAGGGTGAGACAAATCGGAATTCCTACACTTTTAGGCTGAGTGAGAATTTTCTTGCCAACATGATAGCTTTGAACAGCAATCAAGGGCTTCACATTTTCATCAAAGGTCACTCAGTTTGCACTTAACTTGCCAGTTTTGTTATCATCCCTAGTGTCATATTGGATTTGGAGTAATAATCATTTATCACTGAATATGAGATTGACACTAATTCTTTCTCTAGGGTCTTCTGTACAGATCACTGACTTTTGAACAGATGTGCATGTCCAGATGTCAACAACGTTGTCAGGAGGTTGCCCTGGCCTCATTGCTCCTTTTTGATATTTATTAAGCACTCCTCAACATGATGGATCATCAAAGGAATATGCATATTCCATGTTCTTTACATGAAGTACATCAAAGACAGAATTGTGCATGCACATCTATCATATAAAGTTATAAAATTCTTAATCACAAGAAATGCCAGTTACTTCTGGTGCTTAGATTTGTTAGTGGTTCTTTTGTTTAATTTTTTAGTTTATTGTTTATCTTGTTAGCTAGAGTTAAATATACTTCATGGTGAGAGTTGGCTGCCGTTTGGAGGGAAGAGGATTACTCACCAATTAATTGTTTCTGAAACTTAATTATCACAACATTATGGTAATTTGGAGATAAGAGAGCTTAGATGGCCAGTGCCCTAATACTACAGATGAGAAAAACTCCAATCACTGGAAAGATGACTGTGTAAGAGTTACAAACTGGAAATCATATCTGTTGATCTTAGCATCAGAAGGCAACATCTTAATGTCCAGATAGCTCAAATGGATTTTTGCAAACGTGTTCCTTCACCTCATGGGAGTATAAATTGAAAAGAATTTACTTTTTGTTTTGGGTACATGTTTGTTTATTAACAAGATACATATTCTACATTTTAGCCATGGAAATTAGGGTAAAAAAAATATTCAGTCAATATCAGTTGATTGGCTGATTGATTGACTGAGTGATTAATTACTTGATTCAACAAGCATATATTGACTGCCTATCATGTGCCAGGCTGTGGTCAAGACCAGAAACAGCAATAAATAAAACTGATAAAAATTCCCGAAATTGTGGGGTTTAAATTCTGGGAGTGGGGTGCTAAGGAGGGGAAAAAATAATAAAACCAGGAAAGGAAACAGGAAGTCCTAAGAGTAGGGGTGGGTTTCAGTTTTAATGGGATGGTTGAGGAAGACCTAATTAAGAGTGGCATTTGAGCAAAGACTTGATGTAGGAAAGAGAGTAAGCTCTTCCGATATCTGGGAGGAGAGCATTTAAGGCAGAGGGACTAGCCAGTGCAAAGTCTCTGGGGAGGGACAGCAAGGAGGGTAGCAAGTATAGGATATGAGATCAGAGAGGGGGTGGGGGGTGTAGAGGGATGGGATGGATGAAGGGCAAAGCCATTAGAAAGTTTGAGAAAAGAGTAAAGTGATCTGTCTTATGCCTTAATAGAATCACTTTTGCTGCTGGGTTGAAAATAAACTGTAGAGGGCAAGGACAGATACAAGGAAATAAGTTGGGAGGCATTGCAGTTAATACAGGTAAGAAAAAATGGTGACTTGGGACAGAATGATAGCTTGGGAGAGGTGAGAAATGGTTAAATATTTTGAAAATAGAGCCAACAGGTTTGCTGACAAATTTGATGTGGAATATGAGAGAAAGCCACAAAAAATGTTTCTGGGGCTTTTGGCTTATGTAGTAAGTAACTGGGAGTTTGGGGTTTCCATCAGTTTAGATGAGGAAGACTATGTGAGCGATAGGTTTGGAGTTGTGTGAGAAGTGTGGTTTAGATCAAGTATTCAGTTTTAGACATGACGTTTGAGATTTCCATTAGACATCAAAGTGATAAGAAAAGATGAAAAGTTGAGAAGAAAGATGGCTACTTCAGCCTTGAGGCTCAGACAAAAGGCATGTGCTGGAAACATAAGTTTATAGGTGTCAGCCTATAGATGATGCCATAGGTCAGCTTTCCTGCAGACACTGAGATGAAGATTTGCACTGGTTTATTGGCAAGTACTCTTGAGATCAATAACTATGAGGAGTAAAGGAAGCAGAGAGAAAAGTTAGGCTGCAGTAAGATTACATATAAATGCTTCCACCAACCCTAAGGAGAGCTCTAGAGCTGGAATGACCCTGCAGAGTTGTCATAATTTATATCCCCTACATTAGCCAGTCACTAGATGCCCCAAAGTGTGGCCTTGAGTAAGTCAGTTCTCTTTAGCTAAGGGCAATCTCCTGGTGGGGATGGGGAATAAGCTTTGAGATATCAACCATCAGTACTCTCAGCAGTAGGGGAAATGAGTGCTTCAGTCCTAAAGAGCAAGGGACCTGGGTAGTACACCCAACATCCGTGGCAGACAATATTTAAGTTGATGAGAAGGATGAGATTACTAAAGAAATGAATGTGGTTAGAGAAGATATCTAAGGACTGAGCCCTGGGGCATTCTGAAGTTAAGAGGTTGAATGATAAGATGGAAAGAGCAAACGACTCTGAGAGGAGGTGATCAGTGTTGTCCACTGAGTGCGAGTAGGGTGTGATGTCCTACTTGCCAAGTAAAGTAAACCTGTTTTAAGGAGACAGTGATCATCTGTGTCAAATGCTGTAGAGATCCAGTATAATGAGAAGTGGCCTTCGGATTTAGCAAAACAGAGGAAGTTGTTAACCTTGACAAAGAGTTGTTTCAGTGGAGTGTTAGGAATGAGAGGAGACTGAAACAGGTTCAAAAGAGAATGGAAGAAGAGGATTTGGAGACAATGAGTCTATACTATTCTTTTGAGGATTTTTATTGTAAAGAGAAACAGAAAAATCAATGTCCGTAATCACATTAAATATAAATGGTTTAAACACCCCAAATACAAGCAAAAATAAAAATAAGACCCAACCATACGGTGCCTACAAGAAATGCACTTTAAGTATTAAGACACTCATAGGTTAAAAATAAAAGGATGTAAAGAGATACACCATTCTAATACTAATCAAAAGAAAGCTAGAGTGGCTATATTAATAGCAGACAAGTAGATTTCAGAGCAAAGAATGTTATCAGGGAACAAGATCATTTCCTAAAGATAGAGGGGTCAGGACGACCTAACAGTTCTAAATACTTATGTACCTAATAATAGAACTTCAAAATACATAAGCCAAAAAATGGTGGAACTGCAAAGAGAAATAGACAAATTCACAATTATAGTAAGAGATTTCAATACCTGCCTCTCAATAATTGATAGAACAATTAGAAAGAAAACCAATAAGGATATGGAGGATTTGAACAATGCTGTCAACCAACTAGACCGAACTGACATTTTCAGAATGTTCCACCCAACAACAGCAGAATATACATTTTTTTCACATGCAAAAGGAACATTTACCAAGATAGACCATATTCCAGACTATAAAACAAGTATCAAAAAATTTAAAAAGATTCAGGTTATATAACATATGTTGTTTGACCACAATGGAATTAACTTAGAAATAAATAATATAAAGATATCTGAAAATTAGCAATTATTTGGATTATAAGTAAGACATTTCTTAACAACCCATGAGTAAAGAAGAAATAGAAAGAGAAATTAGAAAGTATTTTGAACTGAATGAAAATAAAGACAAATATATCAAAGTTGGTGGGATGCTGCTAGAGCAGTATTTGGAGGGAAATTTACCCTAGTAGAATATTATCCTATTAGAATAGAAATATCTCGAATCAGTGACCTCCATTTTTCACTTTAAAAACCAGAAAAAGAGAGTAAATGAAATCCAAAGTAAAGTAAAGAGATAATAAATATCAGAGTGGAAATCAATGAAATATAAAACAGACAAAACAATAGAAAAAATTGCTGAAACCAAAAAGCTGGTTCTTTGAGAAGATCAATAAAACTAATAAAGCTCTAACCAGATTGATCAGGAAAAAAGAGAGAAAAGACACTAATTACAAATATCAGGAATGAGAGGTGATATCCCCAAAGATTCTATAAATATTAAAAGAATAATAAGGCAATATTATGAATTACTGCATGCCGATACATTTGACAACTTAGATGAAATGGAAAATTCCTTGAAAACACAAACAACCAGAGGAGGAATAGAAAAGATGAATAGCCCTGTATCTATTTTTAAAATGAATTTGTAGTTAAATACCTTCCCTGTGAGAAAACTCCAGGCCCAGTTGACATCACTGATGAATTCCACCAAACATTTAGGAAGAAATAATATTAATTCTATAAATCTCTTCCAGAAAACTGAATAGGAGAGAATACTTCTCAAATCATGAAATGATCATTGAAATGATCATATGCATTTCAATAGAAGCAGTAAAAGCATTTGACAAAGCCAACATCCACACCTGATAAACACTCTCAGCAGCCCAGAAATAGAGTGGAACCACCACAGTCTAATAAAGGACATCTATGGAAAACCTATAGTTAACATCATTCTTAATGGTAAAAGATTGAATGCTATCCCTGAAGGTCAGGAACAAGGCAAGAATGTCCTCTCTCCTCCTTTCATTCAACATTGAACTGGAGGTTCTAACCAGTGCAATAAAGTAAGAAAAAGAAATACAAAGCATCTAGATTAGAAAGGAAGAAAGAAAACTGTCTTTATTCTCAGACATCATGTACATCCATGTAGAAAATCAGAGGGAATCCCCAAAAAAACTTGTTGAACTAATAAATGAATTTAGTAAAGCTTTAGGATACAAGATCACTATATAAAAATCAATTGTATTTTTACATATTAGCAATAAGCACATACGTGGACAACTGATTTTTGACAAAGGTGCAAAGGCAATTCAGTGGAGAAAGAATAGTTTCTTCAATAAAAAGGGCTGGAACAAGTGTATGTTCATATGCAATAAAATGAACTTCAATCCATACCTCACACCATATACAAAAAAATTAACTCAAAATGGGCCAAGACCTAAATATAAATACTATACTTAGTTATTGCTTAATGGTTACAGAGTTTCTGTTTGAGGTGATGAAAAAGTTTTGGAAATAGTGGTAATAGTTACATAGCATTGTGAATCTAACTAATGCCACCAAATTGTATACTTAAAAAATGGTTAAAATAGCTAATTTTGTTATATATATTTTACCACAATAAAAATAAAAATTAAAATAAGACTGTTAAGAGAATGAAAAGACAAGTCAGACAGAGAGAAAATATTTGTGTATAATATATTGATAAAGGACTTGTGTCAGAATATATGAAGAACTCTCAAAACTCAATCATAAGAAAAAATAATAATGCATTAACAAAAATGGGGAAAAGATTTGAAGTGTTTACTTCACCAAAGACAATATATGGACAGCAATTAAGCACATAAGATGTTCCACATGATTGGGTATTATGGGAATGCAAATCAAAACCACAATGAGATGCCACTACACAGCTATTAGAATGGCTAAAATTAGAAAGAGGGACCCTACAAAGTGTGGGCAGGGATGTGGATGAACCGGAACTCTCATACACTGCTGGTGGAAAAGTAGAATGGTAAAGCCACTCTGGAAAACAGTCTGGCAGTTACTTAAAAAGTTAGACATACACTCATCATATGATCCAGCCATTCCACTCTTAGATATTTTCCCATAAGAAAAGGAAATATATGTCTATACATAGACTTGTATACAAATGTATACAGCAGCTTTGTAATAGTAAAAAATGAAAACAACACAAATGTTATCAACAGGTGAATGGATAAGCAAATTGTGGTATATGCATACATTGAACAATTACTCAACAATAAAACGGAATGAACTGCTGATATATGCTAAAGCATGGATGAATCTCAAAATAATTATGCTGAGTGAAAGAAGCCAGACAAAGAGTACGTACTGTATGATCCCATTTATATAAAACTGTGGAGAATGTGAGCTAACCTATAATGACAAAGCCAATCAGTGCACACCTGATGGAGGAGAGATGCTGGCAGGGGTAAGAGGGAGGGGTCACAAAGGGACACAAGGAAATTTGGGGGAGTTTGTCTTGATTGCAGTCATGGTTTCATGGGTATATACTTGCCTAAGTTTATCAGATTGTACATTTTAAGTATGTGGAGTTTATTGTAGGTCACTTATACCTAATAAATCTGTCTAAAACAATTTAAGGGTACAAAATAAAACTAACTTCAATAGTCAAAAAATGCTAAGAGGGGCCGCCCGGTGGCGCAGCGGTTTAGTCCCCGCTTGGCAGCCCGGGGTTTGCGAGTTGGGATCCCGGGCGCCCGCCGACGCACTGCCTGTCAGCCATGCCGTGGTGGCGTCCCATTTAAAGTGGAGGAAGATGGGCACGATGTTAGCCCAGGGCCAATCTTCCTCAGCAAAAAGGGGAGGATTGGCAACAGATGTTAGCTCAGGGCTGGTCCTCCCCACAAAAAAAAAAAAAAAAAAAATGCTAGGATACTTTGCCCTAATTTAAGAGTTCTGGGAAATATTCTAGGAATGTACAGTGCCCTTTGTCTAAGTTTCATATTAATTTATTAGAGACAGAAATGAGATATGATAGCCAAATAGATTCCAGATCACTGAAATTGTACCAGGGCATTTTCATTATTTGGAAAAATTGCAATAACATTTTTTTAACTTTGTAAAAATACCCATAATTTTACATTGGATATTATCTCACTACCTATTTATGTGAATGTAGACTGGCACATAAACAAGTGATAATATTTCCGTAGCTCCACTGCAATTTCTTTACTCACGTGCCCTTGTGCTTCACGTTCGTGCAATATGGATGTTTCCTTCACAGCCCGCATTATTATCATCAGTATGATGCTCTGAGCTCATGGTGAGATTGTTGACGACTTTGTTTGGCAGTCTGTTCATAACTCCTTGGTGTTTCTCACTTTCACAACTTTCATTTATTTCATCTTTCTTAAAACTTCATTCCCTTAAATTGTGGGATTGAGACTCTGAGATAAAAATCTACTTTTTCTAATTTTTATTGAATTTCCAAATCTAAGGTCAAACTATTTTTAAAAGTCATTTCATTTTATTATCCAATTTCACATAATTTGGGTTATATTTTCATTTTAATGCATGAGCCACTTTAGGAAAAAGCATGATTTTAGATAACTATTTTGTACATGCTCTTTTTAAAATATGTATATTTACACTGGCTTACAGGAATTCAATACAGAGATTTCACTTTCTTCCCTCACACTGCCTTTACTGTGCAGTTCTTGCCTCTGTCACCCCTGGATTACTGCTATAATCTCCCGACTGTTTTCCCGGGTCCAGTTTCTCCTACTTCTTATCCAATTCCAGCCAGAGTGAGCATTCTAAAATATAATCGTGTCACGATACTGCATAAAATCATTCTATAACTCCCCACTGCTTTGGAAAAAGAATGCAGACTACTCGGCGTGACTTCATAGGACCGGCATGCCCCGGCACCACTTTATCGCTTCTCTCTCTATTCCCTTTCTCGTACTTGATCGTTCTCCACTGAAATTGTTTCAGGTTTCCTTCCTGTGCCTGGGATCACTCTTTCCCACCCCCTAATTCTTACTTACCTTCCACGTCTCAGCTTATACATTACTTTTCCCCAGAAGCCTTCCTTTTCTCAAGCTGACTTTGATGCCTCTCCTTTGTGCATCTTGAAGCACCCTGCATTCCTCCCATCAGAACCATTATTAGAGTATTCAGATTCTCTGTGAACTGTCTGTTTCTCCCACTGCTGCGTAAGCTGTATGAAGCTGGGGACTGTGCCTGTCTTGATCACCATTTTATCCTCAGGGCCTGCCCTGCGTTGCATCTGGTATATGATAGGAGCTGAACAACAGATGAGTTAACTTGAAAAGGAAAGGCACACATGATAAACTAAAGGCATTTGTGATAATTTTAGAGCAACAGGTAAGGACTTTTTTTCCTATTCAGAATTAAAGACACCCAAACCAACAAAAGCAAGTCTATGCATAAATAAAATCCAACTTAATTAGCTTGATGTGTTTATTTCTTGAGATAAATGTTATTCTACTTTTGCCTTTTAAATGTAAGCCAATTTAATTTCACTTACATGATGTACCTAGAATAGTCAAATTCACAGAGACAGAAAGCAGAATACTGGTTACCAGTGGTTACCAGGGAGGAGGGGGAAATGGGGAGCTGTTGTTTAATGGGGACAGAGTTTCAGTTTGGGATGATGAAAAAGCTCTGGAGATGAATCGTGGTGATGGTTGCACAACAACGTAAATATACTCAATGCCACTGAACTGCACACTTAAAAATGATGAAAATGGTAAATATTACATATATTTTACCACAATAAATATATGTAGAGATGTGAAAAAATTCAGTCAGTCTAAAGCTCTACTATGAGTAAAATTACATACGTTCTTCAGTCTTATAACCAATTCATTTTGAAGTTTGAGAGTGAGGATAAGATGGAAAATGGAAGACAAAGAGAGACAGTCATTGAGAACTGCGAGGCAAAAAGGGCCCAAGGTAACCAGCTCAGGTCGCGTAGTTTCTTGAGACATATATATGTCAGAGAGTTGCCGGTGTTTGAATCAATTGTCTCAAATTACTGTTTTTCTCTCAAATTTTAATTTGCTGTTAATACTTAGAGAATTAGTCCATATGAATAAGGAAAAAGCATATCTTTAAAACTTGCTTTTGAATTTTAAAGATACTGGTCAATGTAGCCTTGATTAAAATTTTTTTTGATATTTAAAAGCTGTTTCTTGCTTTACCTTTTTTGAAAAAATGGTGTTTTCTCATTTTATAATACTTAAAGTTTCAGTTAACTATTTGTGTCACTGTTGTGTTTCCCTAGTCCATATTAAGCCCCATTTTGTATTGTGTCTAAAAACATGCAGTGTAGGGGCTGTCCCAGTGGCGTAGCAGGTAAGTTCACCTGTTCTGCTTTGCTGCCCGGGGTTTGCTGGTTCGGATCCTGGGCACGGACCTACTCACCACACACCAAGCCATGCTGAGGCAGCGTCCCACATAGAAGGACTACACTCTACAACTATGATACACACCTATGTACTGGGGCTTTAGGGAGAAAAATGAAAAGGAGGAAGTTTGGCAACAGATGTGACATCAGTGCCAATCTTCCTCAAAAAAAAAATCAAAAAGTCACCCCTTTAAAAAAAAAACAGTATAACCAAAATCAAGGCAGTACTCCAATTATGCACATGTTAAACACTGCTTTAATTATAGTATCAAAAGTTTAAAGCACCACTCCGAATGTAATAACTGTAGGAGCTGTTGGGGGGAATTTTTTGTAGAATTTAAGTTTCAGCTCTATGAACTTTGTGAATATTTGATATTAACCTGAAGTCTGGATTAGCCTGTGGTCTAAGGATCCTCCACTTGGTTGCATCTTGGCCTTCAAAGGCCTATGTCTTCTAACCCAACATTTAGCCATGGTTAATCTGTACAATCATAAGGAAGGTAGTGGTTATATGTTCACATTGACAGTCCAGTTTTTAAACCAAATGTACACATTAATGGTCTAGGAATATAGAGTTTTTCCACAGCAATGATGGACAGGGAAGTTGATGAGTTATCAGACAAGGAGAGGACAGAAATTTTGACCCCTGATACTCTGATAATGAATTAGACACTAAGAGTTTCTGTCTTGTCCATTAGACTGCAGGTGATTCTGTGGTTACCACCAGAACATGAAATAAATTAAAGAAAATAAAACAAGAGAAATGAAGTTTCTTTGCTGGTATAATTCTCAGCTTATAGAAACTGACATGTGTGAAATTCCATATAGGCTGAACTTTATGCCCTATATAGTCCATACAACTGTGAAGATTTCATTGCATTGTGTGTTTGAAAAGTATATAACTTCAAATATTCCTGAAACAGGTCTAAACCATAGTCATTTGGCTTATGGAAGTGTTGTTATTCCAAGCAGGTAAATTTCTATGTACTCAGAAATAATCTGAGTACTACAAGAGACCTGTTGAGAATTATACATATGTAGCATCCTTTCATTGGTTCTTGGCTCCAGTAAAAGCCACACAAATGAGGCTCGTGACCCAAAATAAATTGCTGAGGGAAAGGAGCTAGAATGAGAGCTTTCCAGGTAAAAGGGTATATTTTTATAAGGAACTTGTGGCTGTTACGCACTGTATTTTCTTCTTGAAGTGAAATACACCAGCATCACTTTTTTAGAATTAATAATACCTGACATTAAAACATACCATGTAGTGTGCTGCCATTTATATAGAAGATCATGATGATTGCAGCATAACTTCTTTAATAACTTGCCGTTTCCTGTTATTGCCCCCAAGTTATTGACCCATGATAATCTCTGACGAAATCTGCTAAAAGGGACATGAGACAAAGTTATCTCCTGAAGATTTAAGCAAAAACAAACAAATCATAATAACAATAATAAAAACCCCAAACCAATTGTTTATGCTTACTCCATCCTTTATATATTACTGTGCTCCCCAAGTGTTAAGATAACCAGTCTACCTGATTGTCCTCTATGAGTAGTCAGGTCCCTCAGGTTGATTTTGTACATGTGTATTTTGCCTGGTAAGGGAACAGAATTCAAACATGTTGTATAAAAGGCTTTGTTCATATAGCCAGCCTTCAAACTATAGCATTCTAAAACCACTGTTCAACCTTTCTCCATCCTCCCCCTAAGGTCCTTTGATTGGACTGCTTTGGGTAAGTAGAAACAGATGACAGCTGTGAGTTTCCAAAATGGCTCTATTAATTTCTCCATTGTTAACCAGTGGGAATGAACTTGGAACCTTGAATTTGTCAGTCCATTAACATGGGATCTTGCCAAGTGAATGTTCATTTGGAAATAATAATTATCAGTATGAAACATCTGATTTCATACCTTGTAAAACAAAAAGTGGAACAATGGACTATCATCCACCCAATGAAGTCATCGAAATGACATTGATAATGGTCCTCAAATTCTTTCAACATGTAGGATCAGTCATAAAGCTGGAATCTATTTCATCCTGGTATGTGTGTGATGGGTGTATTATGAACCTAAGGCTAAAAGGTTTATGAATTCAACATTTAGTAACATCTGTAAGAATAATTTTAAATTATTAATTGTATTTTGCAAAATATTTTTTAAAACATTTTTTTAAATTGAGGAAATTTTAAACCAATAAGCAAATATGATATCCAAGCATCACGTTTTGAAGTTTTGATTTCAGTCTTTGGCTTTTCTCCCTGATTGACAAACTGTCTGTTGGGGATTCAGTACGAAAGTAAATGGGCATCCACACTTGTGATTTAGTTTTTTGTGATCTGATAGACAGATATTAGATATTGCTACCACCAGGAGTAAGAATGCCCTCCTGGCAAAACAGAAATGATAAAGCACAACTCCTTTTCAGTTCTGTTACCAAACTGTTTCCCAGTTTTGAGGAAAAAAATAACCCAGACTCAGAATTGAAAGACAAGATATTGCTGTTTATAAGAACTGCACTGTGGAAAAAATGAGGAGAGTTCTTTCCAGGACAAATAACTTCGGGATCACTGGAACGAATTGAGAAACTGCTGGGCAAATACAGACTACGGAATTCCTAGCAGCTTTTATCTGGCTTACAGTTGTCTGCAGCAGTATACCAGAATGTCCACTTTTCCGCATCTCACCATGTTCATCTCCCTCGGGTATCTCTTACAGTGAAAGTGAAAATACAACTCTTTCAAGCCTTTCAAATAACCTTTTGAAAGTTTCCTAGCTTTGACGAAGTCCACCTTCCCCTTCCCTGCTGAAAGTTTTAAGGTGTTGTCTTTCCTCCCCAAATGTCACAAAGCTCTCCTCCCTTGATATTCAAAAGCCAATTCTTGGAGGGGCCTTGGGCTATACTTATGTATGAACGAAATCCTGTAATTTTGATGTGGTAAGAAAACTGGTGTGGTAGATCCCAGTTGCTGGCTATGAGAACAATTCTTTTAAGTGGCAAAGTCTTATTTTTCCCCTCAAAATGCTAGCAATATTAATTGCTACTTATAGAAAGAAGACACAAAGTGTGAATGGTCCATTAATCAACCTGCCTAAAGAGGTTCAAGTTGAGGTATGGATTACACTTTGATAGGCAAAGACATTCTCTGTATGGATTACACAATAACCCAGACCATAATCTTCAGACTCTCCAAAGGAGTCTTTGGGAAATAATCCTGATTTCTGAGGGTATGGTTTGCATCAATTAAGAAGGGAGCTATGTGAGAACAGTGGTTACAGATTCTAGAAGGCCTAATTTGAAGGAGGCTTGCCTGATAATATAAAGGTCAGGGGCAGCTAAGCAGGTGCAACGCAGCTGGTGATCCAGACCTTCTAGGAACACACAAGCTATTAAGCTGTGTGTTTTCTATGAAACGCTTTTTTGCCTTTGATCACTTTATTGAAAATCCCTCTATTTTTATTTCTGTAAAAGAATAATGTATCTTATTAACAGTTATAAAAAGTACTTGGATTTTTTTAAGTTTCTCAAGAAAAAGTTTTAGTTAATTCTAATGTATATCATTCAGCCTCAAATTGGGGAAAAAAACCTCAAGAAAAAAAGGAAAATAGTTTCCGAACTCTTTGCAGGCATGAGAACATGATGTTATTTTTAATTTGAGACTGGTATGAGCAGAACTCATAATGATTAAAAATTAGGATTTAGAAGGAATTATGAACTTCAACCACTTTGCCCAAACAATTAGGAATGTAACAACTTTAGTAAAAGTTAAAACGTTTTAATTAATTTCAGAAGACTAACTCAACTCTTATTTCACATGCAGTGAATGAGGAATTTATCGGTTGTAAACTATTTACTTATGATTTTTTAATGGAATAAAATTATGTTTATTTAAAAATTATAACAATTTATTTGACATGTTTTTCCAGAGAAGAGGGTGAGAATACCAAATACGTTTTGAAGCTGTTTCATCCAAAGCTGCCTGGAAATGTTCCTCTCTTTCTTTGTTCACCGATATGTAAGAGACTTTGACCTCAGACCACTGGTCCCACCAATGACACCAGTTTAAACTTTCTGATGAGAGGAGATGAAATTGTGCTTGTCCTTTACAAGAAGCAGAGTCCCAGAGTAGAGAAACAACCTGTTATTATTTACTTCACGTTTAAACGTGTGTTCTCTTTTGTAAGCAAGATGGAGGTCAGTATAGAAGGAAGTACGGATTGTCCTAGGTTTTGTGGGACCAGACTAAGTGTATGGATTAGCACCCCCAACCTTTGAAATGTAGACTCATTCACCTGTTGACAAATTGGACATAATCCACCCATTAACTATTTTTCTTTTTTTTTTTTTTTAAAGGGAGGGAAGTAACATTGCAGAAATATTTCAGAAAAAATGAATCTGTTGAATCCTTGTTCTGGTTATTGGCCAGTGCCTTATATATCATTAAATATTAAATCAATTTTCCACCTTTATTGTCCTAGGCAGCTCAGGATGAATGTGACTGTTTGTACGCTATAAACTCTGCGGAGCTGGTTGGCCACAGTAGATACTTTATGTTAATGCCAGAGATTATGAGAGTATAAACTAGGAAAGGCGAAGCTGTTTGATTTCCCAGCGATAAGACAATATTATGAGATTTCTGTGACCAAATCAGATATTTTGTTTGGATAACTGAAGAAAACGTGCAGCTGCTATTTGGAGCTTTTAAGGAATTCTGCCTTAATGAGAGGGTCTTGCAACATCTATCATTTAATGTGTTTGATAATCATCAGTGGCTGCACACATTCAAACTGATATGACTTCTACCATTTTTAGTATGCAGCCATGTGCATTATAAGGAGATTGCTGGATAAAATGTAAAATACACATAAATCTATTAGAAATCAAGGGGTAATACAAAAATAAGACATGGCCAGTGCTTTTTACTCCAATATTAGCTCTGTTGCATCCTAAAAAACCAAAAGCTTGGGGCCGGCCTGGTGGCGTAGCAGTTAAGTTCACATCCTCCGCTGCGGCGGCCCGGGGTTTGCAGGTTCGGATCCCGGGCACGGACCCATGCATAACTTACCTAAGCCATGCTGTGGCAGAGTCCCACATAAAGTAGAGGAAGATGGGCACAGATGTTAGCTCAGGGCCAGTCTTCCTCAGCAGAAAGAGGGCAATTGGCAGTGGATGTTAGCCAAAGGCTAATCTTCCTCACAAAACAAAAGCTTTACTCTTTTCTTTAAAATTTTATTTTAGAAATCAGAGTATATTTCTAGCCAATCACTTAATTAATTTTGAATTTATTACACTCCATGTGGATAAATGAGGAAACCTTAATTAATTTGTTCTTTAAGTCCACTGAATATTTAAATATCCCTGCAGCACTTTTTCCCCAAATCTCATTTAAAAGAATTAGCAACTAATTCAGCTTTTGCCCCTACATTATTCATAGGGAAACAAATTATAGACAAGACTGGCCATAGTCAAAAAGGACTTATTTCATTCATACATTCATTCATATGTTTATTTTGCCATGACAGTGTAGAAGTGGAATGGTGGCATGGTGAGAGTAGTTGTGGGTTTTGTTTTGTTTAGTTTTAATTTGAGTTTATTTTAAAAGATGTTGTGTCATGTCATTGGCCTTCTTTTGAAGCAGATCTGCCTGTGGATCAGGTGCTGGGACACAAGAATAATTCCTCTTTCTTTCCCTCCATAATGCTCTAAATCTTCCAACAATGCTGACTCAATGACTCCAAATCCCATGCCCTTTTCTTCCTTTCTTTTGCTTTCTAAACATGTTTGTGGTATGAATCATCCTCAGACCCAGAGCCTATTGGATGCTGGGGCTGGGTTTCCTTGTCCCCACCTCACTGAGTTGGAATGCAGCCCACGGAGCCACCCCTGCCCTGGTCCACTCCCCGGCTGGGCGAGAGTTCATTGATGTGCTGAATATCACAAAGACTTAATTCTGCGCTGAAAAGTTAAAAAGAAAGGAGGGGGGAGGGGAAAGGAGCGAGGAATAAAGATGAGGTCTGTGGAGAATGGTTTATTCAGCTAATGAACTTTTCTAGAATGGCTAACAAGGAAGACTTTTGCTGAAGGAAACTTGGTCATGGATGTGACTCTTTCCCCCCTTCTCTTTGCCCTTTTGAGGACAAGGAAAGTTAGAGGAGGTTGGTTCAACGACAGAGGACAGAAAGTATTTTAAAAAAGCAAAAGAAAAACTGCCACTTTGGCTTCCAATTCCTGCTTTTAGGAATGGAATCCTCTCGTGGATTTGCTCGTGCAGTCCTTGCCTCATTTCGTATTATGCAGCTGCTTTGACCTAATTTAGCCTTGTCAATCGTGGTACACAAGTCAGAGATGCAAGGGCTTCCCACATATGCCTCTGCACTGTGGCTGCCAACAGGCGTGCCTTTGGGAGTATGGCTGGGTAGTAAAGTCCAGTCTCGTTTTTTTTCAAGAGGGATATGAATAAGCCAGGGTAATTTTAAGGGAGAGAAAACACACTGATAGGAAGTGTCATAGCAGCTACTAGGCCTGTTCCACCTATTTCATCCTCGAGTTGAGAGGAGTCTCCCTATGCCCTTGGGCTCTTCTAAATTTGTAATAACCTAAATTTATAGGCAGGACAGAAAAAAATCTACAAATGACATTTTAAAGCAAAAATGTGTTCAAGGTTGATGAAAACACCCGTATGTGATTGTCCAAAATGTATTCACCATTTAAATGCCCGTGACAAATGTTTATATGCCTTTTGTAGGCGACAAGATAAAAATAAGTGCTGGGACTAGCAGAACTGAGGTTTTCACAACTTGAGGAGGAAAATTGGATTTGCATGCTATTTACAAATGCTTTCTACCACTTCTGACCAGAGTTATAAAAGTTTAAAAAATTGCACAACAACTTTACAACTTCCCTAGATTTGATTTATATTCACACAAACTGAAAGAAAGAAAACTGGCACTTTCTCCTCTCTACTGCAACTTAGTAATGCACCGTACATTAAGTAGATGAACCCAGTTCTACTGTTCTCCAGCTTCAAGCTTTTGACTTTATTGCCCAAATAGTAAGAGGTTGTATGGAAAAGGAGCCAGAAGTGGGTGAAGAGAGAAAAGCTTTAATCTCCATCTTTTTATCCTTTAAACTGTACAATCCTAACTATCATTATGTAGCACCACAGTTGGACAGTGTTGTTCGGTTGAGAATATGTAGAGTAAATGAACTGGCCAACTAGTGTCCCTAACATAAAACAGATTAATGCCCTCCCTCCCTTTTTTTTTCTTTTTAACATTTTAAAGTTTATTCATTCATTCAACAAATATGTGCTGGGCATCTGTAATGTGCCAGCCATTGTTCTAGACTCTTGGGATACGTTAACGAACAAAACAGATGAAGATACCTCTTGGTGTTTATATTCTAGGGCAGAATCTTGGTCTGAGTCATAGAATCTGACTCTAAATGTTCAGATTTTTTTTCCCCCAAATCTTCTTAATATTCTTAATCCTCGCAAAGACTTCAGTTCATACTAATTTTATTTACCATTCCCATTGCAGTTTATATTTGCTCCATGCTCCACTTTCAGATATTACCCAGGAGACTACATAATCTCATCCATTGGACATATCTTCAACCTACATCCATTCTGTTTCTCATTTTACACTTCCCATGAGCAGAGAAATAGAGGGAGGTGATATCTGAAGGTTCTTCCTAGTCTTTATTCTGTAAATACTTAAGTATCAAATATCCACTCAGGGTAGGTAAGTATTGTTTTCTTTTCTTTCCTCATTTCTTAATGTATTTACCAAAGGTCAAGGCAATAACTTGACTGCAAACAGGAATGGCTTAAGAGTCAAATTCAGCCTTAGACTATGAAGCTTGACTGCTTGTTCTATTTATTCTCCCATTCACTTATTCATTCATTTATTTTCAGCCAGTAGACTTTTGGTTGCTGGAACCTATGTACCAGATCCTGACCCAGCCACTAAGGAGAGCAAGGATAAACCAGACAGCCATTGCCCTCTGGAATTCAATCTGGTGGGGGACCAGGATGTTTCTTTGGAAACACAATTCCTGACTTCAAGTCATGAAGGACTTAAGTGTTTCTTCAGCTGGCTTTTGTATTTTTTTGATGTTTTAATGGCAAGTTGTCTCTGCTCTCAGAGGAATATACCATGAACATATTGATTACAGATTTTAGTTGTTTGGCACATGTGTGTGTGCACGCTGTGTGCACACGCATACATGCATACACATATGGACAAAGATTTATTTTTCCTCAACTTTGCTGAACTGCTTTTCCTTCAACTATCTGGTGCAGCAATACAGTGATATACAAGCCTTTCAGAAATCCGATGGGATTCATGCCCAACTGAATTATTTCATTCTGCACTCTATGTCAGTTCCTGGAAATTAACAATAGACCATTTCACTTTAGTCTTTGATCCCACCAGCTCAGTCATGGTATTTTTCCAGATGTTTCTGTCGTGGGTTGCTTTTACAAAAAAGCACAAGTTAAACCAGGCCAAGTTGTTCTGTCCCAGGGGCTGAGCAATGTGCTCTTCGCTAAATAACCTGGTCATCTGCGACATAAGGGTTAGGAAGAGGGAGAAACTCAGACTGTAAAATCTGAGCGATGCCTTGAATTAGTGTTTTTAAGAAAAATACCATTCCCAATGTCTTCACAAAGACATTAATTCGGCCTGGTTCTAGTAAATTATTTATGTTTTGAAATAAATTAGCATGCTATTAGTTTACCCCAACCTGTCTAACGCTTAAAGGGTCTAAATGCCAATAGGCATGGAAAAAATTTTTAACTGCCAAGGGGTTATGCTGTTCAGGTTTTGGGCAGAGATAAGACGAATAATTGGCGTTATTATGCCATCTGTCAGAGTTTCATAAGCAAAAAGGTCATAGACTTTTTTAACACAAATGGCAAAAAATGAGCCCGCAGCAATAGCAACTTGAAGCGTTATATGTGAAATTCCCATAACAGCACTAACATAAGAAGAATAAGTGAAAAAATTCCCCTGAGAGAGATTCCCCAGAGGCCCAAAACACCAAAAGCAGGGGTCCTTGCTCTTCCTGCACTCCAGCCAACATCGACCATGAGGACATTTTTAGATGTCCTGAAGCACGTGCCCTAAAGCTCAGTGTGAGATTTTAAAAGCAATTTCTTGGAAAATGACAACTAGAGTCAGTCCCTTTGATAGGCTACCAATGAACTGTGGCTAAAATCTGACTCTAGAAAGAGTAATTAGGAAGGATGTGTTGTATGAATGTTGACACTTCTATTCTCACAACCAATGCTTATTTTATTAAGGCTTTCTGGTTTGATTTGTGCCCTTCATAACACATCACATTATTTACTGACTTGAATTTCCAGGTAGGAAAAGTCTTTGAACTGCCTACATACACTATAATCGAGCTATTTTACTCCTAGGTATGTTCCAAATAACAATATGTAGATATGTGGATGAAAAGATATATATGAGAATGTTCATAGAAGCATTTTTTATAGCAAACAAAAACTGACTGTCAAAATGCCTACAACACTAGAGTGGATAAATTATGGTATATTCACACAGCAGAAAGTTATGTAGTGATGACAATAAAACAATTATAATGACACTCAGCAGTATGGATGACATAAACATCTCACAAACATAAAGTTGAGTGAAAGAAATCGCAACTAAAGAGTACCTAATTTATGATTCCACTTATACAAGTACAAAGACAGGCAAAACCAATCTAGTCTGTTAGAAGTTAGAATAATGGTTACCCTTGGGATAGGGTGGTGATTAAAAAGGAGCAGAAGGAAGGCTTCCGGGCTGCCAGTCGCATTATATTTTTTAATCTGAGTGAAGGTTACATGACGTATTCAGTTTATGAAAATTCTTTGAGATGTGTCCTTATATGTGCACTTTTCAATACGCATGTGATATTTCAATATACTTGTGCAAATGTAAACACATGTTCACTTATTAAAGAGAGTAACACAGCGGAAAAGTCATTTAAGACATACTTACTTAAAAAAAAAACCCAAAGTAGTTCAGGGTTTGAAGTTTAAATAGAAATATTTTATGAATATTCAAATCTTATTTTCTTACTTTAAATGGTAGACTATTTTCCTGAGTGCATATTAGTGTGGATACATTTTGTAGTTATTATTTGACTAGGTACTTTTCAAACAGTTGGAGTAAAATGGTGCTCAAGGTATGTTGAATTGAATTAAAACAAATAACAAATGCTATTTTCCTCCATAAAATATTCCAAATTTCTTTGATTAGATATCCTCTCTCCCTTCTTTGAAACTCCACAATATTTTGTATTTCCCCTTAGTGATGCATGTACTACCTTGTATCATACTTAATTTTATAAACTCCTTGGGGGCAGGGTCAAGTCTCATTTATCTTTGAATCTCCTGTGATAATCTGGAGACAGGCAATATAGGGATGAGGTTAAGAGCATGCACACTGGTGCCAGATGGCATGGGTTCAAGTCCCCTCTCAGCCCCTTATAAATTTTTAACTTTGGGTAAACACTTTACCTCTCTGTACTTAAGTTCCCTTATATATAAAATGGGGACAATTGTGTCACCTGTCTCTTAGGGTTGTTTTAAAGATTAAATGAATGAGATGCATAAAGTTCTGAGAACAGTTCTAGACACATAGTAAGTGCTCAATAGTTGTTAGCTGCTATTTTTAGTCATTGTATTATCATTATGATTCCTAGTGTGGTTCTGAATGAGAAAAAGAAAAGGAAAAGCTGAAAAGACCTGGGAGTAGTGGTCAATCAAAAAATCGTACGTAAAATACAGAATTGTTTGGTAGAGACCCTGTCTGCTAATTCCCAAATACAACTCTTTTCTCAAATATTCTTCAACACAATGTGTTGAGCACTTGTAGTTAAATGTATTCGAACTGTTTTAAATCAGTCTGGTCATACACAATTATTAGGTTCTCTTTGGTAAGCATTGTTGGTTTCCTGATTCAGTTAGGTAGACTAGACTGTGGTAATAAATAGACCCAAGAATGTGTAATTGCCAAAACACAATAAAAGTTTATTTCTAGCTCACATTACAGTCCAAGTAGATATCACTAGTCAGCTTCCATATAATGATTCAAGGACTCAGGCTCCTTTTATAGATATCCCTTTCCCTAAGCCTTATCTATACCTATATCTAGCTGACGGAAGACGGAAAAAAGCGTGGAGGTGCTACATTTACTTCCTAAAAACCATGATGCCAAATGGCATACCTCACTTATCCTCTTATTCCTTTTGGCTAGACTGCAGTTAATGCCCACATCCAATTGAAGAGAGGCTAATAAATGTAGTTTAAGTGTGTGCCTTAAGAAGAAAAAATTGAATTTGGGGAACAGGTAGCAGTGTTTGCCAGTATTTAGAGGCAGCTGAGGGTTACAGGTCCCCTCCTAACCATCCTGCTACAAATATAGAAGCAGACTCAGAACAAATTTTTCCACACATATATTTATTAACAATCAGGCCCTAACGATGAAAGTGATACCGGCTCAAAACAAGGTTGACATAAGGGAAGCCATATTGTAGAAAAGAAACCCTATTGTAACTTTGAATGACCTCTGATTAACTAGCCCAGACATGCTCTGTAGATTTTATGGCCCCTCCCAGCTGCTATAAGTCGATAACTTTGTTCTTTTGAGTTCCTTAGGAATGTGATGACCCCCCAGCAGAGAGCCTACGCTGGTAGCCATCATCAAGGACAACCAAAAGATCTGGGTATAAGGCATTGCTTTGGTCTCTGATGCATATCCAATAAAACAAAAGACTATCAGGAACTAAGAACAGATGTCGGCCCCCACCCAGAGATCAGATGCCTCCCCCACCCGGAGACCAGCCCCCTCTATAACTGGCTTGTAATCTTTGTTCTGTAAGATGGTTCTTTCAGACCTGAGTCGGCCATTTACCCTCTTGCTACCAAGCTGTAATGAAAGTCCTTTCTTTCCTACCTCCTTGCCTCTTGACTATTGGCATGTCTTGTGGCAGGCAGATGAACCCCCTTTTTGGACAGTAACAAAAGTACCTTTTCTGAAGTTCATCAAAATCCCAGCTCTCTGTCCTTTTAGGTGCTTCAAACACAGCTGACATGAAAGAATCCCCTTGAGATAAACACAACACTATTCCACGGGCAGGACATCAGTTAATGTGGGAGATGGAATCAAGCAACCAAAGTCCTATGAATCATGCCTGATGCAGCACTATTTTGGATGCAAGTCTCAGGAGCCATTTCAGAGAATATAGCCTCCATAGCTCACTAGATTCTACTAGATTCTTCTAGTATGTACACATAAGAGTGAAGAATGTCTCTATATTCTAGCCAATCCACATATCTTAAGCACCAATAATTTCACTAACCAAAACCCCCACCTCTTACATCCACTTTGCCAATTATAGAAACTTCTAAGTTTAGGGTGGACAAAATTAATTAAAGCAAATCTAGAGCAGGCATCCTGGAATATGACTTTTGATGAAACACTAGTTAACCACAGTTGAAGTGTATCTTCCTCGTTAGAGAAACTAATCGCCCCTAAGGTATAGAATGAACAGATTACTCACATTTACACGTCATACTGCCCGTGCAGAAATATGTTTATTACAGGCAGCATACCATTATGAAAAGTAACTTTAGCCTTTTATTCAAATATCGTTCTGACAGAGACATTCACCTGGAAAGGTTTCCCTAATAAACCACTTATTTATAATTCTGTGGTTTAACATGTAATGCTTATTTGAAATATGCAGTGTTGATTGGAAACCAAGCAGCTGTACTGTGCTGTGAAGAAGCTGTAGATTCCTGCTTTTATTTTCTCTCTTCAAAGATCAATAGGGGACAATGACTTCGTGATTCAATAACCTTCAGAAAAGAAGGAAGCAATGAAATGTTAACATTCTTCAGAGACTTTGCCTTTGGAAAACATCCCAAAGCCACTGTGCGCTGATTGATCATCTCAGTGGGGGAGTCCTCTGGGTGGTTTTATACAAAATACTTGTGTTTAGGTTGTGCTACAAGGAGCTGCACCTCCCCAGGGTGTGGGAAGTATCTGTTGTGAATGTTATTTATACATTTTTTTCAGATATGGGAAAATTCTTGTCTTTCATGACAGACTTCTGTTAGTTTTGTATCACTGTTGCTGGTGAGATGGGGGAAAGAGGATCTGTTTCCCTGAAATGATATTTGAGGTGATGTTTCTAGATCCTGGACAGAGGGTTCATTTCTAAGTTATACTATTTGTTTTCGAGTTCCGCGGTGGTGTTCCAAGGGAATATTGGAGACCACCCTACTTGTGCTGGGGGGCTGCTATCTTCATAGGCTGTGGTTTTCACCATGGCAATGGGAATAGAATTTCCAGCTCTCTGAGCTCTTCAGCATTCTTAAGTAAGCTTGCATAATACTGCTGGGGACAAAACAGTTGCCTGCTGAAAGCCAAAGGAATGAATAAATTTGGCCTCAGGATTTTTGAACTGTTGTGAAAGACTTTTTGTTTCTTGGCTTTTTTTTAAATCAAAGTTAGAAAATTTTTTTCTTCAGATGTTATCCTTGTTATCCAAAATGTGATGTATACTTCAGGTAGGTAGACAATTTTAGCACATATAAGTTATAAATAAAATACTTGGGTATCTGAACAATGCTTTCCAGTCTATATTTTTAAGAATTTTTATCTTACATAGAAGCTCCCCTTTTAAACGTTTGTCTGACATTTGGTGCTGAGCATGCTCCAGCACAGGATTATTGTGTCTGGAACAAAAGTGATAAACTCTTTAGAACCTGGCTTAGAGATCTTACCATAGTATTGAACAGCATTGAACAATATTGAATTATTCTTTTTCTAGAAGATGACTGAGGCCAAAAGGAGCCTATTGTTATAGAACAACTTATTTTCGATTGATTTCATTTTCTTTTCTTTTTCTTTTTTTTGTGTCACATTATCATCCCTAACCAAGTACCAGTTTTAAATACCATTACCTAAAGACCATTCTGGTAAGTTTTATCTGAATAACTCAATGGTTACTTAGGAAATGTAAAGAGTTATTGTGTGTGTTAACTGTCATGTCAGATTGTATGTGGTGGAAGGCAGGCATTTAACTCAACAAGGACCACTTGGCTCAGAGACATGTATGAGTGTCTAAAGCTCATCAGGGCTAGAACACTCTGACGACAAAAATTGCCTATCAATGCCACTCATGTATAGCATTTCGGTCCATCTCCGTTTGAACTATAAAGTATTTAGATGTCAGGTCAGATGAACCAAGGAGTTATGTCTTGAAGAGAAAACCCACTTAGAATTAGGAATCAAATGCCATTTTAGCCCATAAGTCTAGGTGATGTTGTCAAACTTTAGACTACTAAGCTTTAGACTACGAATTCCTCATATTTTACACTAAACAACTTTCCCACTATAGCACACTAACCTGTTTCGTTGTTGTGGTGGCTCTTTACAAAGGATTCAGGTTGTTTTCGGTGAAATAAGACAAATGAGAAGTCCTTATTTTCTTATTTAGCCAATTCAAAAAATAATAACAACATGAACTTCTCATCTCTTTCATTACTATTAAAAATATTTCTTTAAATTACGTTTCTGGTCATGCTGTTGGAAGCTCCAAACTGGACCTGCTTCCTTTTGTTGAAGTAGACAGGCAGGGTGTCATTGTGACAGGACATCAACTGGTTGTCTGTCATGGTCCACTTCTATTTGAACTTGATTTTTATTTTTCGATGACTCAAGCCACAGCAATTCAATCTGGGCATGGGGTTAAAGGTAAGGAATAAATGTTTATTGTGGGTTTGGTGCAAAATATAGGAAAGCACCATAACAGAAATAGAATGGGCCCAAATTGTGGGAGGATTCATTATTTATTAAAGCATTTTAGTCTCCTGTAATGAGAACTGGAAAGTCTGAGTATTTATAATTGGCTATATGCAAGCAGTAATCCTGGAAGACGTGTATAAGGATCAAATAAATTATACCTCATTCAACTGATTATACCAGGAACTTTGTAACATTGTTTTTAATTTGAGGATGAAAAGATATCTTCATTACTACAGAATAATTCCCTAAACTCCTGGTGTGATAGTCTGGGATAAGATCTCTGCCTGCATTAGGGCAGTTTAGTCTGTAGGTTAGACCACCAAGATATTGTCATAAATAAAACAGTAATTTCAATTTATGTAACTGACTTTTTAATAAGTTTACTTAAACCTCAGCTATTTCTCAGCATAATCAAATAGTTTATTCAATAGTTTTTGACGTTTTTGAGATTGTACATATGTTTTATTTATTTAATTTCCATTATATTTCAAAAAGGATTTGAGATAGCTGCGTATAAACATCCTGCTTTGTACTATGGCAGGTACAAAGATAAATAAGTGATCTCTGGCATCCCTTTCCACTCCTAGGTTATTATGCAGAAAAAAAGCCCAGTGCTGGACACTGTGCCCCAGACAGGCGACTGCCACCTCCCGTTAGTTCTCAGAAAGGAAATGCCCCTGTTTCTTTCCAAGAGAATCCAGTAATGTTTATCTGACTCTAATAATTGATTTGTTATATAGTTGTTGATGGCTAATTAAGTCAACTTTTGTGAAGTGGTTCTTGAAAAAAAAAATTGACAGGTCATAAATCAGTTATTAATAATCAAGTGTGAAGGTATATGTTCTGTATACTTATGTATGGATGGATCAGTGAATATTAAGGTGAAACAACCTTTTAAACAAATGTTTATTATGTAGAAAAGCATCATTTTCATAGCTCATTACGTTTAATTCCTATTTGCAACTCAGATCTATTTTTCAATTACAAGCAGATATTTTCTAAAGCTTTTCCGAGTCATTTTCCTCAGCAAATACCAAGTACTGATGACATGAGGTAATTCTTCCAGTTTTCAATTTCCGAGCTATTTGGCCTATGCTCCGCTAGGCACTTACCTGGAAAGGATCAAGTAAAGGTAGTGAAGATGTTTGTAGCTAAAGGTCTGGAAAAAGGAAGCTTGCGTTCTGTAGAGTAATGCCTTAGCCTACATCACAGTGAACTTCACGCTGAGCTGTATTCATAACATAGGATATTCGGGTGCTTGGTCTGAAAGAACCAGATTCTACCCTAGAAATTCTCAGACGGGAGATCTACAACAGTATTAGAGAGACTGGGAAGACCATTAACTACTTGGTCAGTATAGAACTTTTTAAAAAAGAGGAAGGGATCCATGGACTCCAGGAAGAAATTAAATATCTATAAAACCCAAATAAATACAATTGAAACAAAGTGTATTAGCTCCAAACTTAATGTGGAATGGAAAATTCTGTTAGTAGAGGAAACTTAAATAAAGATATGACTTTAATCTAGAGACCCCAGCTAAGAGACCACCCTGTTTGGAGGGCGTGATCTTGAGATCCATGTCAGCCTAATGACTGTCAAAAAGGAATTACCTTGGCACATTGATGATGGTAGTGAGAACAATTAGCCTGGATCTCTTGCAGTTCCTGAGTTTACCTCTAGGCTAAAACCTACAGTTGATATTCAGTCACTCCCAATGGAGAATGTAGTCTCAAACATCTGCTTATCAGAATGAACACAAAATTGTTTGAGGTGATTTGGTTGTTTTCCTAAAAAGACTTAATTAAATGTACAATGTTTAAGAAAATCACCCGATAATATTAAATGTTTTTGTATAAAGAAATCTGAATGTATATGGCATCTTAAGTCTCTGAGTATCTTCACTGAGCCCTGTTATTAGATTAAAAATTGATAATTGTTTTATTCAGACTTGTGGTTTTAAGTTGAAATATTAGTAAGTTCATAAACAATATTGAGCCATTTGCGATAACTTAAGATTCACTATATTTAAAGTTTAATTTGTTATATTTACAAGAACTGCTTACGTGTGTGGTAGAGTTTGTATGCAGAAAATTGAAGCAATTAAGTAAGTTAAACACAGTAAATTTGTAAGTGTAGTTTAAAATGTTTAAGGAGTTTAGGGCTGGCCCAGTGGCATAGTGGTTAAGTATGCATGCTCTGCTTTGGCAGCCCAGGTTTCGCAGGTTTGGATCCCAGGCACGGACCTACGCACTGCTTATCAAGCCGCACTGTGGCAGGCGTCCCACATATAAAGTAGAGGAAGATGGGCACGGATGTTAGCCCAGGACCAGTCTTCCTCAGCAAAAAGAGGAGGATTGGCAACAGATGTTAGCTCAGGGCTAATCTTCATCACCCCCCAAAAAATATGCTGAAGGAGTTTGATTAAATTAATAAATGGGTCTAGTCATTGATCAAAGATCACTTAAAAGAAACTGTTAATGTTTGCTAAATTTCCAAAGAAAATAGAAAGATTTTACAAATTGGATTTAGAAACTTCAGGAATATTTATTTTTAAAAAATAACTTCTAGGTAATCTTACCCGTGCACAAACACTGGGGAATACTAAAAAGTCAGGCATTGATACTATCCTGACACAGTTCTTCCTCAAATGGTATATTGTTTATGGAAAAGAAAAGGCACCAACCTGGACAACATTTTATACAACAATCTCAAGCCTTGATTGGGAGAGAGTATCTGCTGCCTTCTAAGACACGGGACTGAGCCGGACCATGGAGTGAAGCTGTGCTGAATGCCTTATTGTCATTTCCCATTCATCCTGAACTCTGGGGAGCTCAGTTACAATATGGAATAATAAATTAATGTCAGTCACACCCACGAGGCCTCTTTAATGTTACCCACTGCAAAACTAGTTTGGACAAATTCCATCCTCTGCTTTAATAGGATGAGTACTGCCATTAACTCCGATTTAGCCTAGAAAACGGGCTGTCGCTGCCCCCAAGCAGCTCGGACTAATCTTGCGGGTCCTTCATTAGGATTTTTACCACATGCCTTCTTTCACCCTGGAGCTCCCTAGGATTCATTCATCCTCTCTCTCTGATGTGGCCTGTGAGCACTACCTTAATTTGTAACACCTGCTTATGTTATGAGGCAAAAGACCCCAGAGCTTTTTTGGGTCTGCTTGTTTAGATATTGACTTCTTGAAATTAGCAAGAACATTTGTTGCCCCTTGCCCCCAGTCTGGGTTCCTGCTCAGAAGTTATCTATTCTTGCCGGATGCAGGAATTGTGGTTTGTACGGACAACCCAGAAAACATTTACATCGTCAACGATTTGAGTGGAAGATAAGAATGGGAGGAGAATAAATATTTTAGAGCACATAAACAAATCTGTTTCTTTTAGCACAGCTTTATAATTCAACAGGCTAATCATTTCAATATTATCCTAAATGCTTGATCAGAATTAAATAAAGATGAGTTTTCAAGGTGGTGATATTTCTTTCACATTTTGTGAGTGAATCTAGTTTTCTGATTCAGATAAGCAAAAGGCTGCTGATTTAGGTGAATGCCACCTGAAGATCAGAAAGACTTGCCGGGTAGTGGAATTTAAAAATCTGAGAGAAAGAATACAAAGTTGGGATGGATGGAGACAGTGTGCACTGTATGATTTATTAATTTGCCTGTCTATGCCCAAGTTCACTCAGATAAGTCTTGGAGGACGAATGTCCATACAAATGTGTTACCCATCACCTTGCTCTCACTGTCACTTTATGTAAGCCCTTGCTTTCTACATATTCTGCCTCCTCTAGTTCTCTTATGCTTTCATATGTATTACTCCTGCTTGCAAATAGATTACAAAATCCCTCCTGTATTCCAAAGTACCTGTTAGAAAACTGATCACACGGCACTCAAATATTTGGTTAGTTGGCTAGTTTTAATTGGGGGAGAAAGTATCAGTGAAGAAGTAGGTATCGAATTTATATTGCACAAGTATATAATGAGAACCTCCTATGGACCAGGCACTGTACTAGCTGTTTCAGATGCTGAGATGAGAAAAATAGTCAAGGTCTTGGCCTTCATAGAACATGCAGTCTAGGAGGCAGACAGCACCACAACAAAAAATCGCACAGCTGATTATAAAATAAAAAATGTACAGAGAGCCATGAGACAGAGGAAGCTAAATTACAGAGGAACCTAAATTGAGTGGAGCAACTAGTGAAGTCTTTGCTGAGAAAAATAACATTGAAGCCAGTGGTTCCCAAATGGCTGCATAATGGGATCTTCTAGGGACTCTAAAAATACTGATGCCTGGCTCTCACCTCCAGATGTTCTGCTTTAATTTGTATGGGGTGTGACCTGGGCTGTGGGATTTTTTTAGAAGCTGTCTGGGTGATTCTAATGTGCAGCAAGTCTGGGAACCAGTGATTTATGTCAAGACCTGAAAGGTGAATCAGAATTGACTGTGTGCAGACAGAGAAAACTGATTGGTGGTTACCAAGGGAAAGGGGGGTGGGGGGCGGGTACAAGGGGTGAAAGGTTACATCCACATGGTGATGGACAAACAATAATGTACAACTAAAACCCCACAGTGTTATAAACTATTAAGACATCAATAAAAAAAATGAATTGGTTAAAAGAAAAAAAGAATTGACCATGTGAAGAACACCGAGGGGACCTCACCATCCCCTGGAGACAGAAAGGATTGTATACCCAAGGACTAAAGGAAGGCTTGTTTGTTGGATCACAGTGAAAAAGGGGGCTGTTGCCTGCTGACCTAAGCCAGTTTGTCCATGCATGACACCCAGGTTAATTTTGTTAGATCCTAGTGGCAACCGAGAAGTTCCAAGTAAGTGAGAGAAAGCCACTCCCTTATCACCTGGCTACTAGGTTATAAAACATGTAAATTTCAAACAAAATTCTATCACACATTTATTTAATAAACAGACTTCAGCAAAGCAGGCTCAAAACAGTTCATACCCTCTGTTTCTTAAGCCTCATAAAGTCTCAACTCTCTATTTCTAGGTGTGCCGACTTTACCTTGTATGAAAAGTGTACTTGCGATAAAAACAACAGCATTTACAAGACAGGATTCCAGGCCTTCTACTTGGCATCATAAATCAGAAATCCTTCTCAACCAATGGCTGGGCACAGATCCAAGTAGGGATTAAGCCACAGGCACCACTCCTCCAAGAAGTGCAGGAGTCAGGCCTGAGGCATACGGGATACAGGCCCTCGGATTCTTACACCCTCATGCAACCGTGGGGGTATGGCTAATTTAGTTTTGCTCGTGCACATACTTTGAATATCTGAAATGTCACCTAATGAGATCCTATTGTTTAGTCAGTCATGATAATTAACAAAATGTTACTTTCACCAGGAAAACCCGTTGTTGATATTTATTTGCTATTGGCAAAGTTTCTGCTCTTGACGGACAAAGTTTCTGCTCTTGTGGTAGCTGCCTCTAGACTGTGGCTCCTTCTAATCGGATGTTACCTCGCCCCCCTGGACTGGGCATTCTTCACAGCGTGTCACCTAATGACTCCTGGGCATGAAAGTTTAGACCAACTGGTATATGCACAATATCACACTGATTATAATGAAGTAATTTAAAGTAAATTACAGACTTTGTAACAAGAGAGTAATGGTCATCTCTAAGCCTGGAAAGATTGGAAAGGAGGCAGGGATAAAATTCCTCTTCAGTGAGAAAGCTGACACTGATTAACTTCCCTTCCTGCCTATTTATAGAACACGAGAGCTTATAGAGCACAAGGACATAAACTTGGAAATAAAGGAAGAAACAGAGAGCCGTCTGATTGTTCCCTTTTCTAAACTAGCAAATGCCTTCATTATCTAGCTCTGTGAAAGACTTGAATTGCTACTAGATAAAAGCATTGCTTCTCCCAGGTCTCATACGATGTATTGATCCTTATTTTTCCCTATATCAATATCTGGGGATTTAAATATTATTCAGAAAACTCTCCAATGTAATTATCAAATTATCTTGCTATCTCCCTGGGTCATTGTATACCCTGCTGGGGAATTCCTTCCAGGAGCCTTTGACTCTTTTTCAGTAATGAGGTGCCATCTTTGATCAAGAGAAAATCAAAGTGAGGATTTGAGTCCCTCAGAGTCACCCCAACCTCTAGAAGACTGTGAACACTACTTTCCCACAGTCAGTTCAAAAGACAGAGTAGGGATTTTGAAATCGGTGCTTGATTTCTTTTTGATACTAATAGATTACACAGCTTCAGCTGCTGGCTAGGCCTTTATGTTGCTCTCAATAGTAGAGATATTTATGATGCCTTCTCCAGTTCCAGCTGCTCTTCTGCTTCTGTTGCCCAAGGAGTCTTTTGCCTTCGTAGCAGATAATTTTTAGAGTGCTTTTCATGAGTCAGCATTTTCTAAGCTCTTTTGTATTACAGGTAGAGCCTGTGATCACACTCCGTGTCATCAATAGAAAAATACTGGCCACATATGTCACTTAAAATTTTCGAGGAGCTATATTTTAAAAAGCAAAAAGAAGCACAAAATTAACTTTAATAATATATTTTTGTAACCCAGTATATCAAAATATCGTCATTTCAACATGTAATCAATATAAAAATTATTAATGAGGTATTTTACTTTTTTTCATGCTAAGTCTTTGTAATCAGTGTGTGTTTTACACTTTCAGCATATCTCAATTTGGACTAGCCACATTTCAAGTGCTCAATAGCCACATGTAGCTAGTGGCTACCATACTGGACAGCAGAAATCTATATAATATTACTAAGAAACTTGTTATCTAAATAATTCATTTCCCATTCAGTTTATCATTTGAAATAAGTTTTTTTAAAGCATATGCCCAGATCCTTCCCTATTTTCCCAGTGGCTCTCATGACCAATGGCCCCTATTTTTGAGATGACAGGGTTAAGGGTATTGCTGGAGGGGAGCTAATTGGCCCTGTGCAGTTCAAATATGTGACCTGAAGTCTTTAGTCCCATGTCCTAGCCATTTTGGTTAATTGTTCACAGCAATATAAAAGTGACAGAAATCAGACTGATGGCTCCTGGTGGTAGAGTATTGGCAAATCAGGAATGGTATGAGAGCGATTAAGCAGTAGAGCTCATGATACTTTTGTGAAACCTAAATTTTGAAAAATCAGAAGGAAAAGGTCAAGCATGTATATCACCAAAAAGCTCAGAGATGTTCATACTGCTAATCTTTCTGCTTTAGCACCAGTCTAATAATAACTACTGGAAAGAACAGGCACCAGTGGAGAGCATCCCCCTCTCCACACCTTATTGAATCTGACAGCATGAGATGGTAGGTCATCATTTCCCTCTGTGGTCTCCAAGTCTCCCTTATCTGTATCATCCTCAAGCTGATGAATTTCTCCTCTTCAGTGAAAACAGGGAAGTTCTCTGTTTTAAAGGAGAGAAATAGAGAAGGGGGAACAAACAGTACTTGTTTTTTCTTTTCTGGTTTCTACTTTTATTGTTATTTATATAAGAGGGTTCACGCAAATGACTTTGGCACTTCTGTGCCCACTTTTTTTTTACTGGGAAAGATTCGCCCTGAGCTAACATCTGTTGCCAATCTTCCTCTCTCTTTTTTTTTTTCCTCCCCAAAGCCCCAGTACATAGTTGTATATTCTAGTTGTAAATCCTTCTAGTTCTTCTATGTGAGCCACCACCACAGCATGGCTACTGACAGGTGAATGGTGTGATTCTGTGCCCAGGAACCGAACTTGGGCCGCGAAGCTTAGCACATTGAACTTTAACCACTAGGCCATCAGGGCTGGCTCTTGTGCACTTTTTTAAAAGTCCAAATAAATGTTGTAAAATTACCCACCTCTAAAAAGACTTTGGGGGCTCTATAATTGTTGGACTTAGAATACTCAATGTGTCTGCTTTGGATATTTGTAACTATACTCAACATAGTTGTGAGATCAGAATTTAGTGTCACATAGACTCTATAAAGGAATAATCCAAATTAGTTTTCTATACGTTAATTATAGAATGTCAAGCTATATGTTTAAATTATCTTTTTCTATAATATTTCTTCCTTATTTACTTAATTAGTGGTTAAGCTTGAAAATTAGTGAAACTGAGACATAATCATGAAAAGGAATCAGTGAAGAAAGTTTAGAATAAACACAGTGGATGATGCCAACAGGCATTTTGGTCCTGGGAAGACACAAAAGGATCTTACTAATATCAGCCATCCTTATAATAGTCTGAAAGGTATTCCTTCTAAAGCAGGCTGTTCAATAGAACTGTCTGCAAATGATGAACATGTCTTATATCTGTGCTGTCCAATACAGTAGCCACTAGCCATGTGTGGCTATTGAAGATGTGAAATGTGGCTTTTGTGACTGAGAAACTGAATATTTAATTTACATTTTGATTGAACTCAGGTCATTTTTTTTTACAAGTTAATATTAACAGAAAATAACAATTGAAACAAAAGATTTCATGCTGAGGTGCACATTATTGCCATCTTCCATTTTAATTTGCATATTACGACTTTCCACTTCACTTTGGATTTGCTTTCCTGGATCAGATTTTGTTTTATGTACTTCTTTATTTTAATCCTGGCAGTCAAAGTCTTCTGAGCTTCAGAGGCCGTGTAGCCCCTTTCAGGTGCTGATAATGTTGGAATTCATCTTGCCCAAGATGCAAGAGGCAATATTAGCCAGAACATTTTGACCTCTCAAGGAATTTCTCTTTTCATTGGTGTAATCTTTATAGAACATTGTCCTTTCAAGCCCCCACGCTTCTCCCCTTCCACAAACAAGAGTTAGTAATTCCTGTCTTGCTTTCCCAAGTCTGCTATCCTAAGCTTCCAGTCAAGATATACCTACATAAATTTTTTTTTTTCTTGGTGAGAAAGTTTCTCCCCAAGCTAACATCTGTGCCAATCTTCCTCTATTTTGTATGTGGGATGCCACCACAGCATGGCTTGACGAGCAGTGTGTAGGTCCACACCCAGAATCTGAACCAGCAAACCCTGGGCCACCAAAGTGGAGCACGTGAACTTAACCACTACACTACAGGGCCGGCCCCATAAGTGTTTTTGATAAGAGTTTAGAAAGAACTTGTGGACCCCCTTCCAATTTTGTCTCTTTTCTAACAATCACTTTTCTCTTCAATAAATGCTAATTAATATACTTTTGTTGCTGGTATAGAACCTTCTGTTTTAACATCCTTCTGCTCAAAGAGGCTAAATTTAGTTTTTCCTCTGAATCCTTCAGGTCATTTTGAGCAGAAATGAATATATCCAAACCACTTTAGCCTGTGATTTCTGTACTGTCTTTCACAACAAGATGGCTGCAAATACTACAGAAATGTGGTTAGTTACAGATTTTAATATAAGCAGCAGAATAAACCAGATGGAGTGTTAAGCTCTTTTGGCTTGAAAACACTTGTGATGAAACTTTGAAAGCCCTTGGTTGGAATTTTTATAGCATCTGAAAAACCACGGGGTTTTAAACACTTGAATTCTTGTACTAATTATTGGCTCAAGGAGAGACTTTGAGTTGTACGGTGGGTTGGCCACATACACATCAAATGATGTAAAAAGTTCTCTGCAGTATCAGAGGCTGGTGATGTTTGGCTAAATCCCATCAATCCATAGTATCCAAGAAAGCAAACGAGTATCAACAGAGCTTCCAGGCTGGTAAAACGTTGCCTCAAAATGGGCTGGTAAAAATTGAAATGGCTTACTTTTTTTCCATCCTGTGCAGAAGAGCTTTAACCCTTAGCAAATCGAGAAATACAGATATTAACATTTCTCCTTATGGTGAACTAAAGGCAGAGCTGCACAGGTCAGGCCCAGAGAACCCAATGTTACATGGCACTTTGTTTTTACTTTTTAATAACTTCTTTCTCCAAAGAGCTCAAAGAAATTTGCTGATCTTTCTTGAATCTTTGCCTAACATCCAATAAGGTACTCAGGAAATAGAATTGCTTACTCAGAAGCTCAATAGGAAAACAGACAAAGGAGAAGCAGCCCTGTTTAAAATAGGGGTTGGAGCTGAAGTCCTTCCTTTTTCAGTTTCTTTGTTTATTTCTCCTCCACATCCCCATCCACAGCAATCCTGGGAGGAGTTCCAATTGAACACAATCTGAACACTGACCAAAAGAGTTACGAAAGATGTTTGTGATGATGAGGTGTCTGCTGAGATGCTGAGATCCTGCCTCCACTTTTTACAGCATTCTAATGCCACTTGGCAAAGCTATTGCTTCTCTTTCTCTTTCTACACACACACACACACACACACACACACACGCACACACTCAGACACACTGAGTCTCTTAGACTCAAGAAAATTCACGAGTTAAGGCTTTAAATAAATGGTAATTTCGGAATAGATTGGCCCTTTCTGAGCAACCTCCCCAAAAAGGGGGAGTGGAATGGGGATAATTTTCTTCTACTAACCAGGATGTCCCAGAAATAGACTTATATGGAAACATGAACATCAGCTTCAAAATAAAAGTCTGTGCATTGGGAGAAGAGAAACTCAGCAATCCTGAAAACAAGCATAAAGAGGCAAACAAGTGGTCAACCTTGAGATGCCAGAGGAAAGGGGGATATATGACCTTACTTTAACTTTTTCATGGATGGCTTGCAAGGATTAATTAAGTAAAAGTCTGTAAATTTCTTCGAGCCCTTTGGAGAAGGAAGCTATGTAAGTATAAATTATGATCACGCAGCTTGCATCTCACATGTCAAGCACGCATGGTTAACTGTGTCTGATGTGTAAGTTATGCTTCCTCCAGGGTATAACGATGAGGATCCCTGATCGACCTTCGTTCTTTGACCCAGTGGTAAGGCAGAGATTTACAGCATGACGTGTGGCATCTGAGTGCAGGCCGCTTCTTTGAACCTCAGCGTTGTTCTTGGAGAAACCGGAGCCTCTGAGTATATCTCTTCTTGGAAGTGTTTCTTAAGAGACGTATGGAGTGGGGGTGGGGTGAGGGGCAGGAGCCGGTTAGTAAACTGAGGAAATAACTCTCTACTTTTTTCTTTTAATGTACTTTCCTTTATCAACTTATGACCTAAGAGGGTAAAAAAATTAAACAGTGAGAGAAGAAAATATTTTTGATCAGGTATATTAGTTTCCCAGGGCTTCTGTAAGGAAGGACCACAAACTGGGTGGCTTAAAACAAGAGAAATTTATTCTCTTGCAGTTCTGGAGGCTGAAAGTCTGAAATCAAGGTGTTGGCTGGGCTATGCCCCCTCTGAAGGTTCTAGAGAGGAGTCCTTCCTTGCCTGTTCCTAGCTTCTGCTGGCCCCAGGCTATCCTTGGCTTGTGGCAGCGTAACTCCATACTCTGCTGCCATTGTCACATGGCCGTCTTCCCTCTGTGTCTGAGTGTCTTCACAGGGCTGTCTTCTTATAAAGACACCAGTGATACTGGATTAGGGGCCAACTCTGCTCCTGTATGACCTCATCTTAACTAATTACATCTGCAATGACCCTATTTCCAAATAAGATCACATTCTGAGGCGCTGGGAGTTAGGACCTCAACATATCTCTTTGGGGGAAGAGGGACACAATTCAACCCATAATCCCAGGTTAGGGTAGTTTCAAAAATATTTAGGAGCTGAACCTTTCCCTCATATAAAATATCACGTGGAAGACCAGTATGAGAGCAGATAAGAGCAGCACCGTCCTGGTGGAAACAGCAGTGGAGTCCAGGGCTTTTCTCCTCCCCACCTGTCCAGGTCTCCTCGTTCCTTCGCACCTGTGTGCTTGGTCTTTAGACATCATGGGGATCCCTCAAGCCTTCGAGGGGCACAGCAGGGAAAGCTGTGGAACTAGATGTTCCATTGGGTTCCTTTCTCAAGTAGAATTCCATTCCTTTATAGCAGCAGCTTTAAGGAGCCTAAATTCTGAAAATAGTCTGTTTACAAAGCTCGTTTGAAAGCAGTTGCATTTCCTTTGCTTATTGGTTTTAATATAAAGGAAATAGAATCTATACTGAAAGCAGACTTCCTCCAGTGTCACTGTAGCATCGTCACCAGCAGCCATTCAAACAGAGTTGCGTGAAAAGCCTAATACAGATGAGGGGTTGATTTTCTTTCCCTCTAAGTTTGAATATCCATATAAAATCATGGGAATCTAACTCTCTCCTTTCATAGAAACTGGGAAAGTAGAGACTCATCCTTGGAGGGATTGAGACAGACTGATTCCCAGCCAATCCCACCTGCGGGGCGGCACCAGCTCCACCAACAAAACCAATTAGTCCCTGACAGAAACTCTGACAGAGGCACATGCCACATCCCTCCCTGAACCATGGAGCCCTTGGGAAGAGTTGCCAGGCTCCTGGGAAGAATGCAGTCTTGCTTATCAGTCTTTGGGAGGCTGTGATCCCCCTGGCAAGGAGAAAGAACTGTACTTTTTAGATGGCTAGATGCTGTTGGAAGAGCAGGGAAACAATACACAAAACAGCCCAAGGGGAAAGTCCTAATGTTAACTCCATAAAAGGAGGCTGAACATGGTCTCAGCTGATCCATATTTTTAGAAAATTGTTTTGGCTCAGCCTGCCAGACTGTAATACTATTGCCAGAACCAGCAATGAAAGGGAGATAAACATGGTGTTGTGATTTTTCTTTTTATGCCTCCCATGAAGCCCTGGGTGGTACAAATCATACTTGACAGGCTTTGATTAGCAGCTGCTCAGTTCCACTCGGGAAAGGAGGCATTTATCTGAGGCTCTATTCTCCCTTCATAAATAAGCTAGAAATTTTGATGTTGGGGATGGTTCCCCTGCAGGAAGCCTGGCCTAAGCCATCTCTTTCACACTGCTCTAGACAGCTCTGTTTGCAGCCTTTTTGGGGGACGGTGGCCAGTGGGGTGGGGCGTGGTGAGGTCCATGGGGCCAACAGGGGACGTCACGTCTCACTCCTAGGGTAGCATTAGGTGACCTCGGAACCTTTTTGAACATGATGTGCCCTGCGCCAGTCAGATCAGGTACTGTCTTTTCTGTGTGATGATGTGGTGTTGCAGAAAAAACCTCTGGACAGAGGGACGAGAGGTATCATTTCATTTCTGATTCCTTCACTAACTAGGACTTTAAGCATGTCGCTTAATCTTTTTGAGCTGCAGCCTGGATTCATTCTTCTAAAACTGAGCTCCATGGGTACTAAAAGAGAAAAGGATGGTGTGTACACACATGTGAAGCCACAGGACAAGCCCCAAATATCTTACTGCTACATTGATTTTACTCCAACATTTTCGAGAAAGCATTTTCATCTATGTGGAGTAGAATGGAAAATCCCACAATAAGTTTTCAGGTAGAAGTAAGGGAGACTATTTCAGAGGAGGACTGATTGAAGACATGACCCCTGACTCTGTAAGGTATGAAGTTCGCTCTTCCTGATCTTTGGGAATATTTGATGGCACAGTTTGAGAAGCACCAGATTAGATCACCTTGAGGGTCCCTTTCTGGGGAACTCGATTCACAAACCATAAGGCCCCTTTGCCCACTAAATAAAGACCAACTTCCTTGGCCCAGAATTAATGTCCTTGTGCAAGGATCCCTGACTCCATCCCAACAACTACTCTCCTCTACTCCCTTGATTCCCAACTTATTCTAGTTTCATTTTCCCCAAATTTGCCTTGTACCCACTCATCTCCAGGCCTCTTTTCTTCACCTGAGAGGACTACACCTACTTGTCAAAACCCCGTTCATCCTTCAAAGGCCACCTTCCCTTATTTCCAGGCAAAAATTAACTGATTTCTGTAGTAATCATTGGTTTTGCCACTAACATGGCACAGATCCAAGCTTGAAATGTGATTATTTCTGTGTTACTTTTCTTCGTCTCAGATGCTAGAGTGCTTGGACCTTCTTCAGTTTTTTAATTCTTCCACAGTGAAAAGCACCACAGTTTGCATAGACTCAAAAGCCCACCAGCATAATTCGTGAAGCAGAGATCAAGTAGTATTGTTTTCTCTACCGAATATATATATATCTCATGGTTTGAACCCTAGGTGTTATCTGGTGTTGAGGTCTTTGTTTGTATAAAATTCCTGTTCAGATAACTAGATCATCAGGCTAAGAATGAGAATTCCTGATTCTACCTTCTACTAATTCTGCTATGTGACATGCAGCATTTGGAGGTTGGTTTTTACATTTATTTTAATATGCTTCTTAGGGTAATCTATTTGAAAAGGATATGAGTGATTTCATTGTGACTACTTATGATAGTATTTTAAATACTTAGCATATTTTTTCCTGTTGTGAAATAGTTTATAGTAATATTTCAATGTATGTTTTTAAATATTTTATATTTTTAAATATCAGAAAACATTTAAGACAGAATGTCGTACTTTAAAAATTGAATTAAAATTGAAAAAACAGTATTGGAATGACTGGAAACAAATTTTTGAGTACTTTCAAAACTTTGGGACTGATCAGTAAATCACAGATGGAAAAGTAAAAAGTTTCAGTTATCCTTGACATTTCAAGAGGGAAAGAAAACAGAAAAGGAAAATCATTATAGCTGTCTTGAAAGAAATTGCTTCCAAATTGTTGTCTGTCAGCTATTCCAGATGGCTTTACTGTTTTTTAGTGAAATTGGTGGTATTTTAAAAAGACCTGAAGAAAATAGATGAGATTTTCTTTCCTGATGTCCCAGAAGGTGGATGAAGGAAAAAAATATCTTTAAAGAACTGTCTGTTTTAAGTATGTTGGCCACCTGTACCACCTCTTTGATGGCACCCATTAATGATCTTATGGTATATTTATACTCTTTAATTTTTTAGTGTGAAAAAAGAGCTTTATGAGTACATTAGTAGTGAAAATAATATATATCCTAAGCTGGAAAGTTAGTAGAAGCCTGTTACCAATGTCTTATAGAGTCTAGTCAAAAAATACATATGTGCATATATAATTTGTATATATTATATTCAAATAATAATGTAAGCTACATATATAATTACATATGTGGTTTGTGTGTATGTGTGCATGTATGTTTGTGTGTATGTGTATAAAATAATCCTTACAGCAGCTCTATGATATGGATTTTATTCTTATTTTATTGATGAGGAAACATGCCCAAGAGAAGGGCAAGAAAGTTACCCAGAATTCCAGAGCCAGAGGGGAATGTGTCACACTTCCAAGGCTGTGTGCAGAATCCCCCCCCCCCACAACATTGTAGCAATGTTTGTGGAATGTGGATAGTGTTTGGTTCTCATTCTGGCCTCAAAATCAGTTTTAGGGACCTGGATTTAGGTCTATCCTCCACTACAAAAAAACCCAGACAACTTCAAGCTTTAATTTTTGTTTTTTTTTGAAAGTTAGGTGTAAGTAACATCTGCCATCAGAACATCTAGAACTTAAAGAAAAAGTGCCCTCTCAGTGCATGATAGGCTTGTTTTCATTCCTGCATAGAATTTTTCACTTGATACTTTCTGCAGCACATTTTCAACAGCATTTTAAGTACTCTTCCCATTTGCCTAAGCTTCGAGGCTTCACGGGGCTCACTGTCGCGGGTCGCAGACTGCCCAGAAGCCTCATCTATGTCAATTTGTAGAAGGTCTTTCACTAACTGTTCGTTTTATCACATGTAGATTTTACTACTTTTTAAAAATATGCCTGGCTTCCTACTTTATTGTTGTCATGGGCCCCCTGTTTGAAGTAGATAAGGACCTTAAAAATAAATAGGAAGATAAATCATTTCTTACACTTTTTTTTTAAGTCCAGTAGAAATGAATGAGTAGGGTTTGGAAGCAAGGACTCTGTCCATTCTTGGGCACTTGATGTATTGGTTAAGGGCACTAGCTGGGAGAGAGATTTTACTCTGCCTCTTAAATATGTTATGTTAGAACTGAAACAGGTTCCTAGAATAGAACTTACATCGTAGGGAAGCTGAAGTAAAAGCCCCAGGGAATCCATCCCTCCTCTAGAAGAGTCCTCTGCCTGGGCTCTCCACTGTCTTGGGTAATTTTATGATATTAGGATATCAGAACGAGGGAGGGAGATATTTTCCTCCAAATACTTTGCCCTCTCTCTGTGTGCTTATCCTGAGTCGCCTGCAGGGCACCCTCCCCTGTCATGTGTGAACACGCTCTGCCACCATCTACTGGAGCATCTCCCGTGCACTGGGCAATTGGTGTGCATTGCTCTGATCATCACACCATCCCTGAGAGGCACAGGTGGCTTTATCCACACTGGCCATGAGGGCGTCGCTGAGACTCAAAGTGAGTGACCTGCTTTAGACTACCAGGGCAGAACCTGGCTCCATACGGAAGGGCCTCTGGCTCCTAAGCTTCCTGCCCTTCCTCTACAGCAAGCTTCCAAGTCAGGACTCCATTTGACTTAAAACCTAACCATGTCCCTTGAGGGGACTTCAGACTCTTTGGCTTTGGATAATGATTAAAATTAATAAATTAATGTTTTTTGCAACCATATGAAAAGACTCATTCTCTGGCCCCCTTCTCTCCAAACCACAATCCTGCCCCTCTTTTCTTCCAAGGAAATTTGGTTACTCACACCCCACTAGTTCCCCACTCAGCCAGCCCCTTCCCTGGGTCCCCAGATCCATAGGCCCGCTGTGTATCTGTGCAATAAATGATATCGTTTCTCATGTGATCTGCACAGAACCGAGGCAGCTCATTTCCACTGTTGTCTCCATTCAAACAGGACACAATCCCCAAATCCGCTCCAATTCTTGCAGGAAAGAGTGTGTTGCAGCAGCCTCTTCTCCAGCCGACTCTGTCTATGCACTGCTGGGCCCTCAATCCCAACACCAATGTCACTGGTGTCAGCCTATCCAGGGCCTCCAGGATGAGCGCATTGGGGCATATGTGATGTTATATCCCACTCCCAGGACAAATCCCTCTACAGGCCAGAGGCAAAAGGGAACTGGGTGTTAGTGCTTTAAGCAGGAATTAAGGCAAAGATCTGTAGGCACGTCAGGGAAAGGCTCAGAGGTGGCTGGGGATGGCATTCTAGATTCTGATGTGATGTGTGATGACGTGTTCCCTCTGAGACTTCAAACACATGGCATCGTCTACCCTACAATCCCGGCAGAAGTTCTACAAACCTGTCCCACAAAGCAGCACATCCTGGTCATGGTGCACTTTGCTTTCATAAAGCCACTGTTATGTAAATAAAAATAAGTGTTTAGAGTGTTACCTTTCTTTTCTTTTTCCTCATTATTTCACAAGAGGGAAGCTACTTCTATATGCTCTATGCTGTTCTGGAACATTTTGTCTAATCCTTTCAGCAACTGTGTGAAGAGGCACTGCTATGTCCATTTTATGGGTGGAACTCTTGGGGCTCAAGCTGAAGAGACTTGCTCAGTCAGCGTCTAGTAAGTAGCGACCCAGTATTTGAACATGGGACTCTGACTCCAAAACCCTTGTTCTAACAGTCTACCACCCTGTTTATCTGACTGCCGATAACCAGTTTGGCAATGTGCACTGACCTGAGTTTGGTTTGGAATTGATGTTGCGTTTTCAAAGCAGGAAGAGATGGGTCGAGAGTTTGCAGTGTAAATTTGTTTATAGCTGGGGGATTTTTGTTTGTTTGTTATTTGTTTGTCATTTTCTGGTTAGGACTTTTCTCATAGGATATTGTTGGAGCCTAGCCCTGCTCCCACAAAGCTTTCATGTTGAAGTGTGGTGATTACATTAGTTCTTTTTTTCTTGTTTAGAGGGTATCAAGAGTGATTCATTTTGTACAAAACAGCAGTGATCCTTAAGAGAAAATATGATCACCAAAAACTTTGAGCTGAGTGGCTGGGCTGTGCTGGAACTCTTTATGTTGATGTCATTCTGGGCCTTGTGAAATGTCTTACTGGTATTTCTGGGTCAGATAGCTGAAGCAAGCTGATCCTATTTTAGGTTGTAGGATGGTTGTTTGAGAAATGTGAAAAGCTCAGAGGTATGCATTGCTCTAGATGTGGATATAAATCACATTCCACGTTGATGGGTCAATCATTCCAGGTTGATGGGTGCCATCAGGCCATAGAGATGCAGTGCTGTGTCAGTTGTGACTTCTGGGTCTTACTTTTGTGTCTGCCTCATAGGTCTGTGCAGACTACTGGGCAAAGGGAAGAAAGAGTATGAATTATGAAAAGAAATTTCTTATGTACTGATGTTTGAAACTACTGTGACAAGCATCTCCTTCCCCCCAAAGAAGATGGATTGATGGATCAATAGAGGAATGGGAAAATGGATAGACAGATGATAAAGCAAATTTTAAAAACCTGTTAATCATGAACTTAGATGATGGGTGTATAGGTGTTTACCATATAATTCTTCCAACTTTTCTGTAAGTTTGAAAATTTCAATGTAATATAATGTTGGGGGGAAAGAAATGTGATCATTTTTAGCTGCAGAGATGTGGTCAGTTCCAGAAAATATATTCGTTGTGAAGATGTGAGCAAGCAATAAGGCAGAGCCCTCTGCTTTTGATTAGGTAGTGTTTTTGTTTATTTGTTCATTTTAAACTGGTGAGCAAATCTGAAACTGGCAGGTATAATAGAATAAAATGTTTGCAATTCTAAGGCAGGAGCCCTGGTGGTACCATATCATTATTAATATTTATACCAACAACTACCATTTACTGAGACCCTATCTTATGCCAAGCCCTGAACTGGGCACGTTTATTAAGCCTTTCATTTATTTCCAATAACAATGCTAAGAATACGGGCACCATTAGGTCTATTTTATAGATGAAAATCTGAGCTCAGAGAAGTCAAAAGCATGCCGCTCCAGGTCACACATCTGGTTAGGTTTTGATCGACATCAAAGCCTGCACTGTTTCCACTAGACTCTCGCGGCTCTCGGTGTGGTCTGGACAGCAGCCTTGGTCTCACCAGGAGCTGGTTCGAAATGCAGGAGGTCCAGCCCCACCCCGGAACTACAGAACCTGAATCTGCATGTTAACAAGCCCCCAGCTGTCCTGTGTGCACATCTGAGAAGTGCTGCACGGGAGCACACTACTGTGGAAATGTGGGACGGTGTCTCTATTCTTCTCCCAGTGTAACACGGGACACCTTATGGTCAGTGAAAACGCATTTCTTTTGTTTCAGAGGTGTTGCTGTGGTCCTGAGCGTTGGTAGCTTCCTTGTCAGCAGTCTCAGAGCGAAGCCAGTGAACCAAAGCACAGAAAGAGGAGTCGGGGGCCCTGAGTTTGTCTCCCAGCTCTGCCTCTGGTTATGTACGTGATGACACTCTGATCTCCCCACCTGTCTGCCACTCCATTCCTTCATCTCCCAAGTGGGAACATCAGTTCTGGCTCTATCTGCCTCACAGAAAGGCCAAAAGTGCGTTTAAAAGTAAAAAGCAAAAATGGCACAGACGAAAGAATTATTATCCTTGTGTTAGTCTACGAATCCTTTGCCTAAGTGTGAGGGTCATCAGGCTGTGGCTGTTTCATTGGTACCTCCTGAGGTTTCATGGCCGATATGACTGTTGGGGCAGGCGTTCACCACTCACGGATGGCTCCAGGAATGTCCTTGCTGAAACCCTCCCTGCGTTCCATGTAAGAAGAGGACCTTCTCTGAGAGAGGAGGACCCAATTTCAGGCGAGTGTGTACAAACACACATTGGCTAGAACCAAATCCACCACCCTCCTCCACACAGAGTACAAAGTCTAAAGCTTAACAATTGACCATTCACTGAATTACTGTGAGGGACTGCACCCATCTCTTTACATACACTATCTCATTTAATCCTTGAAACAACCCTGAGAGGTCGGTCTTTTCCCTATTTTACAGATAAGGAAAACTGAGACCTAAAGAAGTGAAATGGTGGAACTGAGGCTCTTAACTACTAGTTGCTTTCAATCAGATGTAATTTACCAGAAAACTGTCACATAGGTATTGCAAAATCTTCCCCAAAGTTTCATTGTTTCAAACAAATTTATTTTTTTCTAACAATGATTGCGTAGGACTCTAGAAAGAGCAAAGATGACAGGTCACTCACAGCTGAAATTAGCTCATGAAGTTTTTGCTCTGAACTAAAGAGCAGGTATTCTGGCACGTAACACACTATGTATGTCTTTGTTTTCTGACACATGAACTGGAGAAGGAGAAGAAATGAGAATCAAGGAGCTATTTTGGAAAACATTTTAAGAAAACCTAAAGTATTGTCTCTTCTGCAGGATGTTTTCAGCAAAGAAATAGTCTTGTGATTTATAAAAATATTTTTGATAGTTCAGAAATGACCGTATTTCTATTTTATAGTGTAGCATTAGGATAAGATGTGCTTTCCTTGGCTAAACTGATGATAAGGAATCCATCACTCATGTGTACATCTCCATGTGCTCTGTGTGGCCGGAGCTTTGTGTGTTAGGGCTCACATCCAGGGTCCGCCTCGCTGGCACTCAGGGAAGGGGCAGTCTGTAGGGTTCCCAAGGGCCCTTGCCTTTGGTTACAGGTGGCAGTAGAATCAATCCTGGGGAAATGGTGACTTGAAATCTCTCTTGATCATCCGCCCCATTTCTCCTCCTCCGTTTATATGCCGGGTTCAGTACACACGTAGATGTGGGAGGTCAGCCCAGAGCTGGGACTGTGAACAATTAGGGATTTGGGAGGCATCAGAAAGTAAAAGTAGGAGTACTGGCTTAGGGCTCAGCCAGACCTGGAGGTAAGTCCCGGATCTGCCACTTAGTAGCTTCACGAACATGAGGCTGCTTCTCTAAGCTTCAGTTTCCTCCTCTGCCAAATGAGGGCAATTATATTTTTATATTATCTGTAATCTAACTATTATATAATTGTCCTGATGCTCTCAGAAATACTGAATAAATAGTGTTACTTAGTATTTTATATTTAACAAATATCATGAACCAGTGAGTTGGAAGTAAACCAACATATAATAGAGTTTCTGGCCTTCCAGGAGACGTAATACTTAACAAATAACTACCATGCAAAATGGTCAGCCCCAAATAAGCAGTACAGAGTGCACCCCAGTAGGAGTTCACGGGATGGGGGAAAACCTGGAGGTCACTGCTGGGGTGGCCAGGGCAGCTGCGTGTTGAGGTTTCTAGATCTTAACACCCTGTATTTTCTTGCTGGATTCTGAGCATAAGGTAAGGAGTAAGAACATCTCCGTCAGAGAGAAGAGATTCGACTTTCAGAGATGAGAAAGTTCAAGACATATTCAAAGAACCAGTGATGGATGAAGTGAGCCAGGGATCCCCATTCAGAAATGCCTTCCAGACTGGCCAGGGCACCCGAGCTGGGACCACCATGACTTGGCTCTAGTCAGCTGTGTGCAGGCTCAGTGTTGGCACATCTTTCAATCATTCAAGAGACACAGGAAACATGGACTTCAGGTGAAAAGTTCCACTTAATAAAACATGATGATGGTCAAATCCAACATGTCTGTGGCTGACCTCAGGTTGTGGGTGGTGAGCATGTGACCTTGGAAAGGACTTATGTCCAAGTATTGGGATCAGGATAGTTGGAAAAAAGCCCTGGACTGAGACCCGGGAGCCCTGGGACTGATCTAGGCTCTGTGTCCTTGGACAAGCCTCTTCTGTCATCTGTGCCTCAGTTTCCAGAAATCACTTTGAAAGGATGTGTGGTTTACAAACCTGAAGAGTTATAACACTGGCCCTTGCTCTTGTTCCCTCCCCACCACTGGATTTATTTTGTTGTTACATTTTGTAAAGGGACCATTCTCTAGGGCTGAAAATGGATGAATATCATGTATGTAAATTAGCACATGGAGACTTGGAGATGGAAACGTGCCAACATCTTCCAAAGAGAAGTCCAGATAACGGGCTACAAGACTGAGCGGCTTTCATGAGAAAAGTAAAGCAAACAATTTCCCTCGGTGCTTGCCACAGAAACGAAGATAAAGGAACTGAAGGGTGGATAAAAGTATCCAAAAAACATAAAAGATGAATTGATGGGAAACACTGGTGTGACCACTGAAGGTCGATAGGTGGAAAAAGTCACGCTAAAAAATAATAATAATAAAATGTGGAAAAAGAATGGAGCAATAGTCATGGAAAAAAAGTGAGATCACATGAAAACTTTCCAGAGCGGCCTGGAAAAAAGAAGGGCTTTATGAGTTTAGCAGGAGGATTCTATTCTTACCACCTGTGGAGAGTAATTGGCAGTGGCTGACTGGAGGTTTGTTTTGCCTTCTTCTCAGGAGCCGATTGTTTTGTTATGTTAATATTCTGCTGGCTACGTGTTAAGTACTGACTTTGAATAGAAAGAGTTTTGCAGAAAGGAAAATTCCCAGCATCGGGTTCTTACCCTGACCACTGAGTTCTTTATAAACTTCAGACTTCACACTCAAATTCTAGGAAATCATTAGTATCATGGCAGCTATTTCCAGCCTTGTGTGAAACGAATAGAGTTTCCACTAGCGACTCTCTCCCGTAGGTGGTTTACGGGAAGGCAGTGTATCCAGCCAAGGTTCACGCACAGGAGCCCACTGGGGGCTGAAGGCAGACCTCTGCGAACACAGCATCTTGGCTCAGCTCCCAAGTGCCCCCCACCCTGTGCATTTATCTGTGCTTTCTCTTTCCACTAACGTTGGCTTCCCCTTAGAGGTCATTCCACTGACCTGGCTCTGAAAATAGTTTGATTATCTTGAACAGAGTGAGGCGAAAACCCTAGGGTACTCAGGCTTAAATGGCCTAATAGTCAATGCATTATTCAAATAAACGTTTTTTTAATTTAAGAATTAGTGAGTCATTTGTTGGATTATTATTATTATTTTTTTTTTTTTCCTTTTTAGGAGGCAGCCTCTCTCTAAATTTCTACGACTTTCTACAAAAGGACTTTCGTCATGGTCTATTACTTCCAGATAGGTGATTTCAGCTAGATGCTGGGTGAAAACTGAAGATTGAACTAGTTTACACTAATTTGTGATTTACTCCTGACCCCTTAAAAGTTGCAAAGTCTTCAGGATTGCAAAAATAGATTTCTTCTTAATTGCAAATGAGCCTGTAGCTGCAAATGATCTCACACTTCCTCCAACCGCCCCACCTCTGTGACCACCTTCTTCTGATTCTTTCCTCAATTCAGTCTTTTCTCATCTCTACTCAAAAAGTGTGATAATGTGACTTTTCTTTATGATGTCTTTTATGGCAGTGACACAGGAATTTGGTTAAAATACCGCATAATTAAGCCCATGTGGTAACCACAAGATTTATATATCTAATAAAGAAAATCCATGTAAATAATATAAAAGTTTGTGAGCCAGTGATTCTAATTGAGCCATTTACTTCCCAGGAGCAAATTAGGCAACTGGAGCTATTAAAACCCATTGGGTCACTAGGATATCATTTGGGCAACCACCTCAAATTCCAGAATATTCTCCGAGCCGCATTTAAGCTTACAGTATAATATCCAAGTGTTATCTAATTCAGGGACTTTCAAACTATGCTTCCATCAAACATTGATTTGCACAACATGGTCTAGGGTTTAACACTGCTAAAACTGAACACTGTAGGAGAGGTTAATTAGCACGTTAAATTCCCTAACCAGCGTTCATACCACAGAGGTGGTTAACACAAAGCTTCTAATATCACTATCTCTACTTACTCCAAGGTTTGCTAATTAGCATAAATTGTATTAGAGATTTTTCTTTTTCTTTTTTTGTGAGGAAGACCAGCCCTGAGCTAACATCCGTTGCCAATCCTCCTCTTTTTGCTGAGGAAGACTGGCCCTGGGCTAACATCCGTGCCCATCTTCCTCTACTTTATATGGGACGCCGCCACGGCATGGCTGACAAGCAGTGCATCAGCGGGCGCCCGGGATCCGAAACTGCGAACCCCTGGATGCCAAAGCGCGAACCAAACCGCTGCGCCACCGGGCCCGCCTTAGAGATAATTTTTAATTGAGAAAATGGATGATGCTCAAGTAATAGGGTAAGATAGAAAGATTTGTATCGGTCCCTCTGTCCTTGCACATGGACACGGGCATGTGCCAGCCAGGGTTTGGCCAGTAAAAGAAACCACTCTAGATATTTCAAGTAGGAAGGGATATAGCCCAGGGATTTAAAGTTTCACAGACCTATTAGACGGTATGAGGAAGTGAAGGTCAGAGAAGCTGCTTTGAAGAGTTCAGGAAATTAAGGGCAGGTGATGATCTGGCCTTAGTGGGTGTTGCTGAAGGGGACGACTGGAAGCCACTCCCCAAATCTCATGTCTACTGTCTGCAGAAAGGCATGCCCCTGGCTGCTGCTGCTAATGCGGAACATGGTTTATCCCTCTCTTCTACCTTCTAAATCTCACTTGAGGGCTTCTCGCTGACAGACTATGAACCAGAACTCCTGCTAGTAGGGGAGTTTTTGAAATGTAGCTTCCTGGCCTTTAGCCCCACCTAGAAAGGGAGACTCTAAAAGAACGGGGATGATTTTGATTGTTAACAAGCAGTATCAGGCATAGGGTATAAGAATCTGGCCACCCCAGCATTCTTTTGAAGTGATATCTTAGGTCTAGAACAGCCTTCTCCATGAGCACCTTCTGCGATTATGAGAATGGTTTATATTTGCACTGTCCAGTGTGGTAGCCACCAGTGCCATGTGGCCACTTGAAATGTGGCTAGTGCAACTGAAGAATTGAATTTTTAGTTTTATTTAATTTTAATTAACTTAAATTTAAATAGCTACATGTAGCTCGGGGCTGCTGCGTTGGGCAGTGCAGGTCTAGAACGATTTGGTCCTGTTCTCCCCTCCCATTCCATCTTTGTTGTTAGCACCATAGAGTCGACTCCTAGCGACTCCTGTGTACAGCGGAGCAGAACCCTGCCGTTGTTGCCTTGTCTTCTCACCTTCTGGGGCTCTATCAGACAATGCTCCGCTGCTATTCATAGGGTTTTCATGGTTCATTTTTGAGGGGAGTGGGTAGCCAGGTCCTTCTTCCTAGTCTGTCTTACTCTGGAAGCTCCACTGGAACCAGTGCACCATGGGTGTATTTGAAATACTGCTGTCATAGCTTCAGCATCACAGCAACACAGCTGCCACAGTATGACAACCGACCGACGGGTGATATGGTTCCCTGACCAGGAAACAAAATCAGGCCCCGGCATGAGAGCCCCGGATCTTAACCACTAGACCACCAGGGCTGGCTTCCCATTCCATTAAATGGAAGATATTGCCTGCTCTGACCTGAAGTGCCTCTCATCTTGCCATTTGAATATTTGTTGTATTTATGGTGTGTTGAAGGTACTTGTTAGAATGACTGTCTGATGGAGTTGGGGGAAGGGTTTCACTGAGCTTACAGTATTGGCTGTCTTGACTGCTTTTTGTGCCAGCTTGCTAATAAACATTTGTTGTATATTTGGCCAAATTTGGTCTGAGACTTGCTTTCGCCTTAACCTACAATGGTAGCAAGGTGGTGAGGACGCTCTGTTGTTTACTGACAGAGCCTAATAATTCCACAGCCAATTTAGCCTGATCAGTTTGCAACATATACTTTTCTCCCAGAAATGTTTCTTGAACTTTCAGAATCTGCAGTATCTTTGCTGTTAGCAAACATTAGCAGATGTCAAAACAGAGATTACATAAATATTAATATAAAAGTCCAGGTAAGCTAGTTGCCCTCCAGTGAACTTTTTTTTAGTGTGAGCATATGCTCATGGTATTTTTTTAAAAATTCATACACATAACACGAATTTCCTTTGCATAAAATTGTTCCTAATTTATATGGTTGAATCTACATTTCATGGTGTCAGAGAGACAGCCCAGTATTCTACAAAATAAAACCCTGACTGGGGGCCACTCCATGGTGCACTTAAGTTCTGCGCATTCCGCTCTGGTGGCCTGGGTTCGCAGGTTCAGATCCCGGGCACGGACCTACACCACTCATCAGTCACGCTGTGGCGGTGACCCACATATGAAAAAAGTGGAGGAAGATTGGCACAGATGTTAGCTCAGGGCTAATCTTCCTCAAGCAAAAAAACAAGGAACATTGGCAACAGATGTTAGCTCAGAGCTAATCTTCCTCAGCAAAAAAAACCCTGACTGCCACGTGTTCTACCACTTGGAGAACCACAGGCCTACTTGCTCCATATATAGGCATTTATAAGCTCCTCTCTATTGAGTCTCCCAAAGTACCCAGCCTAATACTGGACCAAAACAGGTGATTTTGTGAATGCATGACACATTTTTCAGCTGTACTAAAAAAAACATCAGCCAATGAAACTCTTCATTATGTATTTGATTATCACATAAAAAGAAAACTGATGGGGGCCGGCCCAGTGGCGCAGCGGTTTAGTCCGCGCTTGGCAGCCCGGGGTTCGCTGGTTCGGATCCCGGGCGCCCGCCGACGCACTGCCTGTCAGCCATGCCGTGGCGGCGTCCCATATAAAGTGGAGAAAGATGGGCACGGATGTTAGCCCAGGGCCAGTCTTCCTCAGCAAAAAGAGGAGGATTAGCAACGGATGTTAGCTCAGGGCTGGTCTTCCTCACCAAAAAAAAGAAAACTGATGGTTTAAATGTCACTATTTTTCATTTTTCTCACACTTGAACATTTTCTAACCGCCTTTCTGCATTTGTCATCCTTAAACAATTGCTCACAAGATCTCAGAAGGTGGTGTTACTTGTTAACTCAAGAACTGAGTGTCATGAAAGTGATACCACATTATTTATTAAACATTCGTGGAATTCAGTTTACACAAATTTTGGCATCCTCGTTGTCTCTTTACCTGATGGTGGTAAAACTAGTTTGGAGCTGTTTTCAGAGTGCTATAAACTCTATCCTAAGGGGAAAAGCCTAAGGAACCCGGTCACTACAGTATACGCTTAGTCAGCGAAACTTCGTATTATTGCTTTCTGGATTATTCTTCAGCCTCAACACAATTCATATTTATACAATTGCACGTAGGGCATCCTGGGGTTAGCGATTTGCAGTTTCAGTGATTGTAGGTGTTTCCTTGGATCACAGACCCTCTGCGTTAGATGGTCACTTTATGGTTGACCAAGGGACAGATTGGAGAGAAGGGCACCAGGGTGGGAAATGTGTGTCAGTTCATGGAGGATGTCTCTCCTTACAGCTCAGCATAGAGATTGGGGGAAGGGGATGGAAAGCAACTGCTGCTTAGATGCCTGGGAGGAAACAGACTATTTGTATAGGTTAGAACTACTCAAGTCACCCACCAGGTGATGGGGAGAGAAGGACCAGAGAGGGACAGGAAAGGACTCAATCCAGGAATATTAACGGTCTTCTCTTCTAGATGCATTTGGGACCCTGTCATTCTGTCTCCACATTACTATATTAATGGATTCTCCCTCGTTTAGTGCCTTATAACCCACATTCCCTCAGACAGGGCTGGTGTTCTCACCAATCATCAGGCTGTGTAGGCATCGGTCCTGCTGGCTCAGCACACTGGTGGGACTAACGGGTGATGATAATACAATACTCGCTGATTGACGTGATTTTCACATTAGCCCACACATTCAAATGATGAGTGCTTAAGTCTCATTCGGCTTCTTGTAAAACCATGTTAGGCTTAGATGCAAAACTAAAGACTCGCCAATCAAAAGCTGTCAGCTCAGAGTGTGCTGCCATGATAGTTTATATTAAAATTAAATGGTCACTTTCTTCAGTTTAATCATTACACCTTTTGGTCTTAGCTGCAAGGAGGACTTAGATTATAGTAAGTGTCTGTCTTCTAGGGTATTTCTGAGACGAGTGGATGCTCCCTGATTCTCAGCTTCTCAACAGAGCATAATAACACGTATTACAGTTCACAGTTCAATCAGTGTGCCAAAGTGGGTCCTGAAAATCTCTATGTTCTGCCTGCCCCTGGTAAAATTTGGTGATGCTGAAACCATCTATTTTGATTCTTAAACTGGAAAAAACAATCTAATGAATCATGAAGCATGACCTATTAGGTGCTTTTGCTTGCTCTTGAATTACTTGTTTACATGGATTGATGGTGGAATTGGTTGGCTTTTTACAAGAGTGATTAAAAGGATTTCTGGGTTGTATTTCCTAAACAAGATTTGCAAGGCTTTTAATGCTTTAAAAAGCAAAGTTGGAACCAAACTGAGCTGTCTGTCAAGGTCTTTTCTTCCCCTGTTAAGCAGACTTGAAATTGTTCTTGGAATCAAACTGACCTTTGATTGCTTAAGGGAGCTGTGGCTGGTGCTTTCCAAAAAGCAGGCACCATTAAACACCAGCTCCTTTGTTATAGTGCTAATACTGATTTTTTCCCCCACCACCTTTACCTAGGGATGCAGAGGGACACTGGTAAAGCCCTCTCGTCTTCTCTCTCTGCAGGCTTGTTGATCGGTGCTGGCTGTGCCCTCTACCCCTTGGGCTGGGACAGTGAGGAAGTCCGGCAGACTTGTGGCTACGTTTCTGGCCAGTTTGACCTGGGTAAGTTGTCTTCATGGATGGCACTCCATTTGGAAAAGAACATTATCTCATCTTTCATAGAAGCAGAAGGTGGAAAAGGGATGGAGAAGAAAAACACATCCCAGTATTGCAGCCGGCAGTCATGTGTAACAACAGACGTACGTTTGTTTATCTATTTATTCAGTGAAGAGTTATTGATAATCTCCTGCTTGCCTGCACTATGGGAAGTATTGTAAATACAAAGAAAGGAAATGGCCCTGCTCTGAAGAGTTTATATTCATTGATTGATTCATTCAAAATCATGTATTTATTACTCATTGCATGTGCTAAAAATAACTCTCTCTGTGGAATTCACAGTCTATCTGAGAAAATAAAGCAAACAAAATGATCAAGGAAATGACAGTAAGGGTTAAGAAACCCAAAGCGATTTCACTCCAGGGTAATAAATAACTTTGTGCAAGGGATGAGCATCGAGCTGGGTCTTGAACAAAGGGATGCGCGTGGATTATCCGGCAGTAGATAGAAGCACAGTATTACAGTATAGCAGAGGCACAAGGGAGGAATGGGAGAAGCTCATCAGCAGACCATAGAGACCCACGAGGCAGGAGAGTTCACATGCTGATGAAGGGCTTATGAATTTTTCTCTGTACTAATCAGAAATTTTCAGATATTTTTTCATTTGTACATATAGTATTGTCTACTTAGCATTCTACAAAAATCTTTTGCATAGTACTGCATGGTTTACACCATTATAATTTGTAATGATTAGATAATATTTCACTGGGTTGATAAACCTACATTTGCTTAACCACTTCTTTCTTTCTAGTTGGGCATTTAGTCTATTCCAGTTTGTGTTATTTTAAGACATATGGTAACGAGTAGTTTAATGAATGTAAGTCTTTTCTTAACTGAATTATTTTCTTAGATTGTTTTCCTAGAATTGGTGTTACTAGACCAAAGACTATGAACCCATAAAACACTTATTGCCAAATGATAGCAAATATATTTCCCCTTACTATCTGGATAGACTAAGTTTTTGACAATTAGTGCATAGTGAGTTACTAACTTAAACATCCACTTGTCACATTAAATATTTGACTCTAAGAAGAAAAATTCCAATGGCAGTATTACTGTATCCCAAATCATTAAAAAAATGTTTTTATGTTGGAACTTCTATGAAAACAAATTTTCTGTTAGATACTGAGAAGAATGGACAGATGTGACACCAGATCAAAAGTCTGTGAATTTGAAAATGAAGCAATTTTTGTTTGAGCCAATGGATGACAAACACTCTGCTTCCCTCAAAATAATACTGGCTGTTTTGGTAGAGAAGGCTGTGCTCTAAATACTGCCTAATTTGCATGGATAAAAAATAAGAGATTTCCCACTGCCCACTCTTCCCTCCTTGATGACAAAGCTTTCCTAGGTCTGGGTTAGTTTGTGATTGCCACAAATGCAGAGAAGGGAAAAATGCTGGCACAAAGTTGGCGGTCAGCTTTTGGGGTTTTTTTTGGAAGGCAAACTGTGTCCCGGGGAGATATTTTAATACAGTGTTTGGTATTTTTTCTTTCTCTGGTGTTTGAGGCATTTTTTCACACAGGCCTCAACTTGATTAGAATACTGTTCTCTCTGATCTCCTGCTATTGTGTGTTGCTGTATTAATTAGCAGGTTATAATGAAACTCAGATCCTGTTTTTGCAATTTTCATTACTGCACCCCAGTATTTCAGAGCTTCTCAGCATTGTGGATTAAAACTTTGAATGTCAGACTTCAACTTAAAAAAAAACTTGCCTCTTTTCTAGTGATACTAATCTTTCATGTTCTTAAACTCACTAAAGCCATTTTAGTAATTTAAAAAACTATAGTGCTGTTTTAATTTTTGCCTTTTTATTTTTAAGTTTCTCTTAGATTAGATGATGAGAGAAAAAATCAAAACTGGTATCATCTACAGATAAAATTATTCTAGTTCCCCTGAATAAGTATTTTGGATTTATCAAGTTCTATTTCTACAGTTACCATTATTTTTGCAAACTCCATGATCTTTTCTTTCAAAAGAAGACCTAATGAGAAACTGTGGCACAGAGATAAGACTAACCCAACTAATTTCCTGTGTTTTCTGTCTTTATAAAATTGTTGCTATTCCCCTGAACACTGATGAAGCTGAACTTCAGTGAATGAGTGAAGTCACAGATTATGGAGCAAATTTGGGAGAGAATCTAGGACTGGGGCTGGAAGCCACAGCGTGCATGTGAGGGTGAGCATTCTCACTAAGGATGGCTCTGGGGCCCAGTTTTAGTGGCATACACGCTGCTTGCCGCAGCCACACCCTGCCTCTGCCACTTCTGAAAATACAGCTTATTTCTGCCTCCTCTCAGAGGAGACAGCATGTGGACATATCTTCCTTCCAAGGATTGGGACATATTAATGTTATTAAGGTTCATGCCTTCCTTATTGTGGAAAATGGGTCACTTTCTTGGCATGCTGTTATTGAAATGTTGTTACTCTCTCTAGAGGACATCCTGGAAGAAATAATTGCTTTTGTTCCCACATGGAAGATTATTTAAGGAGTGCATTCATTCCATTATTCAGCCAACAGATATTTATGGGATGCTTACAATGTCCCAGGCCCTGTGCTAGGTGCTAGGGATATGGCATTAGCAATGAATTTAAACAGACATTATTTACCGCCCTCAGGAAACTTAAAAACTAGTAGGAGAGGCAGATATTCAAAAAGATAATATACATGGGAAGTGTGTTAGAAAGGACAAAGTGTCAGGCACTGCAATGGGCATTGTGGTTGCCTTGCCAATATTATTCCAGTCTCGGTAAGTCTAAGCCAGAGGTTGGCAAACGTCTCTTTAAAGAACCAGATAGTGACTATTTTCAGCTTTGTGAGCCATGGTCTGTGTTGCAACTACTCAGATCTGCAGTTGAAGCGTGAAAGATGATTCGTGTATGCATGGGTGTGACTGTGTCCCAATAAAACTTTATTTACAAAAACAGATGTTGGAGCTGTAGCTTGAGGGCCTCTGATCTCAATCAGAACATACCTCTGACATGCCAGAAATGTCTTCATTCCAGATGTACTCATTTATTGGTCCCTTCAGCCCCCAGGATGGCTCGTCAGAACGTAGGGGAGTCCAAGACTCTGCGCCAAGCAGCCCCATCCAATTATCCTAGTATGCTGTATAAATACTACAATTTTCTTATTGTGAAATAAGATGGCAAGCACTGTAAATTAAGCTTAGTCATCCCAGCTCTTGACACTAGCATGGGATGGGAAGGCTTAAGCCCATTTGGGCCGGTGAGACTGGAGGAGATGTTTCCAGAGGCTTCTGAGGAAGAAGGGATCACAAACCTAAGAGAGAGGCACCAGAAGTCATACTGTCGCTGTATCTGACAGCCACCTCTGACCAGGTGGAGTGACAGGAGGGAGCAGCCTGCGGGGCCAGAGATGGGCAGAGAAACCAGCCTGTGGTTCATTCATCCCTGAAGCAGGCCTTCCCTAGGAATTTCCAACCATGCTGACACATAGTAATTCCTTTCCTTGTTGGGTAAAGTTTGAGACATGCTTTCTCTTACTTGCAACTGAAAGCAGCCTGTCTGGTAGTTTATTTAGTTGCTATATCACCATTCAAGCGGACCTGACCTCACCTGGGGGCTATCTAAGGAAGTATTATTTTTAACTGAGTCCTCAAGGCTGTAGAGGATTTAGGTGGGTAAAGAGTGAGTGTGGTCATGTTTTGGGGGGGCATGGAGGTAGGTTTCAGGGAAGGCAGGGCTAAGATCCAGGAAGGAGCCTGAGTAGGCACACTGGAGGGGGAAGGAATGCTTGGAGGGTTAGGAAGAGCCTCCCAGGGAAAGAACATTTAAACTGAGTCCAAAAATATATGTAGTAGTTAGGCAAGGAAGGGACTTCACAAATAGTTCACATTTGTGGTTGTAATGTAATGTGCTAGGAGTCTGATAGAATCTACTTTTAAAAATGCCTCCTTTCTTTAGAAAGGAGATTTGGGGAGAATTTTTTTTTTTTTTGCATGCCTTGAAAACAATTTTATAAGGCTATTGATTATTTCTCAAGCATCTTAATATTTTATCAAGTGCAGAACCTTGAAGCAATTTTGCAAAAATACTCACTTTTGCAAATCAAAGATTGTTACTCTGCTTACCTTTGGAACTTACTTATTTATGAAGAAGCATGGAGCAGGTTTTAATATGCACATTTTTAAAACAGGGCAACAAGAGTCCAAACAGGCTGTATAATGAATTTCTAAATTCCCCTACTGAAATTGTAGAGCTTGCCTTGACAGTAGCCCTCAACCTTTAGCGTGAGAATCAGAGGTAGACATGAGAATATAGATTTTTAGTTTCTATGCCCCAGAAATTATAATTCTCTCACTTGTATTTTAAACAGGTATCCCAGGTGATTCTGTTGCAAGTGGTCAGCAGCCATACTTTGAAAAAAACTGTCCTAATTTATATAAAATATTAATTTTTTGTACTTTGCTAGAATTTAGTTTAACAAACATTCCTTTTGTTTTATATAAATTAGGATGCTCTAGTTTTAGGTTACAAAACTCTGACTCAAACTGGCTTAAACAAACAAAGAAGACATTTAAGATCTCTCATTACAAGAAGGTCAGAGCTAAGATGAGCTGCAGATTTGACTGATGCAGGGACTTAAAAATGTTTTCCATCTCAAATTGGCTTCATCCTGAGGCTAGTTATCCCGTTGGTGATAAGATGACTGCATTTGGCACATGGGGCTGTAAGAATCCTCGTTCATGTCAAATAGGAGAGGGCGATCTTCTCCCTCAAATAATGGAATAAAAGTCTCTTTCCTCAGTCTAGTTGGGCCAACTTTGTCACGTGCCCACTCTTGAATGACTAACTGCCACCAGAGGGTACCATGTACTAATTGGCTTCTTATGGTCCAGCTTGGATGTGTTCAGAGTTTGTAGAACTGGATTTTACTGAGAAGTAGTGGCATTTGTAAGTAGAAGATGAGGCTAAGAGGAGAAAAGGCATCTCTGTCTGTGTTTCTTTTGTCAGACTTCAATGCTCTGTGCTCCTTCAATCGTCAAGTTTGTGGGTGTGGACAAAGGGTCAGTAATGGTTTATGTGTAAGTGTTAACATGGTGATTTTATGTATCACTTTTCTAGAGAACAAAACAGTACAAGTGATAAGAATAATATGTAGTGTAGCACAGCATCTTCACATAATAAAAGCCCAGTAGATATTTCCTATTATTAATCACATTATTTGTATAGGATCATTTTTAATGAATATTGCTGATCAATTTTTATTCCCCCTTTTACATTCCCTAACAGTAAGTTTGGATTTACACATTAAGCATAAGGTTTTTATAATCAGGTTGTCCAATTGATTTAATTCATGCCTCAGAGATATTTTCATCCACCAAAGACTTTTCTAATTATATCCTTATGATCAAAAGTAGTGTTTCAATTAATTTGTCTTGCTAATTTGCCAAGTAAATTTGAGTAATTATTGCTTTCATTTTGCTATTTAATTTGATTAAGAAGCCATCATGTTTCCTGTTCTTGAAATTATGCTCTTGGCTTCTCAAGAACAGTACCAGAAACTCTGAAAACTCAGAGTCTCTCAGGGTTGGAAAAGATGAGTCTATTTCTTCCAAATTTTCAATTCAGTGAAGAAATCTCTTCTATCTAATCTGAGCACCGACCATCCCACATCTCTTTGGACACATCTCCTTTAACTCTTTGACCTCTGACTCGTGTTTTCTCTCCTCTCAAATCTATTCACACTTTAGAAAAAACAATTTGCAAGTTATGGGGAGGTCAGTGGGCAAAAATGGGAACAAAAATAGAAAATCGTTTTCTGAGCTTTTTCAAGCTTGGTGTTAGTCAGTACTTCTTAAACTGAGTGACCTAGTTTTTCTGATGGCCACACAGAAGCCTCTATTTCTGCAGATAACAACAGCAGAAGCTGCTGTCGGCTTCTGTGATATTTAATAAAATAAGCATCACTTTGGCCAGAAGTTAGAAGATGCCTGTGACTTATGTGGACTTCTGAGGCTGCTTCATGCTCAGGCAGCCCGGCAGCTGAGTTGTGTGCTGGCGCAGGGCTTGTCCACCAGGTGCTTGTGGAGAGCCCCCAGTAGCATCTGTCACTCAGTTCAGGAAGAGACTCCTAGCCCTTGATGAGTTTCTCGTCATTGCTTATAGTAAATTTATGATTCCATTCTGAGGTTGCTGTTTGGGAGACTGGTTAGCAATACGGTAGTGAATATGCATTGAGATTTAGATAAATTTAAAGTCTTTAAAGCAGCGACAATGTCCTGCCTCCTCCATGGCTGTTAACTGGATCTGTTCCAGACTTTTGACACCGAAGTCCAAGTTGCTGGGAGTCCTTCAGAAAGTCCTGCAGGAGCCTGTGTTCCTTCCTGCAGAGCTCTAGTGCAAGAGGATGACAGAGGAAAGCCAGGGAGCTTCTGTGAGTTAAACCAGGGCTCAAACTGAGTAGGCCGAGGGGAACTCAAGGGACATTCTGGAATGTGATGCTAGATATGATTGTGGGAAACTGCCACAGGCAAAGGAAGCCCAACGTGGCTAGTGATGAAGTGATGGAGCAAAGTGTACCTCCAAGGAAAAAACAATCAGCTTTGCTGGTCACTCAGCCTTCTTAGAGACCTCTGATGAAGGATTTTCTCCATTCGTCTCAGAATGTGGAGTGAAGAGCCAATTCATTTCAGGGGCATGAATTCAACCAGCCCATTCCAGTAGGACCATGATAACAACATTATAGAGCCTGAACACTTCCACTTTAAGTCACAGCTTCGTAAATGCTTCTAGTCCTGCTTTTGGAAAAAGTACCCCATTCTCTATAATCATAGATCCAATTCTATCTGCTTCCCTAAACACATCTTTGCAGGTTCCAGATGAACCTATGGGACAGGATTTTTGCAACTTCCATGCACATCTCAGTGTTTGGTCCATAACAGTATTCAATAGATTTATTTATTTATTCAACAAATATTTATTAAGCACATTCTAGGCACCAAAAATTGTGCCACATACTTAGGATGAAATCATAAATAAGGTAGACATGGCCCTTACCTGCATGTCACATATCTGCCATCTACTGAATGGTTAAAAGAAGGGAGGGAGGAAGGAAGGAAGGATGAGAGGGAAAGAAGGAGGAGAGAAAAAAAGAAGGGAGAAACCCTATTGCTAATTTCTGCCATCATGTTTCTCTGTATACTTGGCCACTGATATCCTGGTGAGAAACAGCATTACTCTCCAAGGGACTAGTGGCTTAACCATCTCCCAGAAAAAAATCAAGTTCAGGGTCATAGTTTAAAGAACCAAATGCCCTAATAGATGAAAAAAGAAATTGCTCTAAATCTTTCCTTCCTAAAGTCTCTTTTGGTTTGGTTATTTCAGAGCAGGATCATTCCCATTCTTGTATGACTGCCTTTTTAAAGCCTCATTCAGTGACTTGTAGCAGTTTGCAGCAGTGGAATTCAGTGATTGCAGAAAAAAGGAAATTCTCTTAGAAAACCTGTGGGAAATACTGTTTCTCAAGATATGGCCAACCAAATATTGGGAAAAATATCCTACTCTCTCTTTTAAAGATTCTTCATTTTTTTTTCAATGTTATCCTTTTATGAAAACAAAAAATAAATGTACCTGAGTTGTGTACCTTTTTAGATATAGTTTACTTAAGCAAGTTTAGGAAATTGAACTAGTTCATTCTCATTATTCTTTTGTATTATGAGCTCTTAACTATTTGCTAGTATGTTTCACTTGCATGTTAATCTGGGGGTAGAAATGCACTCATTTTAATTTTAACTGTTAACAGTTAACAAACTGTTTGTGATGTTTTAAATACTCTCTCAGGAGCGAATTTTGTTCAACTGACTATGTCAATGGTATCTATAAAAAAGAAAGGGCAATTAAGACAAATGGGCTATATGAACATCATCTTGAATAAGTCTGTAGATTTTATTAAAATTTTCTGGTAGTTAAGCATTTGGGGCTAATCTATTAATTAAGAAGAAGAACCTGCCCTCCCCCCCATCCCAAGCTGAGTCCTTCTGATAATGTAAGGTAACCCCATTGGGAAGTCTCCTACCTGCTCCCTGCCCTCAAGGAGATTATAGTTGAGAGTTTTAGCACAGATTTATCTTAGACCATCCTCTATATAATTATATATTCGTTCAGAATAGTAACACCGAGGAAAGACTCTTCACTGATGTTGTTGGAAGATTTGGCTATATGAACTTTGGGGAGAGTTCTTTCAAATCTTTATATTATGGTGCTTAATCCCAGGAGAAATATTTCTGCCCCAGAATGGAGAAATCGTATTAGTGTGCTAACTCATGTGTTCATGACCCTACTGTGTATTTTTGCCTTTGTTCCATGATAGAAGATAGAAATTAGCCACTTCCTCTTAACAAGTCTCCTGTTAGGAAAGGAGCATTTGTAAGCATTATTGATTAATAAACCTATCAAAAGTGTTTTTAGAATAAAACCAAAAATATAACAAAGTAATCAAAGGGCTGATCTGACTTCTAACCTGACTTTTAAACTGGTAGAATGTGGACAAAAACAAATAAATATAGAGAATTTACAGAGAAAAACTAATTTATCAGATCTTTTTAGAAATTCCATATGAATGAATTATTCCAGATAAATGAATTTTCCCCTTAAAAGAATAGTTAATGGAAAAAATACGGACTGGATTTGAATCCCAATTTGACTCCGCAACCGTTCTTTGATTCTGGGCAATTTATTTGAGCTCTCGAAACTTCAGTTCTTTAGTCTTTAAAAGGAAACGACAGCACCTACTTCACAGGCCCGTTGAAAGGATTAAATGTGGGCCAGCCCCGTGGCGTAGCGGTTAAGTTCATGCGCTCTTCTTTGGGGGCCCGGGTTTTCGCAGGTTTGGATCCCGGGTGCGGTCAGATGCACCGCTTGTCAAGCCATGCCGTGGCAGCGTCCCATATAAAGTAGAGGAAGATGGGCACGGATGTTAGCCCAGGGTCAGTCTTCCTCAGCAAAAAGAGGAGGATTGGCAACAGATGTTAGCTCAGGGCTGGTCTTCCTCACACACGCACACACAAAAGGATTAAATGTAATAGTGGAAGGTGCTTTGAACATGGAAGACGTACAGTAAACATTAGTCTCTCCTTTCTGCCTTAAACACCAACACATTTCCTACTGTAATCATGTTGAAATAGTTTTGGGATGTATTATATACTTTTCCATCATTTGAGCCAGGATATATAAAACATATAAAAGACATAAACAAGCCTTTTTTTTTTAATCATTAGTGGTTATGCTATCATAGGGAGTCATTCCTAACAGCTATGGACATTTATAGAGTGATTTGACCTTTCACTAAATAACCAAGACTGAAAAAAAATGTTGAGTTCTTTCTATTTTTTTGTTGTTGTTGTTTTGCAACATTTTTATGTCACACTGCCAGTGATTATTCATTGCAGTTATTAATTATGCTTTTCTCTGTTTATTCCCTCACTTCTAATTTGTGTCCTTTCTAATCGAATCATCATAAATCATCTTAGAATCATGCTTTAAAAGAACACAGTTTAGCTCCATTTCTGTGCACTGTGGATCTTTGAAGCATTGAATTTTGTATGCTCTGGACAGTTTTCTTTGACCTCCCGATTTGGGGTCACGCTTCAGATAGCTGAGGATGTCAGCTACATGATATCTGGGTATGTAAGCTACTTTGGGTTAGCAAATGGATGTTTTGTTGACACTGGTAAATGAATTCAATGTTATAATAACCCTTGTTTCAGCGGTGGGTTTTGAGGTCTCCAGACTATACAAGTGGCCCAAGGATTCAGGGAATTTGTAATCCCACTGAAATTGTGTGCAAATTTTGGGTATGTGCTTTTTTCTGGAGAGCGTATTCATAGCTTTTATTTACTATTCAAATGGGTTCCTGACATCTGAAGGGTTAGAACCTCTGATAAAACATTTGGAAGTCTGACATTAGAGAGCCTAGAGATTTGAATCCTAGATGTAACCTCCCAACAAGGCTGGAATCTTCTGAGGAAGCTGGAAAGCCTTGAACCCCCTTGACTTTATTTCATTATCTATGGAAGTGTTTGTCAGAGGGATATTATAGGGGAAAGCATCTCTACTTACAATAAGCATTATTGCAAGTAAGTATTCCCATACACCAACTCTAATTTGAAATCGTATCTGTGAAAATGTGTTCAACCTTCCTAGTTGAGTTGAATATGCTTCCACTTAGAATCCTAACCAGTTTCCTTAGTGCTGCTACCGGGAGACAATTCTCTGGCATGTCTTGTGACCACTTTATTCCTATCTTTTCAAAGATGCTTCTATAGTGAACAGCCTTAGAAGATAATGAATCCTGATAGAAAAGAGGACAGGTTTATTTATTGTTTAGTATAATAAAGATAATGTCTCCCTCTGGGGCTAATTTTGGACAGATTTGTTTGCAGTCTATTTTAAAAAATTGGGGTTCCCTAAGCTTAGGATTCCTCAGCTGTGAAACAAACCCACTGAGTTTGCCACCTCAGCCCCTGTGGGATGTGGGAGGCAAGGGGATGGATGCAGACATGAAGCTCGTGCTGCTTGCTGTGCTGTGAGTAATACAGTCCTCTGTCTCTGACCCGGGAGTATCCTGTCTTTTGCAGCATCCATGAAACTGGCAGTCTAACTTGTTAGCTTGCAAGTAAAATAAAATCTCAGACCCTTCAGTTCTTCACAGCACTGTTACAAAGCCTGTAATACATTTTAAAATACTTCAGGATAGACAGAGTGAGATGTATGCATCAGTTAGGGGAGGTCACAACTCAGATGCATGCTCCAGAGTGGATTCTCAAGACTTCGAGTCCAAGTGTCCCATTATCCATATCTCAACCAACACCAGAAGCTTTACTATTAGTAGAACAATAGTCAGAAATGGATTTTTTTTTTTTTTGGTGAGAAAGATTAGCCCCGAGCTAATGTCTGTTACCAATCTTCCTCTTTTTGCTGAGGAAGATTGGTCCTGAGCTAACATTTGTGCCCATCTTCCTCGATTTTTTGTGGGTTGCCACCACAGCGTGGCTTGATGAGTGGTACATAGGTCTGCGGCCAGGATCCGAACCCACAAACCCCAGGCCACCAAAGTGGAGCACATGAACTTCACCACCACACCACCAGGCTGGCCCCCAGAAATGGATTTTTGTTGGTGGAATTAGCGTCTTATTAATTAGCATGATGAATGTTAAAAATGGGCCCTCACTGGTGAAATTAAAGGTATTCAAGATTGTGGATTGGCTGAAAGAGTTAGAGATGCTCCCTATCTTTGCTTGAAAGGATTTAAGCATCCATCCAGGCATATAGCCATTGTTCTAAGCCCGAGTGATGTTCAAAAGATTTAACAACCAATATGTCATAGGCCATCACCAGTCTGAACTAAAACAAATACTGGCCCCAGTGCTGCAGCAGGCTCTGGAGGGGCCCTGCTCTGCCAAGCGCTAACTCTTTGGTTTCTGGGACATGACGCTAGGATTCTCTAGGGTTCTCAGGGGAGGGAAGGGACAATAGGACGTTTGGGGAACTTGGGGCAGTGGCTGTTCACCAACCAGTACAGAAGTACATATTTTAGTATTTTTACAACCAGTACAGCTTTACTGAAGCATTCCGGCGGTGCCCGTTCTGTCCTTAAGAATGGCAGCCAAGGCTTGATCATTCCTAAATGGCTCAGTTTCTCGTCTTTGGTTTGGAGGATTTCTGGTTGTTTGTTGCCAAAGGGAACAGAATCCTGCCCTGGAAGCTTGCTGCATTTGCCTCCAGTGGTTCTTTCATGCAAGGTGGTAGTCCAAACACTTAAAAAGATAGAGAGTTAGAATTTAATTAGCTCCGAGAGCCGGTTGATGAGCTAGTTTGTGCCTGATTTTTGATAACTGTTTGTTTAATAAACATCTATATGTGTAGCAGGATTTGGTCTGAGAGTTGCTTTCATTACAACTCAGAAATGAGGTTGTAGGAGAGTAGCTACCCTATCATCCTTCACACTCTTTCAGTGGGTATTGTCATTTACCAGAGTTTCAAGGTTGTGCTTGACCAAATTGGATTAGGTTTGTTCCCAAGAGCTACCTTACAAGCAAGGAGGGATCATTCAGGAAACCTCTTGGACTGAGGGCAGCTAACCAAGATCAAAGTAGCACTTGCTGCAGCCCATTTCCATTTAACTAGATACAGAGTATATTCAGAGGCTGCTCAGTGGCTGATAGAAGTGTGAGGGGTACAAGCGGGGGAGGGTAGATAAAATGCCATCAGGATGGAACGCAGCATCTTCACGCGGGTTTGGCGGGAAATTGGCTGCAGCCACTGATCGCACTGGGAGCAGCCGTTAGAGATAGTGCGGGTTCCTTCACACTCTCCTCGGGGCCGTCCATGAGTCAAACGAGCTGAAGTTCAGGTAGTTCCAGCCTTTAGACAGAAACTAAAGGATAATCTTTACTGCCATACACTGAATAAAGCCTCCCTGGTTATCTGAGCCACCCCCACATGGAGATCGGATTCTGTGTCCATTCACAGCATGAACACAAAGGCCACCAGCATACATCTTGTGTTTAGAGCCAATGTGCGTGCCTTATCATCTCAACAGTGGCGTTACCTCTAGTGAAACTTCTAGGATGGATTCGGTGCTAAGGGACAAGGAGTAATAACACTGTGTTAGCAGAGACTCAGCTGGTCACACAGGACAAAGGGTAAACCATTTCTTTATGTGTAAATGGTGCAAATGTGTTATAGTAACAAAACTGGCCACAGGGCCAACAGGACAGAGGTCCGTTTGATTGGTGTGATCATAAGAATTCAGGTGCTGCTCCACTCATCCTACTTTTCTGACACTTCAACTGAAATTTAATTACGTTTCTGGCGGCATATTCCGGAGGGTATTTTTATTTCTCTTGCCATTCCTTTGTGTTGCCAGAATACTGTGCAGGCAAAGCATCGTTGCCACCCTTTCCGTGGCTATGTGCTGGGATTCAGGATGGGATGATGCAGGGCCATGATTCAGTGTAGAGTTTGGGAGGAAGGATCCTGGATGGATCTGATGTGAAGGAGAAACAGGTTTGGTACGAAAGGGAAAATCATTGGGAGCCTGGGTGTGAGCAGAAGTGAAGAAGCATTGGTTCCTGTGCAGCCACACCCAGCAAAATCACCTGGACATCTAGTCCTTAGATCCTCCATTTTCTCTGAGTCACCCATCTCTACTCTGTTTTCTACCCCACAGAACACTGCTCCTTTTTTGTTAAATTGTGGTAAAATACATATAATGTAAAATTTATCATTTTAACTATTTTTAAGTGTACAATTTAATGGCATTAACTACATTCATAATGTTATGCAAACATCACCACTATGTATTTCCAGAACTTTTTCATTACCCTAAGTAGCATCTGTACCCATTAAACAGTAACTCCCCATTATCCGCAACCCCCGTCCCTGATATCCACTATTCTACTTTCGGTCTCTATGAATTTGCCTATTCCAGGTACCTCATGTAAGTGGGACCATACAGTATTTGTCCTTTTGTGTCTTGGTTTATTTCATTTAGCATAATGCCTTAAAGGTTCATCCACGTTGTAGCACGTGTCAGGATTTCATTTCTCTTTATGGCTGAATAACATTCCATTATATGGAAAACCACATTTTGTTTATCCATTCATCTAATCCTGCTCATTTTTCATCTAGAGCTGTTTTCACATTAGTGACTTACTTATATTGACATGAAGTACATATGTCCAAATGTACTGGTTTGTTAGTTAAAAAGGTTGCTGGTTTATTTTTTTTTCCCCACAACTTTATGATTATTTGCTTTGGCTATGTGAAATTAACTTTAAAAGTGCAAGCAGGTAATTATGAGGTATGCGTACTTATTACCCAAATAGTCAGGACTAGATTTTTGGTTTAAAATAACCTAGCCTCAGCACCCTGCTTTAGATGGGGAACTGGGAAATTTTAAATTATAAACAAAGAGAAAGACTCTCCTATGGAGGAGAATACATTCAAGAGATCTGGGAAAGCCACTTTAGTCTCGTAGGCCACTGTATCCTCATCAGTGAAATACAGGAGGTGACCTAGATCAAGGGTCAACAAACTATGGGACAAATCGGTGCTGCCTGTTTTTTAAATAAAGTTTTATTGGAACACAGCCATGCTCCTGTGTTTACTCAGTGTCTATGGCTGCTTTTAACCTAAAATATTTACTCTCTGGCCCTTTTCAGAAAAAAAGTTGCCAACCCTTGCATAGATGATCCTTCTCCAGTGTCCTTCGGGCTCCAAAATCTGTGATTCTGTGATGTGATAGGTGGCAAGAGGAGGGGTGAGGAAAGGATAAAGTCAAAAGTACACAGAAACGGAGTGCGATGCACTGGTTCTTGACAAGGCTTGAAGGTAGAAAAGCCTCTGTCCTGTCAGGTTTAATCCCCTTCCTGTAATCCCTGACTCCACATTCCTCCTGCCTTCCTATCTTGCTACAAGGGCCCACAGTTGGAGCTGCCTGGGGATGACTGACTGCACGTTAAAATCCCGTGGTCTTTCTCTTATGGAGCACATGCTTTGCTTGTGTAAAACCCTTCTATGTATCAGCTGGAAAAAACCCTTTCCTTCAGTGGGAAATGTTTCCACCTGGAGTATTTTGCCACTTTATCTTGCTGGGCCGGAGAAAATGTGTGGACGAAAATGGGCCCACTGTGCCCTCATGCTGCCCTGGTCCTCTGCTCCACGCATTCTGGAAAAGATGGAGTCCATGCTCTGTTTCCTCGCCACCTGGGCACACCTGTCCTGCACACATATTCTCCTCACTTACTGTTTCACACTATTTTATGATTAATGCTAGAATGCCCTCTTTATTAGGTGGATTTAATTTGTAGGCTATTTGCTTCATTGTCTGTAGTTGGCTATGGTTGGTGGGAATGGGATGAGGTTCTGTGTTAGACGGGATGTGACCAGAGGGCAGGGTCCTCCTCAGTTATGTCACTGTGTGCTGGGCTCAGCAGAGCTACATGTGCAAATAGAGTGGAAGAGGGTGAATGAATATTTTCATGAGGAAAATTATAGAATAACAGTTGCCATTATGCAGGTTTCTTATTTCGTGTGCCATATAGTACCAACATATTTATTGAGTTCTTGCTCTTTATACTTCGAAGAATAGAAGTCTGCCACTGATTTTATATATGTGTGTGTGTATATATATATACATATGTGTGTATAGTTAAATTTTTATATTTGTTTAATTTTGATTTTGAAATGCTTTCAGATTTATAGAAAAGTTGCAAAAATAGTACAAAGGGTTCTCATATACTCTTCACCCAGATTCTCTTAATGTTAAATTTTGTCATATTTGCTTTGTCATTCCTTAAAATAACATTCTTTTGGGGCCGGCCCGGTGGCATAGCAGTTAAATTCGCGCTCCGCTTCAGCGACCCGGGGTTTCGCAGGTTCGGATCCCGGGCATGGACAGAAGCACCACTTGTCAGCCATGCTGTGGCAGCGTCCCATATAAAGTAGAGGAAGATGGGCACAGATGTTGGCCCAGGGCCAGTCTTCCTCAGCAAAAAAGAGGAGGATGGGCAATGGATGTTAGCTCAGGGCTGATCTTCCTCACACACACACACACAAAATAACATTCTTTTACATAGCAGTACAATTACCAAAATCAGGAAATTATCATTGATACAATACTTTCATCTAATCTACAGACCCCACATTGATATATTTTAAGTATAAAATTAGGCATGAGAGACATGGCATTTATTTGTTTTTCTTGTACTGGCTATTACTCATTCAGGACTTTATTTCTGCTTTATGGTTTTCCATTTGCAGAAAATAACAAACACAAGGTGGTATTTAAAATCTCCAGATGCTCAAAATTAAAAAAAAAAAAAAATGTCCAAACCTACACTCTCATGTTAGAACTAATTAAGATTTTAGGAAAGAAAGCGTTAATAGTACTAGTAATGTTACCCAACCAAGTGGATTCGCCTCCTGGCGGGTTAAATAAGGCTCTACACCAGTGATAGTTATCTCACAAATAAAGTGTATTTGCAGCAAATAGGAGGCCCTGAAGAATCATTTTCAAAGTCATGATGTCCCCGAACAAAGGGAAGCAGGGACCTTTATTTCCGATGGGGCATGAGTATTCAAAAGGGAGAGGCAGGTATTCGCTTGTGCAGGCTCAGTTGGATAACATGCTTCCACAGACTCTGCAGGCTACAGTGATGAGGCCAAAGCTCCTCCTGGAGAGATCTTAGCATTAGAGGTAAAGCACAGGTCATGGGCGTAGCTCTTGTGGTGAGGCTTGGTCTGGTTCAGCGTGGTTGGTAGTTGTGTCTCCTTAACATAACAAAAAGGGAAAAAACAATTTGGAAAAACAGTTAAATGCTTCCAAACTCACCCTTGAGTTCCTCAGGGGCACCTCGTCAGTGACAGTAATAATAATAAATAGCATCATCTTTTCTCCCTGATGTACTACTGAATCCAATGTCAAGTCCAGCTACAGTCCTGGGTGTCCCCCCTTTCACGAATCTGAGCAGCCGTGCAAGTGTCAGACCTCGGACAGGTACTTTCTGGTAAATCCCTAGCACTGTCCTTGGGGAATAGTAAATAGTACTTCGGTGAAACTCTTTTTTTCCCTCAGCTCCTCATCCTAAAGGTGGAGCTGAAACATTTCTATGGGGGCAAGAAAGAAACAACAGAGCAAATTAAAATTATGGCTCTTTAGCAAAATTTTTGTGGGAATCCAGAAGAGATGTTTATACCACTGAATAGAATAGAATTAATTTGTAATTCAGGAAGGTCTTTTCCCCTCCGATCTGAGCCCATGTAACATGCACCATATTTGAGGATAGTGCTTGCCCAGCGGTCACTGCCCTTCATGAACTCCTCTGTGTAGCCCGCTCCTCACTCCTGCTCCACTACAGAGTGAGTGAAGCTGTCCTGGATAAAATTTACAAGCCTGATCTATATTTTCCTATCAAAATTCACGGTAGCATATCTCCTTAGACATACTGCTGTTATGAGCTCTTTGCAGATACACATCTTGTCTTTTCCAGAGAGTAAATCCCTGCTGCCTGTGACATGCATGGTGGTTATGGAGAATACTTACCAATTCCAATTTGCTTGAGTGTGTGTATCCTTACTGATGGACACGTCCGCATTTTATATTCTGATTCCATACATCCTGGTTACCTCTGTGGAGAGAGTAGGGCAATAAAGAAGGTAGGGGGGACTTTTAAGAAATTTCTTGCCTCTTTTTTGCTGAAGTGGCTCCAGTGCTCCAAGCTAGAACATCATACACTGAGACATACTGTGTGTTTTGGGGAAAAGGTATCATTTAACTCCCAGGAGAGTTCAAATCCTGCTGTTCAGTCTCCTAAACCTTGGAATGAAGGGGCAGGAGAGTAGAAAGAGATAGTCAGGCTAGTTCATTCGAGTCAGGAGCTGCAGTTCCTGAGGAGAAATGCTGGGCCCGTCCACTGTGGTCCAGCTCTGGAAACTTAAGAGGCATGAAGATGGCCAACCCTTGCTGAGACATTCTGTACACAGACTTGGTGCTTAGGACTTGGGGGGTTCTACCGTTACACATACCTCTGCACTATCTACTCTTTCAGGAAGTGCTACTACTGCCCTGGGGGTGGAGTGGGGACATTCCTGAGATCTGCTTGAGGACAGCACCCCCTGGAGCACTTCCCTAGGGGTACACAGAGTACAAAATGAGTGGGGCCCTGAAGCTGTGTACAGGACAGCCCTGATAAGCAATGTGAGTTTTTACCTCCAGTAATAGACAGACAGAAACCAGCAAAGGAGCTTGAAAAAAGAGCCACTCCTCACAAACTTTCTTCCCTCAGTCATTTTATTTCTACAGTTTTTGCCCAACCAAGTCTGAGTATTCTCCTTTTTTTCAGACACATGAGGTATCATTTTAACTACTTGTTCCATTAAAAGTTTAAATTAAAGCTTTTGTATATTTTAGGTCAAAGGTTTAAAACATGTTTCTTTTTTACTAGTGACACCTTTGTTCAGTAACTTCACAAAAGAACAAATGGAATTGGTCCCATGACAAATTCTTTTTTTTCTTGGTTTTCATGCATATGCAAACAAGATTGTCTTGAATATGAAGAAGCATGAAGGAATTTATTCAAGAGGAGAAAGACCTATCAAACTTTTGTCCATGGTATTTAAGAGTACAAAAGTTTTTCTCTCTGCCCTGATCCTTCCACCTTTCTGTCTTTATTATTTATACAGCAAAAAGGATGAAATCTAATATTCCTGCTGCTTCTCTACACAAACTGGATCAGAAGTGGCCACCTCAAAATGTCTATTTTCTCTGAAGAAGGCTTTGACCTCCCCCCCCACCCCAACTGTCTAAAGGCATTTGGGATGGAAGGCCTGTCCCTGGGACGGGCCATCACCTTGGATGACTCCGGGTATCGGGTATCGATAGACTGGGAGGGTCTTTGCTACGCCCATTCCTACCAAAGTTCTGTTTTACCAAATATTTACATTTGTAAGGGAAATCTCCATTTGTAAAGCTGTCTCCTTCTCTGTACTGGGAAGAGAGGAGTATGACCTCATTTCTAGAAACTTGTCAGTGTGGAAGGCCAGGCCTTAAATCTGCATAATAACCTCACTGTGCTTTTCTGGTAATCTCCCATGGCTGACCCAACCCCCAATATCCTCGTTTGTCTATTTAAGAGGAGAACCTCCACCATTTTGGAGAGAGATACTCAGTTTCCCCGGGTTTCTCCCAGGTGCACATGTTATAAAGCTTTGTTTGATTTTCTCCTGCTATTTGGCCTCATGTCAATTTAATTTGTAGCCCAGCCAGCAAGGACCCAGAGTGGGTAGAGAATGCTCTTTCTCCCCTTCAATATCTTAATATGTTGGAAATTTAAGGATATCACAGATGAAAGATATTCGGCTTTGATAGATGAAGTCAGTTGGCTTATTATATCTGGACTCGGGCACTTGTGGCCACAAGGCTGGGAACTCAGCAGTGACCTTGTGAGGAGAGAGGTAAGCTGGGAACCGATGGGGCTCTGGTTCAAATGCAGATCACAGGAAGGCCAGGTACACATGGAGGTTTGTGTTAGAGGCACCAGTCAGAGGGCAGGACTACCGAGTCACCACGTTTTGTGCTGTGCTTAACAGAGCAACACCGCACACAGTCTCTGGGCAGGAGTGAGGATGGCGTGGCAGCTCCTGCCAAACTGCTGATGGCCTAAGAGGGGAGCTAGATTGTGCCTAGGACCTGAAGTCCTTCATCAGCTCGGCTCAGAGTCAGGGGTGGCTCAAAAACACCCAGTTGAGAGGGCTTGTCCTTAGCTAGGTTCTCAGCCAGGAAGAATCAGTTGTCTGAATTCATCAAGCAAGTTTATTGGACCCCACCTCCCCACATCCTCTAGAGGGGATGGGGCTGCCAAGAGGGTGCCAGTTTGGTTCCATTGGCTCAGAGATTGGGGGTACAAGTCTGCAAGATGCAGGCCTTTAATATCTAGAACCACGCAAGGTGGACACAGGGATGTGGAGTCTTCTAAGAAGACTGGTAAATTCAAAGGGGGAAAATATATTTCTTTTTGGCGTATAAGTTCTAACAAAGGCAAGTACTATCTAACAAATGGGAAAAATACATTTGATATAGATCTTCCTAATACGTTATCTGAGCACAGGAAAAAGTTCTGGAATCAGTTTGACCCAAGTTCAAGTTCAAGCTTCACCATTTATTTGAGGTATTGGGCAAGATACTTATTTTGCATGTAACTCAGTATCTTCATTCTCAAAATGAGAATAATGTTGGGAAACTATAAGCAGATTTGCATCTCCAATTTCCTAAAAGCATCGTAGGCAAGAATGATTAAATGAGATCCCACTTCTAAACTGTTCAGCAGCTGACTCACAGTCTGTATGTGATAGCTATTAGAGAATTATTAATTTCAGATTTCTGTTGTCAGCACGACTGTCTGATATCCATTCACACCGTGAACGGGTGTGATTGTCTGCTGTGGTCCAGGCATCATCTTGAGCACTGGGATCCAGAAGTGAAGCAGGCAGACACAGTGACACATAGTAGGCTCTGAAACATTGATCAAATAGGCGAATGAAAAGGCAGAGGTTAAATTGCAATGTCCTCAAAAGATGAAGCGATCAGTGGAATTCCATTGTTATTTGTCGTAAGGCTAGGTTCTTTGTACCTTTTCTTCTGTCTCTGTTACTAACAAAAGCTGCACCAAAAACTAATTTGAGCCGCCCTGAAAAATCAGCCACACCTCTCCCCACCAATCTCCTCTCTGGGGCTGCCCTGGATTGCCACCACCGCATCTTCTTCCATTGACTGGGCAGGCAGCTGTGGTTTGCTGCTTTCTGTCCCATTAACCTCTATTTTATCTGTCAAGAATAGTATTCCCCATTGTTGAAAGCAGCAATTTGCCAACCAAGCGAGCTTGGAGTCTTGTGTGATGGAGCATTACAGAGAGCAAAAGGGAAAGTTTAAACAGATTTGCTTCTCTAATTTCCTGAAAGGATCACAGACAAAACTTGCCCTCTGGTAAAATGCTTTCTGTTTGCATTATAATAACAAGCACTTATGGCCATGACGGGGGAGAGAGAGGCCATGGAAGACAGGCCCTGCATTTCCTGGTTTCATTTAGTTCCCTTGCCACTTCTGGACTACCATGCTGTTTAAAACATATAAACTTAAACATCTGCTCCTTCCTAATAGCCTAATGTACTCGAAAAGCCTTTTTTCTCCTATTACTGTCAAACATGGTTCTAATTTATTATTATTGAGCACGTGAGTTTTAACAATGTAATCATGCTCAGAGAGAAAAAAATCTACTTTTTATTTTCCTCTGGAGAAGTTCAAGGTACAGTGTCCAGTCTGCATTGGAAAATCCATAGTCTTGTTCTCTGTTGTGTCTCCAGCTCCTGTAACATTGCAACACGTGCAGTAGGTGCTCAGGATTTGTTGATGAATGTCGAATACTTCACATTTCTATCCAACAGTACAGATGAAAATTCTGAAGAGGAAGTTTTAAGCTTCACTCTCTCAAACTCTAGAGGTGGTCACACCTGTCGACGCAAAATAACCAATAACCATTCTATAGATAAGAGAAATAAATTGAGTCTACTTGAGCCAAAGTGAGGATTATAACCCGGGAAGGCCTTAGAAAGCGTTCTGGAGAAGCATGGTCTTCAGTACAGTCTTATAGCTTTTTAGAGCAAAGAACGTACATTAAACACACCCAGGATACGTTTTCATCAAAATCTCAAAGAGATATTCAGTTGCAAATTTGCAGTTCAACATGACTGTGATGTCTGGAAAGGGACTAATCCCGGTGTTACCAATAGAGCGAAGGAAGTATGCGTTCTTATCTTAAGAGAGGGTATTCTTTAATGGTTAAGCAGATGTGCAATGTATGTTTGATAGGCCATAAGTCAGGCTTTTTAGTTCAAGCTGAATCAGTTTCAAACCCGAATAGTTACCCCATAAACCTCAATATGCAAGAATCTCTCGTCACACCCAACCCCATCTCTCGCTTACACCCAAGTGGCATCCATCTCTGACTTGAGCAATCCTTTAACAAGACCCAAATCCGCCTATGTTTCTCCATTACATTTCCCATCCCTCTAGTGAAAGTACAGTCTTTCCTGGCTTCCCACAGTCACGCTTGGCTAGCTCCTGCTCATCTGCCAGGTCTCAGCTTAAATTCCACTTCTAATTTAACACTCTCCTTCACTGACTACCCTATATAAGAACCCTTGTGATTTGCTGTCGTAGCATCCTGAATTTTATTTCTTCAATGCATATATCACAATTATCATTACATAATTATCTGAATAATTATTGTTTAATACTTACTTCCTTGACTAGACAATAGCTCCTTGATAGCAGGGACTGTATCTAACTTGCTCCCAACTAGATCCCCATCACCCAGTGATTCCTAGTTGGATTGGGCACTTAATAAATATTTGTTGAATCAATGAATGGATTGAGGAAGAGAGGAAGGGATGGAGGGAGAAAGGGAGGGACGGAGGGAGAGAGGGAGGAAAGGAATCAAGAATCAGGGGTTGGATGATTTAGTGTTTCTTTAGATTTGTCTAAATCCTCTTGACATGTCTTGATCTTATTCGACTGATCTTGACCATTTCTTGCTTCTCAAAAGATGTGTGTGTGTGTGGTGTATGCGTTTGTATATTTTTTTGAGGCTAGTTTGATGGGCTGGCTATATTTCCATATAATACAAAATACCAGAGTAAATCCATATTGATTTAATAATTGTTTATTTTATGAATTTCTCAGTAAATGAAAGTCTTCATACCTGAAATAGAGGAATATTTTTCTTTTAAATCACACTAAACATTAGTTGCTTATTTTGGATCTTAGCCAATTGTTGATTTTAAACCACAAAATGTATAAATCACACACAAAAACTTGCACATGTGTGTAATTAATGACAATATTTGTGACATCCTCAAACATTTTCTTCTACAATGGTACACTTTTTAAGTACCATTATTTAGTATCATTTTCATATGATTAACAATTAGTCTGATAAGTTGACTACATGTTTATGACACAAACAAGAAAGGCTCTGGAAACATAAGAATTATTAGAAATGACACATACACACTTTAACAAGACAAGGAGTTGGATTTGCCCAGGAAGATGGTAGTGGAGGGAGAGGGTGAGACAGCTGGTGCTGAAGGTGCTCTCCTGGCTCTGGGTCTTTCGGGGATGACAGGGCTGGGTGGGTGGGGTGGTTAAGCCTCTGACAACTGAAGAAACTTCACAGACCCATATTATGACAAAGAAAGACTTTGTTCATTTGCTCTTATATTAAATCGGGTTCCCCAGAGTAGATTCTGAGGGTTCAAGTGATCAAGGCAATGGGCCAAGGAGAAACCAGTAAGGCAGTGAGAAAGCGGGGTAGTGAAGGAGCAAACAGCAAGCAAGGGTGCACTTTTAGGTGAGGTCCCAGCTTCAGCCTGAACTCGCAGCAGTTCTGGAACATTCATTACACTGCCGAGTTTGTCCCACCTGGAGGCAAGAAAGCAGGCTTTCATACTCCTGCACCAGTCCATCATTGGTTACAGGTCATGCCGGGGCACTTCAGCTTTCTGAGAGTTGAGGCAAAGTGGCTCCATGCTCATGGGTCCTCTGAAGAGGGTTGCAGGTGTCAGCCGTTAGGAGCAAAGCACAATCAGAAGCTGAGGGATGAGAGCCCAGAACCAGCAAAGGGATCCAAAGGAATTGGGCGGATCATCTACACCATCTGCTACAGCAAACCTGCCAGTTAAGAGCCCCAGTTAAAGTTTAAATTTCTGCTGTTTTATTGAATTCCCTGGAGAAAAAAAACAATTATACTCTCTCTCCTGGGTCCTTGATAGTCAATCCTTTAGTAGCTTTTATTCATCTTTATTTCACACACGTGGCTACTGTCACATATATACTATTCTCAAATAATTAGCCTCACCAACTACTATTTCTTGAGTCAGTGTCCAGTAATTAATATAGAATTATATACTCTGCTTTTCATGTTAGGTCATGGAACTGTGTGTCGGTCAATACCTTGTTATTAATGAACTATTGGTTGCGTTCTATGTTATGAGCCCTGTGCTGAATGGATCACAAATTTCGCTGACTTTTTGAAAGGTTCTAAACCACTTGTGCCATCTCTTAGCTCCCCATTAATTCTGCCTCCTGGATTTATTTAATCCAACTAAAGAATAATTCAAAATGGAGATTAATCCCAAGATTCACAGCCACATTAGCCTGCGGTGATCAGCAAATCTGGTCCATGAAGGAGACTCTGTTACCTTTGAAAAATGCTTATCTATCAGTATTGATGGAGATCATTGTACCAGTGAGACCTACCCTGAGGTGGAGATGTGATCTTTCAGGATCTATTATCCCATTAAATAGAACACGCTCTGTATGAGTCTGTAAATGCATAGCTGGTTTGGAAACTTCTCTCCAAAAATCCTGTGGAAAATAGAACTAGAGTTACTCTTAAAATAAAATACCAGATTTACTCTGGTTTTCAGGGACTGGCTAGCTCCTACTTTGCTTCCTTTTTTTGTTTGTTTTTCTTTTAGCTTGCCTTTCATTCACCATTTATTTACTGAATGCCTACTAGGAGCCTGGCACTAGTTGGAGGGGTACAATGGGGAACAAAATATACAAAGGTCTCCCCTAATTGAAGCTTTCATTCTAGTGAGAGACACTGAAATTACACACACACACAGCCCACAGACACACAGTATTTACAAACCATGGTTAAGTGCTACAAAGGTTATAAAGTGAGGTGAAGGGATAGAGTGACTTTGATGAGGGGGGTGGGAGGTATCTTTACAGAGGTGCCATTTGAGAAGGAGCCACCTCTCTAAGGATCTGGAAGAAGAACCTTCTGGGTGGAAGGAATACTGAGTGTGAAGCACCCAAGGCAGCAATAAGCCTGATGTGGTCCAGGGAAGGAAGTCAGTGTAGCCAGAAAGAAGAGGGAAGGTGGTCATGAGGTCTGAGAGGTAGGCGGATACCTACTCATTCAAGGCCTTATAGGCCATTGGAAGGAGATTGGAATTTTGAGAATTCATTAGAGGATTTTTAAGTAAGAGAGTGACTTAACATGATTTTTTTTTAAAGATAGCTGCCTACTTTGTTGGTGGTGATAGAAGCAGGGACACAGGAAAGCAATGACAGCAGGTAAGACTGCTTGGGGCTGCTGCAGGTGTCTGAGAAGTGGGAATACACAGGATATGTTTTGGAGAGAGAGGTAAAGGACTTGCCTCTTACTAAGAATAAGTCCTTGGGCAGGTGATTGAATTTTCCTTGGCCTTAGTTTTCCCATCTGAATGATGGGGATGATACTCATGTACCTACCACATTATGTTCTTATGAGGATTAAATGCATTAGTATTAACACCATGTAAATTATGCTTTTCTAACAATTCGGAGCAAAACAGTAATCAATACATAAATCAATCAATAAATTGCTGTTTTTAACTTGTTGTTATTGGATGTGGAAAGCGAGAAGTCAAGGATGACAGCTAGGTTGAGCCCTGAACAAAATAGCCCATTGTCTGTGTGCATAGGTAATGTCCTAGAGTACTTTGGAGATGTGGAGGCATCTAATTTGATCTAATTTTCCCACCGTTGACTGACAAGTTGATGACTCATTTAACTTTGCCTCACCTCACCTTCTTATCTGTAAATAGGGCACATGCCAACTACCCCTCCAGTAAATTTCAGTGAAGAGATGAAGTCAAATTGCATGCTATATCTAACAGTCTTTGTATTTTTCAATAGAGAAGTTATTAATGAACAAGATAAAAATAAATGATTTGTAAAAAAAGGGATATGGTTTTCAATCTATAGTTTATATGTTCAATGACTGTGAAATCCAAGCATCTTGGTGTATGTGTTTGGGTCTAATGTAATGTGTAAACAAGAACAAAAGGAAAAGGGGGAAAATTGTTGTTGGAGCATTTTCCGATCAGATCACAAGATTAAAAGTGGGATTAGAATTGGAGCAGAAAAGACAATGTTCAGTGAGAGAGATAGAAACCTTCCTAACTGTGCATGCAAAAAGAACAGCTTGGATGCTGTCAGAAAAAAAAAAAAAAAGGATTAATGAATGCGGAAACCCATTCCGCTAACTCAGATAGGATCTTTTGGGTCAATGACTTCTTATTCTCAGAACCTGAGACCCAGGTTTGAATTCTGGCTCTGAAGGGCGTCTTGGTTGCTTCAAAGTTTTGGCAGTTACAGATAAAGCTGTGCTAAACATTGTGTGCAGATTTTTGTGTGGACATAATTTTCAGCTCATTTTGGTAAATACCAAAGAGTGCAATTGCTGGATTGTATGGTAAAAGTATGTTCAGTTTTGTAAGAAACTGCCAAACTGTTTTCCAAAGTGACTATAACATTTTGCATTTTCACCACCAATGTATGAGAGTTCCTGTTGCTCCACATCCTCGTCAGCATTTGGTGGTGTCAGTGTTCCAGATTTTGGCCATTTCTGGTGGGTGTGTAGTGGTATCTCATTCTTATTTTAATTTGCATTTCCTTGATGACATATGATATGCAGCATCTTTTCACATACTTACTTGCCATCTGTATATCTCCTTTGTGAGGTGTCTGTTAAGGTCTTTGGCCCATTTTTCCATGAGGTTGTTTGTTTTCTTATTAAGCTTTGAGTTCTTTATATATTTTGGATAACAGCCTTTTAGTAGACATGTCTTCTGCAAATATTTTCTCCCAGTCTGTGGCTTATCTTCTCATTCTCTTGACACTGTCTTTCAGTTTTTAAATGTAATGAAGTCTAGCTTATCCATTAGTTCTTTCATGGATTGTGCCTTTGTTGCTGTATCTGGAGTCATCACCATACCCAAGGTCATCTAGGGATTCTCTTAAGTTATCGTCTAGGAGTTTTATAGTTTTATGTTTAGGTCTATGATCCATTTTAAGTTAATTTTTGTGAACATTGTAGGGTCTGTGTCTAGTTTCTTTTTTTTTTTTTCACGTGAATGTCCAGTTGTTCCAGCACCATTTGTTAAAGAGACTCTCTTTGCTGCCTTTCCTCTTTTGTCAAAGATCAGTTGACTATATCTATGGGGATCTATTTCTGGGCTCTCTATTCTGTTCTATTGATCTATCTATCTATTCTTTCACCAACACCACAGTCTTGATTACTGGCAATTTATAGTAAGTCTTGACATCAAGTGGTGTCAGTCCTCTAACTTTGTTCTTCTCCGTCAGTATTGTGTTGGTTATTCTGGGTCTTTTCCTTTCCATATAAACTTTAGAATCAATTTGTCAATATCCACAAAATAACTTGCTGGGATTTTGATTGGGATTGCATTGAGTCTATAGATCAAATCGGGAGGAACTGACTTCTTGACAATATTGAGTCTTCCTATCCATGAACATGGGATATCTCTCCCTTTGTTTAGTTTTTTTATTTTGATCATCAGAGTTTTGTAGTTTTCCTCATATAGATCCTGTATATATTTTGTTAGATTTATACTTAATTATTTCTTTTTGGGAGGTGATAATGTAAATGGTATTGTGTTTTTAATTTCAAATTCAACTTGTTCATTGCTAGTATATAAGAAGCAATTGATTTTGTATATTAACCTTGTATCCTGCAACCTTGCTATAATTGCTTATTAGTTCCAGGAGTTTTTTTCGTGGATTCTTTCACATTTTCTACATAGACAGTCATGTCATCTACAAACAAAGACAGTTTTATTTCTTCCTTCCCAATCTGTATATACCTTTTATTTCCTTTTCCTGCCTTCTTGCATTAGCTAAGACCTCCAGTATGATGTCGAAAAGGAGTGGTGAGAGGGGACATCCTTGCCTTGCACCTGATCTTAGTGGGAAAGTTTTCAGTTTCTCACCATTAAGTATGATATTAGCTGTAGGATTTTTATAGTATTCTTTATCAAATTGAGAAAGTTCTCCTCCATTCTTAGTTTACTGAGAGTTTTTATCATGAATGGATGTTGAATTTTGTCAAATACTTTTCTATTTGACAAATAGTATCTATTTATATGATCATGTGATTTTTTTTCTTTTTTAGTCTGTTGATGTAATGGATTATATTAATTGATTTTCGAATGTTGAACCAGAAAGGGATTGGTCTTAGTTTTCTTTTCTTATAAGGTCTTTGTCTGGCTTTGGTATGAGGGTAATGCTGGCCTCATAGAATGTCATTGGTTTCTGCTCTAATTCTTATTATTTCTTTTCTTCTGCTTCCTTCGAGTTTAATTTGCTCTTCTTTTTCTAGGTTTCTAAGGTGAAAACTTATATTACTGATTTTAGATCTTTTTTCTTTTCTAACATATGCATTCAATGCTATAAATTTCCCTCTCAGCACTGTTTTTGCTGTATCCCACAAATTTTGATAAGTTGTATTTTCATTTTCATTTAATTCAAATTATTTTTAAATTTCTCTTGAGATTTCTTCTTCGGCCCATGTGTTATTTAGAAGTGTGTTGTTTAATTCCACAAATTTTGGGATTTTTCCAGTCATCTTTCTGTTATTCATTTCCAGTTTAATTCCATTTTGAGCAGACATTGTATAATTTCTATTGTTTTAAATGCATTAAGGTGTGTTTTATGGCCCAGAATCTTGATGAATGTTTCCTCTGATCTTGAGAAGAATGTGTATTCTGCTGTTGTTGGATGAAGTCATCTGTAGACGTAAATAGATGTAGATGAATATGTCAGTTGATTGATGGTGTTGTTGAGTTCAACTACATCCTTACAAATTTTTTCTGCCTGTTGGATCTGTGCTTTCTAATAGAGGGCTGTTGGAGTCTCCGGCTATGATAGTGGATTCATCTATTTCTCCTTGAAGTCTGTCAGTTTTTGCCTCATGTAGTTTGATGCTCTGTTGTTAGGCACACACACATCAAAGATTATTGTGTCTTCTTGGAGAATTGACTTCTTTATCATAATGTAATGCTCTTTGTTATCCCTGATAACTTCTTGCTTTGAAGACTGTGCTCTTCGAAATTAGTATAGCTACTCCTGCTTTCTTTTACTAATTATATTTTTAGTATTGTGGGTGTGTTATTATTACTACTAATACTAATCCAACTCTGAGAGATTAGAATCCATTTGGACTCTTGTCATTATGTTCTTGTTTATATGATGCTTTAACTTAAAGGTGAGTGCTGACCCCAAGAGAATCTGGGAGTTTTTCTTCTCCAGTTCAAATGGTAGAATGTGAGTCATTTGGCAATTCCATGTAAATAGCAGTATTCACTTTAGTATTATCCTTCAAATGCATTTCTTCCTTAGAGTGGCCCTTTGCAGAAGGATTGTATCTATTTGGAATTTTTCCTAAGGTACGTCATTATGCATATGAGTTTGGGTGATTTAAATTAGAATTAATACCTTCATCTCTTCTATCCTGATTGCTGCCCTTCCTCCTTTTCTTCAGCTAGGGCTGTAGGCATTGGTGGAGGAGAATAGGTTTCTATCTTAGCTGTCAGGAGGTGTAGGAGTTGAGGTCCTTCTGAAAGGCACACAACCATTCTGGCTTTCTTCAGTCTCAAGATAGCTTTCAACACTTATTATCATTCCCTTTGATTAAATACACCACATTTCTAATGGGTATTTCAGTTTCACTTCTGTATACCTGAAAAACACACACTGGGAGAAATAGCAGAGCCTCCTGCAAAATCATCCTGATCTGTGCCTGCTTTCTCTCCCCTTCCTGTGTCCCTAGGTAAGTGTGAAATCGGCTGGGCCTACTACTGCACAGGAGCAGGTGCTGCTGCCGCCATGCTGCTGTGCACATGGCTGGCTTGCTTCTCTGGCAAGAAACAGAAGCAGTACCCATACTGACATGGAGCCACCGAGAGCAAACAGAGGAGAAGATGGGCCGAAGGGGCTTGGAGGTACCCAAGCATCCAGCTACTTTCAAAAGGTGGAATAGTGGTTCTAATCCATACAATGCTAATGAAGTGAAACCCACTGGAATCAGAAACGTTATATAATGTGGAATGGTTGTGCACGATTTGTGAAAGAAATGGGGAGCATGGAATGATAGAGCAAAATGGACCAAAGGCTAAAAATATTGCAGGGTGTTGGATGTTTCTATTCCACAGAGTATTGTTAATGTAGAACACAGACACACACAAAACAAATTTATATATGCAAACAAAGGTTTTTTGGTTTTTTTTTTTTTTTAAGATGAGGACTCAGAGAATCAAAGGGCTAGTAGAAACAGTATTATGTTGGGAAGCAGGGTAACCCGCAGATGTTCCCTGTAGGTCATGGCGCTTCTGGAAGCACACGAGCATATACAGACATACACATCCACACACATGCCCACGCACAAACATATAAATTGTTGCACAGACTGTATGAGAGGTTTAGCGGTGCATTACTCCTCTGTTTTCTTTTTAATATACATTTAAAACACAGTATTATCACTTTATAAAGCATACATTAAACCTAATAAATGGACCAATAAGCCACTTTATCAGTATTTTGTATATGCTGCATAAACTCTTTATGCCCTCAACATGTTTTCAGTGTTTATGCAGACCTTTATAGTTAAGCCTTTGTATTTCAATATTATTCAAAAATATGCAATATTTGTCTGAGTAGCTTCTGCTATGATATTCTTATGAAGTAAAGGGGCAAATTTCTGTCCAGTAGAGGAGAATTCAGTTGAAGATATGAGAGTGATGGGAGACATTTTCCAGTCATTAGATCTTGTTTTCTTTTGCCCATTATTGTACTGTGCTGTACCACATTTATTTCAATATTCATTTTGTAAAGAATAAAAAAGTGCTATTGTTTGTATTTGAAAAGCTCTGTGAATAAATTCTCTCTTTGATCAATAGCTAAATGAGTCATAGAGTGTTCATTCAGTTATTGGGTTTGCTTCTTTAATTTCCTAAATATAGCCTTTCAACTCCAACAGTCCTGTAAATTTCCCTTTCCTTTTAAGGCCTCTCATTAATTCACTTGATAATTATCCAACCAGGCATTGTCCTAGGCACATGAGGTGTCCAAGGTGAGTAAGACATAGAGCCTGCTTTCAACTGAAATTCTTTGCACCCAGAATTCTAACTTCCTGTTTGTTGCACTTCAATCATGATCAAATTCTTATGAGAGAATTTCAAGTCTATTTTGGATTAAGTTTGAGAATATGGGCAATATTCAGACATGGTTTAGGGCAACAAGAGCCGGGTCATGGCTCAAGAGGTGTCTGGGCCAACAGTCTCCTGGCTGATGACAGAGTCGTCACAAGCTGCCGGTGATTTGCTGCGCCTCCACTTTCTGCAATGTACTGCATTTCTTCAGTACTTCCGTGCCAGGGCAATGTCACACCACTCTCTTTCAGGGATCTCAGCCATCTGAGAAAGATTATCTCACACTCCTGCTCCCAGCGTAATGCCTTGACTAAAGAGAAATATTTGGACCCTTTCATGACCCCCTAACAGAATCAACTCAGGAGCAAAGATTGCATACTGGATAATGGATAGATTCTTTTATTAGGCAATGCTGAGTTATTGCATCAAATCCATAGAGTTTCAGTTTCACTTAGTTTCTAAATTCTATACTTTTCGTTTTTGGAAATTGAGTGTTCTGGCTACTTATAAATGTAACTATATTTTCTATTCTCTCTCTATATATTTATCAATTTAAGTTGAATATCTGAATATCACGCTTGCTCTGGTACTTTTAATCACCCAGGGTGAGGATTCATGCCGCCCTGGAACAATACAAGAATCCGGCCAATAAAATTCTGGACTTTCTGAGGCTTTGTTGCTATGGAAAAAGTCACTCTGCTCTCAAATGCTTAATTCATAATGTGCTGAATGTCATTTGATGCTGTTTCATTGTCCATTGAGCAGAGGCTTCTCCACTCTGTGGTTTCCTACGGAGAGGAGAAGATTGCACTTTATTTCCTCAATTAGCCCATCATTTTCATATATTGCTGGTGCTTTTCACATTTTTTTCACTTCACTTTCCTGTCAGAATAGTATTATGACTTCTTAGCTCCCATTATCAAGTTGGAGTTCTCCATGGAATTCATTAAGTTCTAATTTCTTGGACAGATTTAATGATGACATTGTGTTTTTATGTAATCCATATGATTTTAGACATTAGTGAACCTCACTAGAACAAAAAGCTGATCATTCTGACATAATGAAGTCAAATGGCAAACTCTCACATCTCAAGTTCCGACTAGTCATATGTTTTTCTGGTTCAAGATGTCTCAGCATTTCATGAGTAGCATCTAATTTATTAAGGATTACATATATTGCTTTTCAAATGCAAATGAGGATTCATAAAATAATAATAATACCAACAACAACAATAAAAATCTGTGAAAAGTACATATTCACAAGCTGCTTACTGATGTATATATACTTAGGGGCAAAAAAAGCTCCATTTTCACAACCTCATAAAGCTTTCCAGTACACACTTGTGAGGTAAATGGGGAGTTTTACTTGTTTTCAGGAAGAGAAAATGATATGCAAAGAAGTTAACAGACGAAATTGAATTGACTCTTTCAACTTTCAACATATTCACTTGTGTAATAAAAAGTTCTGTGCACCTGCTACTTGCTAGGCATTCTACTAGATGTAAAGCACTTAATAAAACACAACCACGGCTCTCAAGCTTGTGAGGGAGAAGGAACGAGACCATCGGTGATTCCCATATCCTATGATGTCAGCTGACTCTCAAAGACAGGGAGGAGGTTCTCCCAGGTAAAAAATCCTGCATAGACAAATTTAAAAAGCATAAAGAAAAGAAAGATAATAAATTAGAATTTTCTGCTCTTCAAAAAACATCATTAAGAAAATGAAAAGTTAAGCCAAAGACTGGAACATTATGTGTCTGGCAAAGAACTTATATTCAGAACACATAAAGAACTCCCTGAAATGAATAATAAAAAGACAGACAACTCAATTTTTTAAATGGGTAAAAACTTAGATGAGATATTTTACAAAAGGGGATATATAAATGCCAATAATTACATTGAAAAAGTGCTCAACATCATTAGTCAAGAAGAAAATGAAACTCAGAGCCACAATGAAACACCACTTAACATACACTAGAATCACAAAAATAAAAATATTAACACCAAGAGGGTATATAAATGCTGAGGTTGGGCATGCATGGTTGGAAGACCATTAGGCAGTTTCTTATTAAGTTAACCATAGTAATTCCCTTCCTAGGTTTTTACACCAAAAAAACCCTATGTCTACAAAAAGATCACATAAGAATGTTCATTTTACTTTTATATGTAATAACCCTAAACTGGGAACAACTCAAATGTCCACCAATACATAAAGAAATTGTGGTATATTTAAACAATGGAATACTACTCAGCAATAAAAAAGAATGAACTGCTGGTATACACAACATGGATGAATCTCACAGATGTTATGTCAAACAGAAGCCAGGCACACAGGCAAAACTAATATATGGTGATAGAAATCAGAACAATAATTCATCCCAGGTGATTAATTGGTGAGGTTATAGGGAACTTCCTGGGATGGTGGAGATGTTCGATATACTGGTTAGGGTGGTGGTTACATGGATGCATACACTTGCCAGAATCCATCGATATGTGCACTTACAGTCTGCCCTTTATTGCATGTTAATTGTACCTTAATGAAAAGAGAGGAGAAACGGTCTTTGAAGACTACTGATGCTGTCAGCTGTCTCATGGAGCTGCAGTGAGGGTACACTGGGCACAGTGGGAGATGAGACTGGAGATGAAGCAGAAGGGCAAGAAGTCCTTTGTGTGCCATGCTAAGAGGATTAAAATTGATCCTGGAGGCAGTGGCAGGATTTGAAGTTGGGGGAGATGTGGCATGACTACCTGTGTGTTTTAGAAAGATCCCTGAAACAGGTATGGTGAGTCACTGGGTGGCAGAGGTGGGGAGAGAAATTGTTACAATGTACTCATTCCACCATCAAAGAGTTGTTGAACACCTACTGTGGGCTAAGTGCTTGGGAAAAGGAGGGGAACAAGTAGGGAGATGTCATCCAGGTGAAAAATGATAAGGCCCCAAACTAAGCAAAGTTAGTGGAAGTGAAGAGGATGGGACAAATTAGAGAGAAGAGGAGGATAGAATCAATAGATCCCTGGGATATAGAGAGTGGGAAGGATGCGACTAGAGGTGGTTCAGGTCTCTTATGTGGGCAGTTGGGTGGATGAAACTGCCCCGCACAGAGGTGGGACATGAAAGAAAAACATGAGTGTAATTAAGGACTTGTGCAAGTGAGATATCCTGGTGGAGATGCCTGGTGGATAGTTGAAAATATAAGGCCTCAGGCTCAGAAGAAATTTGGGGTCTATAGATAAGAGATGCAGGCGATATCAGTGAATATTCAGGCATTAATAAGAAATGAATGCAGAAGAAATCTTAGGGAACATCATCATTTAAAGGATAGGAATATTAAAAGGATTCCTGTTGAAGGAGCAATCAGACATAGAAAATTTGAAAGAAGATATTGTTACAGACACCAATGGATGAGAAGAGAATTTCAAGAGGGAGGGGATCTCAACAGTGTTTATGGCAAATGCCTGGGGTGAGTCAAGTCCTATTTATTCAATTTGGTAACTAGAAGGTTAAAGAGCTCAGAAAAGAGCAGTTTTAGTAGAGTGGTAGAGGTGGAAATGAAATTGTTAGGGGTAGAAGAGTGAATACGAGATACAGAAGAAAATCATAGAGTAATCTTTCAAGAAACTTTGCTGTGGGAGTGAGGAGACAATGGGGAGTGTCTGTTCAGCTGGTATACAGTTAGAATTATACGAGATGAGTAGGTTCTAGAGATCTGCTGTACAGCGTAGTGCCTATAGTTAACAATACCATATTGTGCACTTAAAAATGTGTTAATATGGTAGATCTTATGTTAAGTGTTCTTAGCACACACACAAAAAGGGACACAAGGAAACTTTTGGAGGTGATGTGTATGTTCATCCCCTTGATTGTGGTGAAGGTATCATGGATGTACGCATATGTCCAAAGTCATCAAATTGTATACATTAAGTATGTGCATTTTTGTGTGTATCATTTATACCTCATTAACTTGTAAAAAGAAAAAGAAATCTAGCTGTAAAGGGAAGGAGAGAGATGGAATTCGTTCTACATTTTTGTTAATGGCAAAATGGTCTTTATAAAAACTGTTTTTTGCAATCCTTGGTGACTGGAGTGAATTTGTCGGAACATCCAATGTTCACGCACCCCTCTTTGATTCAGGCTCTCTCTCATAAAGTGGAGTGGGTATCTCAAGAGAGCCTGCGTGGAAATGAGACCACTAGATCATTACACCAGGCTCCAGCAAGCCCACAGACCTAGAAGAAATTGCCTGTCACCCCAAGAGCAATTATTGAGGGAACAGAATTGAACTAATTCCCTAGAGCAAGGCAAGAGGATGCCATGACTAGGTCACTGCACTAACACGTACCAATGGGGGTCAATGAGAAAATAATTGATTTTTCCCTGGAGGAATTCACTTATTGTAGAAAGAGGACAATCTTCTCAAGACCCAGGTCTTCTTCGGTTCTGTAGTCTTAGGGCCTACCCTAGTTTTCTGTGCTCAAGTGGTGGTTGAAGTAAATATGCATGTCTGAAATAAATGTTTGGCAGGAATGAAAAATGAGAATGCTTTTAATATGAACAAAAGTAGAGAGAGAACGTCATGCTATGCGGCCATCTGTGGCCACACTGAAGCTAAATTACTTCCACCAGCAATTGGATCTGGGAACTCTTCCTCTTCTATTTTTTTCTTAACAACTTTCACAATTGCCATTTCTCTGGAATATGGAGAGGAACTCTTGTTTGTACTATTCTGAAGATTATGCTGTGCCTTCTAAGTATGATTGCCTGAGATATTTAATTTGGCTCACCCAGAATGCTTTCTGACATCCTGGTATTTTTCTTTTAATTATATTGGTTCATTTAAAAAGTGTTTACTGATCACTTACTGTATAAGATACACTGTGATAGGATCTACCGTTGACATATTTTACCTTTTGCTATGGCCTTTACATTTTTCTATTACTTAAATTCTTTAAAACTAGTACTCTTTGTTACAATTCTGTAAGCATATGTTAGACCATAATACCAATAATCATAATTTTTTCAAAAATGAATGTTTAACTTGCAGCACACACAGAAATAAGCTTCATTAGCAGAGACATTTTATAAGGGCTGTCTGTTTTTCTGCACTTAACTGGAATGAATTATTATTTGCTCGAGGCAAGTTAAGTGGTTAGTTTCCAAGCCACTTTACTGAAAAACACCAGATCTTTAAGGAAGTCTTGGGATTAAGGGAAGAGCTAACATAAAGAGATGGTTAGGTTAGGGCTAGTTATCTGTAATGAACTTAGATCCTGCTGTTTGGCTAAAACTGCATGCATACATCAGTGATTAAGAGATTCCGACTCAGAATGCCGGAGTTTGAATCTTGATTCCATCATGTATTAGTTGTGTGAACTTGGGTAAGTGTCTTACCCTTAGTTTCCTCATTTGTAGAATCTGAACAATAATCTTACCTTCTTAGTAGAGTTTCATGACAATCACACAAGATAATCCATGGAGAGCTCTTTGTAGTTCTCAACATGTGGTAAGCACTCAATACATGCTAACTTTTGGTGTCATCATTATTTCTTGGTCTCCTTTAGTCTGGGCCCTGGAGTTTTGCTTAATAATAAAGGAGAGTCTGCCCTTTACAAGTATATGACTATAACAATATCAAGAGGAGTGAGAGAACTCCAGATTTTATAAAGCATCCAAAATGGTTTGTTACAAATGTTATATCAATACTTGATAATAAAAACTAGGCAGAAAATACAGTTTCTGATCCCTGTCTTCAGCTTCTCCTAAAGAACTGTTGATCACTGTTTTCCATGGAAGCTCAGGGTATGGTTCTTGCCAGTTTAGTTTGTCTTTTGTGTGATCCACATTGCTTTGTCCTGTAAGGTCTGATAAGCTTTAGAATGTCTTCTTCCAAAACACAGATCTCTGGTCCTAAGTCTTTATTAGTTTATTACTCTGCACCGTTTTTGCTTTCTACCAATTGCCGTGAAACATGCTGGCTGTGACTTTGCTGCTGCAGCTCTCTGAGATTCTAAGCTGAGCTTTCTGAACTTTTGTGTTCTCTTTGACACCTGCCCCTTCTGTGTTCTGGCCCTTGTCCTGATGAGAAGGGCGCTTTAAATTCTTTTGGCAGGAAGAATCATTTCAATTTGCACATGTGCAAAATGATGCGTGGAAAGGTTTTTTATAGAGGCATTCTCAGTAACAGCAAAAGTCTGGAAACAACTGAAATGACCATCAGTAGAGAACTCCTTAGATAAATTATAGTACATCCATAGGCAGAAAACTATACGGCCATTTAAAAGGCAGCATTTCTCTACTGATATAGAAGATCTCAGGGACTAGTAAGAAGAGCAAGAAGCAGAAAAGTTTATCTAGTATGCTAAAATTTCTGGGAACATTTTAAAAGAATATACATGTATTTGCTGTATATAAATGGAATGCTTCTGGAAAGATAAGTAAGAAACAGATGGTAATGGTTGCTTCTGGATAAGAGACGAGGGTGGGAAAGAGACATACGATAAGTGTTCTTTGTATTGTTAAACTTATGACTGTATTACCTATTCAAAAATAATTTTAAAATACTACAAAGAGATCATTTAAAAATGTATAGCCCAGACATGAGATGACAGATATGCCTATCCCTCAAAATCTGTAGAAAATAAGCCCTTCAATTCCACAGCCTATTAGAGTGCAAAGCCAGCCCCCAAATTTCTGCAAATTCCTGGGGGATGTTTTCAGAGGCTACCTCTTATGTATCCATGCTGCCTTTATCCTTTATTCCTTGGACCCTGACATGAAACTCATTGGTTTCTAAAAATAATAATAATAATAATTACTCACAGTAAACATTTATGAGTTTTCTAGGTTTTGGCGAAGATTGGGCAGATGAAGATGAAGGAGTTTACAGTGGAGCATCGCAAACAACTGCAAATGGAACAGAAGACTAACGTCCTTTAGCTGCCCTCCCACTGTGAAGTTCCAGTAACCCTACAAGCCTGGTCTCTTCATTGAACTGCCTCCTCTGTCCTCTTTCTTTCTTTAAAAAGCAAAAAATTCTTTTTCTCTCCTGCGTAGTGGTTCTGTGTTCTATTTCATTGCTTAAGTGTGCCATTGAAGTGGTCTCTACCTCAGTTGGCTCATCGAAGTATTTTTCCACATAAAGGCAAGTCTTACTGGAAAATGAGTTTTGTTATCAGTTCTAAAATTATGTAAAATGCCACATATTTGCTAGAATAACACCACCAAAGTCATTACTGATTTATGTGTTCCAGTAGTCAGACTTTAAATGTTGGCGTTCTTCAGGGCCTTTTTCCCTTCTAAACCATTGTCTGCTGAGCAATCTCAGATACTCCTGTGCCTTCAATTACATCTATTTGTCAAAGGCTCCCACAGGTCCATCTTCAACCCCAGACGTCTTATAACCAACTGCGTATGCAACATCTCCATTTAGCAAACTCATGTATATATCAAACCCAACTGTACAAAACTGAATTTATAATCTTCCCCCAAACCAGCTCTGTCACCAGTGTTCCTTGTCTCTGTATATCATACCACCATGAACCAAGTTGCTCAGGCCAGAAACCTTAGTCATCCTTGACATGTCCCTCTCCCTCATCCACATCAAGTCTACCCCGTAGGTAGATCCACTTTTCTCATCTCCGCTGATACTCTCTTAATCCAGTTATTGTTAACTGACCTGAGCCAACTTAGCCAATGCCACGTACACATTCTTGCTGCAAATATTGCTAGTTTAGGACGTTTGGAGATCAGCGAGAGCTCTAAGGATTCTCCTCCACAAGTTTGCCACCAGATGGTATGTTACAATTAAAGCGAATCTACCACCAGATTCTGCCACAAATACAAACATTTGTTTGCAAGTAAGCACGGAAACTGTTATACAATCTGTTCCACTTATTTGTACTTTAGGCACTTTGAAAAGTACCCAGCATGAAAGGTTCACTTGAACAGATGTGGCAATATTCTAGCTGCAGGATTCAGCTCACCTCCTTTTGAATCAGACTCCTCTGTTAATTAACGGGACACAGAACTAAGTGTCCCATTACCAAGGCCTAGGTTACCACTCCTAACGGTGAGAGAGGCTGCTGGGCCCTCCAGATTCTCAGAACACTGCTTATGCCCAGGTACAAGTGGTTGTATAATTGACCACGGTCAATTCATAAATTTTGAATGTCACTCTTTTCAACAATGGAATATTCTTTCTAGCATTCCTATGCCAATGAACAAATTTGCTGGTGAAGGTTTAATAGATATTTGAAGATGCTTGTTGTAGCTGCTTCTGGTGAATGGATGTCTGATGAGGGTAGATCAAATGTTAAGTAGCCACCTCTAGGGTGGAGATATAAAAGAATTTAAATATTTTTGCATATAGTTACATATTATAACATATGTTACATAACATTATATACACACATATATATACATACACATAAATATGTATATTTATATATCACATTTTAAAAGTACATTGATAGATGAAAGAATAAAGAGGATGTGGTATATACATAAATGGAGTATTACTCAGTCATAAAAAAAAAATGAAATCTTCCCATTTGCAACAACATGGATGGACCTGGAGGGTACTATGCTAGGTGAAACAAGTCAGACAGAGAAAGACAAAACCATATGATTTCACTTATATGTGGAATCTAAAAAGCAAAACAAACAAATTAAACAGAAACAGACTCACGGATACAGAGAACTAGAGTTAGCCAGAGGGGAACGGGGTTGGGAAAAATAGGTGAAGGGGATTAAGAAGCACAAAGTTCCAGTTATAAATTAAATAAGTCATGGGGATATAGTATACAGCATAGGGAATATAGTCAATAATATTGTAATAACTTTGTATGGTGACAGATGGTTATTAGACTTATCATGGTGATCATTTCATAATGTACATAAATGTCAATCACTATATTGTACACCTGAAACTAACATACTATTGTATGTCAACTATACTTCAATAATAAAAAAAAATTTAGATCAAAGGAAAGATTACAGTGCAGACAATATATCCCCTCTTATCTGCCTACTCCTGACTCATCTTCCTATATCCTCACATACTCTCCTCTAAACCCATTTTCCACACTGGTGAAACAATTAATGTGTAAAATCACAGATCTAACCATTCCCTCGCCTCAGTGACTTCTCACTTCTCTTGTTTCACCTGGTCTGTGTGCATGTTACCACCCTCTCTTTTATCACTTTTCTGCTTACCTATTGTGCTACATTGTCCTCCCTGTCTGTTCCTTCCATTGGCTAAGACATCGAGTGCCTTGTAGCATCTGCACTTCTGTCCTCCCTGCCTAAATGTCATTTTCTACCTCTCTCAGCCTAACTAAACCCTGCGCACAATTGAGGCCACAACGTAAAGGAAACCATTGCTGACTCGTCCCACCTCAGTTGAGATGCGCCTCCTGATAGGCCCTCCTGTGACCAAAGTTGCAATTAACTAATTGTCTGAAGTCTGTCACTTGACTGTCGTCATTACAGGGACGAGGTTTGTGCCTTTCTTACTCACTTAGCACTGCCTTTGTCTCATTGTTAGTATTCGATACATATTTGCTGCTCGACTGAGTGAATTTAAGAGCTATACTGTCTCTGAGGAGCCTCAGCCACACACTTGCTTACGTTGTGCTTCCTATTGGAACGGGGGTTTGTTTGCAGTTGCGTCTGGGAATGTCAACTGGTGTAGACTTTTCAGTGAGATTCTTTGGAAAACGATATGACACATTAATTACTGAATCAGATATACAGAGAAGGTATAAATTTGATGTCCTTTGAAACCTAAATCCTAAATCCTCCTTATCTGATGGCTTCTCAAGGCCTCTGAGAAGAAAAACAACATTTAGGACAAGAATGAACACAAATAATTGCACACCGTGTCTGCAAGGAGTTTCTCCATCCCTGTTCCTCGGGGTTTGCTGCAGAAAGCGTAGCAGGGGTCAAAGGTGGGGTGCAGAAAGGCCTTAAAAACAGAAGCCAAAGGAAGTTTCCCAGCAAACTAGTTTGGAAACTGTGCTGTGAATTAACTCCATATGCGGAAATCTCACAAAGTGCAAAATCCATTTGTCCGCATTGCTCGAGTAAACACAGATTAGAAATCTATTTGTTTATATTGCAAGGACTGGGTTTCTTTTATGGCATTCTGTGGTGTCTGGGAGGCAATGCAAGAGATAATTTATGCATTAAAAGATTGCCAATAACATTTCAGGCATTAAAATGATTATATAATTTTCCCTCTATTTTACTGCTTATTAAAAATACAGATGCTTGCGCCTAACTCTCAGAGATTGTTATTCAGGAATTATGGTCTTGGGCCCAGTAATTTGCACTTAAAAAATAAGTTAAAACATTAAAAGATAGAGAACGCCATAAGGAAGGATACAGCTAACACCCATATTAACCCTCTTCACACACATAGATTTGGTCCACTGCCTTGACCTGCTGTGGAGAGTTCCGTCCTGTTACAATCCTCACCACTGGAACGACTGGTAACTTTGGAGGGTGTCAGTGGATATCCTACTGAAGAAATGGGGCACGTTAGTTTGAAACGGAAATGAATATTATTACAAATGGAGGAACAGAAAACAGGTAGCTGGATTTTTTTCCTCCAAGGAGCAGTCTACATTGTTTTCTCAGCAATATTTACAACACACCAATATTATTATATATATGTTATTATTATTTTAATAATTATAAGTTATTATATAAATATTACAATACAACAATATTTACTAACATATGTGTGGCTTTCTCATATCTCTTTATTTAAAAAATCCAAAGTTCCACAGCAGATAGATGATGGCTAATAACATAAATGACATGCTCCTGTAACATATTTAGTATACGAATATACCTACAATATTCCAACATAAAACAGGAACACATCTTCTTTCCAAAGAAAGATACGCTTGTAAATCTATTTTCAAATAATAAGAACACAAAGTTGCTCCGTTGATGATCCTTGAAAAGAGCTGCTATTTGAAAAATGACCCATACATTTTAGTAGAGGGTTATGAATTAGAAATGGAAGGGGTGTGCTAAGTTTTTGGTAGGAACCTAGGCTAAGGAAAAGAATATGGATAAGGAACAGGAATGGACAGTATTTAAGTGGGTCCGGGGGGGTTGATAGCTGTTCTTTTACATATTGGAAGCCTTCAGTCTCTCCATAATTGATTTTCTAGAGGCAAGAGTTAAACAAGAAGGATTTGGGAACAAAATTCTGATTTTATTAGGACAATTGTAGTCACAAGGGCAAAATGATGACATAGAATTCTGAGTGTCTGACACAGGGCAGTTGATCTTTCTTCCTGAGCATGTGCTTTTCCTGTTGCCAATGTCCTTCTCCTCCATGGGTCTGAATGGACACTAGACTGGGGCAGGCTAGGTGGGTTTCTCCAGACCATTCATCTCTGACCCCCCAGGAGTCCCGCTTGCTCACTCTCAGGGTCCTGGATAAGATGGCTTCGACCTTTGCTGTTTTATGGTTTTGCTTCTTTGGTTCTTTTTTGGATTAAATCATTCTATCTTTTGTTTGAAACTCTGGCTGTGTTTGGAGTTTAAAGCCATGCAATAGTAACAGTACATGTCAGTGTACAACAGGCCTAGGTTGAAGACCCATTTCCACCACTTATTAGCTGGACATGTGACGTAATCTCTAAACCTCTGTTTCCTCATCTGTTAACCGGAACTGATAACAGTATTTACCTAATGGGAAAATCACAATATAGCACCTGGCAAATAGTGAGTGCTCATTGTTATTGTTATTTACAGTGTCATTATTATTTTCACTCTTAATTTTTTCCCATTTTGAACTTGGGTGCTCTGTTACGTCTTAAGAAACTTATAAGAACCTCTTTTACATAAAGTTGAGTCTGCATCTGACTCTGAATTGGAAAATTTCTGTTCACAACTGCTCTAGTTCTCTGGCAGTTAGCTTCCTCGGAGAACATCATAAAGCCTATGAAGTGGCCTCTAGTGTGGCTGTCACAGGCACTGAAGATCGATTTGATCAGACCATCACCTAATGAAGAAGGACTCCGCACAGCTCTCCCATGGACTGATATTTTTAACAACAGCTTGCAACACTCATCACATTGGATGTGGTGTTTACTTTAATGTTACATCCCCAAATGGAGATGTAATAGTTCAGACCTACATGTGTCCAATCAGTTCCTGGAGGAAGAGATCCACCAATAGGAGGAGTGGTGAAAAGATGTAGCATGGACACGATGGACTGTGCAGGAAATAGAGAAACCTAAGATTGCTACACCACCTGAAATGTTCACAAATATGAATAAAAAACATTCAGCACAAACCCAAGGACCCCAGAGCTGGTGGCCAGATGAGAACTTCATTGTTTCCTGAGCTCAGAATCTTGGGAATTTCTCCAGGGCCCATCCTGCCCTCCTCTGTGGCTGGAGGTTGTTAGCAAGCAGGCTTTCTCATGGGCTGGGGCTGCTCCTGCACTTGATTAGGCTCTCCAGAAGTGATTCCCAGGAGCTTCGCTGAGGGCGTCAGGTCACTGATGCAGACATTTTCAGTCACTGATGCAGACATTTTCAGTCACTTGATTTTTTTTCTGCCTCTGGCAAGTGGTTTTGAGCTATTCAGTTAGTAAAGAAAGAGTTCGGTCGTTTGGGAAGAAAGAGACAAAAGGAAAAATTGTTTTGACCTAGTTAAGTGATTGAATAGATTGTTGTATTTTAACACTTCTCGTTTATAGTATATTAGCTAAGTGCATATATTTTCTAAAAATGGAGGCTGTCAATTTTTCTAAGAAAAGAGAAAACATTAGTTATGAACGCTCATTAAATAAAGTATTAGGAACAGCATTGCTTTTGAAACATGCTGCATACATTTTCCTCACTCCTCCCTGCCCCTTCCTGCTTTCTTCCAATCTTCCTTCCTATCTTCCGTTTTTAAGTGACAAGAACTGTGCTATATATGACAGGACAACTACAAATAACAGGTCCTATCCTCAAAAAGCAGTCTAATGGGGAGACAGATATGTTAACACATGGAGCTGCAATTACAGAATTTCGTACAGGATCCAATAGGAATACAGTAGGAAGTGGTTATTCTATCTTGCCACTGAGGGAAAGCTCTATAGAGGAGTTGTCACTTGAGGCTTGTTCTTGTTAAAGAAAAAGCAGCTATTGAACTGAGCACTTGTCAGACTTTATTATAGTCATGTGTGTACACACACACAGGAATCAGTAAAGGAATAGACTCCTCAAGAATCTTTAGAATTTTTAAGCAGAATGAGTTGTTTACCAAAACCTAAGATGGAATGCTTAGAAAGGATGCTTAACAGATTGGCCTCAGTCTTTGTGTTCAGATCTTGAAGACCCAACTTTGATTCAGTTTAGCACACACATATTCAGTTTCTGTGAGTTATTTGTTGTTTTGTTTTTTGATAATTGTTAGATAAGGGAAGATTAGGTTCAGACTGGGGTGATAACTTGCAAAATTGTTAGTAACATATATAGTGGATATTACTTGCAAATTCTTTCTCAGTGATAGAAAATGGATAGAGATTCACCAGATAGATGTGGCGAGAGAGAGCTTCCAGGAAGCCGGGGCAGCCTGGGCAAAGGCAGGGAGACAAAGGATAGTTGGGTAAGGCGGGGAAATGGAGGGGATTCATTATGGCAGGAGGGTAGGGCCAGAATACAGTGGGGCCGGTGAGTGGGACAAGAGCCTCCTCTGCCACCTAATTGTCGATGGCAGCCGTGTTTGTATGCCCGGGCCTGATGTTCCCCTCTCACTGAGCACCAGAGCCAAACATCCAGCTGCTGTTCAGCTACTTCCATGTAGATATCTAACAACTTCCAAGCTGAGTATGTCCAAAACAGAACCCTTGATTTTTCTCTCTTGTTTTCTCCTCCAATTTTATTCATCACTATCAATGGTAATGGTACCCACAGTTAATGAAGCTGAAAATTAAAAAGTCATCCTTCATTCTTCATTTTCACACCCAAGCCCACATCCAAAACAAATTCTAAATCGTCTGTTTTTCTCCTCTGCCACCACAACTATTACTCTAATCCAAGCCTCTAAAATCTCTTGTATTTTGGTAAGAATTATCTTTTTACAAAAATATAAGTCTCATCATGCCACTTCCCTAACTTGGACCCTTCACTGGCTTTTTGTCGCACTCAGAATAAAACCAATTCCTGACTGAGGCCCAGAGGGGCTATGGGATTTGCCTCTTGCCTGCTTCTGTGACCTCACCTTGTCCACATCCCTCTGTCACTCTGTAGTAATTCCTGCCTTCTTTGCTTCATCCTCAGGGCCTCTGCATTTGCTGTTCCCTCTGCTAGATATTGGGTTTCTAAGTATTTGAATGGCTAACCCCTTCCTATCTTTCAGATCCCAGTTCAAGTAGAGTGTTTTTCTATCTCATTCCCTAAAGTAGTTTACATAGCCACTGCCTACCCACTCCTGCTGCCCGAGATCTATCCTATCACTTTGTTTATTTCCTCCAGACTAATAACCACACTCTGGAATTATCTTGCTGATTTTTTGTTTACTTGTGTGTTTGCCTTCCTTGAATGCAATTTTCTTGAAGGCAGAGACTTGTCTTTCTTGCTGGTTTTTGTTAACCCAGCCTCCAGGTCAGTGCTTGTCACTTAAAGGATGTTCAATAAATATTAATTGAATTTAATGAATAAATCCAGGATCTTGTCCATTATGCCCAAGAACTTAGACTGTTAATCTGTGGACCAGTTTTTATGGTCTAGCATGTGGTCCAGAGAATGTTCCATGTGTACTTGAAGAAATTGTGTAATCCGCTGTTGTTGGGTGAAGGATTCTACAGATGTCTGTTAGGTCTAGTTGGGTTATAGTTCTCCAAGTTTTTTATACCCTTATTGATTTTCTGCCTGGTTGTTCTATCCATTATTCAAAGTGGAATATTGAAGTCCCCAACTATCATTGTTGACTTGTCTGTCTTTTCCTTCAATTCTATCTATTTTGTTTCAGTAAGATTATTTTTTCACCTTCTTTGTTCCATCCTGAGATCCCCTAACTTCCTAAATGATGTTTTAAAGTTTTTCAGACATACATTAAGGTCCAATCTTTGTGCTGTAAATTTCTATGGTTTTGGCAGATGCATAGTGTCATGTAGGCACCAAAATAATATATAGAATGGTTTCACTGCCCTAAAAAATGTCCTGTGTTTCACCTTTTCAACCCTCCCTCCCCCATCGCCTAGCAGCCACTTTTTTTTGGTTTCTAGAGTTTTGCCTTTTCCAGAATGGCATATAAATGGAATCATAGAATATGTAGCCTTTCCGGACTGGCTTCTTTCACTTGGCAATACATATTTGACATTCGTCTGTGTCTCTGTGCGGCTTGATGCTCGTTTCTTTTTATTACTGAATGGTATTCCATTGTATGGATATACTACAGTCTGTTTATTCATTCACCTGTTGAAGGACATATTGATGGTTTCCAGGTTTTGGCAGTTATGAATTAATAAACAATTGCTTCCTAGTTTTGTGTGAACATAAGTTCACCAACCAGTCGGATAAATACCTGGGAGCATGACTGCTGAATCATATGGTAAGAATATGTTTAGCTTTGTAAGAAAACTGCCAAAATGTCTTCCAAAGTGGCTGCACCACACAACCAAACAATGGCTGTTCCATTGATTGTATTCATCCAGTCAATGAATGAGCATTCCTTTCGCTCTGCACCCTTGCCAGCAATTGGTATTATCAAATTTTTATATTTTAGCCATTCTAGTAGATGTGTAGTGGTATGTCACTGTTGTTCCTTTATTGATTTTTAACTACACGTTTTTAAGTTATTTTCTTAGTGGTTGCTCTAGAGTTTACAATATATGCCTTAATTTATAATCTACTTTGGATTATACTAAGTTAATTACAGTAAGATATAGAAACTTTACTTCTGTGTGCCTCTATTCCACCCCTGGTTTTTGTTACTGTTGTTATACATATTACACCAATATATGTTACAAACCCAACAATAGATTGTTATAATTATTGCTTTATGTAATCTTATATCTTTTAAAGAAGCTAAGAGAAGAAAGGAGGAAATGAATATATTTATAGAGGTTGTTTTACTATTCATCTTCTTATTTACTATTTTTTATCCTCTTCATTTCTTCTTGGAAGTTTGAGTTACCATCTGCTGTCATCTATTTACTACAATATATCTCAATATATTACAATATACAATATACAATAATACCCTTCTTTGGGTTGTTACTATCAAATACATTACGTTTCTATATATTATAGAACCAACAATACAATTTTATGAATATTGTTTTCAGCAATTGCTTTTTAAATCAGTTAAGAGAAGAAACAAAAAGAAATATGTATTTTTACTCCCTTTTTCATTACTTAGGTCATTACCTTTACCAGGCACCTTATTTTTTCATGTGGATTCAAATTACTGTTTGGTGTCACCTCCTTTCAGCCTGAAGAACTTCCTTTAACATTTCTTGAAGGCAGGTCTTCTAGAATGAATTCTCTCAGTTTTGTTTATTTGGAAATGTCTATATTCACCTTCATTTTTTTTTTTTTTTTTTTTTTTTGTGAGGAAGACCAGCCCTGAGCTAACATCCGTTGCCAATCCTCCTCTTTTTGCTGAGGAAGACTGGCCCTGGGCTAACATCCGTGCCCATCTTCCTCTACTTTATATGGGACGCCACCACAGCATGGCTGACAAGCAGTGCATCTGCAGGCACCTGGGATCCGAACCCGCGAACCCCGGGCTGCCAAAGCACGAACTAGACTACTGCGCCACCGGGCAGCCCCCTATTCACCTTCATTTTTTAAAGATAGTTTTCGTGGATATAGGATTCCTGTTTGAAAGTTTTTCTTTCATCATTTTGAGTATATCATCCCACTGCATTTGGCTTCCATTGTTTCTGATGAGAAATCAGTTGTTAATCGTGCAGTGATTCTCTTCTGCATCATGAGTCATTTTCTCTTGCTGCTCTCAAGATTATCTTTGGATTTCAGCATTTTCACGACAAAGTGCCTGGACCGGATCTCATTGTGTTTGTCATACTCAGAATTTATTGAGCTTCCTGGATGTGTAGATTAGTGTTTTCCATCAAATTTGGAAAGTTTTTAGCCATTCTTTCTTTTTTTTTTTTTTTGTTGTTGTTGTTGTTTTTTTTTTTTTTTTTGTGAGGAAGACCAGCCCTGAGCTAACATCCGTCGCCAATCCTCCCCTTTTTGCTGAGGAAGACTGGCCCTGGGCTAACATCCGTGCCCATCTTCCTCTACTTTATATGGGATGCCGCCACAGCGTGGCTGACAGGCAGTGCATCTGCAGGCGCCCGGGACCCGAACCTGCGAACCCCGGGCTGCCAAGCGCGGACTAAACTGCTGCGCCACTGGGCAGCCCCCTAGCCATTATTTCTTGAGTATTTCTTTCTCTTCTTTTTTCTCTTCTCTTTCTGGTATTTCCACTATGTGTATGTTAGTGTGCTTAATGTGTCCCATGTTTCTATGAAGCTGCATATTTTTCTTTATTTTTTTCCCTCTCTAGTCTTCAGATTGAATAATCTCTGCTGAACTTTCTTCAAGTTTGCTGATTCTTTCTTCTGCCAACTCAAATTTACTGTTTAGCCCCTCAAATGATTTTTCATATGATTTTTAGACTTTTCAACTTTTCAATTTCCATTTTAAAAAATAATTACCATCTCTGTATTAATATTCCCTATTTGATTAATCTTCATTATACCTTCCTTTGATTCTTTAAACATGATTTTCTTTAGTTCTTAGAACGTATTTATAATAGCTGCTTTGAAATCATTGTCTGCTAAATCCAAACTGGCCCCTCTCAAAGGCAGTTTCTACTGCTTGCTATTTTTCCTGGGTAAGTTTCACACTTTCCTATTTCTTTGCATTTCCTATTTCTTTTCCCCTGATTTTTTGTTGTAAATAGGACATCTTAGATAATATATTGTAGCAACTCTAGATTTTGTTCCCCCTCCCATTCCTGAGGCTTGTTTTTTTTTTTTTCCTTTTAATTTGATTATTTGTTTAACAAGTTGGCTGGATTAATTCTGTGAAGTCTATTTCCCCCACAGAGTGGAGCCTCTGATGTCCCCACTCAGATTTTTTTTCCCTTGGTTTTGCCTTTTAATCTGGCTCCCTAGAGGCTCTCCTGGGTCAAAGGTTATGCTTAAGCCCTCATTATCCAGTTACATTTTCACAAATATCTTGTGAGTGTGGCTTGCAGGTTACTTTCACATTTTGAGGAGTTTACAATTTTGCTTCATGTCCAGTCAGGGACTAGTAGATCAGAGGTGCTCTCTCCAGTCCCTCTTAAGAGGGCAAAGCCTTGGACATGTGCACAGTCTTCCAGTCCACCAGGGATGAGAGTGATTTTATTTTTAAGCCTAGCTCTCTAGGTGTTGCCTCTGGGTCAGGGTAGCTTATTGTTCAGCCGGTGTTTTGTGAGAAGTTGTGCTTAAGCCCTTTGAACCATAAGGCTTAAGAACCTTCACTGATGGATCAGTATATGGCTTCGAGAAAGCTTTCAAGTCTGCCCCACATCCCCTTTTAGTTGCTCCTGAGTGCAGCCTAGAGCATGTGCATAGCCTTCTGAAACTCCAGGGACAATTTTGATCATGCAAGACTCTTCTTGGCTGAGTCTTTCCCTGATTCTCTCTATTAGTCTTCTGGCTGTTCTGACATTTTGCTTTTTGCTACTAGTATTATAGAGCTACCAGCCCCTTCTCAATTGCTGGTCACTAATATCTCCATTGTTTTCAACAACACCTTTAGGCAAATTCTCCATGATCTATTCCAAAGTTATTCCCTCAGGCAGAGCTATAGAGTTCTCCATTCTTACAGCCTGTCCCTCCCCTTGGAAGAATCTCAAAGCCACTGCACCAGAGCTGGGGATGGTGACAGAAGCTCACCTCTCCCAGAGTGACATCCCTGCTCTACAAGCAGTGCTGAGAGATGGTAGCCTTTTGTCTTCTTGGCTTGCAGTGCTGGCATGGAAACTCCTCTCTATGAGCAAGCTGTAGTCGAGACAATCACGCCCCAATATTCTCAGCTTGTGGTACCTGGAGCAGAGCCCTTGCTCTATGGATGACCTGGGTGAGGGAAGGGAGTCCCATTTCTCTCAGCCATGCCTGCTTTGCGCAGTGCTTTCACAACCTGAGACTGTGGAGGATGAGAGATCCTAGTGGCTTTCTGCTTCCAGGGTGAATCATAAACTTAGACTAGAAGTTAAGGGGAGCAGGACATCCCATATTTTTGCTTATGCCACAAGGAGTCGTTCTTTCATCACATGGAGCTGAGGTGGAGGTTGGGTGATGGGAACAGGTCCTGACTCAAATGCTAAAACTTTCTGTTTTAACCAAGATTTAGCATAATTTGAGTAAATACCTCTCTATTTGCTACATATCCTTAGGGCAATTTCCAGAGACTTGAAATGGTTGTTTCTGTTTCTAGTTTTATAATGTCCACCAGTTAAAGGGTCATTTTGCTGGGGAGAGCATTCCTGTAGATCCTCACCTAAATCCTCTCATCACACTTCCAGAAGTCCGTCCCCCATCAGGACATTTTTTAAACCTTGAGGCTCAGTTAATAGGCATCCAGCAAGCAGACAGTCGATTTTACATAAATGTAAAATAAATGCCATTGCTATTGTTAATGAAAATAATTTTTAAATGATACATCCATATCAGTTAAATGGGTAATATTTTGCCAAGTTATTGTGCCCAGCTTGATGACAGATAATATTAGTCAGGTTCAACATTGAGTACATTTCTTTTCCTCTTCTTTATTTTTTACTAAATGAGAAACTGCTAAATGAAAAAGTGGTTGGTGACTTTGTTAACTATTTTTCAGGGCAAGGCGAGGACTCAGAATTCCTGGGGTGATTTCTCACTGAAGACGACTCTGGCACTCTGTCAGGTGTAAAGTCGACAGGCGGACAAGTGCTTCAGCTTGGAATAAAGCAGCTTATGGTTTCCTACTCTACTCTTTGATTGCATTCCACTCTGGAAAGTAATCGTTTTTCCCATTTTTATTGCATCATGTGGAGGTGGTTTTAAAATATAACCAACTAATATGAGTCCACTAATTCCTTTGTTGGGTCAAGTATTTCACACACTTTTTAGAGAGAGTCAAACTCTCAGCAATCAACCTATCATATCTTAGCTTTCTTATAAAATCCTGATATCATATCCTCAGCAGCCACACTTTGAAATTTCACCTCTGAAGTGAGGTTTAGGCTATTCAGAGTTCTAGATATATTGTTGAGCTGTGACACTTGAATAAGGTTCATGAAATCGTAGAAAAGGTTTTTAGCGTCCTTATAAGTGTCATGAGGAGCTGGTTTTATCATAACTTTAATTTCAAAGGCTTATGTGAGCATCTTCTCCTTTGACAGTCAGGGAACTTCAGAGTGAAAAAGCAGGCTTATACTGCCAATTTGTTTGCATAATAGGCTGAAAATACATTTATTCTGTGGGCTCAATTTGATTGCATCACAATTGTCCCTCTCACTATAACTTAAGATAAGGAGTCATTTGTTGACTCAATACTGCAGTCTCCAAGTAAAGTGCTCAATGAATGGTGGCAGAGACCCCTCCTTGCTGAGCCCTTCGCTCACACTTTGTCAGTATTAATGTCAATACATTTTTTCCAGTCTACACCATGGCTCATTAGAGAATCCTTAACTTAAAAAAAAAAAAGTTTTCTGTTTTCTAAGAAACGGTTTCAGTGTTGAATAGATCAAAGTGTTACCAAGTCCATCTATTCCATATACATAGTGCATATATGCCAAGACCAATTCACATAGGATAATATCGCAATTTAATTCTGACATTAACTACCCAGAGTTAGTGCACTCTCCGCAGGTTAAGGGCAAAGTCCCCAACAAGACTGTCTCACTTCAGAGGCCAGCTGCAAGTTTGGGAGTTCCCAGGCCACCTTTACTTCTGACAAACTGGCTACAAATGTTCAGGAGCTCACATGACCCCCTCAGGTTTTTTTTTTTTTTTACCATTTTTTTTATTAATGACTTAATAGTTTATAACACTGTGGGGTTTTAGTTGTACATTTTTGTTTGTCCGTCACCTTGTGGATGTAACCCTTCACCCCTTGTGCCCAACCCACCCCCCTTCCCCTTGGTAACCACCAATCAGTTCTCTCTGTCCGTGTGTTCACTTATATTCCATATATGAGTGAGTTCATGCAGTGTCTGTCCTTCTCTCTCTGGCTTATTTCACTTAACATAATACCCTCTAGGTCCTTCCATGTTGTTGCAAATGGGACAATTGTGTCTTTTCTTATGGCTGAGTAGTATTCCATTGTATGTATATACCACATCTTCTTTAACCAATCATCAGTCGAGGGACACTTGGGTTGCTTCCACTTCTTGGCTATAGTGAATAATGCTGCAATGAACATAGGGGTGCATACACCTCTTGTGATGGTTGATTTCACGTCCATTGGGTAGATAACCAAGAGTGGTATTGCTGGATCATAAGGTATTTCTATTTTTAATTTTTTGAGGACTCTCTATACTGTTTTCCATAGAGGCTGCACCAGTTTGCATTCCCACCAGCAGTGAATGAGGGTCCCCGTTTCTCCACAACCTCTCCAGCATTTGTTGTTATTTGTCTTTGTGATTATAGCCATTCTAACCGGTGTAAGGTGATATCTTCAGTGTAGTTTTGATTTGCATTTCCCTGATGATTAGTGATGTTGAACATCTTTTCATGTGTCTATTGGCCTTCTGTATCTCTTCCTTGGAAAAATGTCTGTTCATATCCTCTGCCCATTTTTTGATCGGGTTGTTTGTTTTTTTGTTGCTCAGTTGTATGAGATCTTTGTATATTACTGAGATTAATCCCTTGTCAGACAAACGATTTGCAAATATTTTCTACCAGCTGGTGGGTTGTTTATTCATTTTGATCCTGGTTTCATTTGCCTTGTAGAAGCTCTTTAGTCTGATGAGGTCCCACTTGTTTATTTTTTCTTTTGTTTCCCTTGTCTGGGTAGACATGGAATCTGAAAGGATCCCTTTATGTCCAATCGCAATTAGCGTACTGCCTATATTTTCTTCCAGGAGTTTTATAGTTTCAGGTCTCACTTTCAGGTCTTTGATCCATTTTGAATTGATTTTTGTATATGGCGATAGGAGATGGTCTCCTTTCATTCTTTTGCATGTTGCTGTCCAATTTTCCCAGCACCATTTATTGAAGAGACTTCCCTCTCTCCATTGTATGTTCTTTGCTCCTTTGTTGAAGATTAGCTGTCCATAGGTGTGTGGTTTTATTTCTGGGCTTTCAATTCTGTTCCATTGATCTGTGTGTCTATTCTTGTACCAGTACCATGCTGTTTTGATTACTGTAGCTTTATAGTAGATTTTGAAATCAGGGATTGTGATGCCTCCAGCTTTGTTCTTTTTTTTCAGAATTGCCTTAGCTATTCGGCCTCTTTTGTTGCCCCATACAAATTTCAGTAGTTTTTGTTCTATTACCGTGAAGAATGACATTGGGATTCTGATTGGGATTGCATTGAATCTGTAGATTGCTTTAGGTAGAATGGACATTTTAACTATATTTATTCTTCCAATCCATGTGCATAGAATATTTTTCCATTTCTTTATGTCCTCCTCGATTTCTTTCAATAGTGTCTTATAGTTTTCATTGTATAGGTCTTTGACCTCCTTGGTTAAATTTATTCCCAGATATTTTATTCTCTTTGTTGCAATTGTAAATGGGATTGTCTTTTTGAGTTCTCTTTCTGTTGTTTCACCATTAGTGTATAGAAATGCAATTGATTTTTGTAAGTTGATTTTATACCCTGCCACTTTACTGTAGTTGTTGATTGTTTCTAGTAGTTTTCCAATGGAATTTTTTGGGTTTTCTATGTATAAGATCATGTCGTCTGCAAATAGTGAGAGTTTCACTTCTTCATTGCCTATTTGGAGTCCTTTGATTCCTTTTTCTTGCCTAATTGCTCTGGCCAGAACTTCCAGTACTATGTTGAATAAGAGCGGTGAGAGTGGGCACCCTTGTCTTGTTCCTGTCCTCAAAGGAATGGCTTTCAGTTTTTCCCCGTTGAGTAGGATGTTTGCTGTAGGTTTGTCATATATGGCCCTTATTATGTTGAGGTACTTTCCTTCTATACCCATTTTGTTGAGAGTTTTTATCATAAATGGATGCTGGATCTTGTCGAATGCCTTCTCTGCATCGATTGAGATGATCATGTGGTTTTTATTCTTCATTTTGTTAATGTGGTGTATCACGTTGATTGATTTGCGGATGTTGAACCATCCCTCTGTCCCTGGTATAAATCCTACTTGATCGTGGTGTATGATCTTTTTGATGTATTGCTGTATTCGGTTTGCCAATATTTTGTTGAGGATTTTTGCATCTATGTTCATCAGCGATATTGGCCTGTAGTTTTCCTTCTTTGTATTGTCCTTGTCTGGCTTTGGTATCAGCATGATGTCGGCCTCATAGAATGTGTTGGGAAGTATTCCATCTTCCTCTATTTTTTGGAATAGTTTGAGAAGGATAGGTGCTAAATCTTCTTTGAACGTTTGATAAAATTCTCCAGGGAAGCCATCTGGTCCTGGGCTTTTATTTTTTGGGAGGTTTTTGATTACTGTTTCAATCTCTTTCCTTGTGATTGGTCTGTTCAGATTCTCTATTTCTTCTTGATTCAGTTTTGGGAGGTTGTACGCTTCCAAGAATTTGTCCATTTCCTTTAGGTTGTCCAATTTGTTGGCGTAAAGTTTTTCATAGTATTCCCTAATAATCCCTTGTATTTCTGTGGTGTCTGTTGTAATTTCTCCTCTTTCATTTCTAATTTTATTTATTTGAGTCTTCTCCCTTTTTTTCTTAGTGAGTCTGGCTAAGGGTTTGTCAATTTTATTTATCTTCTCAAAGAACCAGCTCTTTGTTTCATTGATCCTTTCTACTGTTTTTTTTGGTTTCAATTTCATTTATTTCTGCTCTGATTTTTATTATTTCCCTCCTTCTGCTGATTTGGGGCTTTGTCTGTTCTTCTTTTTCTAATTCTGTTAGGTGCAATTTAAGGTTATTTATTTGGGATTTTTCTTGTTTGTTAAGGTGAGCTTGTATTGCTATGAATTTCCCTCTCAGGACTGCTTTTGCTGCATCCCATATGAGTTGGTATGGTGTCTTTTCCTTTTCATTTGTCTCCAGATAGCTTTTGATTTCTCCTTTAATTTCATCAACGACCCATTGGTTGTTCAGTAGCATGTTGTTTAGTCTCCACATCTTTGTCCCTTTCCTAGTTTTTTCCTTGCAGTTGATTTCTAGTTTCACAGCATTATGATCAGAAAAGATGCTTGTAATGATTTTAATCTTCTTAAATTTATAGAGGTTTGCCTTGTTTCCTAATATATGGTCTATCCTTGAGAATGTTCCATGCGCACTTGAGAAGAACGTGTAGTCTGCTTTTTTTGGGTGGAGCGCTCTGTATATATCTATTAAGTCCATTGCGTCTAGTTTTTTGTTTAAGTCCATTATTTCCTTATTGACTTTTTGTCTGGATGATCTATCCATTGATGTAAGGGGGGTGTTAAGATCCCCTACTATTATTGTGCTATTGTTAATATCTCCTTTAAGGTTTTTTAGCAGTTGTTTTATGTACTTTGGTGCTCCTGTGTTGGGTGCATAGATATTTATAAGTGTTATGTCTTCTTGGTGAAGTGTCCCTTTTATCATTATATATTGCCCTTCTTTGTCTCTCATTACCTTTTTTATCTTGAAATCTACTTTGTCTGATATAAGTATGGCTACTCCTGCTTTCTTTTGTTTGCCATTAGCTTGGAGTATTGTTTTCCATCCTTTTATTTTGAGTCTGTGTTTGTCTTTAGAGCTGAGATGTGTTTCCTGGAGGCAGCAGATTGTTGGATCTTGGTTTTTAATCCATCCTGCCACTCTGTGTCTTTTGATTGGAGAGGTCAATCCATTTACATTTAGAGTGATTATTGATATATGAGGGTTTAATGTTGCTATTTTATTGTTCATCTTCTGGTTCTTTTGCATTTCCTTCGTTTCTTGTCCCTTGTGTTTTGCTCTGCAAATTCAATTTGGTATTTCTGCATGCTCATTCTCTTGGTTTTCTCTTTATTTGTCATGTGTGGTTCTCTTCTGGTTATTTGTTTAGTGGTTACCATGAGGTTTATATAAGTGATCTCCTGGATAAGAAAGTACATTTTCAGATGCCTCCTTTTTCCTGAGGCTGGGTCGATTCAATCCCTTACCTCTTCCCTCCTTATTTGTTATCTCTTTATTCCAGATTGTGTCATGAATGTGTGTTTCCAGTGATGAGCTTGAATTAATTTTTGATGTTATCCAATTGTAGTTTGTTCTGGTTTAGTCTCCTTGCTTTTCTCCTTGCTGAAATCTTTGTATCCCCTTTCTCATTTGTTTTTTTTCAGGCCTAAGGGCCTTCTTGAGCATTTCTTGTAGTGGGGGTCTCGTGGTGACGAACTCTCTTAGCTTTTGTTTATCAGGGAGAGTTATTATTTCTCCATCATATTTGAAGGATATTTTTGCTGGATAAAGTATTCTCGGCTGAAGGTTTTTGTCTTTCATGATTTTGAATACGTCATTCCAGTCTCTCCTAGCCTGTAGAGTTTCTGTCGAGAAATCAGCTGAGAGCCTGATGGGGTTTCCTTTGTATGTTATTTTGTTTTTTTGTTTAGCTGCCTTCAATATTATTTCCTTGTCACGGGTATTCTTCAAGTTTGCTACTATGTGGCGAGATGATTTTTTATTCCTGTTTGTATATTTAGGTGATCTATTGATTTCATTCACTGTTATTGCCCTCTCGTTCCCTAGGTTGGGGAAGTTCTCAGCTATTATTTCTTTGAACAAACTCTCTGCTCCTTTTTCTCTTTCTTCTCCTTCTGGAATACCTATTATCCTTATGTTGCTTTTCCTCATTGAGTCTGATATTTCTCGAAGAATTTCTTCATTTCTTTTTAGTCTTACCTCTCTCCTCCTCTATCTGGAGCATTTCTGCATGGCTATCCTCAATAGTGCTAATTCATTCCTCCATATTGTCAGTTCTGCTCTTTAAAGACTCCATTTTTTCCACTATCTCGTTGATTTTGTTTTTCACCTCCAATAATTCTGATTGGTTTTTCTTTATGGTTTCAATCTCTTTTGTGACAAAATCCCTGAAGTCATTGATTTGTTTCTGTGTGTTCTCTTGTATTTCGTTGAGTTTGTTTATGATAGCTATTTTAAATTCTCTCTCATTCAGGTTATCAAATTCTGTGCCTTCAGGGTTGGTTTCTGGGTGTTTGTCATTTTCCTTATGGTCTGTAGCCCTGACAAATTGTCGCAAGGATCCGACGGGGACGGCTTTATTTTTTCCCCTCATGATAAAGTTGGTCCTGCAGTTTCCCCCTGCTGCCACTGGATGGGATCACGAGTGGTTTGCTCTGAGGTGGCTGCAGCCTCTGGAGGGATTGTGCTGAAACGCGGGGTGTTGGGGAGGAGGGGTCCTCTCTTTGTCCTGCTTGACCTGGGGGGTTTCCTTTCTGGCTCTCTTAGGGTGTTTGCTACCCTCCCTAAACAATCCGTCGTCGCTTCCCAGTGGTGATCTCACTATAGTCTGTGAGAGCACCTGGATGGCAATAGTTTTCCCCGCTGTGGGCCGCCCCTCGCCCCTCTGTCTGCGAACCGTGCTGTCTTTGCCGATCAATTGGGGAGGGGGAGTACAACTTCTTACCTCTCCTCCCATCCTTTTGGGCTTCGTGCGCCTCCACTGTCCGATGTGTGGCAGCAGGGGTTTCTTAGAAGTCCTTCGTAGTGTTTGATTGAGCTCTGTTGGAATGTGAATGATGTTTTCGTTGTGTCGAAGGGGGCAGAGATTCAAAGAGGGAATCTCACTCCGCCATGATGCTGACGTCACTATCCCTCAGGTTTGATAATTTGCTAGAATGACTCACAGAACTCAGGAAAGCTCTATACTTATGATTATAGCTTTATTATAAAGGATACAAATCATGAACAGCCAAAAGATGAAGTACGTAGGGCAAGATCTGGGACAGTCCTAAATGTAGAGTTTCCACGTTCTCTCCCTCTGGAATCAGGACGCATCACCCTTCTGGCCCACCACTGTGTTCACCAACCAGGAGGTTCAACCAAGTTCAATGTCCAGAGTTTTTATTGAGATTTCAACACATAGGTGTGATTGATTAAATCATTGGCCAAGTGATTGCACTCAATCTCCAGCCCTCCATGCCCTCCCAGAAAGTAGGTCTAATACAATGTAGCTCAAAGCCCCAACCTCTAATCTCACAGTTGGCCCTTCCTGCATGGCCAGCCCCCACCCAGAAACTATGTAGGGGCCCACCATAAGTCATCTCATTAGCACAAACTCAGAAGGGGTTTACCCAGGAATTCCACCATGAATAACAAAAACACTCTTATCACTCAGGAAATTCCAAGGGTTTAGAAGCTCTATCCCAGGAACCTGGAACAAAGATCAGACAAATCCTTTATTATACAAAGTACATCTTCATCCAGTTGTGAAGTCTATGCCAGTAGCACATGTATTAGTCATTGCCCTTCCTCCTGTTATGCTGTTTATAATACAGTATCCATGGCTCCATTTGATAAGGGCTTCTGCCAATCTGTTATTAAGCTATTTCTCTGATCTTGAGATTACTATCATTTGTACCTGTGTGTACACGAAGACTGCGATGCCGAGAGCACTTGACGGATTTGGACTCTTCCTCGTCTTTAATAATTATTGGTGCTTCCTGAGTGTTTACTTCTTCCCAGGCATTGTTCTCAGCACTGTACGTGCATTTCATCCTCAAAACAAATCTGTAAGGTTAGATACTGTTATCATCACCACTTTACAAGGAAAGTGGGACAGAGAGACATTTTGTCCAAAGTAACTTGCTCAAAGTCACAAAACCAGTAAGTGGCAGAGCTGGGATCTACACACAGGCAGGTGTCCCTACCCCTTAGACTGAGCCACTTGTCACAACAAAAATATCACCTTTGCACTGGAGAGCTCTGGAGAAACTCTGTTGGTTTATCATAAAAGCAGTTTTTCTTTATTTGAAAAATGATGCAACAGTGTCAGTGGTTAATGCCATAATATGACAAGGTTTCTTAAAAGAAAACACACCAAGGACTCAAGTTAAACAAAAAGATAATCCAATAAAAGTCAGTTTTTAAATATATGCCATCCCTTGGATGCTTGGGAAAAATTTTCATTTACAGATTCACCATCCCAACGGCACACAGAGTCAAACTCCACATTTATACTGGGGCCTCGTCACTATTCTTTAGTATGAAGTAATTCTGAGTTGGAGTATTAATGTTTCTGTTTTCATCATCACTGTTTTTACACCCTAATGAACCACCTTCGAGTCATTAGTACATTTAAAAAGTTATTAATAGTAAGAATAAAAATGCAAGTTTAAGAAAATTAGGAAAAAGTTCAAATGAAGTCAAAACCCATTCACCAGCGAGTCTTCATTTCCTCATCTATACAATGGGGGAAGTAATCCAGGTGAGGCGCTTTGAGGCTTCCAAAATGCTAATATATACACCGTGCCTCTGGTGAGCGGGATAGTGCTCCAAAAGACAGACAGATCTAGAGTCTTGATTGTCGGGGGGCAGGTGCCAGCAGGCCTGCTGGAATCCTCCATTAGTGCTCCTTCATTCCTGCTGTGTTCATTTCTTATTCTGAAAAAATTTATTTTTCTCTTGTGGATGTGAATTGTTACTTTTGTTTTGGGCAGCTACCAGGAGGGGAAACATCCGACTATCTAGTCACAGACAGAAGAGTGAAGTTTTTGATAGAGATCTCGTTAACGGAGACCAGGCAGGGACATAGCATCAAGGGCAAAACTGCAAAGTAATGAGACAGTGTGATGTACTCTGTACTTTGTTTTTATTACGCACGGCAGTGGTACCACCTATTTTTCTCCTGCTCATTCATTGTCCTAAATTTATGTGTTTGGAAAATGATGAACTGTTCTTTATTCACTTATATACAGATATTTTATAAAGCTTTTCCATAATTATGAAAGAAGAGGTAGAAGACACATTGAAATTAAGTTGGTCACTTTTCTTTATTACTTTTACACACTTGATCTTAGCCAAAAGGCCGAGAAGCGATTGTCTTCATTACTTTTAATTTCTCCCCAAACTCAACAAGCTGACTTTAAATGGACCTTAATGAGAAACATTTTTTTAATTAAATAATTCACTTCCAGAACTATTATGCCTAGTTGCCCTGATCTAACTGACCTGGCTGCTGTTAAGTTCTCGTTCAGAAATGCAGCCCTACGGATCCTCCAGGGCTACCGGACAACAAGCAAAAACACACTTCAGCTGTTGGAACTGTGGGAAGGAGCCCATGACAAGGACCTTTCATAGACTTTTCCAGTTATATTTCAGTAAAAAAAAAAAAAGGTAACTCCTCCTTTGAACTACAAACACTTAGAGCCAGCTGTTTACTTATGTCTAAAATTTAAATCTTCTTTAAAATTGGATTTTGGTCCAGCTGGTTGTGAGGTGTGCTGTGTAATTAGCTGAGTGATTTGCTTTAAGACAATTCATGGGTGGAGTTTGGCTCTACTCTGAGGAGAAGCCAGAATTTTTATCCAGCCCCCACAAGGCCTCCAGCTCTTGGCAGCACGTTGTCCTTGGCCTCTGACTTGCTTCTCCTCCTTCTAAGCTGTTTCATTTTCTATGAGTGATTCTGCTTCTTTCCCGCCCCCTTCCTAGGTGTCTACAGATTTCTCTCCATCTCAGGAACCAAAGCCCCCACCTGCATCTGTTCAGCTTTCCCTGCTTCCCTCCACTCGCACAGGTTTAGAGATCTCATTCTGGAGTTTGAACCATATCCCGCCACTTATGACCTGTATTAACTTGGACAAATTACTTAACCTCTCTCAGCCTCAATTTCTGCATCTGTAAAACGGGAATGATATTATTTCTTACATATTATAGTTCATTAAGTGAGGTAATACATGTACACATCTTAGCACAGAGTCTGGTACACATTAAGGGCTTGTAGCTTTTATAACGGCGATTATTGACCGTACCCAGCAAAGCAAGAGGTCTTTTTTTTAGTGTATGGAGATGTCTCTTGGCCAGTGTCCTGTGTTGCCTAATAGGTGGATTCACCAGGTCCACCTCCATCATTTGCAGGACTTGGGGGCAAGAGTACAAATGTGTGCCCGCGCCCACTTTCTTCTCACTTTTAGCTCCGTCCCTCACTGCAGGGTACCTCACCCACACATGTGTGTGATACCCCAGCCCACATGTCTAAGCTCTGTCCAAATCCACCTCCCTCCTGTCCTGCAAATAGCCACTCCTCGGCCACCTCTCATCTCTAAGGATGGGCCCTCCAGAGGATATACCCAAGGGAGAGCTCCTTGCAGGCTGGCAGTGGCTTGAGCCCTTGGATGGGGAATTCCATGATCCTGGGTACCTGGAGAGTGGTGTAGAAGAGGAGGGTAGCGTGAGCTTGGTGCCTCGGAATTGTCCCCCACAGAGAGGCATGGCTGGAGGATGGCTGGAGCAGGGCACTCCGATAGGAGGGACTCAGGGCCGGGCCCTGGCTGTGTGGAGGTGATCATGCTGTGGTAAAAAGAACCAAGCTTTAGAGAGGGCTGTTCCATCTCTCCAGCCAGCCTGAGGCCCTTGTGTCCTGCATAGTTACAGGGAAGACACGCCTACAGTGTGGGCAGCAGCCCACTCTTCTGACTCGGGCCATGACAACTACCCAGGGGCTTCCTTTTCATAAACACCAGACCCACTTTGGACCAGCCCCAACTAATGCAAATGTCCTCCAGTGCTCAGTTCTCGGTATCCTGACGTCTGTGCTCCCCTTTCACAGAGCTCCCTCCCGAGCTGCAACACAGCCCTTTCTGCTCCTCCCCTTTCCTAATGTTTCTTTTGCTTGGCATTTGCTGGGTGGACACTGAAGAAACACTGGGAGAAGCTCATCTTAAATTCCAGGGAACTTAGGAGAACCTCAAGATACAAGGGGAGTGAAAGAGATCTGCTTCCTGGTCATAAGTAACATCTGACTCTACAAACCCTGGTGAGTAAACCATGAAGGTCGGCATATCCCACTTCCTGCAGAATTGAGCTTACGATCCATCTGCTCCTTTAAAATATATATGTCCACATTAGCAGCTCTCCTTTTATTACTGAGAGTCGCGGCACCCACACATTCTGCATATTGCTGCAAAGCATTTGGGGTGAAGTGTTAACTTATGGAGACAACTTGGCAAGAAAAAGTTATGGAGTAAAATTCAGTAGCAAATGCACAATAAAGCTAGAGCACATGTGGTAGATAGTAAAACGCCCAGAAAAGGAAATCGATGCCTTTAATTATGAATTGTCAGAGTGACATTTGGGGTCTGAGCAGAATTCCCATCCCTGGAGTGTAAACTATTCAGTTCCAGAAATGGAAGCTTGGCTTCCTTCCCTTCTGAGCGGGAATGCTTTGCTCTGGTGATCTCAAGGGTCCAATTCTATGCCTGTGGCCCAGCTCTCACTAAGCAGCCGATTACTTCAGAAGTGGGTTGGTCTGGTGAAGTATCCTTGTGTATAAAGCTATAAACAAAGGAAGGAGCCTCTTTCAGAGGATTTTTTTTTCCTGAAAAAAGTGACATATCTGACTGACATTCCAACTAGTGGGCTACAGGACACAACTTTCTTGTGAAGTTAGTAGAGGTTCAATATGAACGGTGTTCTGTAGTTGAAAACTGTGGGAAATGTTGACTTAAAAACAAATCTATCCACTTCTGGGTATACACTCCAAAAGAATTTAAAGCAAGGTCTTGAAGAGATATTTGTGTACCCATGTTTATAATAGCATTATTCACAATAGCTAAAACATGGAAGCAACTCAAGTGCCCACTAACTGATGAACGGGTAAACAAAATCTGGTTTACAGTGCAGTGCAATCTTATTCAGCAAAAAAAAGGGAGGAAATTCTGACACATGCTACAACATGGATGAACCTTGAGGAAGTAATCCAGTTACAAAAAGACAAATGTATGATTCCACTTGTATGAGATACTTAGAGTAGTCAATTTCATAGAGACAGAAAGGAGCATGGTGGTTGCCAGGGGCTAGGGGGAGGGGAGAATGCAGAGTTATTGCTTAATAGGTACAGAGTTTCAGTTTTATAAGATGAAAAGAATTATGGAGATAGATGGTGGTGATGGCTGCACAACAATGTGGGTGTATTCAACACCACTGTAGTACACTTAAAAATGGTTAAGATGGTAAATTTTATGTTGCATATTTTAACACAATAAAAAAAAGAAAAGAAACAAATCTAAGAATGTTTGTTTTAACTGCAGGGTGTCTCAGGCCTTTATTATGCTCAAGTGCAATATTATTTGAAATGAGAGGGTGTAAAACACATTTTTCCAGAAATAGAATATACCCGAGAAACTGCTAATATAGACCACTTTTTATTCCTTGATCTTTTTCCTATCCCCTTTTCAGATTAATCCTTTAAATATCCAAGTTAAGAATGTTATTTTTTAAAAAACATGAGAATTCCAAATCTTCCATGGGGATGGGCAAGGTTGATTCAAGAATATTGAGATCTAATATTACTACAAGTTGTCCATCTAAGGAGGAAAACATTATGCAAAGTTACTCATGGAAAATCAGAAGGAGGGGAGCAATTTCTGTGTGGGATATTCACCGGTATCTGTGTCATTTAGGCACCACATGACTGCACAGTTCAGGCAGGGACCACCCAGAGTCCAACCTCCATGGCTCACAATTAGATATAATAGTAATTTCCCCCTAGTTATACTTCCTCACAGCCCCTCTCCTAAGAGACCCACTCCCACACTTAATGACTCTCATTTAGGAGGGACTGGAATTTGGGGAAAATGGCAGTAAGTTGAGCATTTAGGAAAACACTCTAGTTCTCTGACAATGCTTTTATTATTTACACCTTTCTTTTCCTTTTCTCATTTAGTTCCACAGATCAACCTATAGCCCCAGAAGCATCGATTAATCTTCCTTGAGACATTTGAGGCTGCTGGCCTTTCAGCCTCAGAGAAGCAGAGGGTCTGATTCAGGGGAGGGCAGGGGCTGAGACATAAGCCTTGCACTTACACTAAGATGCTGGGAGCGTCCACGTGCATGCTCTAAATTTTAAAACACAGAGTCTACTTTTGGACATATAGTCTAGCTATAAGGAATCTATCATGAATTCTATAAACATGGTGATCACATTCTCCAAATCTCAAATTGGGACACATCATCTGGCTAAAGGATTTTTTTTCTGATTTGTGAAGTTACTAAATCTTTATAAGATATACGCTAATCTCATGTAGTTAGTCAGTAATGGAAATCTTTTATTGGAGAAAATAGAAGTTTATAAAATCATAACCATACCAGGAAAGCTGGCCTAGATGGTCAGTAAATGTGATCTCACATGGTGTTTAGATTGCAGAATCGCCCCTAAGAATATTTTTAGTATATTTATTTACTCTTTTAAAGGACTGATCCTTTGTAATTCTCTTGTGAATCAAGACCTAGTCCACTCTGTCACAGTTGTTTTTAAAGGCTTTTATCACTCAGTTTACATCAATGAGTGAAGTTGCAATATTTTTTTCTCCTTCAAAACTGTAACTTTCTCACCTTGAGACATTGCACACAAGCCTCTAGAGTGTGACTATGTCTCAGAGTCATGGGACTCGTTGCTGATCCTGTCATTCCAAAATTCACATGTAATGCCGAAGTGGAGAAAGAATCCAAATCTCAAGCCAAGTCTCCGAGTTTCCTGTGTTATTTGATAAAATATTAAATTAGCACCATCCCTATCTAGTTCTGGTTTGTTTCTAAGTGAACAAGTGAACATAAATGCCTACCACCTGTGCAGGAGGGGTGGGAGAGTGTGGGCCCTATATTTGAGTCAGAGTTGGCTTGGAGTTGGAAAACAACAGGGCAGATGGACATGATTAAATATGAAAAGTTGGCACAGCAGATCTGTAGGTCACCCCACTCTACATCTTCCCCTGAATCACTTTATCCAGAGTAAAACCTGGGTGTAAATCCTTAAAAATTTCACCATCACCATCAAAAGTTTTAGAATTCCTTGCTTTTTAAATGACTGTTAACTGACTTCCTTGAGTCTTTTAATTTCCACTGCACTAAGAGAAAGTGCTGAATCCGACCACTTGGGAACATTGTGTTTCTACTATGCTCCTTCCTAAACCCATAACAGAATGTTTATCAGAAAGTTTCAGCAGGACCAAAGTTTATTCAAAAAATTCTCTTACAGAGACCAAGGTTCTGATTTCTTATCCAGCGGAGTGCTGGTAAATGTCTAACAACATAGTACTTGCCAATTTCTGTGGTGTAGATAGCTGACTCAGTTAGCAACGTGTCATCGTTAAATGCAGAGTTGGAGAAAGGTGGGCACAGTCAGCTCTTGAAAGCCAATAGGAGCCAACTTCAGCACACCATTGTGTTTATCCTCCTAGTCCATTGGCTCCCAAAGTTTGGTATGAATCATTGTTGCTATTATTAAAAGTGCAGGGGTTGATTCAGATCTCTGGGGCTGAAGCCAGGGCATCTGTATATTTAACAAGGTCCCCATGTGATCCTGATACTGCAGTTTGAGCTCTGGTTTCTGTGTTCATTCCTACATAAGGTCAGTCTTGTATATGTAGCGTTGCCATCCCAGATCAAGAACACTAAATAAACTTTCATGCCATGAAATTCACTAAGATCTTATTATAATAGACTAAACTCACTAAGATGTAATGAAAATGGATTCTAATGTTCAGGATGAATAATGCTCATCCTATTCACTTTGATATAATAGTCTATATTCAGTTCATTACTTTTCATTATCCTGAATGTAAAATACGCTATTGAGAGCCAAATTCCATATATTTTAGAAATTAGTTGAAATCTTTATGGAGCACATAAATATGCTCATCCTACAGTTGTGAGAAATATTTGAGCCAGACGTTTCTTTGTAAGAAACGATTCTTTTTTGACAGCTTTCTCTGCTTATGGTCAATTTTCTTCCAATAGGATTGTGCCAAGCGTGTTGTGAATATGATTTGTTTATGACAAAAAAAGTCAGATAAATATACCAACTTCCTCTAAAAAGTGTTCGGGTGATTTTCAGAAAGGCTTTCTGGAGTTCGTTTGTTCTTCTTTAGAGATGAATGCATTTCACTGGAGATGATTTTGCTAGTTTAGACCTGATGTTTCTCCAAAGACTGCATTCACCCCACAAACATCTACCAAGACATAGTCTCTACTCTAAAGGAGTTTACGATCTAATTGGGGTTAAGAATTCCTTCTAGAGACCATGGGAGGTATTTGAAACCGTGGCTGGTACTGATGGTTGCATGTATTTTCTAACTTGTTTGGTGGGAGAGACAGACGTGTAAACAGTCATCACCACAGAATGTGACAAATGCTGGGAGACAGTGACTCAAGTTTCCCTGATGATTCAGGACAGGCTCACAAAGGAGGTGACTTGAGCTGGGTCTTCAGGATAATTGGAGTGGGAAAGGTAGAATCACAGAGGGCATTTCAGGCAGAGGAATGAAACCCAGGCACCTGGCCCAAGAATAGAAATTTTCAGATTATTCGTTGGCATAAGTGCTCTCTTGCTCTGTACACGGAACTGTGTTTGGCACTTGGGGGAAGGGGAGTAAACGAGTGACATAGCCCCTGCACTCAAAGTATTTATGTGCCACTTGGGTGCCTAAGACTTGCAGATACCACTCAAGGAGAGGGGAAGGAACACAGTCAAACACGATGGGGCGTTTCAGATATTAAGTGGTGTGGGGTGTTGTGAAAAGGTGAGGGAGATGTGGGCTGACGTGCTTAGAAGTCTTCCTGGGTTAAAGGTATTCAGGCAAAGGGAGCAGCATTTAAGGAAACAACACAAAACAAACAAGCAAACAGAGGTGAGAGAGAACGTGTTATATGGGAGACAGGAAGAAAATCAGTGACTGGAATAGATAATGCAGGCGAGCAGCATGGAGGATGGAAGGAGGGCGTCCTGGAAAGCATACAGTTCAGAGTCCTGCCTTAGCTCAGGATGGGTCACGGATGGGGGGTGGGGGGGAAGATGAAACCCTTATCTTTTCAGATCCTGTTTCTTTAATTATAGAACGTGACTAGTAAAACATAACTCACTGGCTTATGAGGCTCAAATGAGGTAATTTATGCAAGAGCATTTTGTAAACTGCTGTGTACTATAAATATGGGTGAGTATCAATGGATGGGATTCTTGAACAACGATTCCTTTCTAAGAAGTCACAACACTTTTGCCTGGATATTTAGGCTTTTATGAATGGTATTCTTCACTGTGAGGACGGATGTTGTGTGCCCAGTTTAGGTCTTCCCCTGAGAACCAACCTCAGAACCAAAACATTTCTACTTAAATAGCCTGTACTCAAGGAAGCACAATTTGATTTCAGGTTTATTTTATATCATAAATGATAAACTCAACAATTTTTACAGTTTAAAATTTTAAATAACACAAGTAATTAATTGTTAATGTTTTAATGACTTTAGTGTGTGTGTGTTCTTAACTGGGCCACACTCCTAAAGAAAGAAAAAGGAACTAAGAACTTGCTTTATTTAAACTGAAAAAGTATTAATTGCTGATCTGACTTATGGATGTTCTTTTAGGAAGCACTGTTGCGAAACGAAAACAATGCTGTTAATCTTAAAGTATCCACTGATGACCTGATTTTCTCATCAAGGGAAACACTAGTGGTAAAATAACTAAGTGTGAGTCTAGGCCTAGTGCACCACAAGATTCTGCTGGCCGTTCTCCCATCAGCCACCCAGCGATGCCCATTAAAGTGACATAAATACGATAAACACTATTTAAAAACTCTATATTTTGTATATCAGAGAGTGACATTTACAAAGGGAAAACATAAATTTTACGAAGACAGTTTCTATAAATTTGCACGAAAAGAGTTTCCAAAATAGATTTCAGTTATTTTTCTCATTTGAAGAATGATACTCTTTCTCATACATAAAACTTCAGATCCTCCCTTTCATCCCAATTGGGAAGTTTTCACTGTTTGCAAAACACTGAAATTGAAGCCCTTAGCTTGATCCACAGAGCTTCTGCCCCAGCTAAGCTCTGGGGCCCTTGTGTCTATTTCGGATCTAGCATCTGTTGAGCACATGAGGACTGATCCCACTTCACTTTTCCAATTTAGTTTCACTGCGTTTCTTGGTAGAACCACCCACTTGGATCTGTTCAATGACATATTACTGAATTCTTCACCAGCATGGGGATCTTTTCCCCCTCAACACATCTGGAATAAAAATGGATTTGAAATGTAAATACAAATTACATTTCCACACTTGAGGAAAGAAAAAAGATAATAGAGGGCTACCACTTTCCATTGCAAATTGCTCAAAATACTTCCCAAATACTGCTAAAATCCTTCATATTTTCAGGTACACGGTACCGGTTTCCCTTAGAAGAGGAAAACGGCTTTCTCTTGTTCGTTTTATACGTGTGATAAGAATGGTGGCTCGGCTAATCTGATAAATTCTATAAAATGAAAATGGAGGTATTGAGAATTCCAGCCTCTTTGGTTATTAGAATGGACAAATTGTGTTTAAGTGCTGCCACAATTTGAAAAAAAAGTGGAAAATTAATGTAAACCAGCATCTTGTAATCCTAAATCCCCCAATTCTTTGGTTGAATTCAATTCTTCTTGCTTTAGTAGAATTGTTTTATGTATCTAAACTAGGGCCTGGTAGATTAACGATGCCTAAAAATTCTCAGTGACTCCTTCTAGTGGGAGGTAAAGTCTGGCCTCAGAGACTTGCTTGTGTGTGGTGGAAGTGACACTGTGTGACTCCCAAGTCTAGGTCATAAGAAGTCTTGCTGCTTGTGCCTTTGTCTCTGGAACACTCTCTCTGGAGCCCTGAGCTGTCCTCTAATTAGTCCACCTACCCTGGGACTGCCAGGCCACATGTAGGTGCTCCAGTTGACAGTCCCAGTTGAGCCCCATCTTTTTTGGCCACCCACCTAGCCACATAGGAGAGAAGCTATCCAAAACCTCCAGACCAGCCCATCTAGTCAATACCGTATGGAATAATGGAATCACTCAGCTGAACCCTGCCTGAATCCCTTAACCACAAAATTGTGATATAATAAAATAGTTATCGTTTTAAGCCTAGTAAATAATCAAACACAGGAATAGTATGTTCTTTGAGATAGTTAGATTCTTACCCATTGGCTTCTTTACCTTGCCCTGTGGCTATTGTAAATAGCACCTCTTCATAATTCTCACCATAACCTTGCACTATTATCCTTGTGTTACAGATGAGAAAATAGCCACCAAGAGACTAAGTAACTTGAGTAAATGTGTAAGAACATGATAGACCCAGGATTGAAACCCAAGCCTAGTCCAGCTACAAAGCCCTAGCTATCGTCGGCGTGAGAATCTTATCACTGATGTAATCACACAGCTAAGAATCAAAAGCTTTTCTAGATATTTCAGGCTCTAACTCCGCGAGTCTCAATCAGGGATTGGCAAACTTTTTCTTAAAGGACCGGACAGTAAATACTTTAGGCTGCAGCCCACGTGGTCTCCACGGCAACTACTTTCCTTGGCTGTTACAGTGTGAAAGCCGCCATAGGCATGTCAACTTTAGGAGTAAATTGGACAGTTGTTTTACCTGCAAAACTGAGTCTATTCAGGAACAAACAAAAGGATTACAATACTAGATATGCAGGATATGGTGGATATCCATAGACAAATCCAGAAAAAGAAAGGTAGGCGTTTGCTTTTATAGAGGAAAAGGGGGAGTCAGGAGGGGCTGTAGTAAACAAAGAGTCCATTGGAGGAAACTGGGCTTCCAAAGTGTAGAGGCTTCCCTTGGTTGGGTTGCTACAGTCTCTCGTTGCCTGGGCTACTGCCAGAGGAGGAGAGAAATCTTCCCTCCTCCTGCAGGGTAGTAAAGTAGAAAACACTTTCCCACTGGAGATGCAAGCACATGTCTCTTCCTCTTTGGAGTAGTAGTTGACGAAAGATGCTAGGGTGTAAGAACTCCCCATATAGGCCTTCCGGACTCCAATTCAGTTGAGGTTTCTTTTATTAATTTTACAGGCAACATGTAAGCAAATGATGGCGGCTGTGTTCCAAAAATTTTTATTTACAAAATCAGGCAGTGGGCTAGATGGGGCTCACAGGCCATAGTGTGCTGACTCCTGATCTACACAACTGAGGTGATTGTATTCGGATATTTTTGAGTTTTTGGAAAAGAACCTCAAATTTTAAATGAACTGCTGGTGGCACTTTCTTATAATCTAAATTTTAAACCAAAGTTGAAGGTTTTATTAATTTTAAACTAAAGTTGAAGCCCCAACAGAATTTGTGTATGTCAGTGGAATGTGTAAATCAATGTAAGAGGAAGCGAAAAAAATGTACATTCGGAAAAGTTATCTTAGAGGTTCTTTTTGATCTTCTAAGTTACAAATCCTAGAAGAGGGTGGATTATACATACAGATAAACTAGAATGGTGTGGAACTTTCTCTACAATTGCATTGTACATCAGAATATCTTTTGTCAATTGTTACTTTTTTTAATGCTTTGGAGTTGTAAAGAGATGTTCTTGATAATTATCACCCAATATTTCGTGAAGCATTTTTGTGCACTATTTATAGAATTCATTCACCCTACTACAGCCTGACAAGACCTCCTGGCCCCCGTGGCTGAGTTCCTGGCTGTTTGACAGCTGCATATCTATGTTATGTGCTAGGTCAGAATAGAATATTTCCAGCCAGCTGAAACTATGTAGGCAAATCATGGGCAGCAGAGAACTATTGCTAGTAGCTGAGAACTGCACTTGGAATTGGAAGATTTTGTTATTTAAAAGGGGGTTATAAGTCAGAGAGGGTCAAGATTTTAATTATCTTTTTCCTTCTGAAAGACTTCTCTACAATAACCTTTTAGTGTTCGTTGAGTCACCCCAAGTCATTTTAACCTGTGCTGCTCATTAATATTTTTGTTTTTCTTATTATTTTGGACCCGTTTAGTCTATTTAGTTTTAAGCAGCTTGAGTGCAGGACACAAGTTTTTTCTTCCTTAAATTATCATTCTATTACTTGACATATAATTGTGCTCAATCATTTTTGAATAAATGAATCATAATCATTCCCACACTTCTTGGTCCAGAAATTGCTATGTCTTGCTTGATCCCTTTTCCTCAAGTTTTCTTATATCAAATATATATATACACATATATACATATGAAGATTTCTTATATCCAGTCTTTAGCTATCCAAGAATGCTATGAATAGAATATGTAATATTATCACCGCTAGCTCCTCTTGCTACAATAACATTTTTTTTTACAATTTGATTTTGTGAATTAGCTGCCCCCCATATTTCCAATCACTTTGAATTTATTTATTCAAATAAATTACCTTAGAAGAGGTAATATATACACATAGTGCACAATTTTAAAAGGTACAAAATAATATGCAGTAGTGAAAAGTTATTTCCTCCCATCTTGTCTCAGAGTCCTTGATTTTTCATCGCTATACCCAGTTTTTTGAGCATCCTCTATAGACACACTGTGCTGTACCAGACAATCATTTATCCTATCATCTCCTTTAATTTACATACATAGTAGCATACTATACACACTTTTCCGTGTCTTTTTTCACTCGTTATTGTATTTCAGAAATGATCCCATTCTGGTACATATAGAGATGACTTTAAAAAATATCTGCTAGTATTTTATTGTGTGGGTAGACTGTAGTTGACTTAAATATTTGTGATGTATGTTTATGTTGTTTTTAAACATTTTGCTCTTGCAAGCAGTACAGTAATAAGTATCCTTCAACATATGTTTTGGGCACATGTGAGAGACTATGGGTAGGATAACTTCCAAGAAATAGAACTACTGAGTCAAAGCAATATGCATTTTGCATTTGATTAGATATTTTCAGATTGCCCTCCATAAAGCTGTTTAACAATACACACTCAGAGCAGCGAGGCATTCATTCTGCTTCCCGTTCCCTCCACGTACAATGTCTCATCAAGCTTTGATTTTTGTTAATTTGATAAGTGAAAAATGTTCTCTCTTTAGAGTTTTAAGTTGTCGTTTTCTTAGTTTACTGAGGACTGCTCAAGATTTTTGCCCAATTTTCTATGTAATTATTGACCTTTTATCTTCTTGATTTATAGTTCTTTGGATAGTAAGGAAATTAGACTTTTATTAGCCGTATGTATTGAGAGTCTTTCTCAATTTTGTCTTTTCTTTTTTAATATAGTCAAATTGTCAATCTTTTTAGGCTTTGGAAATATTATATAATATTGTTAATATTGTATTAAAAAATCACCCATGTTTTCATCTAGTACTTCTATAATTTCTTCTTTTTTTACTTTATTGTTAGATTTACCTAGAAATTTTGGAATAAAAAAATAGACTTATTTTTTCCAGAATGCTATCAAGTTGTCAAAACTCCATTTACTGAAGAATTCATCTTTTCCCCACCTACCTGCAATGCCTCCTTTATCATATTATACATTCATGTATGTGTCTTTTGTATACCTCTGATATCTGTATCTTCTTCCTTTAAATTGTCTTTTTCTATGTACCACATTATTTAAATTATTTTTGCTTTAAAATGTGTTAACATCGAGTTTTCTTATTTTTCTTTTCTAGGGTTGTTCTAGCTATGCTTGTATGTTTACTTTTTCACGTGAACTTTAGAATTAGATGAGTTTAAAATTTTTCTATTCATATTTTGTAGTGGGATGAAATACAACTTATAGGTTAATTTAGAAAGAGTTGATATTCTTATATTATTAAGTCTTCTTGTCTAAGAATAGAGTATACCTTGCCTTATAGTTCAGTCTTCTTTGAAGTGTTTAAATTTTTTTCTTATGGATCTAACTCATTAATAGTTAGTTTTATTCCTAGTGGGTTTTATTTGTTTGTTTGTGGTTGCTCTTGTAAATAGGTTCTTTTCTTCCATTTTGTTTTTTCTAGTTGGTAGTCATTTATATATAGTAAGGCTATTGATTTTTATTTATTCATTTTGAACCCAGCCACCTTACAGAAATCTCTTATTGTTTATAAATAATTTTTCAGTTGATTTGCTTGAGTTCTTTAGATCTACAATCATATCATCTGAAAGATAATTTTGTACTCACTTATTAAAATGGTTTATCTCAGGGACCAGCCCGGTGGTGTAGCAGTTAAATTCACAGGCTCTGCTCTGGCGGCCCAGGGTTCGCAGGTTGGGATCCCGGGCACAAGCCAAAGCGTGCTTGTCAAGCCATGCTGTGGCAGCGTCCAATATAAAGTAGAGGAAGATGGACACGGATGTTAGCCCAGGGCCAGTCTTCCTCAGCAAAAAGGGGAGGATTGGCAACGGATGTTAGCTCAGGGCTAGTCTTCCTCACACACACACACACAAAAAATGTTTTATCTCAAATTTTTTCTCTTGCCTTTTCTGTTACTCTCATTAAAAAAAAAGTTAAATGACAATGTTAATAGATAGTAGACATCCTTGTCTTGCTTCTGACCTCAATGAGAATGCTTCTAGCATGTTTAGCATTAAGTATGAGGCTGCTTTTACTTGAAACATGTAATAAGGAAATATTTCAATGTATAGATTTAAAGATATATTTATTTAAATACAGAAGTGTTTGCAGATGAGATATATGTGGTATATGTATGTGTATACACAAACACACATATTTATATATATATAATATGTATATTTATTTAAAGAAATGTTTGAAAAATTTTAGGTGATTTTGTGTGCATAGGAAATGTATATAATAAAATGTTTAAATGTGTTCAGGTAACAACATTTTTTTCCTCTACATTCCTCTCTGGCCTCAGAAAACATGAGTTTCCTCAGCTTTTTACCACATACTTCTCATCGTCTATTCTCTGTAGCAGGTTCATTGACTATGACTAGATAAAAATTGAATCATACAGGCTCCAGAGCTTCCTAATTGTACCCAGGGTTACAGAGTTCTTTGACATATTGAATCACCAATTGGAAAGAGGCCATAATATTTCTCCTCTACAAGGCATTTCAAGAAGTTTAATTGGCTATTGCGAGTTCCACCCACTTCACCAAACACCCATCAGAAAAAGATCGCAAAAAGACAAACATGATGTGGCCCTTGGAGATGATGAAACATGAATAGTTGCTAACTTGCCTGTGGTGGTTCATTTTATGTGTCAACTTGGCTGGGCCGCGGTGCCCAGATATATGGTCAAACATTATTGTAGACGTTTCTGTGAGAGTGTTTTTGGGTGACATTTACATTTAAATCAGTGGACTTTGAGTAAAGCAGATTGCCCTCCATAATGTGGATGGGCTTCAACCAATCACTTGAAAGCCCAAATAGAACAAAAGACTGATCTTCACTCCTCACCCCCATCCCCACCTTAGCAAGGAGGAAGTTTGCCAGCAGACTGCCTTCAGATATGAACTGCAACATCGGTTTTTCCCTGGGTCTCCAGCCTGTTGGCCCACCCTGCAGATTTTGGACTTGCTGGCCCCCATAATCATATGAACGAATTCCTTAAATCTCTTTCTCTCTCTATCTACCTGTCTATCTAGTATTGGAGAACCATAACTAATATATTGCCCTACTGTCAAATTGTGACAGGAACAAGTAAGGATTTTCTTCATTATTTTACTACTTTTAGAACAAGACATTAGATTTACTTTTTGGTGGTTAGAGGGAGAGAGGGACAATAGGAGGATGAGATCCTCTCCCAAACTCCAGACATTCCAGCTTATGCTGAGAATGAAAGAAGAAATACGAGAAAAAACGTGATGATCTGGGCCTGTGGAATTTCTGGTCTGGCTGCAATTCTAGGAGCTTTGTAAGTTTTGCAAGAAGTTTTATACTTGGCCTTTCTGAGCCCTGTATTTATTAAAAATTCTCAGACACACACACACACACACACACACACAGACACTCTGCACCTAGACTTAGAACTACTGCTGATTTTCCCATTTCTATCACTTCTGCTGTTGTCAAGCCCAGATCTCTAGGGTCCATCTTTTCTCTATCCTTCGTTGACTAAAAGTCAAACAAATCTGATCAGTTATATGTGTTTATACATACTGTGCTGTCTTCCCGGAATAATTATTTCTCCTCTTTTCCCCATCTTCTTCCAACATGAGATGTGAAGGGCACTGGCCTTAGAGCCAGAGTTTGCACCTCGGTGGCACCGCTTATTAGTTGTAACGTGGTCTCTATCAGCCTCGTTTTTCTCACTAGTTAAAATAGACACACAGTACCTACTTTACACGGTTGTTATGAGGAATAAGTGAAATCACTTATGTGAAGCAACCAGCACTGTTCATAACATATAAAGGGCCTCAATAATGTTATTTCCCCTCCCAGAACTTCCTATTTTTCTTTTTAAGACCCAGCTCAAATGTAACCTTTTATATTGTATCAGTCAATCCATTGGGCTTGCTAGAAATAGATATAGGCTCAGATTACAGACAGGCTCAGAATTATTGGAGTTTTTTGCATAGATATATAGGAATGTGAATAGAAGGCAAAGTCACCCAGGGTTTCACTTCTTCCCCGACTGGAACATATGTAGGGAGCTTCACAGTGAACTGGAAAAATAGCTCTGCAGTTTTAGGGACAACCAGAGCTCCAAGAACATGCCTTACCTTGATTCACCTAAAAGAAAGGGTTCAGTGCTGGTAGCTTGCTGCCAGTCTATGTATGTATGGAACACCTACATTGTGGAGGTTTCAAGGGAGGCTGTGGTAGGCAGAATAATGACCCTCCAAAGATGTCCACATCCCAATACCTGGAACCTTCAAATACATTACCCTACATGGCAAAAAGGACTTTGCAGATGAGATGAAGGTTACAGACCTTAAAATAGATTATCTGAGATTATCAGGTGGGCCCAATGTAAACACTTAGGCCCTTAAAAGTGGAAGAGGGAGGGAGAAGGGCAATCAGAGATACATTGGAGGAAGAGGAAGCAGAAAATATGGGGAAGCAGGGGTAGGGTTTGACCTGTGTTTGCTGGCTTTGACGATGGAGGAAGGGGGCCAGCAGCTTTGGAATGTAGGCAGCCCTACACGCGGGGAACGCTCCAGCCCACAGCCAATAAGGGAACAAGGACCTGGGATGCAGCCCTGCTGATACCTTAATTTCAGCACTATGAGACCTATGCAGAAAGCCAGCTTAGCCCTGATGTTTTGGGACTTCTGCCTCAGAAACTGTGAGATGGCTGTTGTTTTAAGCTGTGGTGATTTATTATGGCAGCAATAGCAGATGAGTACAGAGGTCTTCTCAGAGGTAGTTCATTTATTTGGCACCCAACCCACATAGGGATGCTTCAGCTCATGCACAGGTACCTGGCGCAATTAGTTGTTGATGGGCTATCAGGGTTTATTTCACTTACAAAGTAGGGATTAGAAATCAAAGCAGCATAGGCCTACCCTCCAAAAGTGGGTTGGGGCCATTTTGATTAAAAGGCAGCAGTATAAATGTAGGCTTATAGCACATCACTAACAATGACTCCTTGACCCAGGACAATTGGCAAGTCTTCTCTTATCCTTCAGGCATGAATTTACACTCTATTGTGCAGCCATTCAATCATTTAGCAGATATGTATTGAGAGCTGACCACTGTTGTCTCATTGACTCTTGTACACACCGTGTCATATCGGTAAGTAGTTGTTCTCATGCTAGCTTCCGTCTCCAGCTCCCACCACATTGCTGGCACAGTGGGCCTTTATAATTGGTTATGAACAAATGGATTCCAATAATTAATTCATCCTAATTAATAACTGGGGTGAATATGACTATTTTGACCCAAAGTCATGTTCTTCTTCCCTGAATTATTGTATAATAATAGACTTTTTTTGTTCCCCTGTGACCTCTCATCCTAAAATACAAAAGCTAATAGCAGACCTCTTAGTGAGAGAAATACGTTCAGATTATTAGACCTATGATCACTGTTTTAAACATCCTTTGGTTTTCATTTGTCTCATCTTTTTAGTATTGTAACCTCAGTCCTTTATTAAAGGACTTGCCCTTGTTTGGGCAATTCAACATAAAATGTACAGAGAAGTATTACAGAGGTGCCTGTCTCTTTCCTGATTTACTAATAGTATAGGCCTAAGCACGAAATTTTAAACTCTTGTGTTCATATTCCAGCTGTTCTGTTCTGTTCTAGCAATCATTTTTTTTCAATTGTACATTCCTGGAGGAAACAGTAAGCCACGGTTGCCTATCTCCCATGGCATGCATGTGTTGCTGTTTTAAATCCTAACAACTTCATCTCTTCTGGACAACGGCATGTTATCTTGACCTGATTCATTCAAGCTTGTTGGTGAAAAGCAAATCATTGGAAAAGGCAATGTCAGTTTTTTAGTTGTTAGTGTTGTTTTTGCAATATCAGCTCTATTTGATGATTTTTGCAATAAAACGCTCCAATATTGCCTTGACTTTTTCATTCTTACCATATTCATTAGCCCCAGAGGTCTTAAACAAGTTGTCATACTCCTCTTAGAAGTTAGAAGTGTAGAAATAAACAAAGACCAACCAAATGAGAAAAGGGAAGGCCGTTTATTCAGAGCTTGCTATATAGCAAGGTCATCAGCCTCCATCACTTGCATTTGGCAAAGACTCAAAGGCAGGGAGAGGAGTGGGGAAGCTTTACAGTGGACTAAAGGGAAGACTCCAGGTGTGCCCTCATTGGAGGCTGTTGGCCTGTGGGAGCTGGAGGCAGGCTAACTAGAAGCAGGGCGTCCTATGTGATTGGTTAGGGATGCATATTGACTTTCTCTGGTTGGTCCTAAGTTGGAAGCAGGGACGAAAATTAGAGAAACTGTCAATTATTAATTAGGTCCTGGCCATTTGGGGCCAAATGTTACAGAAGTTATTGTTTAGCTTACTGGATCGTTACTAAAGATGGCATTCTGGCTTCCTGTAAGTCTTACATATAGCAGGCTTGCTTCTTGGGCTGGTTATTATAGATAAGTGGGTTGGTTTCCTGGGCAGGTCTCTGCAGGTGTGGGTCAGAGTTCTCTTTTCACGTATGGTCCAGTCATTGTCCATTTCTATATTCAATTTCTCAAATGTATTTCTGTGCTTTTGAGAGTATGTCCCTGGTACTGCATTCTACAGTAAGCACAAGTCCAAAGCACACCTCCAAAGAATATTCTTTTATTAAGGTTTTGGACATGAGGCCTTACAAAAGATGTGAAGCTTGAGATATATATATTAAAAACAGATTTTACATAAGCCTAAATTTTGAATAATCACCTCGGACCCAAAGAGTTTTTTTAATAGGAGAGAGATTTAAAATTTACAATTCTCATATAATTTTCTCTGAAACATTTAGATGGGCATCTAAATAAGCACACAACAATTTCTCTTAAGGACTCTAAACATAAATGGGCACTGAGGATCCTGTGAGATAGACACTGAACACGTACATTTGCAACTTTTAGCCCTTATAAAAATCACTTTCATGAAAGTAGAGGGAGATCAAGTATGGGCATACCTCAGAGATACTAAGGGTTCAGTTCCAGACCACCGCAGTAAAGCAAACATTGCAAAAAAGCAAGTCATATGAATTTTTTGGTTTCCCAGTGTGTATCAGTTTTGTTGACACTATATGGTAGTCTATAAGTGTGCAATCGCATTATGTCTAAAAAAACAATGAACATACCTTCATTAAAAAACACTTTATTGCTAAAAAATGCTACCCATCATCTAAGCCTTGAGCGAGTTGTAATCCTTTTGCTGGTGGAGGGTCTTGTATTGATGTTGATGGCTGCTGACTGATCGGGGTGGTGGTTGCCTAAAGTTGAGGTGGTTTGGGAATCTCCTAAAACAAGACAACAATGAAGTTTACTGCCCTCAATTGACTCTTCCTTTCGTGAATGATTTCTCTGCGGCGTGCAATGTTGTTTGGTAGCATTTCACCCACAGTGGAGCTTCTTTTAAAATTGGAAGTCAGTCCTCTCAAATCCTGTCACTGCTTTATCAACTAAGTTTGTGTAATATTCTAAATCCTTTGGTGTCATTTCAACAATCTTCAAAGCACTTCATGAGGAGTAGTTTCCATCTCAAGAAACCACTTTCTTTGCTCATCCACAAGGGGCAACTCCTCATCTGTTCAAGTTTTATCATGAGATGGCAGCAATTCAGCCCCATCTTCAGGCCCCACTTCTAGTTCTAGTTCTCTTGCTATTTCCACCACATCTGAAGTTACTTCATCCACTGAAGTCTTGAACACTTCAAAGTCATCCATGAGGGCTGGAATCAACTTCTTCAAACTCCTGTTCAAGTTGGTATTTTGACCTCTTCCCATGAGTCACAAATGTTCTTAATGACATCTAGAATGGTGAATCTTTTCCAGAAGCTTTTCAATTTAGTTGGCCCAGATCCATCAGAGGAATCATTATCCATGGCAGCTACAGTCTTACAAAATGTATTTCTTAAGTAATAAGACTTGAAAGTCAAAATGACTCCTTAATCCATGGGCTACAGAAAGGATGTTATGTTAGCAGGCATGAAAACAACATTCATCTTATTGTCCATCTCCATCAGAGCTCTTGGGTGACAAGGTGCATTGTCAATAAGCAGTAATATTTTGAAAGGAATCTTTTTTTTCTGAGTAGTAGCTCTCAGCGGTGGGCTTAAAATATTCAGTAAACCATGTTGTAAACAGATGTGCTGTCATCCAGGCTCTGTTGTTCCATTTCTAGAGCACAGGCAGAGTAGATTTAGCACGATTCTTAAGGGCCCTAGGATTTTTGGAATGGTAAATGGGCATTGGCTTCAACTTCGAGTCACCAGCTGCATTAGCCCCTAACAAGAGAGTCAGCTTGTCATTTGAAGCTTTGAAGCCAGGCATTGACTTCTCCTCTCTAGTTAAGAAAGTCTTAGAAGGCGTCTTCTTCCAATATAAGGCTGTTTCATCCACATTGAAAATCTTTTGTTTTATGTAGCCACCTTTATTAATTTATCTTAGCTAGATTTTCTAGATAATTTGCTATAGCTTCTACATCAACACTTGCTGCTTCACCTTGCATTTTTATGTTACAGAGATGGCTTCTTTCCTTAAACTTCATGAGCCAGTCTCTGCTAGCTTCAAACTTTTCTTCTGTAGCTTCCTCACCTCTTTCAGCCTTCATAGAATTAAAGGGAGTCAGGGCTTTGCTCTGGATTAGCCTTTGGCTTAAAGGAATGTTGTGGCTGCTTTGGTCTTCTATCCAGACCACTAAAGCTCTCCCTATATCAGCAATAAGGCTATTTTGCTTTCTTGTCATTCACGTGTTCACTGGAGGAGCACTTTTAATTTCCTTCGAGAACTTTTCCTTTGCATTCACAACTTGGCTAACTGTCTGGCGTGAGAGGCTTAGCTTTTAGTCTAGCTCAGCTTTCGACATGCCTTCCTCACTAAGCTTCCTCATTTCTAATTTTTGGTTTAAAGTGAGAGATGTGTGACTCTTCCTTTCACCTGAACACTTAGAGGCCACTGTAGGGTTATTAATTGGCCTAATTTCAATATTGCTGTGTCTCAAGGATTAGGGAGGCTTGGGGAGAGGGAAAGAGACCAAGGGAGCAGCCGTTTGGTGGAGCAGTCAGAACACACACAGCATTTATTGATTAAGTTCACTGTCTTATATGGGTGCAGTTTGTGGCACCCCAAAACAATTACAATAGTAACATCAAAGATCACTGAAATCAGATCACCATAATAAATATAATGATAGCAAAAAAAGTCTGAAATATTGTGAGAATTACCAAAATGTGACACAGAGACATGAAGTGAGCAAGTGCTGCTGGAAAAATGATTACCACAAATCTTCAATTTGTAAAAAACTCAATACCTGCAAAGGGAAATAAAGTGAAGCACTATAAAACATGCTATGTCTGTACAGTAATGGAAAGAGGTTTATCATAAAACAAAGTCTGTTTTTACTCTTACGTATGACATTAAAATTCTACATTTGTTCCTCTGTGTGTTAACTGTTCCCTCGTCATCAGATATTAGGTCAAGCATGGACAACTAGTTCCATAACTGTTAAGTACTTATTATCTTAACTCAGGTGAGAACTTAGGAAAAGATGAAAAAAATCCTGTAGAAAAGGCATTTGAGGTCCTCTGATGAAAGATAGGCTACAAACCAGTATTTCCCACTTAGGTCCTTCCAGCCCCTTTGCTTTGATGTAAACCCAGATTATTTTCTCCATTTGATGAAAAGGAGCAATGAAGGATGAGCCAGGCAGCTGATGACAGGAGGGTGGAATCTCCAAATGGACACCAAGGAATATTCTAATGAATTCAACTGATTGTACCCTTAGGGCTTTAAAAATTGCTCCACTTCTGCCTGATTTACCAGTGAAATGTCTATTTTAGAATATCAGATAGCTTTCCCTGAAAAACACCTTTCTGTGTTCTTAAAGTCTGTGAAGTCTCCCCCACTTATTTTTTTTTTCAAAAAGTCAGTTCTTCCACCTATTAATTTAGTGGATCACTCTGCATCATTTTCTTCCATTACAGAGGAGCTTTCAGAGGCAATTCATGAGAGAAGAGATACCCTTGGTATTGGATTCTGTGAATATTTTCATTTTACTGCTAAATTTTTTTCCTATGAAGTGATAAGGAGCTCTTCAAAAATCTTTCATCAATGCAAACCCCATTCAGATTTTTTAAAAATATCAAATCATTTAAGGTGGAGGGACCTGTTAAGTACATATACTAAGAAATGTGTGATTTAACATTAGCATTTCTCAATCCTTTTTAGTTTGGGTGGCATGCCTCAATGATTTGTGAAGTTAGGCCAGAATAATTATGCCACAATAAATGAATTTTTTTATTGAACACTTATTGTCTCTTGGACCATCCTTCCCCTCCCCCCCACCCCAAAAAATCTTAACTCACGGCAAGAATGAGTCTTTGGGGAGAAAAAAAACCTACCAGTAAGTAAATGAGTGTGATTCCTTCCAGAGAACCCTGGCAGTCCTAGTACTGTAAATAACCACATGGGGTGTCCAGATGAGAGTGGGGTTAGTCAGTCAGATTCCCACAAGCCATGTAGAGCAAAGGCTCTTATTCTATCTGGAAGACAACAGAATAGCAGGTTCTCAACCAGAAACGCTGTGTTGGTGATGATTTGTGAAGTACCAAGTTTTCCCACAACACGATGTTACACCATTGGTCTGTCATCCAAAACTCGGACATTTGAAAGACTTCTGAAATAATTAAAAGGTACGCTTCTCACCGATATGATTGGTAACTATTCAGAATCAAACAACTGACAAAAAGAATCAATAATTTTGTTAAGGCAATTCTAATTACATTATGCAGCCAAACAGTCTATTTCCATACTGGCATTTTGGAACTTTTTGTTTGTTTTTTTGTTTTGTTTTGGTTCTTATTTCATCCTGATTTGTATTTCACTTAGTTATTTACACTATTGTCTTTCTCATTCAATTTTTTTTATTGAGGTCAAAATATTTTTTACATGATATTTTAATATGAGGTATATCTTTGTATTTGGAGTTCATGGTGAATTTCTCCAAAGCTATTTCTTGAGGGAGAAAATTTATTATTTACAACTGTCCAATAAAATGAACCAAAATTAGCAAAAGTATTTCACAACATGGCTCAAAATTGAAGAAACAGCTTCTAAATGTCCATAGCATATAGCTGAGAACACTTGGCAACAGTGCAACATGAGACCACAGGAAATTCCTGATTCCCAGTATCTTGGGATCAGTTTGGACATATCTCCTTCTGATCAGGTAGGGAATAGTTTATACTTATACTCTGCTTGCAGATTCAAGCTTAAGGTATAAATTTGGCAAGAAGAACAATGCAAAGGTTTCTTGGCAAGAGATTGTGTTAAAAGTATTCACACCATTAAAATAGTCCATTACTATGATTCATCAACAGGTTACCCAAATAATTCTTCAAGATAGCAGAAGCTTAATATGGAAGAGCCAACACAAATTCAACTGAACTGAGCCATTATACCACTTTACTTAAAATCTTTTATTCAGTCTTTAATTCATTCACTCATTCGATAAATATTTATTAATGGCATACTAAGACATACAAGACACTTTACATACATTATATCTGATCATCTCATCAAAGCTGAAGAGTACATGTCATTATGTCCATTTTACAAACAAGAAAAGAGTCTCAGAGAGATTAATGTTCTGAAAGCCACGTAATTAAGCAAGCAATAGAACCATTATTTGAAACAGATGGACTTTCAAACTCTGAGGTTTTTCCCTTGACATCATTCTACTTCCTTATCAATATACTTTGTGCTCATAGAAAACATTTTCCCAAATCATGTTCCCTGAAATATGAATTCTATGAAATGTTAGCAACTATTATTTAAAAAGGGGGTTCCATGGTCAAACAAGTTTGCAATATGTTAATAGATACTCTTGTTCTCAATTATCTACTCTCTCCTTCCTTATAAGAGAATCATGCATCCCTGCCTATCACCGTGTGATGCACAGGGCCTTCTGTGGGAGAAATAGACATCCCCTGCCCCGTACCTCTGTATATGACGTGCTTACGCCAATGGAATGTGAACACCCAAGCAGAAGCTTTAAGATGTCTTGGAAGTTTCTGCTAGCCTTCTTGCTCTCACGTCTGCTACAAGATTAGCATGTTCTAGGTCAGGGCTATTCTTTCAGCCTGAGTCTTGGAATGAGTAGACAGGTGGATCAGAGCTGTGATGACCTGCAGCTAATGACATGTATTGTAAGAAACAGATCTTTGTTGTGTTGTAAGCTGCTGAAATTGAGGGGTTGTTTGTTACTGCAGCAACGTTAACTAATATACTGTACAGTACATCCCCTTCTCAGATGTTCGCAAAGAATTTGAGCATAATTTAAGTTCTGAGAACTCCTATAGTGAAGAAAACGTTTAGATAACCTAGTAGATTAAACACACATACACTTATATCTGCTCCTTCATTAACTGCTGTAAATGTCAGTTAAAGGGATTAAAAAAAAAAAAAAAAGAAGCCACAAGGACAAGGAAAACAGGAAATAGGAAAGAAGTACAGAGCAGACAAGAGATGACACCAAAATTTTGGAAACTGTAAAGCCAAATGTTATTAGTTGAGAAAAAAACACACAATAGCACAACAACATGAAGTTTCAAAATTCAGGGAACGTAAAGAAGTTCCTAAAGTCTTCTAGACAAGTTAAAAAATAACAAAAATTGGGTCTCATGTAAAGAGGATTGGCTATGAGGAAGAATGGGATGAGATATTCCAGATATTTTTGCTTAAGCCTATAGAAGCATCAGATTTTTTAAAAATTGTGTTCTTGTGTTACTTGATAACAAATGAAACTTCAATTTAAAAATTAAAAAAAAATACTATTAACTAAGTGTGCCTATTTATTTGACCACAGATCATTATTTTCATGGTTCTCGAGGAACAAATGGTCTATGGATCTCATTTTGAGAAAAACAAACACAACAAAGGAAAACTTTGCACAGGATTAAACATGTAACTATGCTCTTGAGCCTTTCTCATATGTGCCAATAGTGCCTAACGCAAAAGGAAGTCATACCAAGTTCAAGTGCACTGTCCATGAAGCACTTACAAAGTACTTACCCATTCTACTGCTTGTGGTTGGGTCAGCAACTTTCTGTGGGAGGGGAGTGGAGAGGTCTTTGTAAAATTTGATCTTGCCCTAGCATATCAACAACTGGTCTTTGATGATGGTATTCCAGATACCCAAACCATCATCATTCATCAAGGAAACTGCCAAGTTACATTCCTTCACTTTGGAATTTCTGTTGCCTTTGGAGTTTTCCATTGCCATGTGAAGACTCGGGTTTCTTGAATTTCTGATGAGATACCATGTTTCAGTGAGTGTTATGAAATTACTGGGGGGTGAGATAAACTTGATATTCCAAGTATATCTGACCAGTGCCATTTTCTCTTTGAAATATAATACTTTTCTGATAATAGCCAAATAGACTTTCTGGAAGCTCCATTGCACTAGTGCCTCATATTGAACTTACTCTCAACTTTGAAAAGGGTTATACCCTTTTCACACACTACTGTTAAGCCGGGTCTCATCAATTTTATATTTGGATTCAAGTTCCTGACCCTCCATTTATCCACTCTAAATATGAAGTGTGGCCTAAGAGATCTTTTTGAACTATATTCTGTCATTCAACATATATTGCACCTCTCATAGCTTCATGTCACCCACCAATTTTATAAGCAGCCCATTGTTTAAAATGGTGAGCCAGATGGGGCCAAGGAAATCAATCAGTACATTTAGCAATCACTGATTAATCAGTTTTGAATGTACTCAGTTGTAATCGTATCCAGCCCAAATTTCCCCAGCATGTCCACCAGATATTATGTCAAATGGCTTGTTGAATTACAGAGCCATTATATCTATCACTTTCTGTTCTGCTGGTCTAGTAATCCTTTCAGAAAAAGAAAATGTAGATAATTTTATATGACATTTTAAATTAACACATTCTTGCTTGGTAATCACCATTTCTTCTTCTGAAGATTGCCTCACAAACCATTCTTTCTAAGACATTAATTTTAGAATTTTCCTCAAGCTTGCATCGAGAGCAAAATAATCTACTTTCTTCTTTTGAAAAATCAAAACCATATGTCGTCATGTGCTTTTAGCACTTCTTCTCTTCCCTGTAGTTCTTCAAAAAATACTGACAATGTTTCACGTATCTTTTTAAAAACAATCTCAGTATTCTGAAACATAATTTGTCCAGACCAGACTATTTTTTGCTCATCTTAGTCTTCAATTCCTACTCTTCATTTCCTACTGATGATTATTCTCCCACAGCCCACAGATCAAATCAAAATAAGGTTTGAAAAGCATTATCAACTGCAAACGTAAAGGGAATAGTAAGGATAGTAAATGCAATGATAGTAAGAAGCTATCTTTAAACCCAAATAGATCAGTAATTGCATTAAATTTAAATTGATAAAGCTTCCTGCTAAAAGACAAAGATTGCCGTGTGGATTAAGAAACAAAATCCGATTATTTCCTGCTCACAATCTGATATTTAAAATATAAAGTTATAGAAAATTTGATAGTAAAAGTATGAAAAAAGGCATCCCACACCATTACTAACTAAAACCTGGCAAGTGTAGGGGCCGGCCTGGTGGTACAGTGGTTAAGTTCACGTGCTCCACTTTGGCAGCCCGGGGTTCACAGGTTCGGATCCCAGGCGTGGACCTTCACACCGCTCATCATGCCATACTGTGGTGGCATCCCACATACAAAATAGAGGAAGATGGGCACAGGTGTTAGCTCAGGGACAATCTTCCTTAAGCGAAAAGAGGAAGATTGGCAACAGGTGTTTTCAGGAACTTCCTCCCCACCCCAAAAAAATTAGCAAGTATATTAATACCAAACAAAGTAGTCTTTATGGGGAAGTCATTCATATATATATAAAAAGATATTTTATGATGATCAACTCACCAGAAAGATATAGCAATTCTAAATCTGTATTCATCTAATACATAACCTCAAAACATATAAAGCAAAAATTCAACAAACTAAAGGAAGAAAGAGATAAATCTAATGTCATAGTGAGAGAATTTAATACAATTGTCTCAGTAACTAATAAACAAGGAGTTCTTGACAAAATTTTAGTAGGAATATAGAATATATGAACAACGCAACTAACAAATGACCAAATGGACAGATAAAAAACAGTGCACCCGGAGCTTCAGAGTAAACATTCTTTTCAGACACATGAACAACATTTACAAAAATATCGTGGGCCATTAAGTTAATCATGCCAAATTTTAAAAAAGAGTTTAATAATACAGTGTGTCTTATCTGTTCTCTGACCACAGTGCAATTAAGATAGCAGCTAATAACATAAAGCTAATTAGAATATTCCCGTATGTTTATAAATTAGGATATACACTTCTAAATAGCCCATGGGCCAAGGAAGAATGGAAATTGGAAAATGATTTTATCTGAATTATAGTGAAAAACACTTATCAACCCAACTCTTCTGGGACATAATTATTGCTGCATTCAGAAGGAAATTTATAATCTTAAATGCATATATTAGAAAAAAAAGAAAGTCATTAAAAATCAAATGACCTAAGCATACAAATAAAGGGGTTAGTAAAAAAACGAAAATTAAATCTAAAGAGAGTAGGAGGAAAGAAAAATAGGAATAGAATAGAGAGGACCAACATATTTTATGACACAAATAATAAAAGTGATAAACTCCAAGTGAGGTTTTTCAATAAAAATGAGAAAAGGCAAGAATAACTAATATCAGGAATGGAAAAAAGTATCTTTTCAGACTTTTTCAAACATCAAAAAGTTTAAACAGTTTATTATAAACAAATGTATTCCAAAAGTTTGAAATTTAGATAAAACGTAAATTCCTAGAAAATATAGCTTATTAAAGTGAACACAAGAATTAATAGAAAATCTGTATTGTCCTGTACCTATTAAAAAAGTTGAATCCATAATTTAGAACTTCTCACAAAGAACAATCTAGGCACATTCGGCTTCATATGTGAATTCTTCCAAACATGTAAAGAAGAAATATCACCAATTTTATACAAAGTTTTCCAGAGAGAAGAAAGAGAAGGAATACGTCCTAACTTATTTTATGAGGCCAGCATAATTTTGATACTAAAACTTGGAAAGAACTATAAAAGAAAGAAAAATTACAGGCTAACTTTATTAACATAGATAAAACAATCCTGAATAAAATATTAGCAAAATGAAGTTAGCCATATATAAAAGGGGCTCATATCCTGAATACATGAAAACTTTTACGGATCTATAAGAAAGAGACAGACAACCCAATAGAAAAATGGTCAAGAAAATTGAACAGATATTTCATAAAAGGAATATTTGAATGGCTAATAAATGCATGAAAAGATTTGAAACTTAATTGCAATCATGGAAATGAAAATTAAAGGCATAATGAGACACCACTGCACATCTACCAGACAGGCCATTATTAAAAGACTGACTATAAGACAAGAGCTGTTGAGCAACAGGAACTCTCATACTCTGCTAACGAGAATGTACGTTGGTACAGCTACCTTGAAAACCTCTGTGGAATTAACCACTGAGTTTAAATATATGTATATCCCATGGCCCATCATTCTACCTACTACAGGTATATGTGCCCAACGGGAACACATGCAAATATATCCCCAAAGACATGCACAAGAGTGTTTACTGCAGCATGTTTTGAAATAGACAAAAGTGGAAAATAATCCAAATATCAATCAAAAGCAAATTGGATAAATAAATTGTGGTTTATTCAAATAATGGAATACTGTAGAGTAGAATAGACCAGACAAATGTTACATACAGCAACAAGGAAGAATCTCAGAGACATATTGTTGAACGAATAAAGCCAGAGACAACATATACATACTACAGGACTCCATTTATACAAAGTACAAAATCAGGTGAACCTGTAGTGTCAGAAGTCCAGATGGTGGGTGCCCTTGGGAAGAAGGGAAGGAAGGGCTAGTGTTTGGGGAAGGGGGCAGGGTGGGGGCTTCTGGGGTGCTGGTAATGTTCTATTTCTTGACCTTTGTGGTGGTTACACATGTTGTGTTTACTTTTGATAGTTCATAAACTGTACATTTATGATTTGTACATTTTTTGTATATATATGCTTTTTTCAATTAAAAAACTTTAAAAGACTGACATAACTCAGTACTGGCGAGGACGTAGAACAAAAATTCTCCTTCACTGCTGGTGGGAATGTCAATTTGTACAAGGTTTTGGAAAACAGATTGGTAAGAACTAATTTGAAGAATCATGCTATGATCTAGCAAATCCATTCAGAAGAATCTCGTGAATATGCGCTCGAACACCTGTGTTATTGTTTCCAAACTGAAGACCACACACTTGTCTATCAACATATGCATATAGAAATTGCGATGTAGCCATAAAATGATTATAGCCATGTAAATGAGTGAACTATGCCTACAAAAATGGATGAATCCTACAAACATGATGCTAAAGAAACAAGACACAAAAGTGTACATGCAGTATGATTTCGCTCATATGAGGTTCAGAAACTTGCAAAACTAAGCTATTATTTTATGGATGCCATATGTAGATGGTAAAATTATAAAGAAAAGTAAGGACATTATCACAAACTTCAGATGAGTGATTACGCATGGGGGTGGGGCAAGTAGTGACTGGGATTTGAAGGGTGCAGGGGCTTAGCTTTAGGGGGTAGTGCCGATGTTCTTTCTCAACCTCAGTGGGTTTTCATGGATTTTTATTGTATGCATATTTGTGAAGCTAAAAATATATGCTGTATATACTTTTCCACCTATACGTAATATTTCAGAGCAAGGAACTGCTAAAATACTTGCTAAAGAATTTATGTATTATTACATGAGTCATTTTTCCATAATAATTATTTTTATTGCAAAATCGTGTTTTCATTTCTGAGGTCAGTTATCACACTCTCTTGGTCACAGAGTGTTCAGCATATTTGGATATTACACACTGGAGATTATTGATTAGGATCTATCTGATTCTGATATTGAAAAAAACTGAAAAGCAAGGACTGAAAACACAAATTGTTCTCAGAGTCCAGGAAATAATGCAAATGAGTAGACAAACTTTTATGGCAAACATCTTTAATAACTGCGTAAAACTCTGTAAAGCCAATAAAACACACTCTTGTGCCAAATAGGAGAGCAGGCAAATATTTTTGATCTGTTCAAAGCACATAGCATCTGCCCGCCTATTTTGTATCAGCCACTCCAATTCCGGGTTCTCTATTGGTAACACACTTATCACCATTTATCAGCCATATCAATACATTTGATGTTTCTGAGAATTTATCTTCATTCACTCAAAATTTTGCCAGGAACTTTATTCATTGCTGTATCCAAGCAACTTTGCAAAGAGTTAAGTCAACAAATAAGACCGTCAGCTTTGTCATTACTCAGAATGTCGCCCAACGTTCTGCAACTTAGGATGGTCCTGTTAAGTGCAAGCAAGTCGATGAGGAGATATCGCTAGACCTCCCTCAATTATGTCCATCCGATCTAATTTAGGATTTACAAGACAAAAGGAGAGGTTTCTGGATGTTGCTGTAACTGTTCACATTCTTCACTCATTTCTACCACAGTGGCTAGTCTTTTCTAGATTGTATTTTGCTGGACCAATATGGACAAAGGTCATAGGGCTGCATCAAACAGATACAAAGTCTAGAGTGGCTCTCAGCATTATCAAGCTGGTCAGCTGTGAAGACTCCCGCAGTAGAGCCATCTGCAATTATTTCATTTTTATCTCATGCAGCTGCTGAAGTTGAGTTACTATGTACCAGTGTGACCTAAGGGCAGCCTCTGGCTCAACAAAAGTTCTTTGGACAAAGGTAGGTAGTACTGGGTGAGTGTGGCTGCTGTAACCCAATGATGGTATTTTTATTTTGGGGTGCTGATTTATTAATTTACAGCAGTGCTAGCCCAGAATAGCTCTGAAGCTATAAAAAAACTAGCGCTCCGAATGTCGACTTATTCCTTTCTATCTTTTATGTCTTTCTTTCCATTTTTTTATTTTTAAACTTCTACAAACAAAACAGCACTGTAGAAGTGACCCCACAGTTCACTCTAGCAATTTATTAGTATTTGATGTAGTTAAAAAAATTTTTTTAAAGTTATTTCTTGGCTTTCTTCCAAATGTCTGGAGAGGCCACACTTTCCCCTTGATGGTTTGCAAGGACTAAGCGCTAAAGGGGGAGAGAAGGAAGATAAGGAAGCACAGACAGGAAAACAAATCCTCAAATTTCTCTAGTTTTACCATTGTGCCAGTACCACTCTGTCTTTGTGCAGGCTGCTTCCGGAGCCACTAGGTCACTGCTTCTCCCTCGACTTGCCCTTGTCTCAGGCCATCATACTAATCCAGGATTGCGTCCTTTCATGGAGCAACCTTGGTTTGAACTACACCCTCCTTAGAACACTGCTATCGTATTGGAGGCATTTAATTAATGTTGGGGTAGCACACGCGGTTAGTGTCCCAGGGGGCCCATTTACAGGCTGCCGTGGGCGCGGCTGCTAATCCAGACTTCAGCTGGCTCTGGATGATTGCCCTTGTGTGTTCGGAGCTTCCTTGTTAAGAGGTGCCTGGGTGGGATGTCCTCCCGGGTTACCACAGCATGGTGCCCAGAGCCAATGGCTGACTGGGGCGGGGGAGGGGGGGGAATGGTTAAAAAAAAGACCCACTCTCACTTCTAGTGGGATAGACTCAGGTTTAAACTTTTCAGCTCTGGTGGTCCCTCATTAGTTGCCGGTAAGCATAGACTTCATCTGAAGCCACTGCTTTGCTTAACTACCCGCATTCCCCACTCAGCTTCCCTCACTCCCCCGCAGGTTTCTCCCGAGAGCTGTGCACAACTGTGGAGGGCTGGAGGCTTGCTCTAGCTGACAAGTCAGCCTACCACAGTTTCATGGAAGCTGGAAGAAGAGAGGAGCCTCTTGTGTCAGAGACCAAGACAGTTTACTACACATGGCAATGCAGTAGCCAGAGTGTCATCATGGTGGCATTTGTTCCCCAATCCCTTATTCTCAGAGGGCCTGCACATGCAGTCACGTTACAGGAGACACCCCCTAAGCTTAGGGACCCTGAACCTTTCATAACCGGAAGTGAGCAAACCTGGCCTTTGTTGCGAGGGACTTACTATCTCTATCTTCCAAAGCTGTTCACTGTACAAACACCCTTGAAAAGATAGTCCAGAACACAGGCAGCCAGTTCCTCTGCTCACAGCACAAGCAGACACATGAGAGACCCAAGGAGACTGTCACTCCACAATATTCTACTCTCATAGCTACATCCTTTTGGCGTCTGAGGAAAGTTCCCGTGATTACTGCCCCACTTTGTCAGTGACTCTGATTAACCTGATTTACGGAGGTGGGGACCAAATTGTTCAATTTGCTTTATATGAGGTTAATTAAGGCTACTATCAATAGTGCTCAAGATAGGACCAACCTGCAGTATTGATCTCAACTATGCTCCCAGGGTCTCAGACTCAATCAACCAAATAAGTCTCATAAACTATAAGCATCTACCTTAGAAAGTCAGGAGCTATCTCCTTCCTTTCCATATTGACCTTCCACTCTGCCTGAGGCATTAATTCAGATAAGCACAATATTTTGGCAATTGTGGAGACTCTGCCTCGGCCCACAGGAGAAAGTCTAGGGTGGTTCTATCATCCACAACAGCCCTGGCCAGTTAGTTGAGACTAATCTGAATGCTTTCAAGGACCAAGGTGATGTCACTGATCACCTCAGCTATAGTCAGGGGCATATTTTATACTGCCTTTTCTAACTGGATGACTGCTGTTGTAGGGATAACTCCTGTTGTACTCCTTTAGGGTATGCATAAATAATGACTCAGCTTTCCCTCTGAAAAACTCCCCCGAATGGCAAAGAGCAGTTTCATTTTAGAAAGATCTTTTTAGTTTTCTGAGGGCTGTATGATCAATTCGTGATGTTTCCTTAAACCCTTAAATATCTCTTATGACTAAACTTAAATCACCATGTGTTTTGGGAAGGAGGGAAGTTAATATCTGCCTTCCATTTAGGTACAGTCTTGAGGGCATCGATGGCCCCCTGGAAAGAAAGTGTTTTTTAAATTGTTGTTGACAGTGCCTCTGAGGTGCCTTCTTGGCAGGCCATAGGCCTTAGGGTTCCCAGTTCAGTTCAAATAATTGAGCCTCGTCCATGCTTTGAAGGGACTGCCTGGCATCAGGCTGGTTGTACTCTTCGTTTTCATTTGAAAGTGAGGCTTTGTTCGACCCTTCCCACCTTGTCAGTCACTGAATTCCACATGTCCTACCCAAAATAAGAATACTAGGCTGAGAATCACAAGACCTCCATGGATTTGGCATTCAGTTTTGACGAGATCCCAGTAGCAAGTCGATAGCTGCCCGTTGCCTCTAAAACATCTCTGACTTTTTCACCAGCTTTTAACGTAAGGCTAAGGAAGTTTTCCTTGTGTGAGATCTGATCACAAAAAGTTATCTAGAATTCTTTAGGTCGGTTTCTCGTACACCAGTGGGTTACCTTCATCAGCAGTCTAAACCCACTCCTGAGCGGTAGTAGCCCAATTACTAGATGATGCCTCTTCTACAGTTTTCCATGAGATTTTGCCTTTATCGAGAAATCTCCCCAAGAGGGTCAGTGCTCCCTTATGGCAGTCAAGACCCACAGCAAAAAATTCTGTGACTTCTTACCTCTCGTCTCTGAATAGCTCTAATGTTGGCATGGTAAACAGCAGAAAGGGCTGAGCCACAAGACGGCCCAGCTGTTCCCATTCTTCCTTAACAAATATTACCTGTTCCACTACTAATGTCTCAAGTTAAGCAGCCAAAGTTCTAACAATTCACCTGATTTCTGCCCTTAGTGGTTGCAAATTTTTCTCCTTTCACACTCAAGGTAGGTGTGTATCTTTGTAACTGTTTTCTGTAGAGTGTTGGAAACTTCTGCCACTCACCTTTGTGCTAGTTGTTACAATAGGGTGGATGTGAGGCTGATCTCCAGATTGGTGAGGAGGTCGCTCCACCTGGAGGAGAGTTAGCAACAACCGAGACACCATTCTGACAGCTGTGTTGGAACCTACTTCCCAGTAACTGGCCTGCAACAACCTTCCCAATTCATCTTCTTTAATAGGCAATAAAATTGAGGACCACTTGGTTGAACATACAATTTGGTCAAGATGTTCGCTACAGAGTCCCATGGAATTCCTTCAAATCCTGTTAATTGCCCCAAGAAATCCTTGTTCTTCTTCTTTCAGAAATCATGTCCCTGTCAGCACCCCATCCTTATTTTTAAAACTGTCAAGAACTGTGAGGGGTCTGAGATTTGGGATCCTCCTTGCACTTCATGGATGCTAGAAGAAGATAGGAGACTTCCGCATCAGAGACAAAGGACAATTTATTACACATAGCAATAGCAGTAGCCAGAGTATCATCATTTTGGCATTGGTTCCTCAAACGCCAATTCCCACAGGGTGATGTGAAGAGAGCTGGGTGACACTTGAACGCACAGTAGGTTGCATTATGGGAGAGAAACCTTGAACTTAGGAAACCTCAATCTTTCATGCTAGGCAGTAAGCAAACTTGTCTGACCTTTATCCTCAAAGGAAATGTTATCTTTATTTCACTAAACAATAAACAAACTGATCTTTTGCTGCGGAAGAAGACAGTATCTCTAGCTTTCAAGGTTCTTTGTTGCATAAATAACCTTGAAAAGATAGTTCAGAACACAGGCAACCAGTCCCTGTGCTCATAAAACATACAGAAATAGAAAAGACCCAGGAAGAAGTACCTCCCAATAAGCATTTTCTTAGTAAATCAATTTTATATGAATCTTTGTCTCCAGCCCTGCTTCTTTGTAACTTAAGACATTGAAAATAAAAAATGAAGAGCTGGAGGTCAAGTTTGAAAACCACAATCATAATGATTATGACTATTACTGTCTCAGTCTGTTTGGGCTGCTATGACAAAATACCACAAACTGAGTAGCTTATAAACAACAGAAATTTATTTCTCACAGTTCTGGAGGCTGCAAGTCCAAAGTCAGTGTGCTCACATGGTCAGGTCAGGGCCTGCTTCCCAGTTCATAAACAGCAATCTCCTCACTGTGTCCTCACATGGTGGAAGGGGCTAGGGAGCTCTCTGGGGTCTCTTTTATAAGATCACCAATCCCATTCATGAGGGCTCCACTCTCATGCCTAAGCACTCCCCAAAGGTCTCACCTCCTAACACCATCAGATTGGGCATCAGGATTTCAACATATGAATTTTGGGGAGACACAAACATTCACACCATAGCAATTACTGAATGATATCATCCAATTTTGTAGATCATTATTTAAAGTTGAACAGCAGTGAGAAGGCATTTTTGAAGGCCACATGTGTTTGGCTCTCTCTCCTGGTGCTGTAGTTGATAAATTCTAACTATTGAGAGAAAAGGGGTGTTTGCCAAGCAAGCAATGTCAATAGAAACATTTCCAAGTGGGAACATGCAGATTAAATGTTTAATTCAGCTAACTTTGCAAACTACATCATTAGCACAAATTACCTTAAAGGCCTCCCTAGATTTTTCTTTCTAGTTCAATTCATTGGGTCTTTTTTTTTTTTCCCTTAATCACTAAGGCTCATAGACTCTATTTCTTGATTTGGACATTATTACCCTCCTGTCAAAAGAGTCTGCATAACTTGGAAGATGCAGAATTTTGAGTTCCATGATGTATAAAAGGAAATGAAGATTTGCTAAGGAAATGAAGGACACATGAGTCTTTATAGATAGAGATGAAGGCCACAGAAGTATCATGTGTCTGCATGTTTAATACAAGTGTATATTATGCATGCACATTTAAAAGTAAGTTCCATGGTCCATCTGGATTTTTATGCATATTTTTCAGTGTTTTATGCAAGCAATTTACTGTCTGTCTTAGAAGTTTAAATTATACCATCTGACACAAGGCTCTATTAATCAGCACTGTGGGTATCACTGCCCTTTTAGCACCCGGTAAATAGAATATGCAACTTGATCAGCACAGAAGAACATACTTGATCAATAACTTTTTTTTTAAAAGCAAAGCACAAACTACAAATCAGTAACTAGCCAAATGGCTTAAAAAATAACCATTTTCAAGACTTCAGTATAAAAAGAGAAGGAAGGGAGAATAGAATCATTTGAAGACATACTCTAAGTCAGCGGACTTCCATCTTCTCACATCAGTCTTATAGGGAGATGATATTATCTATACTATACAAAACAGGGAAGTGAATCTCAGAGAGGTTAATGACCTGGTTGAAGGTCCCAGGACCCAGGAAGTGGCAGAGCAGGGATGTAAACCCAGGTCTGATCCTCTCTCATTGTCCTTTTCAATCAACCACACGGCTTAAGCTAGGAATGATTTCTCCACCAAAATAGCCTGAACCTGACGTCTATCTCTATCCAGGAGATTTGTAACTCGAAGCCCAACCACTGAAACATGTGCCCTGGGCCCCAAGCTAGGCCAAATGAATCAGAATTTCTGGGGAAGAGGGACAGATTACTAAAAGTCCTGCAGGGGATTCTAATGTGCATTCATATCTGAGAACCTTCAACCTAGCTTGACTCATCCCTTTCTCAGGACATCTTGGATGTTCCGCAGTCACTTCAAACTCAAAAAGTATGAACCAATTGTCAGACACCCCGCCTCCCAAACCTTTCTCCTTTCCTCCCGGTGATGACGCCATCACTCTTTCAGGCTTCATTGAGACTCAAAATTTAGGGTCTTCTTTTTTGCCTCCAGGGCTTTCAAGGAGGAGCTTTTAATTACTTGCACGGTTGTTACTGAAAGGAAGTTAATTCTCTTCTTAACAGCTTCAGTTCATTCTCTTAGCAATCTCGGCTTCTGCTGCCCTCCATTGCAGCTTCTTTGCACAAAGGAGAACTGATCTTTTCCTCTTCAAGGATGGGAACAGAACAGGAGATACTGCATTGATTATTTACCTGTTATGTTTCCATGACTGACATTAATTTGCCCTGAAAAGTATTTTTTCTCTCTTTAACTTTTTAATGGCTCTCTAGCAAATATTCTTTAAAACAATGCCTTGACATTAACATAATCCTGAATTAAGGAGATTCAAAGAATATTTTAAGGCCTGAGTGTAAAGCAACCCCAAATATGGTTTTCTCAAGGATAATGTTTTGACCAACTTGAATATATATGCTTTTTTAGAGATGTAAATGAAATTGTCACATTTCAACTTACAAAACTTAATGTGTTGATTTAGTTACCCATGTATCAATTATATATTAAATAATGTTTAATTAATATGTATTATAAACACAGAGAATTGTATATGTCATAGTTTTGTTTAATTTAGAAATATTGCTTTTTCATTTTTCCCCCCAAAATTTATTCAGATATTTTAGATATACTTTTTACATCAATCTCTGTCATTACTAGAGACATTTTACAAACATCAAACACATTTTTCTAGAGTATATCGTCTTTATCTCCATGTAATTTTTTGTGATACAGAATCCATGTATGATACTATCGCTGAAAATTATATCCCAAGTTATATGTCCCCATTAATATGATATTTATGCCTTACCACAAGTATTTGTTGAGCATGTACTGTGGGCTGGGAACAAATCTAAGTCCTTTCTTGTGCTAGAGACACAGTAGTAACCTTACTGCATATAAGTTCTAATGGAGTTTATATTCCAGTGGGGAAGACATGCAAGAAATATCCACCAGGTATGTTCTGTAAAGTGCTATCAAGACAAATAAAGGAGAAGAGGATGGAAACTGATGATAGAGAGTGAGATGCTTCCTTTGGATGTCATGGAAGGCCTCTTTGAGGATTGTATTAACCATTTATTTTAGTTTGTGTGTTCTGAAGCTTTGACATCTGGGGCCTTCCTGACCCTGTAAGAACTTACTCTTCTAAGGTTAGTCAATTCCTAGGGATAGTAAACAGCTCTCCCATTAGTGTGTGTTTCAAATTTAAACCAACCAATCCAGAGCCCACACCCCAACCACCTCCTTTATTGGGCTGTCATCCTCTGGGTCAGTATCCACCTGCCCTCATCACCCCAGATACCAGACACCTGGGGACAGTCCCTATGCTACACAGAGTACTGAAATTATTCAAACTAGCTAATGCTAAACCTGCTTATCCTGTCTTGCTGTTCTTTCCCATGAAGACCACAATATAGGCTCATGCCTACAGTACCCTCTCCACCTCCCAACTGACCCTGGTGTTTCCTCGTGTGGCCCAACATGGTGTGGCATGCCCCCTCCTCTTGGCACTATGAGCAGCAAACTATCTTTTCAATGGCAGTTGTTTCCTGATCTGTTGGCCCTACTATACCTCAAATTTTCTATCAATATACTGTATTTTAAAAGAGAGGGAGTGACATCTGAGGAGAGACCTGGATGAAGTAAGGAGTGAGCCATGAGGATATCTGGAGAAAGAACATTCCACACAGAGAAAACTGCATGTGTTCTTGGGCTCATTTGAGGAACAGCAAGCTGGCCATGTGGCCAGAGGAGTGTGAGCAAAGGAGAGAACCCTGAGATGTAAACCAGAAAGAAGGTGGTGGTAGTACATGCAGTGAATTTAAATGAGAGCAGTGCTCTGGACTGAATGCTGTGTCCCCTCAGATTCGCATTCTGAAGCCCTAATCCCAGTGTGAGGGTATTTGGAGGTGGGGGCTCTGGGAGGTAAAGAGGTCCTGAGAGTGGAGCCCTCATGATGGAATGGGTGTAAGAAGAGACGTGAGAGAGGTGATCTTTCTCTCTATGATGTGAGAATATAGGGAGAAGGCATCCATCTGTGACCCAGAAAGAGGGCCCTCACCAAGGACTGAATCTGCTGGCACCTGATCTTGGACTTCCCAGCCTCTAGAACTGTGAGAAATAAATTTCTGTTGTTTAAGCCACCCAGTCTATGGTATTTCTGTCCTAGCAGCCCAAACAGACTAAGATAGGGAGGCACAAGGGATTCACTTAAGACCGCTAGTAATTGGACTGTCAATGGGGAGAGGCAAAGAGAAAGTCTACATACTGGATTACTCCTCTAGATAATGAGTAACATTGTCAAAGGCAGAGACCGGAACAGGCAGATAGTTCAAATCTCCCATGAGGTAGCTCTAAGGGCAAAGTGGCTAAATGACTCCTCCAAATGACAGAATAGAAATTCTGTTTCTTTCTCATGCTCTCCAACTATCATGGATTATTGTGTTGAATGATGAAAAAAGCACAATGTTTCCTCAGACCAGAGCCCTTGCAAAGTGACCTGCTAGATCATCTTCCTGCCCCAGATCTTATTTTGCATTTTGACTAAATGAAGCTTCTTTTCCTCTTAGTTTTCTTAAAGTGGGGAAAAATTTAGGTCAGAGGCACTATTAATGGAGTAGGTCAGAATAGTGTAATCTTTGATCAGGATTTATGCGTGTACGTTTAAATGCAGTATTTATTATGCATGTGGTGGGCACAATTAGTATGTGTGTGGTGGTTACAAATTAATTAGAAAGTCTTTCTTGCATATCTTATCACTGCTCTAGGCCTGAGGGAGGCTCAGAAGTGTAAAATGGTGCTCACGTCACCAAGATAAGCACAGATAAAGCAATATAATGAGGAGTAAAATCCTGTGATATAGATTCCAACTTTTCTACAAATTGAGAGGAGGGGGAGATAAGAAATGTTGGTTTAATGAATGAAAAGCTTGATTTTCATTTTGATTTTGACATTCAAGAAAATGTGAGATTCCCATTGAATCCCAGGGATGATAGAGAGAATGCGTGAAAGGAAAAAACTGGGAAAACAAACGAGAATGTGGAGTGTTTATGGACAGTAAAGAGTTAAATCTGATTAGAAAGAGAAAAATAAGACAAAAAAATATATATATGATTGCTTGGAATCTTGAAAACAAGATAAACTAGCATTTAGGGATAACTGGAAGAAATAGAGTATTACCAGTCTATTTTTTTTTAACAGAGACATGACATGATGTGAGTGATATTTAAGGAGGGTTTTTCTGTCAGAATTAAACTGAGTGGTTCAAGGATAAAACAACCAGAATCAAGGACAACAGACATAAGTTGTATTACTTTCCTAGGACTGCCATAACAAAGTACCGCAAACTCTGTGGTTTAAAACAACGTAAATTTATCGTCTCCCAGTTCTGAAGGTTAGAAGCCCCAAATCAAGGTGTTGGCAGAGTCACTTCCTACAGAGGCTCTGAGGGAGAATCCGTTCCGTGCTTCTCTCCTAGCTCTGGCAGTTACCAGCGATCCTTGGCATTCCTTGACTTGTAGACACATTGCTCCAATCTCTGCCTCCACGGTCACATGGTGTTCTCTCCCCTCTGTGTCTGCATCTGAATTTCCCTCTTCTATAAAGTCACCAGTCATTGGGTTAGAGCCCACCCTGATCTACTATGACCTCATCCTAACTTGATTACATCTGTAAATATCCTTCTTTCAAATGAGGTCACATTCACAGGTACCAGAGGTTAGGATTTGAACATATCCATTTGGGGGACACAGTTAAACCCACCACATGAGTATTTGGTACTACCGCAGCAGGTTCTATAGACTGAATTGTGTCCCCTCAAAATTCATATGTTGAAGCCCTAACCCTCAATGCAATGGTATTTGGAGGTGGGGCCTTTGGGCAGTAATTAGGTTTAGATGAGGTCATGAGTGTGGGGGCTTCCTGATGGGATTAGTGCTCCTATAAGATGAGACACCAGAGGGCTTGCTCTCTCTGTCTGCCATGTGAGAATGCAGCAAGAAGGCAGCCACCTGCAAGCTGGGAAGAGAACTCTCACCAGAGAACTGAATTGGCCAGCACCTTGATCTTGGACTCCTCAGCCTCCAGAACCGTGAGAAATAAATTCCTGTTGTTTGAGCCACCCAATCTATGGTATTTTGTTATGGCAGCCAATATAGCAGGTATGAGGTGATTGATTCATTCGATAATTACCAGCTGCCCCCAAGTGCTAGGAATTGGACGCCATGGAACAGGGTGTTGCAGTTGATTCATTAATGCACTTACACATCCATGTGTGTGTGTATATTTATCTCCTACTTTATTCCCCAAAAGATTTAGGCATCTAATATGATTGTAATAGGAGGAATGGAAAAGCAGGTAGGAATGTGATAATTTGAAAGGATAAGAAGTATAAAACAACACCAGCAACTCCAAGGCAACAAATTTGAAAAATGTGGAAGAAATAGAAGACTTCTGGAAAAAATATAAAATACCCATATTAAATTGAGACGTAAAAAACATGATTAGACCAATTACCATAGAAGAGATTGAAAAGGTGATCAAAGAACTTCCATTAAAAAGGTACTGGAACCAGATGGGCTCACAGCTGAATTTTATCTAACCATTGAAAAACAGATGATTCTATCATTTGTTAAACTATTTTCAACCCCAGAAAAAGATGGAAAACTCAGTGGTTCTTTTCATAAATCCAGCTTAAGTTTAATATTAAAATTTTATAATGATAGTACATAAAAGAAAGCTATCAGCAATTATCTGTACTAAATATAGGTGAAAAAAATTATCAATAAGATACTGGCAAATAAAATCCAAGAGTATATCAAAAGACTAATACATTATGACCAAGTAGCGTATATTCTAAGAATGTAAGGCTTATTTTTATATCAGGAAATCTGTCAACCTAATTCAATTCATTAAAATGAAAAGAGAAGGCATATAATTAGACGAATAGATGCTTAAAATTTATTTAATGAAATGGGGCAGGTATTCCTAATTTAAAAACTCTCACTTATATGGGAATAGATAAACACTATTTATGAAAGACAAACAACAAATATTACTCTGAATGGCCAAACACTAAAATCAGGAGCTGGTTAAGGATGCCCGCCTGCTGTTATTACCATTATAAAGCAACAATGTTTTAGAGACGGTTGGTAGGCAGACTTCTAAAATGGCTTCCAGTGATCCCCACCTCCTGGAATTCACGCCCTCGTGCAAGTCCTCCTCTTGAGTGTAGGCTAGCCCTAGAGACTCAGTTGAATGAACAGAATGTGGTAAAGATGATGAGCTGTCACTTCCAAGATTAGGTTACCAAAGATGGTGACTGTTGCTAGCACTCTCTTACTCTCTCCGGCTCCTCTGGCTTGCTTCCTCTGATGAAGTAAGCTCCCACGTGGGAAGCTGCTCTGTAGAGATGCCCATGTAGCAAGGAAGAGAGGAGGCTTCTAGCCAAAAACCAGCGAAGAACAAACAACTCTGACTCTTACCAACAACTACTTGAGTGAGCTGGAAAGTGGATCCTTCCCCACTTGAGCCTTGAGATGGCAGCCGCCCAGACCAATACGTCGACTGTAGCTTGTGAGATTTCCTGGAGCTGGGGACCAGTTAAACTCTTCCTGGATTCCTGACTTACAAGAAACTATGAGATAATAAGTGTTGTTGTTTCTTGCAAGAAAATCAAAGATCCTACATTTGTTGCCTGGGGATGGGAGAAACATTATTTATAAAATAAGGAAAATATTTTAGAAAAAGGAAAATTAGAGTGATTGGATACATATTGGAAGGCTAATTAGTTTGGTCATCTGAGGGAGGGTTGTAATGGTATAAGGGAGTGGCAATAATCACCTTTGCCTTATAAAATGTTGTATTATATTGTTTCACTTATTGTAAATAGCATGAATTCCCGTTGTAATTTGAAAAAAAAATCAAAATCAATACATAAAATTCCAAAATAAATACAATGTTAAAATGTTGAGGGAGGGAGCACTTTTTTTCCTAGTGTTTGATGTTTCCTTTCTGTGAAGGAAGCTCATATAATACAATTTCTAGTTTATCTCTACCCCTTTGCTCACCCCAAGGCAAGGTGTGGGGTGGAGCTGAGGGATTTACCAGTTGGTAGATAGGGGAGACTAGTCCACAAGCATAGCCCAATTCAGCTCTTCTTCCTCTTGGGGATAAATTGCTCTCATCAGGGATCAGGCATTCTGCTCTGCTTGTCCCAGGGCAGGCTCTCTCCTGCAAGGTTGCAGAAGAGACATCAAGACTGCTGCAGCAGGGCACTGGTTGGAGGAGGACCTGCCGACTTCCAGGCCTCAGTTGGCAAGCCTATTTGACTCAATCACTAAGCTACTTTCTCATTTTGATCTTCCTTCTGCTTTACTCTTTGCTTTATTTCTCAACTTACTCAGAATTGGGGCAGAAAAGAGGGATATCATTAGTTGATATCCTTTAAAAAACAACAGTTTTAATTTGGGTTGGGACAATTTAGAATATAAAAACACAAGAGTGATTTGTGCATTGTAATGATGTGGATTTTATCTAAAAACACTGTAAACAAATATGAACTCTGGTTAGCAGTTCTGCGTTTCGCTGTTGTATGGGTTTGCAATTCCTAAACTGCCTTCTGGATATTCTAGGCTTGAACAAATGAGTAAAAATGTTGAGGATAATGGGAGGCAGGTTTCTCACTTTGAGAAGTTACAAATATGGAAACATCTTGTGTTGTCAGCTTGGAATTAGAGATATCATTATGAACTAAGGATTTTTAAGATAGATAGCAGAGTAAAGATAGATACATGTGTGTATTATATATGTGTGATCATACATAAAAATAAAACATTTTTTATTGTAAAACATTTATTTTTAACATTTTAAAACACCTAAGCCAATAGGTCGGTTGGCTTAAAGTGCTACAGGCAATGACACATCAATAGGAATGAGCACACAGTGCTCAGATCTTGGTTTCTAAATACCATTTTCTATTAAAAGTGTCCTGATCTTCTTGGAGAAATGACTGATCCCAGAGTTGGGACAGGTTAAGTATAAAATGATCAGCTTATTGCATTACAAGTAAAGAAATATTCAGAGATTCATGTCAAAAGGACACAGAAACCAGTTTGAAGGGGTTCCCACCAGCCAAATCTGGGACAATTTGAGCATCAAAATAAATAATGAGAGATATGAATTATAACCCATTGAATAAAATAAGTATACATGAGTCCATATAGATACACACAAATAAATGTGGAGAAAGAAAAATCTCTTCCTTCTAATCAAATGCCAACTAACAAAAATAGAAAGAAAAATGGAGTTAGAAAATCCTCAGTGGATAACAAAACTAGTGAGTGAAAGTTTCAAAGTTAACATGATATGTAGTCATAAAGTATCTCTCCCACAAATTACTTATTGATTACAAAGGAGAAAATAGTAATTTTACAAGATAAACCTGTTGAATATTTTCTTAACCAAGTTATTGAGCTTAATATCACTGATATTGGGAGAAACTAACCCCCAATGTACATGATCATGTACTTTCTAATAAAATATCGTGAAAAGGACACAACATCATTTTAAGGGTGTTGCCATCAAAAATGCACAACCTGGATCTAATCATAAGGAAACATCAGACAAACCCAAATTGAGAGACATTCTGAAAATAGCTGGTTTGTACTCTTCAAAAACATCAAAAGCAAAAAAGGCAAAGAAAAGCTGAGGAGATCTTTCAGATTAAGAGATGTTAGAGACATTTATAACTTTGAATTTGATTCTGAACCAGGGGAATAAAAAATATAAAGGGACAGTTGATAAAAGTTGAATATGGATTTGAACTAGATGATAGAATTTTATCAACATTAGATTTCTTGACTTTAACACTGTGTTTATGGGTAAAAGGACATGATGTTTCCACTTATTCTAAATTGGTTCAGATAAGAATAAATATATACAACAAACAAACAGAAAACCAAGCTCATAGATACAGAGAACAGATTGGTGGCTGCCAGAGGAGGGGGGAGTGAGAGGTGAGTGAAATGGGTGAAGGGGGTCAAAAGGTACAAAATTCCAGTTATAAAATAAATGAGTCATGGAGATATAAAGTACAGCATGGTGACTATACTTGATAATACTGTATTGCATATTTGAAAGTTGCTAAAAGAGTAAATTTTAAAACTCTTCATCACAAGAAAAAAAATTTTTTGTAACTATGTATGGTAATTGATGGTAACTAGACTTATTATGGTGATCATTTCACAATATATACAAATATAGAATCATTATGTTGTACATCTGAAACTAAAATAATGTGATGTGTCAATAAAAAGTTATACATAAATAATAAAAAAGAATAAATACACACACAGACACAGGGAATTATAGAACAAATGGGGTAAAATGAATACAACTGGTGAATCTGTGATATGTTCGTGTGTCTATGTGAGTGTGCGTGAGTGTATGGTGGGTGTATAAACATGCAAATCAATAATATATATACATAATTAATTGCATATATCTCATATTTAGTAGACACACATAGTCAATGTGAGTTCCTGGTACTGTTCTTATCTTTTCTGTAAGTTTAAAATAAAAAGTTACCAAAATATTAGGCAATTATATGAATAGATAAATGCTGAGTGAGTTTATTTTTTGAGGAAATCTGTGGCAAAAAGTATGCACATGGTAGGTTTTGCTGGTGCCAGAATGGGTGGCTTTGGGCTTCTTAGGCTATAGTGTGTGGGCAGAGAGTTCAGACGTTGGGAGTGTATAGTTGTTTATACTGGGCTGGCATTTAACTTCTTTACCCACAAAAGGCTTAAGTTTAGTCCTCACGGTATTTTGGATTTGACTTTTAACGCAGCTTGTGGTGACTTTGTCCACAGGCAAGTAGAACTTTCTGTCGAGGTACTCACTGGGTCTTAAGCAAGGGCTCTGAGCCTCAGCAAAGGCATTTAGATACGAGCCTGCAGGTAGACTGAGCCACAGACATTGTGGAGGCTGTTTTCATAAGGCCAAGTTCAACTTCTTGTTGGGAGACTTTCCCCAATTTGTCTGCCTTACAGATTACGGATTCTGCAATACCGGCATTGACTGGCATCCTGACAAAGCTGAAAAGGAGGATGTATTTGTGTTTTCTCTGTCTCTCAGGTACCGTTGAGTGTCTGCTATGGCCTTAGACAAGGCTAAGTTCTAGGCCCTGGATACATAAGTGTTTCCTGCTTTACAGGCCGTGGTTTGTTTTGTTTTCTAAATTTGGTAGGTTTGGGACCTGATAAAATTGCATGTCTTCTTAACTCTTTGGACTCTATAAAAAATAAAGGATGTGAGATGTTTTCTTGATGTTATAATTTCCGAGGCCCTGAAGAAATCACACACATTCCAGTTGGAGAAAGCCCAGGATTCAGCAGCTGCTGAATAAGTCCCAACTCTACTGAGGCATTGAGAACACTACGGGCTGGGGCCAAGCAGAATAAGACATTAAAAAGGGCAGTCCTTGGTTTTAATTTAACAAGGACTTTGACTTTAAATTTCTAAGTCCACAGGGCAAGATAACTTAATTTTGGACTGTAAAGTCTTTGGACTTCAACATGCAATGGAATTTAAAGTTCAATTCTCCTTTGAAATTTCAAATTGAAAGAGGGGTTTATATTAAAATCTGGGGTATCTCAATTGTTATGAGATGAATTGTGTCCTTCTCAAATTCACATGATGAATGCCTAACCCCCAGGACCTCAGAATGTGACTGTATTCGGAGACGAGGCCTTTAAAGAGGTGATTAAATTGATGAGTTTGTTAGGGTGGGCCTAATCCAAACTGACTGGAGTCCTTATAAGAAGAGATTAGGACACAGACAGGTACAGAGGAAAAGTCCTGTGAAGACAAGGAGAAGACAGCCACCTGCAAGTCAAGGAGAGAGATCTCAGAAGAAACCAATCCTGATAACACTTTGATAGACTTCTAGCCTCTACCATTGTGAAAAAATAAATTGTTGTTGCTTAAAATCTGTGGTACTTTGTAATGGCAGCCCCAGCAAACTAGTACATCAATGTTGTTAGACTTACTACTGACTTATGCCTATAAATTTTGTTATTGGAGGAGCAGTTGTCATTGGGAAAATGGCCAAAAGCTGGGAACAGAAATGTTCCGAAAGATTGCTGGTCTCCTCTCCATTGGAGATTGAATATTAAGACCAAAGCTTAAGAGATCAAAACGGGAAATGTTACGTGGAATGTTTTTTCGCTACTCTTGATGTTTCCTTCCTGTGAAGGGAACACAACTGAGTGTAACTCCTGGCCTCTCTCTGCCTTTTACTCATTTCACCCCAAGATGGCAGTGGTGTAGTAATTTGTTCTGTTGGTAAAGTGTGAAGAATTAAGCTGGGCATATTTAAAAGGACTACCCAGTGAACTACTCCTTTGACAGGGTGGGTAAGTATTTCTAATTCTGGGATTCTGCTAGCAGACATATTAGGTTCTCCAACTAAATTATGTTCTCCCAACTTCACTTCAGTTATAAAGGTAATATTTTGATTTTCATCTTACATTTTATTACTCATTTCTTCAGAACAGGATGTGGAGGGAAAATGCTCCCTCAAAGACACCAGCAAATGAGTCTATGTGTTGAAATTTTCCATTCTAAAGAGTCAGTTTTTTGAAAGTGAGGGTTGCTATTATTCTTAAACAACTCTCTGGATTAGCAATGTTCCCAGTGTCATCCCACACTCTAGGAAGGAGTGTAGATTAAAGGCAGAATCACTGACTCACTTTCTCCTTCCTATCGTAGGTTACGGTGTAACTAGGGAAAGCCCAACTTTTATACATATATTTAACTTATTAAATGTTCAGCTCAATGCCAGGTCCAATTTAACATTAATTTGAAAAAATCTTGATGTGGATAAAAAAAGTATTGACTGCTTTACAGTTTATAAAATACTTTGATATATATTATCTGATTTTCCCCATATTATGGGTGACTCAGCAAGTTTATACGAATTACAAAAAGTTACAAAGCTAGTTAGCAGCACTCACCTAAGCCTAACTCTTCTGGTTCTAAGTTCAAGGATCTTTCTGCTATTTAATGTAGTTACTTTGCAAAAATTCATTAACTCTGCTGTTTGATGAGCATTCAGAAAGCTAGTGAGCTCTCTAAACAGACAACAATATGTTCAACTGCATTTGTGCTTAAACTGTGTGAAATAAAATTTAAAAGAATGTAGGAACTGTAATATACCTAAAGTGGTGTGGGATCTTTCTTTTTCAGTCTTTTTTACCTTTTGAAGACTTTCACCCATTTCTCCCACCCACCACCCACCCCACTCCCCACCTCTGGCAACCACCAATCTGTTCTCTGTATCCATAAGCTTGTTTGTTTGTTTGCTTGTTTTTTAGATTCCACATGTAAGAGAGATCATATAGTATTTGTCTTTCTCTGTCTGACATTTCACTTAGCATAATGCCCTCGAGGTCCATCCAGGTTGTTTCAAATGGCAAGATTTCATTCTTTTCCATGGCTGAATAATATTCCACTGTATATTTGTACCACATCTTCTTTATCCATTCATCCATTGATGGACACTTGGGTTGTTTCCATATCTTGGTTATTGTAAATAATGCTACAATGAACATGAGGGTGAATATATCTTTTTGAGTTAGTGTTTTCATTTTCTTCAGATAAATACCCAGAAGTGGAATTGCTGGATCATATGGTAGTCTTATTTTTAACTTTTGGAGGAACTTCCATTACTGTTTTTCATAGTGGCTGCACCAATTTACATCCCAGCAACAGTGCACATGGGTTCCCTTTTCTCCACATCCTCACCAACACTTGTTGGCAAGGATCCTAATAAGTGTAATCTCACTGTTGGAATATTCCACCTCACTTTGGCTGGTTTCGAGGCAAATTATTTTCTCAGCAATATCTTAGAGTTATCAAGTGCTAAATAAGTTTTAAATGAGAAAATACTCTGATCTCTCCTTAGCTGTTCTCCTCTCCTCCAAAATTGGAGAGGAAACTGCAGCTTCCGGAAGCTCCTCACACAATTTCTGATTTGTAGCATCTTGAAGGTTCAGCCTTAATGATTTACCTTTGAATTTTCCACTCCCTCTCCCCCCTTTTCCCACCTTCATCTTTTGTCTGCTGCAGCTGAGGACGGATCTGGATCAGAAGAGAAATTTCTAAAACCCAGTTTCTTCCCTGCAGGCCTGGCCCTAGCAAATGTAACGGAAATCTTGTTGGCCTCAGAGGTGTTTCTTCACTGGAGGGCCATTGGCTCCTCTTGGACTTCATCTTTCTTCCTATTCCCATCCCACCATCAAGAAACCAACATCATAACTCCGGAAGAGAATTTCTCCTAAGGCGCTAGTGAGAGAAGGTTCAAAGTCCTTTGTCAGAGGATATCTACAAACTTTAAGCTGGAGCTGTCTTGTTTAGCCATAGTTAATGCAATGGTACAGATTTTTCCCCAATAAACTTGGTGGATAGGATCTGTTTTCCCAGGCAAGGCTGTTCACAGTTTTCATATCATAGTACGGAGGCAGCGTTCGTATTTCCCCCTGTAGGACCAAGCCTGCTCTGAGGAAATAGATCAAATCAAATAAAAATGAAACACACTATCTCAAAGACCTCAAATAAATAGCAATTTAACTTTAACACTTTGTAGGTGAAATTGCATTGTGTTGTGACACATAGAGCCCTTATCATCCAGAGCCCTAAGTTTAGATGGTGATAAAAGTCTTCTGTCCTCTTTGTTTCCATAGCCTTCTGTTTTTAAACTTCAAATCACCCAAAGGTGAATAAAGAAACCTCTGTGTCTGCAATGGACACATCTTTATTTAAGATGACATAATCATCCATTTTCGTATTTTATTATTAATGAAATATATGACAATAATATATTATTCCAGTATGTTTTAATCACACTTGTCAGCTATTTCATGAATAATTAAATAGGTTTAAATAGATTTTTTTTACTAAAATATCACTAAATATTATTATCTGTGGTAATCATCTTTTATTAATGGAGGAGGCCAGACATTTTGGTGGTTCTAAATCCTCTTTTCTGTTGTTGTCATTGTCAAGGAGCTTCTGTTGAATCCCTCTACACTTCACACACACACCTACCCGGTGCCCCAGTGCCTGTCAGTGGGCTTGTGCAGACCTAGACCATTCTCTCTACATCAGATGCTCCCATAAAAGCAGGGAAGGTAAGTCACACATTCTGGAGCACATTTCCAAATACAGGTGTCTGCTTTCAGACTGTTAGAGTCATTGAAATAATCTATTTAATAGAGCAAATGTGGGGGCCACCCGGTGGCACAGCGGTTTAGTTCATGTTTGGCAGCCTGGGGTTCACAGGTTCGGATCCCGGGCACCTGCCGACACACTGCTTGTCAGCCATGCCGTGGCGGTGTCCCATATAAAGTAGAGGAAGATGGGCACGGATGCTAGCCCAGGGCCAGTCTTCCTCAGCAAAAAGGGGAGGATCGGCAGCGGATGTTAGCTCAGGGCTGGTCTTCCTCACAAAAAAATAAATAAATAAAAATAAAAGAGCAAATGTGGATTATTTTGCATATATACATTTAGTTTTCCCCTTGCTGGCTAGCTGAAGTAAGTCTCTTTTGAAAAAGAAAGAGGAAGTGGCACCCAATTTCATGAATTCAGTACATGTTGTGTAGAACCAGCCCAGAATACTCTATTTTACCTATTAAACATCCCATGCAGGGGATAAATTAAAAAGTGAATTTCACACAGAGTTCAGTTAACAAAACTGTACAGTATTTATACTTGTCCTGTTGAATGAATATAACTTCTTTCTCAGCATTCTCAGTAAATGAAAATTCTCTCTGACGTGTATCTCTCTGTGTAGAGATTTAACTTGGAAATTTAACTTGGAAATGTGCATGCCTTCTGGTAAGACCTTGACCCAGTCATGTAAAGTGGAATGAATCGTGCCTCTTCCCCCAGAAAGCTATTTGGAATCCTCAGATGAAAATAGAAGGGCAAAGTGGACTTATAATCAAGTAAGGATTTTAGTGCTAAGATCAGCAGAGGCGAGTTGAAGTTTTTGTGTCTCAGAACTGCTGACTTCGCAGACACAGGTGATGTGTGAAGTGTGGGAGACATGAGATGCACACGCCTCCCCACACCAGCCTGCTTTTCACACCTGGGGGCCCTTAGCGTGTGGGCTCCGCTCAGTCTCCTGCAGATGACAATCTTCTGTGCAGTGCAGTGGCTCTATTAACACAACCAGGGACATTTTAATTACCCTATCTACACAACAGCTGACTTCCTTTGCATTTTAATATTCATCTCTCAACCTTCAATACAAAATTGACCCGTGGTTTCACACTACATCTAATCTTGGTTCAACATCCTTTTACCTAATTCCTCTAAATTTTCTTTTAAAGGAAGATGTAGTTAAGGCGGAAACAAAGAGGGCACACAGGGATTAAAAATGGCAACAGTGGTTTAGAAAACAGTAAGCAGTCATGAAACAGTCTTCCTAAAGAGAGACCGTTAATCAAAGATGCTTCCATTATTATTTTGCCTCTTTTTATTTTCACCTAATATCCTGAGATTTCCATCTCTAATAAATCTGCTGAAGTTATAAATTTGTCTTTTAAAGACTTGGAAAATTTTGTTACCCACATATTCAAGAAGGAAAAAAATAGACTTAATGAGACATTACCGCCTCTGGAAAATATCACATTTTCACAGTTTATTTATAAAATGTTATTTATACATGTTTGTCTCACACATAATTATGACTGGTACTTTACTGAAATGAGTTTCAATTAATATTAACAACACTGAGGGAAACAAGAGATTTTAACAAAGTCTGTCCCAGATGCCTTTATAAATAATGGCATCTTGTAGAAATCTGGTGATTTGTCTTTTCCAAAAATTTCAAAATGTATCTTAAAGAGAAAATATTTTCAGAATCTCAGGTAATCACTGTATCTACACGAGTACCTTTTCAATATTATAAGAGTTTTAGAGTTTTCTTCCTGAAGCTGGCTGGAATGTGGCATTCAGCTGAGAATGATTTCAAGTCCTATAATGATGGGGAATTTTTCTTAATTGGAAATTTTAAACAAATAAAAAGAATTGCCAGCTTAAAGCTGAGAGTTATCAAAATTTCTAACTTGAAGATAATTGATTAGCCTCCATATTTTGGTACCTGTCTTCAAAACTACCCAGAGGTAGCCTCTTTCCGCATGTACATTTTTTTGCAAAGTGCCCAGTTTTCAGCAATGATTTCTTCTTAGTATTTACATAGCTCTTTTTATTTGCCAAGGGGAATGTGGCTAGTAGTCTGTAAAGCAGCATCCTGCTGGAGATATTTCTAAAGGTCAAAAGGAATCAGGAATTTTTCTAGCTGATACACCCTGTTATGATCTAAACAGAAGTTTATCAAAAAGTGCTTTAATTTTGTTCACGTGCTTAGCTTCAGTGGCCTTGGGTCCGTGAGTTCAGATCTCAGGCATGGACCTACACACCGTTTATCAAGCCATGCGGTGGCAGCATCCCCTATAAAGTAGAGGAAGATGGGCATGGATGTTAGCCCAGGGCCAGTCTTCCTCAGCAAAAAGAGGAGGATTGGCAACGGATGTCAGCTTAGGTCTAATCTTCCTCACAGGCACACGCACAAAAAGTGCTTTAATTTTAAAGTTTAAAGTAAAATTACACTAGTTCTCAATAGTTGTAAATCATTCTATAAAGGTTATAGTTCTTTCATGTAATTCACATTTAAAAGGCAATTGACAAAGAGAGTGCAGTTGAGACAAATACCTCCAACTCTTCGTGAATAGTAAGCCCTGAGTTTCAAAGGCCTTGCCCAATGAAGATTCAATTCAAAAATGCCTTCCTAGAGCCAGCCCTGATGGCCTAGTGGTTAAAGTTCAGCGTGCTCCACTTCAGCGGCCACAGTTCGGTTCCTGGGCGCAGAACCACAGCTCTCCTCTGTCAGTAGCCATGCTGTGGCAGAGGCTCTCGTAGAACTAGAAGGACTTACAATTAGAATATACAACTATGTACTGGGGCTTTGGGAAGGAAAAAAAAAGAGAGAGGAAGATTGGCAACAGATGTTAGCTCAGAGCGAATCTTTCCTAGCAAAAAAAAAAATGCCTTCCTAGTCATTGCAGCAAGTTGACTGGAGGAAGACCCTAGGTTAGCAAGGAATCCAGGCTCTTAGGCTCAGGTCAGACAAGAACTTTCTGATGGCAATGTATTGTAATAGCCTATTTGTGTGACTGTTGCCCTCACTAGAAAATAAGTTCTGTGAAGTTTGCCTTATTAGCTGTCATAACACAAGGATTTGGTAATACCTGGCAAAAAGTAGACATCAAATAGATATTGTTGAATAAATGAATGACTATCCAAAACCTCTTAGGAAGCCAGTGTCCTCCGTCATAAAGATCTATAGTTAGATGGTCTATGAGCTCCCTTTGAGCTCTACAAATCTTCTAAAAAAGTAATAATTATACTTTTTAAAAAAATCAGTGAGTTTCTCTGACAATTTATCATAATGTAGTTGGATTATTCTTTAGAAGATATTTGACTTTCATAGAAGCCAAGAACTTATACAGTCAGAAAGGAGACTCTCAAGGAGCAACTCTGCATGTGTGGCTGGATCTGCACATGTGCTCTCAGTCCGTCCAGTAGCCGGTCCCTGACCACCACGTTCTATTGGCAGTGTTGCCCACTGTGGTGTAGAAGAGGATGTCACTGGGAGCTCTGCCTACTTCAGGAGACACCAACGCATCACAAGGCAGATATGAGGATACCAAAGTCAGATGGAGATGGGCCTCCTGCATATTCAGACACACAAAGAAAATGGTTTTAAGAACCCTTTCCACAACTCTTGACTGTCTCAGCCAGACCAGAAATAAAGAAGGGTCTAAGAGAGGATTCTGAGAGGAGACTGGTAAAGAGAATTCTTTGGAGGAGACTGAGTTCTTGCTGTTCTGTACACCAGATACTGCTTCCAGCCTCAAGCCTAGCGAGGAGAGCTTTAGGAAAACCACTTGGAGAGCCTGGAAATGTGTTCTCCTTGGTACTTCAGAAGACTGAGGGCTGATTCTTGCCTGAGAAAACTAAAGCTGACTGTAGACCAAGTTTTAGTCCCTGTCACCTGGGGCCCATAGAGGGCAAGAGAGCTCTGACTATTTATGTGGTAGACTTGGGGAGGTTGCTCCCTTGAGAGCAGCCTGTTCTCCCAGTTTGTGAAGCGTGTGGGGGAAAAGACAACGTGGGGTCGATATAGACCTTGTTCCTGGAGAGATGAGGAGACCTCAGAAAAAAAGACTGAAAACAGCCAGAAACCAACAGATCCAGGAAACTTCAAGTGAGAGGGGCCTATCGGGGAACATTAGAAGGATCTCCCAAGATGAGGGATGATCTGCAAACATCTGCCATGACCCCCAGGGAGCACAGAGCTGACCTATGACTCTGCCAGTTCTAGAATGAAGCAGGCTAAAACTGTTGAGGGGAGAAGACCTTAAGGTAAGCAAATCTCGGGACTGGATATTTCAATTACTAAAGTGAGGTGATGCTTGTGACGAAAAGTGACTATATTTTATTTGAGACTGCAGAAAAGTGATAAGCCTGCCAGAGCTTCCAGTTTGGGGCACAGGAAGATTATCTAATACTGTTTAAAGAGCTGGGGGAGACAAAAATAAATTTCTTTTGATCTCAGTGCATGAGTCATTGCTTGTACATCATAGTAGTTACACCATATTTGCCTCAGATTTACCAATTCCGTGGTACTCCCTGAATTTTGTTTACTGCACATGTTTGAAGTTTTACAGGGTTGCATTTTGTTCCTTAAGAGAGGATGAGAAAAGGCCTTGAATGTGAGACCCTATTTTCAGAGTTTGCATTACCAGCTGGAAGTGCTGGGATCAACCTGCTAAATCTGTGAGAAAGTCTTCAGGGGATTGCTTGCTATGTGGCAGTATCTGCCATGGGTCTCTAGTGGACAGACGCTGGGACCCATGGCCCAGCTCCCCCTTCAAGAAAGGACTTGTTCCCCCACCTGTTGGCTGTGCTGCCAGCTGACAGTCTTCTCCTGAAGGCTCGTCTTGGCTGGCTGCAGACAGCCCCCTTGCCCAAGGTCAAACCCTTTCTCCATGTGGCCCACATCCAATGACTAATCAAGATGGGAGTATAAAGGCTTGGCCAATCCAGCCTAACTCAAAATAACTCTGCTGGGCTATTTTACCAGCAGAGCTCCCATGGGGTCTCCTGAGGCCCATTTGGACTGCATTGCAGTTCAGACTTCTCCCTCTGCCCAACCTGCCTCCTTCTCTTCCCTTCCACAGGTGTGGATACCAAGGGCACTCCCTAATAAACAACTCTGCTCACCACACTCTGCTTCCCAGAGAGCCCACCCTGCAACAGTGACCGTCTATGTTAGTTTGTATCCTTGCAATTCTCACTCGTTTCAAAATTGCAAGTATACACATGCACAGTGCTGTCCCTGTAAAGGTGTGGTCTTGGAACAACTAAATTAGTATGTGTGTGTTTGGGTAAAAATGTGTAAAATTTAATTTATATAATTAAAATTTGAGAAATACATACTTTGTAAATTTAAATCTTAAGTTACGGTCCCTTGTGGCTCCTGTATTCTGAGCATGGAGCCATGGTGACAACCTCAGTTGTCCTACCCTGGAGACAGCCGTATATGCTCATGCATAGACCAGTCTCTGGAGCATTTCCAGGTATCATTCTGTCCTAAATCCAAGTTTCTGTTTGATAAAAAAAACATTAAAAATAATAATTTTATTACTCTCCAAAGAGTAAAGCAATAAAGTGACACAAGTGTTACAGTCTATGCACTTTTTCCAAGAAGAGTAGATCACATGATGAAATCACAGGCTTTCACCTCCATTTCATTTTGGAAGAGTGTGTGCCCACTGAATTCAAAGGCACAGTCACATCTTCCATTTAATTAGTCTTAAAAACTGTGCTTTTGCTTAGCCCATACACATTTATTATTAACTCATTATGAAATTGTATTTTCCATTATGTCACAAGGCTACATGAGGCAATCCTTTTCCCTGTGGCCCCAGTAAAAACTTGATCAACACATTTATTGAGATAAACTGGCAAGGGTGAATTGTTCTTTACAGTAATTCAGTCTGATGCCAGTTCTGTTTCAAATCATTGCTCCTTTAGGACAGATAGCACATAATAAAGCTGCATTTGCTCATGGTATTTAGCACAGGGCCTTGCATGCAGCACGTGACTCTAGACAGTGTAATTGAACTCAACAAAATTAGTTCACCGGCAAGACTTTTAGCAAATGTACCTGCTTTGAGAAGTAATTTTGTTATAAACTTCCTTCATTCTAAGCTCATGCCAGACCCAAGCAAAGAAATGCTGAATTAGCTTCTGGTCTCAGCATTTCTATTCACACCACTGAGAAGCAACCAAAGAAGGAACAAAGGGGCGAACCAGATCCAGTGCTTTATGTCTGAGAGAATCCTTGGATCACGTGTGTCTCTACTGTCACTCTTGGCCCCAACACTGCTTGAAATGGGTGTGCATGCTCACACGGGCCTACACAAACAGACACACATCATTTCCGTGTATTTTGAGAGGGTGTACTAACATGCAGATTCTGCATTCTCATGAGAGCAATTAGTCTTTGTACCATTTGTGGTTATTTGAGGATCTGTGTCTATACATGTGATTATTTCATTGATGGCTACCTTCTCCTACTAGAGTGTACTTTCCTTAAGGGGAGACATCATGTCTGCTTTGCTCACTGTTTTTCCCATGCATCTAGCACAATGCCCAGCGCATGGCAGGCACTAAACATTGTGGTCCAGCCCTGGACTTTACTCTGTGTCGGCACAGTTCTACTAAGTTTTTTCCATTTCTCTTTTCCCTTTAAAAAAATGCTTGGATTCCTTTTAGCCTTTGCAAGTGTTCACCGTTAAAGAATAGAGTCATCAGAGTTGTGATTCAGTAACAGTAAATGAAACTTATTGGTGACACTGCCTTAGTACTTAAAATATTGAGTGACTCACAAGAGAAATTGAAGAAATGGACTGGGTATATAGTATCTATGAGAAGTGGAAGTCACCTTATACACACACACACACACACACACACACACACACACACTATACACATACCACAGAATCTATCGTTACATGCAGAGTCATTGGATTCTCATAAGAAAAGGAAGATGAATTCTACCCTCTACTCCTAGGGACCTAAAAGAAGAGAGCTGTCAGCCCTCAGGCATCTACAGCCTAGAAGACACAGGGGATTCATGATAGACCCTGAGTCAGAACCATCCAGCTCAGCTGCTCCTGGGTTCCTGACCCACAGAAACTACAAGATAATAAGCGTTTGTTACTTTAATATCTAAAATTTGGGGGTATTTCGTTCACAGCAATAGGTAATTAATACGTCATGCGATCAATATTTATCGAGGTGCTACTGTGTACTAAGGACAGTTCTAGATGCCAGGAATACACCATGGCAGTCAAAACCAGACAAATACTTTGTTCTTATGGGAAAAAAACTATTGTTAAGTTTTTAGTATCCATACTTATAAATATTATCCTAAATGAACAAACAAGGTTTTCTGGAGCAGAGTAGATTATTATTATTTACTTACAGTAAATGGCAGCTACAGGCTTCACCTGTGCCTCAGCTCTTACCACCAGAGTGGTGAGATGAGAACCAGATACACCCCACACATAAGGGGGTTGTAGGTGAGGAGCCCTGAAAAAAATAATCTGGGTGTTGAAATAAGAGAGACAGTCGCCCCTACTCCCCTTCTGAGAGAATCTCCTTGGAAACACAGTGGGAAGGATCCTGGGTTCCTACCCTAATTTTGTGGAATGAAAATTAATTTCTCCAGGAGAAGATAAGCCAGGGTCCAGGGATGTCTCCACAGTCCCAGGTCTTACCCTCCCTTGAAATGCACGCACATTCCATGGGAAGATAAATATTTCTAGAGTTCTCCCACTATTTTAATCATTCATAAATTCCCTCCAAGGGGGAATTTCCCCTTGCTTTTAGCCGAGGTCCCAAGTTTAGTAAAATTTGTCCAGAAGCCTCCGACTGTGCAGAAACATACATATATTTTCTCTACAACTCCACAACTATAAAATGTTCATCATAGCATTAATCACAAAATGAAAAGTTTGGACCACATTGAATGCTTTACAGTAATGGGAATGGTAAAATAAATTACGGAAGAGAAATTTAAAATCGGTGCATCCAGTATCAGAAAATATCAGATGCCTAGAATAAATCTAACTCAAGATATGCAAGACCTCTATGTGGAAAACTACAAACCATTACTGAAATTCAAGAACATACAAATAAATGTAGAGAATATACCATAATCAGTGACTGAAAGTCTCAATAACGCTAAGGTGTCAGTTCTTCCCAAATTGATCTATGGATTTAATGCAATCCCAGTGACAATCTCAACATGTTCTTTTCTAAAAGTTGACAAGCTGATCCTCAAATTTTTATAGAAAAACACGGGATGCAGAATAAGAAATGCAATACTGAAGAAAAAAAGAGAAAACTTCAGATATCAAGAATTACTATAAATCAATGTACTATAAATTATATATCATATTATCTGCTATAAGACCTCTGGTATTGGCATAAGGTTAGATAAATAGACTAGCAGAACAAAAGAGAGAGTTCATATATATATATATATATATATATATGTGTGTGTGTATGTACACACACATACATTTATAGTGACCTGATTTATTACTAAACTTCATTGTTATTTAATGGGGAAAAGATAGTATTTTCAATAAAGGGTGCTGGATCAATTGGATGTCCATACAGAAGGAAATGAATATTGACACCATCTCACACCGTATACAAAATTTCAACATGAGTCATAGACATAAATGTAAAAGTTAAAACACTCAAGCTTCTAGAAGATAAATCTAGAAATAGAAGAACAACCTTATGAATTTGGGGTACACAAGAACGCAAAAAGGCACTAATTATAAAAGAAAAATAGATAAATTATACTTTATTAACATTATGAACTTCTACCCATCAAGAAGACATTAAGAGAATGGGTCCACTAAGATGATGGGTAGGCAACCTATAAACTGGGAGAACATAACTGGAACACATATCCCTCAAAAGACTCATCCCAACACATAAAAAACTTTTACAAATCAATAAGAAAAAGAAAGACAACCCAGTCTATGTTACAATCTATGGCTGTTGTAAGGTTTCGAGAAGATAAAGCTTCTAAACAGTACTTTGACATTTTTACAAATAATTATTATTATTATTTCATCATTTCCCCACTCAAAGGACCAGGGGATGTCAGCATAACAGTCTAGTGTTTGTGTGGGAAGCACCATCACAACTTCTGAACATTTATTTATTGACACTCTTTTACTATTGTTTTTTTAAATAGGAGTAATAAATTCTGAAATTTAATGTTGTGTCTAAATAGAACTGTATGAGATATTTTGACTGAATAAATTAGGCTCTTTAACTCTCCAATCATTCAATAACCATAAAATATTCAAACTTGTACCTGATTCAAATAAATTGGTCAACTCCATTTAAACCATCAAACTGGTAATGCTCCCGGTCACTGGTCTATTAGAAGTTCCACTGGCTGGCATTCGATGGGGGGGGGGGGCAGTGGACAGAGGGCTTAGAGGCTATGAGACTCACTGCCTCTGATGGTGGAGTATGAGAGGTCTTCATCTGTCCTTTGGTACAGTGTAATCTGCAAGTCTGAATATGCCATGGTTTCATAATGTAATAAAGCATTGAAATTTCTGACAGAGACAGGGAATTATGAGCTAGAGGAGACCCTGGTCCTGCTGATTCATAAACTGGAGTGAGAATACCATGACAGTCCGAGGAGCCACAGAATATGCACAGCATGGATCTTCCATGAGCATCATTTTATTCTGTCATGGAGGAGGAAAACAGCCAATAATTTAACGATGGTAATTTAATAGTAACTAACTTAAAATATTTTTATATTAAAAATATGGATACATACAATGAAGAGTATATAAGGTACATGAAATGTTCAGATAAAACCCAAGAATTCAAAGACTGTATCCACTTTCTGAGGGCCCCCTTTGGCGACAAGTTCTAGGACCCTGGGAATACTTGTTGAAGTTCCTCTTAGGTGGTGAAGTTTGTGAGCACTGATACTCCATCTAGACCAACCCCACTATTTTATGGTTGAAGATTCTGAGGTTCAAATAGGTTAAGTTAGTGGCAGAGCCAGGGAGATCTCAGGATTTCTGGTACCCCATCTCAGGATTTTTACTGCCTTTCCAACATCTGACAGGTGATGCTGCATGAAACAGTGACAGCAAAGCTTGGGTTGAAGCAGTGCTCAGGGACTTACTGAGACACCTTAGGAAAAGACCTTGAAAGACTCTCGCATTTCTGTTTGCTAAGCTGAACGGAATTCATAGGTGGATTAGTCTTCACTATTGCATAACAGATATTTAGTAATGAGCTTGTGGGGTTAAACAGTGTTCTCCCAAACTCATTTAAATTTAGCTCAAATGCCCTGATAGGGATTCCAGCTTTGGGAAGCAGTGTGCCTAAGGGTGAGCCGCAGGGAGCGGGACATCATGATGTGATTTGCACTGATAACCCATCACTATCTTGGCCTGAAAGTGCCACTGGAAAGAGGTGGGCATTAATAACACAACATACATTCATGCAGTAACACAGTTTTGCTCTAATTGGGGTTGTAATTTTTAGAGCAATCTAAGGCACCGTTGGTTTTTCTGGGTTTTTTCCTCTTAAAGTTACAGAAATGGGGAAAGCAGAAATTCATCAAATCTCTGCTCATCAGAATTGAATATCCTGTCTAATCTTTATGAGAGCATTAATATTATCCAAGTTTTTCTCTGAGGTTAATGAGAAGAATTTGAGTGGATAAACTTAACTGAAAAAAAGCGCAAGTCTGGGCCCTTTGATTGTTGCCAAAGTGCTCCATGGTAATTGAAATGATCTGTCATTTGCTGCCTGGCAATGCTGCTTAGGTCCTGGAGCCCACGGAGCAGCTGTAGACACCATGCACTGGGGACTTGAGGTGATGTGCTTCCCTTCCCTCTGCTACGCTGATTTATTTCCTACCATGGTGAGATTTGGTTTCCAAGCCTGTGTGTGTGCGTGTTTCACTCAGTACCTATCTTTCCTCTTGCCAGCCGTGAGACTATTTCTGTAATTTCTACTCATGTTCATTTTGAAACAAGCACCTCCCCTTTCAATTTCCCATTAAAAAAAAAAGTCCAAGGAACTGGTGATTTTTTTCTGACACTACCTATGGCACCAGACGCAATCTACATACATTTTTTCCTTTTTTAAAAAATTCAATTTATTTAAGCTAAAGAAAAAACCAAAACAATTCACCCATTTCTCCCCCCTCCCCACCTCCTGCCTCTGGCAACCACTAATCTGTTCTCTGTGTCTACGAGCTTAGTATGTATATATATTTAGATTCCACATGTAAGAGAGGTCATACGGTATTTGCCTTTCTCTGTCTGACTTATTTCACTTAGCATAATGCCCTCAAGGACCATCCGTATTGCCACAAATGGCAATATTTTATTCTTTTTTATGGAGGAATAATATTCCATTGTATATATATATAACATCTTCTTTATCCATTCATCCATTGATGAATACTTAGGTTGTTTCCATATCTTGGCTATTGTAAATAATGCTACAATAAACAGAGGGGTGTGTATATCTTTTTTAATTAGTGTTTTTGTTTTCCTTGGATGAATACTCAGAAGTGGAATTGCTGGATCATATGGTAGTTCTATTTTTAATTTTTTGAGGAAATTCCATACTGTTTCCATAGTGGCTGCACCAATTTACATTCCCACCAACAGTGCACAGGGTTCCCTTTTCTCCACATCCTCACCAACATTTGTAATTTCTAGTCTTTTTGATAATAGCCATTCTAATAGGTGTGAGATGATATCTCACTGTGGTTTTGATTTGAATTTCCCTAATGATTAATGAAGTAGAGCGTCCTTTCATGTACCTATTGGCCATAAATAAATTTTTTATTTTGAACAGCTTTAGATTTACAGAAAAATTATGACAATAGTACAGAGATTCTCATATACCCCACACCCAGCTTCCCCTATTAGTGTCTTTCATTAGTGTGGTACATTTGCCACAATTAATGAACTAATGTTGATATATTATTATTAACTGAAGTCCATACTTCAGGCAGATTTCTTGAGTTTTTATGTAATTTCCTTTTTCTTTTCCAGGATCCTGTCTAGGATACCACATTACGTTTAGTTGTCATGTCTCTTTAGGTTCCTCTCGGCTGCAACAGTTTGTCAGACTTTCCTTGTTTTAATGATCTTGACAGTTTCCAGGAGTACTGGCCAGATATTTTGTAGAATGCCTCTCAATTGGAATTTTTCTGATGTATTCCTCATTATGAGACTGGGGTTATGGGTTTTGAGGAGGAAGATCACAGAGGTCAAGTGCCATTTTCATCACATGATATTAAAGTACATACTAGCAACATGACTTATCATTGTTGATGTTGACCTTAATGACCAGACCGAAGTAGTGTCCGTCCAGTTACTCAACTGTGAAGTTGATATTTTATTCTCCTTTCCGTACGGCACTCTTTGGAAAGAAGTCACTATGTGCTGTCCACACTTAAGGAGTGGGGAGTCATGCTCCACTTCCTCCAGGGCAGAATATCTGCATACATTATTTGAAATTGTTCTGCCTGGGAGTTGTGTCTCTTCTTTCCCATTTCTTTATTCAATCATTAATTTATATCAGTATGGACTCATGGATATTTACTTTATATTTTGGGTTTTAATCCAATGCTATTTCATTTATTTTGTTACTAAAATTATTCCTACTTTGGCTTTTCGAATCTCTTTCAGTTGGTTCTTGTGTCCCTTTGACATACTCCCATCATTGTTGTTGCTGTTGTTTTATCTTTTATGTCATAAGATGCTCCAGGCTCATCTTATATATCTCCTGCCCAGGTCCTAGAATCAGTCATTTCTCCAAAGAACGTTGGTTCCTTTCATTGGAGAATGGCATTAGAAACCAAGGTCTGTGTGCCAGGTGTGCTGGTTGCTACTGGGATGTCAGTGCTTCCAGGCCCTGTGTGTACTAACATGTGTGTGTATATACATATCTGTGAATATTTCTGTATATAACAAGCTGTATCTATATTAAGCTAAACAAGAGTTCATACTAATGTCTGCAACTCTAATCCTTTACTACGTGGACCAATCTAGGCATTTCCCCTTGCATTTCTGTAACCTCCCACTCCAACAATTAGAAAACTGGCTCCCACCATTTGCCATCTATTTACATAATTGTTCATTTCAAATACACATGAATAGTATATCACAATTGTCAAACCATACCCCTGTGGGAAACAACTTTATCAACTAGGGTACAGTGCTTATGTATAGTTCTTTTGTCTTTAGTCTTATAGACTCCACTCTCTTTCAGTTGCTTAGGTCAGAACCTTTCCCTCCACCTCTTTCAGTGAGGTTGTTTCAAACATTTGCAATGCAGTTAGATTATTTTGGCACTTTCTGTATTCCATCCTGGAATCCTTGAGCTCCTAAATGATTTTTAAAATTTTTTTATACCTTAATTCATTCACTCTTTCACTGTGAAGTTCTGTGGGTTTTGACAAATGCATACTGTCATATATATCCACCACTACAGTATCACACAGACTCTCATGTAGTATAATTTCACTGCTCTAAACATCTTCAGTGCTTCACACATTCAGTCCTCCTTCCCTCCCCACAAACCCCTGACAATCACTGACTTTTATACTGTATCTAGTTTTGCCTTTTCCAGACTGTCATATATTTGAAATCATACAGTATGCAGCCTTTTCAAGTGGGCTTCTTTACTTAGCAGTATGAATTTAAGATACATGCATGTCTTTTTATGGCTTGATAGCTTATATTTCTTATCACTGAATGACATCACATTGTATGCATGCACCATAATTTATTTATCTGTTCACGTGTTGAAGGACTTTTTTGTTGCTTCCATGTTTTAGCAATTATAAATACAGCTGCTATAAACATCCACAGGCAGATTTTTGTGTGGACATACATTTTCAAATCAATTGGATAAATACCTAGGAACATGATTGCTGGATCATATGGTAAGACTACGTTTAGCTTTATAATAAATTGCCAGCCGTCTTCCAAAGTGGCTGTACCATTTGTATCCCCTCCAATGATGAACGAGAGTTCCTGTTGCTCCACAACCTTGGCAGCAATTGGTATTGTCAAGCTACGTATGAAGTTTTCTACCAAATGACTATTTTGTTCATCACCTATTATATCTGGGCTTAAATTGGTGTATCTGTCAAATGAGGTGCAATATCCTATCCTTTCTACTTTGGAGAAACATGTTCAGTAAAGAGTGTGTGTAAAGTCCATAGACTGTAACAGAAAAAAGTGCCAATAAATGTTCCTTTGGATACGAAATGTCAACAGCAGCCCCTCTCCCCACCAGGAAAAGAATATCAAAAATCAGCAATTCCATTTTATAAAATACCTCTATTGCAAACACAGCAACTGGATACTTTGTATGTTCTGGAAAATTAACCTCAATTCCTCCATTATGAGAACAGCATACTTAGTGGTTAGAAGGAGTCCTAACATTTTTCCAATCAACGCACTTTATTAGAAAAACCTCATAAGTAAGGTCTGTGTTTTCTTTTTTGTTTATTCTTAACCCCAATCTATCATGGAAAGGGTAGTCAGTAATTTTGACTGACTGAAAATATAAAAATACTTGGGTTTCTAGATTTCCTGACAGTGCCCTATGCATTATATCTGGTTGCTAATTCTGCTTACCTCTCCAAATCATGCCTGAACTACTAGCAAGTTTACAGAGCAAATAGCACTTTGATCATTGACCCCAAGTGGCTGTCAGATCTAGTGGCACAGGTAGTAGTGCCTCCTGGGGTGAAAGGGAGACTCAAGGTCTCTCCATTTCAAAAGGGAAAGGGGAAGGCAGGAGCCCAGCTTGGTGTGGGGCGGGAGGTTCACTTCAGCGCTCTGCTGTCCTGTTCTTTGCTGGTCTTCACAAAGACATCTGCATAGGGATGTCTAATGTGTTTTCTGGAAAGATGGGAATAAGCAATATTTAACCTTCACGCAAAGATCCACACGTGTGAGCTCCATATTTGTACCAAGGGACTTGCCCATTACCTTCGCATATTATATTTGCATGCTTTTGGTAATGTCTTGCAGTAGAAAATATACTTATATTTGCTTTTTTTTACTATCACATAGTCACACAGTTACGTTAGGAACTTCTTTGGAAACACTTCCTTCCTTTTGGAAGGAAGAGATAAGAATAAGATGAAAAGACTCAGAAGATGAAAGCCGTAAGTGAAGACAGGTGTAAGTGGCTTAATTCATCTTTTATTCTGCAGCATGCTAGGTGAACACAAAACTTAATTTCAAAGCTAAGTCACACATGCTATTATGCATGTATATGGAAAATTGACAATCACCCACTTGAATATCTGTAAAATTAATTACTTCTGGGGAAGAAACTATGTTTGACAGCTATTGTCCCAGAACCTCCAAGTGCTTTTCCAAATTTTATCAATGCCATAATTAATGACCATAACTAGCTGAGTATTCATGGATATAAATCTCCATGCTTTTTTTACTCAGGGTTCTTGTGTGAGGACTTAAGTTGCCTGTGTGCTGTGAAATCAGGCATATATAGGCAGGTCTGTGCCAACCAGCCAGAAGGTTGACGGGCGCTCCATTTACATGAGGACAGATGAGTCTCATGGGAGAGGCAGTGATTGGATTCATTCACAATTGTCCGCGGGGCTAAGATTCCCAAGCAAGAAGAGCACAGGGGCTACCACTGAAATTCTCAGGCAGCAAACTTTTATGGGAAAGAAATTCGCTCTCAGCGGAGCCAGAGGCAGTTGTCCTTGCTAGGTTTAGGGAAACAGGATGTGAGTGGGCAAGTGGATTTTAGTAAGTAAGACATGGAGTCCAGCACCCAAAGAAAGTTCACCAAGTTCCTAGACAGAACAGGTTGGAATAAGCTGAGAGTAAGACAAACAAAGGAGCTCTACCTGGGCGGCAGCTCCATTATTGAGACATAAGGAAAGGGTTTGTATCAGTGATGAGGTTAGGAGGGCTTCCAAGTCTGCATGGTGAAATATGGTAAAGGGTTGGTTAAAACAAAATCAGCACTGGTGATATCATGAAAAATTGTTGGGAGCAGAGCCAGGGCCAGAAGATGCACATGACAAAGTGCTTGGCCATGGGGCATGTCAGGGCAGAGGGGAGATGAGTGACATTAAAAGGAGGCGAGGAGAATAGTAATGTTCCCCCAGCGGCACCTGTGACTCATTCTGGGACCCCTGAAAAGACTGGGGGACCTAGGAGACTGAAGCTTCAGTGATTTCACTGGTTGAGGGTTACAAACCAGAAACTGCTTGTTGGGACCCATATTCCTTTCACAGCCTGTGTTCAGGAGGCTTCTATTTGACAGGCACTCTTTAGAGCTGGAGACCCAATGTGAATGAGATAGAATATTTGCCCTCAAGGCGATCACAGTCTAGAGAGAAAGAGAGAGCAATAAATCGGTAATGACATCACAGTGTCCTGAGTGCTGTGCCAGATGCATGCATAGAGCAGGGTACCTGATTAGACATGAAGGAGATTCAAGAAAGATGTCTTTGAGGAGGTGATATCTCAGCTGAGTGTTGAAGGACCAGGAGAGGAAGGATATTCTAAGCAATTATTCACTGAATTCTTCAACAAATACTTGTCTGGCTCCTGCTGTGTTCAAGGCCCTGTGTGAGGGATTGGGATATAATGGTAAACCAGATTAATGCCCTGCTTACCATCAGTGATGCAGGGAAGGAAAATTGAAGAGAACATGGCCCATTGAAGAAACCACAAGTGATTTAGCAGTTTGGGAACACAGGCATTGACAAAGAGCAGAAGGAGATGAGGTTAGGAAAATGGGCAGAGGTCAGATCATTAATATTATATCGTGCCAAGAAGTAATTATTACCCTCCTGCTGGTGTCCACTACTGATTATCTTGATCTATTGGAAAGGAGTAAATGAGAAAGTGTGAAAGCACTTAGACTTGAAAGTACTACATACATTTAAGGAATTATTATTATGTGATCCTGCTTACCCTGATGTCACAATTAAGAAGAGATGAATGATGTCTATGGACCTAATGAAATCTTTTTGGCAGGAATAATTAAATAGTTTTGACAGATTTAGCAGGCCAACTGTGTTTAACCCCAACAGTCAATACCAATCATCAAACAGCAAAGTCGGGAAGCCTGTCCTGAGTTGATTTCTCCAAACCTCTTCAGCCCTGTGCTCTGGGGAAGGAAATTCAAATGTCTCCTCAATTCAGAAGTGCACTCTGCAGGGTGAGGGTTTAGGTTCCTGGCGGAGAAGTGCTAGTTTGCTTAGGCTGATGGCCTAAGCCGTCCCAACTGCAATCCACACGTGTGTTTTTAAAAAGATTACACAGTGAAAGTGCTTTTGTTGTCTATTTTGGTTTTAAGAGTGCTAAGAATGTTCTTTGGACTCAGGTACTTTGTCATTTTGTGTCCTTCCACTTAGGGTGGGGATGGTAGCTGTTACATCCTTTAAATGTTCCATAAGGAACCGAAGGAGATTTTAATGAAATAAAGCCATTTTCCATCTCATGATTCCAGCAATTATCTTCTCATATGCTTCTCGAAAGGGTAGGGAAACTTTTCTCTTGTTTTGATGAACGTCATTACTACATCTGGAAAAACCTTAACTAACTTCCCACCAGAGGATTTCTTATTCCAACACATAGCTGTAACATTATAAACAAACACAAGCAAGAGAGTGCCCAACTTTTGTGTCTGCTTTTAAATTTTTTCTGTGCAAACAGCTGTTATTTCTTAACCTTGGGCCAAGTAGCAATGATACAGGGACAAGATTATTTGTTAACCCTGTGCTCCTTAAGTTTTACCAGGAAAAAAATCCCCTGTCAATCCTTTGTCAAATCATTAAACAAAATTGGGACTTGAAATGATTTCACTTCCAGAAATAAGAGAGATTACATCAATAGTGGGCCTTTAGAATCTACTTCACTTCTATCAAAAATTCAGATTAACCAATTAATGCCTAAAATTCCCTAGTGTTTTAAAATTCTGCTTGTTTCACATATGAATACCTATCACCACTTAGTTATTCATTCTATTTAAATTTTATGATATTAGTCCTTGAAGTTAAAGTCTGTGATGCTAATTATTGAAATATGGTATTTGTTATTTTGGTAAAGGTAATATCAGAGTGTTGGATTATTCAAAGAACTGAGCAGAAGTCAGGTTTTCAACAAGCCACTTAGATTCGTTAAGGCCCAGTGAACCTTCTAACCAACCATCATTTAAAAAAAATTTTTAGTTCTTCTAAACAGACACAGATAATCTGAACAAAACTAACTGATTTAGGATCCATTATTGGCAAGAGAATGTTCTACTAATAAAGGAGAACATTAGTATCATCACTGCATGAGGGTCTTCAAGCCCCAAACAGGATATTTCCTGAGAACTTGATGACAGTGTAAAGGATAAAATAATCAATTAAATAAATAAAAGATTTATTTTTTGAAATGAAATAAAGTCATTTCATATCCTCTGAAATGATTCATAAGTGTAATGTTGATGAAAGTGAGTGTTTCCTAAATCATAAATTGCAACAGAAGGTGTTGGAGGGGGTGGGGCTGACATCTATTGGCATGGAGTCTAGAAAAATAAAATGCCATAGGAAGGCATTTTTACCATTTTTCCAGCTCCAACTAAGAGACAGGTGCATATAGCATCCGGAAGATTTGAGCATTTTTGGTCATTAAAAAGGCAGATAAGGGATATTTGCTTGGGTTCTGCAATAGTTAAGGTAAAATATTTCATAAGAATACAGATTCTCTTTACTCTTCCCCCCTTACACACTAAATTATTTTGGGTTGTTCCTTGATAGTAGGGTTGGAGAAAAGCTAAATGGGGCAGATAGGATAAGAATGGGAGCAGGAAGAAAGAGGTGGAAAAGGAAAGGAAGCCTCAATATGGGCTTAGTTTTGAATATATTTATCAAAACTCATCAAACAGTACGCCGAAGATCTGTGTCCCTCACTCTCTATAATTTTACCTTAATAATAGAAAAAATACCTCCTATCTCTAAAAGCAATAGTCCCAATTATAAATGAATGAATTTATAATTAGATTTATGACTCTAAGACTTATGAATTTAGATCAATCGCTAATTACACCTGGAGAAATTCATAAAGTTAAGTTTCTGAACATCAGCCCTGGTTGTCTAGTGGTTGATTTTGTTCTCTCACCGCTGCAGCCCAGGTTGTTTCCCAGTCAGGGAACCACACTACCCACTGTCAGTTGTCAAACTGTGGCGGCTGCATGTTGCTGTGATGCTGAAAACTATGCCACTGGTATTTCAAATATCAGCAGGGTCACCCAGGGTGGATAGGTTTCAGTGGAGCTTCCAGACTAAGACATACGAGGAAGAAGGACCCAACCACCCTCTTCTGGAAAAATTGGCCATGAAAACCCTCTGAATAGCAGCTGAGCACTGTCTGATAGAGTGCTGGAAGGTGAGAGGATGGCGCAAAAAGACCGGGCAGGGTTCCGCTCTGCTGTATACAGAGTTGCTAGGGGTCAGGATCCACTCAAGGGCACTAACAACAGCAAAGTTTCTGAACATGCAAAGTCGAGGATTTGACCAAAGTCCACCCTAACTCCACCTGCTTGGCTAGCCCAAACTCCTCAGAGTTTCAATCTAAATGATAAATCCGTGTAGTGGTAAGAGAGCTGATGTAAATTTTTAACCCCAGATTTACTCCGTGCTTCCCAGTTGCACAAAAATGAGGGCATAAGAGATGAATCGAATACTGGGTGATAGCCTTGTGCTATCCGTTCTGTTTTCAAATTTTATTAAACTACTTAACTGCTCACCCACAGCTTGATTTCTTTAACCATAGGTCTAACATCGTACAGGCTCCAGGGTTATTGCATGTGCTTCAGATTTATCATGTAATCACGTAAACCACTTAGGAGCTAAATTTACCGATCTCATATGCATTCCGAGAGGAATAAAGCAGGTCACCTCTGCATGGTGCCTTCAAAAGAAAATGTTTTTAAAAAGAATATCTAAAATGAACGGGAATAGAACTATATCCTATGGACCAGCATTTTCCACGGATGTTTCCTGGAATACTAGTGCTATGGTTGTTAATATTTATTAACAACCTAAGGGTGCCATGGTCAAATACTTTTGTGTTGTGCTGAGTCGAACCAAATTAAACCAATTTCTTTACTGTAGGACATAGTCTTTAATACACTAATGAATTATGGATCTCTAAGAAGCAGACAGACAATGCAGCATTTCCCAGTCCCATGTGACCTTGAAAGTGGGTACATCGTGAAAGTGCCCTCTTGAATGCATTTGAAATATTGCTAAAAAGAGAGAGCAAAGGAAATGTAGCTGAAATCCTGCTGGGTGTATGTGATAGCACCTTGAAACTGACTAGATAACAATTTTAGGTGTTGGTGTAATCTAGCGCTAAAGATAGAAGCAGAAAATGATTAAACAGCACCACCTCTGAGCATATTGTCACCAGAGCATATTTAAATGTGCTGTCAGGAAGCGTCGTGGAGTTGAGCAAGGGGACCCACTTTCAGCTGTGACTCTAAGCTTAAAATCTCTTTCCTCCCAAACAGGTTTGAAAACTTCTTTGCATTTCCACCTTGTGTCAAATTCTGATCTCAGCATCGAGAACAGCGGTGTCTGCCCACGGGTGGCGTGGAGAACCAGCATTCCACAGAACATGAGGGAGGGAAGAAAAGTCCTCTCCAGGTGGCAATTAATGAAGATTCAGTCAACAGTGTCTACTCATAACATCACAGTACAAAGAAAAGTCACTTCCTAGAATGAATAATAAGGCCTCTGAAGCAAGAAGCAGAAGTCACAAAACAGATGGCTCAGGGAATAAAGAAAATGGGGCACCCAGGGGACCATTCTGGAGACTATTGTCTCTCGGTCACTTTACTTTAGAGTTATGTCCAGTTTCTTAGTAATGCGGGACTGGACAATTGTTCCATAACCCATTCTATATCCTTTCTAGTTTACTGCATATAGTAACCTTTGTTGAGTGGTTACTACACGTTAGGTATTATTTCATCAGATTCTCACAAGCCTGTGAGCTGCCAAAGAGGAAAGTGAGGCATAGGATGGTAATACAATGTGTCCACAGTGCACACTGAGCTGCACACACAGATCTATCTGATATCAGGCGTACCCTTTTCTGGTGCCCATTTCTGCACGCCACAGCCCCCTCCATTGTTAGACACATACAATTCTCCACAGATGCTTTATTCTTCATTCTTTCATGCTTTATTCTTCCAGTCATTAGCAACCAATCTTTTATCAGCTTTTGGAATTCCCGTGTTAAAAAACACCTCCGGATATCATGCACAAGATCCTGTATTGGTTATCATCTTCCTAACTATTCAGGGAAGAAGAACCACATTTTGTCTTAATGGGCTTAATTCTATCTGCATATATTTAGGGTGAGCTGATGTCCAGTTTTCCCAGGACAGTTTGGTTTATACATTATTATTGATGGTTCCTCATTTCACTCTCAAAATTATCCTGGGTTGGATCATAAATTATATGGTCACACCAAATATACTTCACATTATGAAAATGCTCTTTGCCAAGAAATTCAAAAAATATACCTTTGAGTGGAAATTAGAATACTCCATAAGGAGAAAATGAGGCAGGAGAAGGCTTAATCCAGACCTTTGATTTCAGTCCACTTGGCAAATATGGATAGTTGAAATATGGACAGTCAAAGGAAGAGTATCCATATTTACCAGGTATACTATCAGGTAAAACCTTTATTTTTTTAGCAAAATGTATAAATATTCCATATTAATATAATGTGTGATGCAATTTCAGATGCAATTGCCAGGCCATTTCAAAAGGATCATTTTTCTGGTTAAATTTAATCATGTGTATTATAAGTTTATTAGAGTTAACCTTTATGACAGAGTATAAAATAGAACAAACAATCCAAAATTCCTTTTTTTGTCTTTTCCAAAAAAAGACAAAAGGAATTCCTGTCTTGTTATTACTTTTGAAATGTATATATTGAAAACCATATCCGTATTACTTAGTTTTTACATTTTCATTTTAATAATAATTATGTGCTTCCCTTTTTGTTCCAAATGCATAGGAAGAGAAGAGAATAGCATAATGGACAGAATACCTTTCCAAGATTGAATATTGAATCTTTGGGATAAAGAATCGAAGTCCTAACATAGCCTGCAGGTCACCCTGTGGTGTGGTCCCTCTTTGTCTTTCTAGACTGAGTTTGCTCCATGTTGCTGCTCACTTTCTGAGCTCCAACCTTACTGACCTTCTTTCAGAGTCTCAAACCTACCACATGCCTTCTCACCACAGAGCTTTTAGTCAAGTTGTTCTTTTTCTGCCTCACTTAGTTCATTCCTCCTCAAATCATTCACAACGTACTCTTTACAAACCATTGCAGTAGGATGAATTACTGTTCAGAAGTATACCCTTCCCCCTTCCCAGCAGAGGAGTATAGTTCCCCGTCCATTGATGTTGGGCTTGGTATTGACTTTCTTTGGCCAATGACCTGTAAGTAGATATAACACAGAAGGATTTTGAAAAGTGCTTGCACAATCAGGTTTATCTTCCTGTGTCTCTGTCCTTGCCATGAGAAGAACACTCACAGGCTGCCCCCTGGGTCCAAAAGGAGGATGTGAGCAGAGCCACCTCAATAAAGCCCAGCTTTGATCAGCCAATCCCAGCTGAGTTTCAGAACTAAAGAAATAGTTATTGGTCATTGGTGCTGAGATGTTTTTCATTATTCGCTATCAGAAATTACTGATAGAGTATTTCGCCTTTTTAGTATTTGCAGCAGCTGTAATTTTACATTTATTTGGGTTGTTATGTGATTAAAGTATCCTTCTACCGCTACAGTATATACATGGTGACCATGAAGGTGTTGCATCACCACAGAGTCTGACTATATAGCAGGCACTCAATAAATACTTTTTAAAAACACAAATGAATTAAAGACCCTTCCACAAACAGATATATGAAGAATGAAAGGAAGAAAAGAGGAAGATTACATTTTCTAATTTATATTTGTCAAATAGTAACCCACTAAACTTTTGTCATCTTAAAAAAGCCAGTTCCCTTTCTGGGATTTGTTATGTGGACTCTCTGTCACATACGTGCCAAAATCAAGAACAAAAGCTGTTGCCACCTCTCTTTAAAGCATCAGCTTAAATGTCTCCTCTTCCAAGAAGCATTCTCTGACCACTTTCAGATAGGGTCAGCTTCATCTCCAGTGTGATCCCACAGCACTGTGCTCACTTCTTATCCAGCCCTTACCGCAGTGTATGGACATTTTTGTTTCCTATTGTTTACAACAGGAATCGGTGCCACCAGTGAAAAAAGTTAACTATCAAATTAGGTGAGGGAGAGACTGATTTTTCTTTCACATTAATCACTAAAACAAATCTATTTCCTCCTCCTACATTTCCCTTTCTTCTATCCCAAGAGGAAAGAATGAAAAGAAAGGGAAGGAAGAATGTCTTTCCCATGAGCCTGGCTAGACACCACACCAGACAGGCTGAATGTGATTAATGAGGACAAAGTACCAAGGGCCAGCACTGGTTTTGGAGACAATAAAAAGACGGTTTTCAGGGCAGTGTTATTCAACACTGCAATTCTATGTCAAATGATGGCAATTCTTGCCAATAACTTGCTTAAAAGAAGATACTTCCAAGATGATACAGAAGGTTTTCTCAGATAAAGATCCAGATTCTGATTTTCTCCTCTGCCAATATAAGCTTATTAAAAAGTATTATGTGAATTGATTTCTCACAGGGCTCTACAGATGGTGACAATTACACCTCATTCTCTGCCTGCTGCCCAGGCTACAATAAGGCTTCCACATGTCTTGGAATCTAACTCTTCACGTCATGTTCTCAGCAGTTCTGAGTCACAGTTAATACCAAAAGTTCCAAGGCCAGGTCACCTGCAAACTGCTGGTGCACACAAATTCCAGGCCTCTGGAAGCACTGTTCTTGGATGTTGAACATCTGCAATGACCACAGGATACCCAAGCATTCCTCAGAGCGAGGAGAGAGGTGGGTGGAGGTGTGACAACTTAGTGGACATTGTACCTGGGTCCTGGGTGAGGCCACATGGTTCCTTCTTTCATTTCCTCATTCGTTCATTTATTCAACAATGTGTACTGAGGGCCTCCTATGTGCCAGGCACTTGAACTGGGTACTGGGGATAGAAAGATAGACAGTCTTCCTGGAGAAGACAGAGAAGGAAACAAGAAATGTCCATACACTGCGGTAAGGGCTGGATAAGGAGTGAGCACAGTGCTGTGGGATCACACTGGAGATGAAGCTAACCCTATCTGAAAGTGGTCAGAGAATGCTTCTTGGAAGAGGAGACATTTAAGCTGATGCTTTAAAGAGAGGTGGCAATTATCCAAAGTGATCAAATGGTGGGGAACTCTAGGCATTGAGGTTTGATGTGCAAACGCAAGAAACAGGACAGAATGAAGTTTGGCTGTGGGACTGTTGGGCTGTAGCATAAGGTAGAGTTGGGGTGAGTGAGGAATGGATGTAAAAGATGACAATGGAGTGGTTAGAAGAAGGCAAAGCATGTGAGACTTTGTAAGGCTGACTACGGAGTTTGAGATTTAACCTGAGGGAAATGGGAGTCACAAAGGATTTTATTTTTTTATTGAGGTAACATTGATTTATAACATTATGTAAATTTCGGTGTATATCATAATATTTTGACTTCTGTATACCACCAAAAGTCTAGATTCCATCTGTCACCATACAAATGTCTCCCTTTATCCCTTCTGCCCTCGCCCACCCCCCTTCCCCTCTGGTAACCACCAGTCTATTCTCCTTATCTATGTATTTGTTTATATTCCACATATGAGTGTAATAATATGGTATTTGGCTTTCTCCATCTGACTTATTTCGCTTAGTGTAATACCCTCAAGGTTCATCCATGTTGTCACAAATGGCAAGATTTCATCTTTTTTATGGCTGAGTAGTATTCCATTGTGTATATATATATACACACCACATCTTTATTCATTCATCTGTTGATGGGCACTTAGGTTGTTTCCATGTCTCAGCTATTGTAAATAGTGCTGCAATGAACATAGAGGTGTATATAGCTTTTTGAATTAGTGTTTTCATATTCTTTGGATAAATATCTAGAAGTGGAATAGCTGGATCATATGGTAGTTCTCTGTTTAATTTTTTGAGGACCCTCCATACTGTTTACCATAGTGGCTGCATCAATTTACATTCCCACCAGCAGTGTACAAGGATTCCCTTTTCTTCACATCCTCTCTAACCCTTGTTTTTTCCTGTCTTTTTAACAATAGCCATTCTGATGCGTATGAGGTGATATCTCATTGTGGTTTTGATTTGCATTTCTCTAATAATTGGTGATGTTGAGCATCTTTTCATATGCCTGTTGGCCATCTGTATATCTTCTTTGGAAAAATGTCTGTTTAGATCCTCTGCCCATTTTTTAATCTAGTTGTTTGTTTTTTTGTTGTTGAGTTGTATGAGTTCTTTATATATTTTGGATATTAACCCCTATTGGATGTATGATTTGCAAATATCTTCTTCCAACTGACACATTACCTTTTCATTTTTTTGATGGTTTCCTTTGCTGTGCAGAAGCTTTTTAGTTTGATATTGTCCCATTTGTTGATTTTTGCTTTTGTTTCCCTTGCCTGATGAGATATATCCAAAAGTTATTGCTAAGACTAATGTCAAAGAGTCAATGTTTTCTTCTAGAAATTCTGTGGTTTCAGGTCTTACATTCAAGTCTTTAATCCATTTTGAGTTAATTTTTGTGTATGGAGTGAGATAGCGGTCTACTTTCTTTCTTTTGCATGTAGCTGTCCTGTTTTCCCAACAGCATTTAGTGAAGAGACTTTCCTTTCTCCATTGTATATTCTTGGCTCCTTTGTCAAAAATTAGCTGTCCATAGATGTATGGGTTTAGTTCTTGGCTCTCAGTCCTGTTGCATTGACCTGTGTGTCTGTTTTTTCTGCCAATATCATGCTGTTTTGATTAGTATACTTTGAAATCAGGGAGTGTGATTCTTCCAGCTTTGTTCTTTTTTTTCTCAGGATTGATGTGACTATTCAGTCTTTTGTTTCCATGTAAATTTTAGGATTCTTTGTTCTTTTTTTTTTTTTTTTTTGTGAGGATGACCAGCCCTGAGCTAACATCCGTTGCTAATCTTCCTCTTTTTGCTGAGGAAGACTGGCCCTGGGCTAACATCCATGCCCATCTTCCTCTACTTTATATGGGACGCCGCCACGGCATGACTGACAGGCAGTGCGTCGGCGGGCGCCCGGGATCCGAACCCGCGAACCCCAGGCTGCCAAGCGTGGACTAAACCGCTGCGCCACCGGGCGGCCCCCTAGGATTCTTTGTTCTGATTCCATGAAAAATGTCATTGAGATTTTGATAGGGATTGCACTAAATCTGTAGATTGCTTTAGGAAGTATGGACGTTTTAACTATGCTAATTCTTCAAATCCATGAGCACGAAATATCTTTCCATTTCTTTGTGTCTTCTTCAATTTCTTTCAACAGTGTCTTATAGTTTTCAATGTTCAGGTTTTTCATCTCCGTGGTTATTCTCTTTGTTGTGATTGTAAATGAGATTATATTCTTGATTTCTCTTTCTGCTAGTTTGTTGTTAGTGTATAGAAATACAAATGATTTTTTTATGTTGATTTTGTACCCTGCAACTTTACTATATTTCTTACTTCTAATAGTTTCTTGGTGGATTCTTTAGGTTTTCTATTTATAAAATTTTGTTATCTGCAATTAGTGACGGTTTTACTTCTTCCTTTCCAATGTGGATACCTTTTATTTCTTTTTCTTCCCTAATTGCTCTGGCTAGGACTTCTAATACTATGATGAAACAAAGGATTTTAAATAGGGAATGGCATGATCAAGTATGAAAGTTAAGAAGAAGTAGTATTGATTTTCCAGGGTTTCTCTGATGTGTCTTACAGTTCTGGACATAGAGAGTTAGTTAAATAAAAGAGAAAGGGATGGCTTACTGCCTTGAAGTGGGTGCCTCTGCTCACAAAAGGGACAGGCAGGACTATGGATTGTTCAGTAAAAATATTCATCTGAAGGCAACTTCCAAACACTCGACTCAGTGTTGAAGGGTCAGAAAAATAATAGGAGCAATAATAAATACCTTACAATGATGGCACAAAAAAGAACTCTGAATTGGGATTTGGGGAAGCCAAATTTATACCACAACTCTGTCTTAACCTGAAAGTTCTCTTTGCCTCAATTTTCTTATCAGTAATATAAAGGGGGTAGGCTAAGAGGGAAAATTTTCCAAGAACATTAAAAGGCATGGATGTTTTAAAATATATGCAATGCTTACTTTGTTTTTTCTACTCTTTGGAAATCAAAAGTCATTTTTATTAGTGTAGAAATGTAAAGAAGAATTATATATGTTGTTTTGCCCTTCCAATAAGACTGATGTGTTAAGATAAGAAGCATTAGAAAAACTCCAAATCTCTGGAGAAAACGTTGTTCTGAACTATCAGAAAATACATTTAAAAAAGTATTGAGGAGTAAAAAACCAAATCCATCATATCTTTAACTAAACTAGATGACCACTATTTATTTTTAAGCTCCAGGATTCTATTCTTTTTTTATGGAGTAGTGATAGAATTTTAAGATTTTAAAAGTGTTTTCATGCAATTATGTAAATAATCTTTAATCATCATCCTTGGCAAATTATTATTTTGAGACTTGAATGGAAATATCCACAACCCACAGTGTCCAAATAAATATCAATAATATCTTCCCACCTCAACATCGATTCCTTCACCCTGTAGCAACATCCAATTCATTTTTCTTAAATGTTGTCTTCTTTCAAAACTGAATGGCAGTTTAAAATACTCCCTTGGGAGATTAGAGTAATGACTTGTACATGGTAAGTATGGGTGGAGAAAATTCTGACAAATTTTCTCATATCCAAGTACCATGAGACACAGAGATAGCGAGTTCTCTGTGAGACCCCAGTAGAGACCTGAAAAGAAAACAAGTTTAGATAATTTATTAGGGACCATTTGAGAAATGGTGCTGGGGCAGAAGGTAGTATTTCTTGACCTGGATGGGAGATTCTCTCAAAAAAGAAAATTCCTAGAGGAGTGAGGTAGGCAGAATAATAGCCCCCAAAGATGTCCATGATCTGTCAACATGTTATGTGTCAAGGGAGAATTAAGGATGCAGATGAAATTAAGGTTGCTAATTAGGTGAATCTGAGATAAGGAGATTATCCTAGATAATCTGGATGGGGCTGATTTAATCAGTTGAAAGGATTTAGGAGCAAAAAGCCTCAACTTTTTGAGGCTTCCCTGAAGAAGATGAAATTATGCCTGTGCAGCAGCTTCAGCCGTGCCCCCATGCCTGAGACCTCCAGCCGGCCCCTGCGGACAGCCTGCCCTAGATTTTGACTTGCCTCCCCCACCCTGCAACCACACAAGTCTTGCAATAAATCTCTTAACATGTATCTCCTAATGGTTCTGCTTCTCTGGTTGAACCCTGGCTGATACTAGGAGTCAGGCAGTTCTTTGGTGACAACCCATTGGCCATTTTTCAGTAAGAGAAACCTTGTTTTATGAACCAGAATAATAAAAGCTCAACTTTAAATGCTGTGTAACAAATGACCCTTATATGAGTGTCTATAAGAACATAAACTGTCTGGTTTTTCTGCAGCATAACTGCTAGGCTGTCCAGTCCATTATATTTCTCCTGCTGAGCAGCACACACAACACGCCTAATGAACAATTATAAATAAATAATGGCTTGTTCCAGAAGAAAATGTTCATGCAGATTTTTTAAAAAACCAGTGTCAAAAAGGGAACAAAATAAACTTGAAGTAAAATCATCTGCCATCAGTATTAGAAGCTGACACCCAGGGAAAACATATCTGTGTCTAAACTCGCAGCCTAGTGCACGGGCTGTGAGTGAGCACAGGTTCAGGATTAGTGGAGCACGTGCAGAACAGGATCGACTGGGAGACCAGCAGGAATGGTGAGCTCTTGCTTCATCCTCGTCTTTCATCTATGCAGGAGTGTAGCCTTTTCTCTCTCTTGCTGGTGAAGTGCGAGCAATCACACTGAGGATCTTTGTGAGCCATGGCGGGTCTGCAGATCACAGCAGAAGTGTGATCAAGGGATAAAATTGCTCTCTGGAGGTAAACCCCATGATCCAAGCTGTGGCAGCTTCAAGATTTGAGACTGGTAAAAAACAAAATACAACTGAGTAAATTTCAAGATCTAATTGGCTTTATTAAGCAATTCATGAATCAGGCAGCATCTCATCTATCAAGCAGGGAGACACTCCAAAGACTTATACAAAATGAGATGTTTTTATAGAAGGAGGGTGGGGCGAGGAAGCTATTAGCTAAAGAAAAGAAAAGATTATTTTGGGTCAGAACATCTTCTCTTTGGAAGGAAGGGATGGCAAGGGTTTTGGGGGTTTTTTTATGTTTGTTTTTCTTTTTTTTAATTGATGTCTTAATAGTTTATAACATTGTGAAATTTTAGTTGTACATATATTATTATTATTATATATTATATATTATTATAATATATTATATTATATATATTATAATATTATATTACCATATAAATGCATCCCTTCACCCCTTGTGCCCACCCCCCTTCCCCCTTGCCCCTGGTAACCACCAAACAGTTCTCTGTGTCCATGTGTTAGTTTATCTTCCATATATGAGTGAAATCATGGGGTGTTGGTCTTTCTCTCTCTGGCTTATTTCACGTAACATAATACTTTCCAGGTCCATCTATGTTGCTGCGAGTGGGAGAATTTTGTCTTTTTTATGGCTGAATAGTATTCCATTATATATATATCCCACATTTTCTTTATCCAATCATCCATTGAGAGACACTTGGGCTGCTTCCGCTTTTTTTCTGTAGTGAATAATGCTGCAATAAACATAGGGGTGCATAAGCCTCTTGGGGTGGTTGATTTCAGGTTTGTTGGCTAGATACCCAACAGTAGCATAGCTGGATCATAAGGTATTTCTATTTCTAACTTTTTGAGGAATCGCCATACAGTTTTCTATAAAGGTTGCACCAGTTTGCATTCCCACCAGCAGTGGAGTAGAGATCCCTTTTCTCCACAACCTCTCCAACATTTGTTGTTGTTAGTCTTGGTGATTATAGCCATTCTAACGGGTATAAGGTGATATGTTAGTGTAATTTTGATTTGCATTTCCCTGATGATTAGTGATGTTGAACATCTTTTCATGTGCCTGTTGGCCTTCTGTATGTCTTCCTTGGAAAAATGTCTGTTCATATCCTCTGCCCATTTTTTGATGGGGTTCCTTGTTTTTTTGTTGTTCCGTTGTATGAGTTCTTTATATATTATGGAGATTAACCCCTATGGCAGGGGTTTTGTCATGCAGATTGCCTCTTCTTCCTCTGGGGAATGGAGAGGATCCACATGACAGATTACCTCATTGGTACTGACCGGAAAATTCCAGACTGGTTGATTAAGATTGCATTTCTGGGGAAGGTCAAAACTGCGATTAGATTAGACATTAAATTTAGGTTTGGTGTCATGGGCTTTAGCACAAGTGACGCCAATTTGAGCCTGTGGTTTTCTCTTTAACAAGATAAGATAACTTGCTGGCTAGGATTTAACAGCTATTAGTCACTCTAACATCCTTGGAGTAATGAGGGGAGAAAGCTACTTCTCTTAGGGAAATAATTTTTCTACCATTTTCCTTCTTCATCCCTAGCACACACTTGCCAATTTGGGCTAACAGAGCACTTTCACAGGTGGTCTCCTGGGAGAGGGATGCTGATTGAAGATCATTGCATGGAGAACTATAATGGACTTGCTTCAAAAATGTACAACAGATAGCCTTTGAGATGGGTGACAGTCTGAGGCTGAATCAAGTCTAAGGCTTGGGAACGTTAGTTTTGCTGGGGGATTGGCAGAACTCAAAGAGCCTGTGTCTACCTGAAAAACCAACTGAATAGAAAAAATCTTAGTTTATGCCAACAGGCTGGTTTTCTATAGTTTCTCCTTTTGTTGAGATGTTGCTCTATCATAACAATGAGGAATTTGGGGGGAAACCCCTCACTTTTCAGAGCCCCCTCTTTTGCTTATCTTGCATATTTTCCCTTTGCTTTAGAGTGCTGCAAAAACATAATTCATTGAGTTTGGATCGTTGCTTATGAAAATCTTCACGTTGGAATTGAATCATATTAACCAAAATGAATACATACAGCTTAAGTTCACCTGTTTAAACTCCCTAATATAGTGATAGGAAAAGATTTTAGAGAAGATCTTTAGGTGTAATTTCCAGCTGAGTTGGTTCAGAAAGTGTTCTATCAAGAAAGAGAGAGTCTAGAGTCCTGAGAAGATGAGTGAAGAAGGTCTATTGAGAGATGAGGATTACAGAACTCTCAACAAGGACAGACGGCCTGAGAGCTGGGGCTGCCAGTCCAGGCAACAGGATGGATTATCTCATTCTCCAAGACCATGTTCAGTTGAGTGTATAAAATGCATAGCAATCCACCCCAGGATAAGGCAACTTCATGGTCCACTTTCCACCTCAGAATTCTTTAAGATGACCCTTACAGTCCCTGTATTGTCCAGAGCCCAGAATGCTGCTTGACCTGTCAAGCAGCACACAGCTTTTGAATTCTGTTCATCTGCTGACTATATTGGGAGCTGTATTAGTCAGGGTCCTCCAGAAAGAAAGAACCAACAGGAGATAGGTAGGTAGGTAGATAGGTAGATAGATAGATTTTAAAGAATTGGGTCATGCAATTGTGGAGGTGTCTAGCAAGTCCTAAATTTGCAGGGCAGGCTGGCAGGCTGGAAATTCCAGCAAGAGTTGATGCTGCAGTCTTTCTTTTTGCTCCCAGCTTTATTGAGATATAATTGACACATAACATTGTGTAAGTTTAAGGTGTTCAAAGTGTTAATTTGATACATTTATATCTTGCAAAATGATTGCCACCATAACGTTAGCTAAGACCTCTATCCCCTCACATAGTTAACTCTTTCCTTTTTGTGGTGAGAACATTTAAGATCTACTCTTTTAGCAACATTCAAGTATATGATACAGCATTATTAGCTATAATCATCATGCTGTACATTAGATTCCCAGAATTTGTTAATCTTATAACTGGAAATTTGTACCCTTTGACCAACATCCCCCCATTCCCCCTCACCCACTCCCACCCTTGGTAACCACCACTCTACTCTCTGTTTCTCTGAGTCTGACTTTTTTTAGATTCCACAAATAAGTGATATCATACAGTATTTGTCTTTCTCTGTCTGACTTATGTCACTTTCCGTGCTGCAGTCCTGAGTCCAGAGGCCATCTGGAGGCAGAATTCCTTCCTGCTTGAGGGTCCTCAGTCTTTTCTCTTAATCCTTTCAACTGACCAGATGAGACCCATTCACATTATGGAGGACAATCTCCTTTACCCAAGTCTACTGATTTAAATTTTAATCACATCTAAAAAATGCATTCACAGCAACATCTAAACTGAGGTTTGACCAAACAATTGGCACCATAGCCTAGCCAATTTGACACATAAAATTACCCATCACAGGGGCAAAATATCTCCACAAAAAATATTAAATTAGAATTTTAAAATTGAATTGGAATTTTTAAAATTTAAATCCAAAGTGTTTGTAGGATGGAGGAAATAATTTTATTTGACAACTAAATAACACATATTCTAGTACCATTTTAGTCACTCTGATACCAGCTCAACACAAGATTGACATAAGGGAAGCCATATTGTAGAAAAGAACTATTGTACCTAGTTGTATGTTTGTAACTTTGTAACCCGTAAAGACTTATTGTAACTTTGAACGACCTCTGATTAACTAGCCCAGACATGCTCTGTAGATTTTGTGGCCCCTCCCAGCTGCTACAGGTTGATAACTGTAGCAGTTGATAACTTCTTTTGAGTTCCTTAGGAATGTGATGACCCCCCAGGCAGAAAGTCTATGCTGACAGCCATCATCAATGACAACTGAAAGATCAGCGTATATAGTGTTGCTCCAGTCTCTGAAACATATCCAGCAAAACAAAAAAACTATCAGGAACTAAGACAAGATGTCTTCTCCCACCCTGAGACCAGATGCTTCCCCCACCTGGAGACCAGCCCCCTATATAACTGGCCTGTAGTGTTTGTTCTATAAGATGGTTCTTTCGGACATAAGTTGGCTCTCTTCCCTCTTGCTAGCAAGCTGTAATAAAAAAATCCTTTCTCTCCTACCTTCTTGCCTCTTGACTATTGGCATGTCTTGCGGCGGGCAGACAACCCTCCCTTGGCGGGTAACAACTCTCTGGCTATGTGACTTTGGGCGGGCACTTGAGATCTCTGAGCTGCATCTCTGCTATCTGTAAAATGAGTAGACTGGACTATATGTATTAGTTTATTCATTCTTCTTTCATTGATTCAACAAAAGCTTAATGAGTTTCTAAGATAGGCCCACCTGGGTCTATATACAAGTTTCCTAAAGGTCTACATTATAGAGACAGCTCAGTGAATTATTATCAAGTTAAAGCTTTTGACAAGGAGCAACAACCATTTCATAGCTGGTTTGTTCTGCTTTTTCTTTCATTTTCTTTCCAGTATGAGGCAGCTTCCAGTTCAAGACCTTTCTGCACGAAGAGCTGGAGGCAAGGATTTAGAATATTGATTTTTGCTAAGTATAGCTCTTGCTTGAATGTGATGGGTTCTTTGGTTAATGTCTAATTAGTGACAAGGCACAGCCACATGGTTTAATGAAAAATATCATTAAAATAATAAAAACATAAATGACTTCCTAGCCTTCAGATATCACTATCAGAAAAGTAACATTTTATAGCAATTTAAAGCTACAAAAAGGGACTAAATTCACATTTTAAAATATACTGCATTCAACAATGGACTATATTATATTTAAATATATTAAATAATATAATGAATTAAAACTCTGAAATAAAGTCGATCTTGCTTAAGATGAGTTTGGCTCTTGTCTTCCACCCACCTCCCTGTGAGAGGACGGGCAAGGGCTCCAGAGAGAAAGAGTGTGAGATGGGAAGGAGAAACGGCAAGCAACCCCATCTTAGGAAGTGAGGAAGAAAAGGGAGAGTCCCTGCATCTCCAATACTTTCCATGCCCAGTATCCTAGGAGAGGGCCAATGAAATGGGAGCCAACCCACCAAAAATTCCTGGAATCATGGCTTCAGTCCTGGAATTCCCAGCCATTTCAGAACCTAGAAAATCCTCATCTATACTGAAGCCTATGTGTAAAACCACCTGGAGCCCCAAGTTGCAGCAGGACTGGGCAGATTTGGAAGCTGCATCTGGATCCCTGGGACCTCTGTGTTGAAGTAGTCATTTCACTAACCTCTTAGTAACACATCTCTGGTTTTAGGTGATTGAATTCCTAGATGCCACGTATATGGTCACAGTGGAGGCCTTACAGTGGTACATAGTAAGAACCCATTAAATAGTACATTATATTTAACTTTTGAACTGATTTAAGAAGTCACACCCATTCTCCCATATAAATCACTAAATTTGTCTTAACATTCAGGTCAAGATCTCACATGACATACATCTCCAAGATTTGGAAGTAGGGGTGGTGAAGGAGTGTTTTTAATTTCTTAAGAGTCAAGCTTTGTTCTGCAGAAGTGAAATCAAGAATCGGATTTCTATTTTTCACACATTTGGTGATTTAACGACATCTAATATGCAGGCTTTGGGGTAAGAACTCCACACATATTCCAGACCTCAATACCCCATGAGAACATTACAAGGTCACTGTTCTTTTCAATGCCTGAATTATCATAGCCAGAAATGGTCTTCCCTCAAAGTTTCCCCTCACCACTTCTGAGCATTCCCAGGCAGCTGTTTCAAGGAGGATCAGGGTCAGAACCCACATCCTAATCTTCTCTGTCCTCTTGGTCAAGTCTCACACTCTTGCTTTGACCCCCATGATGCTCAAGAAGTCGTGTTTCTTTTGACACAGCGTCATCAGCCAGCGAGAACACTGTCCAAAACATCAGGTGAACCCTTTCCTAATTCCCCACAGCACAGCTGAAGCACAGTTATATCTTTTAGTTAAACTTTACTCTTTAGGTGCTCAGCTGAAGGAAGGGAAGCTACCAATGGGGAAAAAAAGGCAATTTCCAACTGCTACTGGAAGTGTCTTCTTTCAGATCCCACAGACCTAAACTGACTTCGGGATATCTTCCAGCCTGCCTTCCCGAGGCAGGGGTCTATTCCCACCTGCTCCCCGCTTTCTGCCCAGCCTCATCTCATCACTGGCTGAAGCATCCCTGTGTCTCAGAGTCTACAGCAAATCTCTCTCCCACGGCTCTGGGGAGAAGAGCCCACGGTTTCTCCTCGCCCTCAGGTAAAGCCTGCTCTTCAGGGTTGACCTCTTCCTACAGTGGAGGCAGTAGGAATATCTTTTCTGTTGTTGTTTTTAGATACATTTATTTGCAGATATATTCAGATTTTTAAAATTATTTTAGAATAAACCCCACCCAGGTATGTGGTTTGGTTCTTTAAACTTTATAAAAGTCCTACATACGTACTTTTCCAAAGTCTATGTTATTTAATCTTAAAAAGAAACTGAGTCAATAGTCCATTTTGAGTGAGTTCAGTCTTTTTCTCCAGCATGACATCAAGAAAACATCTACATGTCTTTATTCTGTTCCTTCTATTGTATACTTATATTCTTGCAAACAAATGCTCATTGGAGAACGCACTGAGCTCTAAAGAATCTAAGGAATTCTAATCCCACATTTAAGGAAATTATTTAGTTCTACTAAAACATGTATCTAGTTTATATCATTAAAAATAGCTCCTAACATTTCAGCTTGAAGGTTCACCATTGTTAACTTCCCTGCATTTAGGTATTTCTCTAGAATAATAAATAAGCACTTAAATTTTTTTCCTTTTTTTTCTCCTCAAAACAAATGGAGAGTTTATCTTAAAGGTAAATTCACCACTTATGAAAAACAAAGAGCTCAAAACTTTCAAAATACAATTTTTCCAGATTAGAAAAGCATTTACAACCCAACAATCCCATTCTTAAGCATTTAGCCAAGAGAAATGAAAACATGTGTCCAGACAAAGACTTGTACATGAATGTTCATAGAAGCTTTGTTTGTAATAGTCCAAAACCAGAAACAACCAATCAGATGGTGAGTAGATAAACAAAGTATGATTAATCAATAAAATGGAACATTTCTCAGCAATAAAAGGAACAAACTACTAATTTTACCCAACAACATGGAAGAATCTCAAAAACATTATATTTAATGAAAGAGGCCAGACTCTTTCAAAAGGCTACAAACTGAATTTATATGACATTTTGGAAATTAGGGACAGAATTCCAAATCAATGGTTGCCAGGTGCTGGGTATAGGGAGACAAGATTGGGTGATAAGAGGCATGGAGAAACTTTCAGGAGTGATAAAAATATTCTGTATCTTGATTGTGGTGGTGGCTACACTCATGGGAATTGAAAAGGGTGAATTTTATTAATGGTAAATATCTCACTAAACCTGACTGTAAAAAACTATTTTGTGTGCATACAATGCTAGGGCACCCCTTTACATGCATTATATCTTAATAACACCTCACAGCTTCTCCATTGAGTTAGTGCTAACATTTCCACTTAAAAATGAGGAAACTGGGCTTGAGGAAGTCAAGCAACTTACCTAAGTGGCCAGTTGGGAAGTGGACCAGGTCTGCTGATTCTCTACCCAATGTTAATACCATTCTCCCACACTTCACATATCAGTAGGGATTATTTTTTTAATGATTTTTTGCATGTGAAAATGATTAATGGACATTTTAAAGGATTTAACCGATAAAGAGAGATTTTATAAAAATAAAAAAAGGAAAAACTCACTCCAAATGCTCCTGTTCCAAAATAAGCATTAACATTATATGAGCACCATCCTAGACACCGCTCTGCACATACTCAGAGAGAAGGACAGACGTATTGATTCTTCCTGTTGAGTGCTTACTCTGTGCCAGGAACTGTTCTGAGCCCGAAGGATACAGAGAATCAAGACACAGTCCTTTCCTTCGTGGAGCTTGTTCTGAAGAGGGAGACTGCAAAATAACACTAGTTTTAAAAAAAGTTCAGACAGAAAAAATGCTATGAAGAAAAATGAAAATTGCTGAGAGAGTAGAGAGTGATGGCAGAAGAAACTTTAGATTGGTCAGCAAACGTTTCTCTGTGGGAGCCTTTTCTTTTGAGCAGAAAGCTGAGTGAGGTGAGGGAGGGATCCATGAGAACATGGAGGGAAAGAGCCTTCCAGGCAGAGGGAAGGTAAGTGCAAAGACTCTGAGGTGGGAGCGGGTTCAGAGGATCTGACAGCGCTGCAAACTGTCCACTCTTCCCAGAAGACGCTTTCTTCACCCAGCCCAGGGAGCACCTACTTTTTTTTCTTAACACCAGCATCGATAGATTGTTAGAGTATCATTGGTCCACTTTAAAATGCTTCATTTCATCAAAGTGGTATTATTTATGTTCCCATTAGTTTCTGCTTTAACTGGGGGAGTGGTGCACGAACATGCCATCGAGAACCCCCAGTCTGGGGTGGGAGGGGTGGGTCCGCAGCTCTCTCCTCTGGGGAAGCTGCTATAAGCCCTCTGTCAGCTCTGTCTTCATCTCTAAGTGGCACTACTTTAGCATGCTGACTGTCAGGAAAAACTAGTGCCTTATTACCATGATGACTAGAAGAGCTCTCACTGATGAAATTAAAGGTATTGATGGTAAGTAGAGTCACCAGAAGAGTTTAGAGCCACTCTCTCTACTCCAGCCTGCAGAGCCTATAAGGATGCAGCTAAGTTTCTAACCTAATCATGGTGCCCTAGATCTACTCCTTAGTGGGCCTCTACTCGGCCACTGGTTTAGGATGGGGTGCATGGTGCAGACAAAGAGGCAGAGGACCCTGCTTTGGACAGTTGTCCTGTCTTCCTGAAATGAAACTTTCAGAACTTCACTGACCTTACAGAACAATTGGATGAATATTTTTTATCTGCTTTGCTAATGAGTGCTTTGTCTAATGAATGCGGTTGAATTTGATCTGAGGCTTTCCTTCTTCATACCCTGGTAGCAAGGTTGTGAGGGAGTGGCTGACTCTCATCATCTCAGACTTCTTGGGCAGTTACATTTGTCTATGGAAAAGAACCGAGGAGTTGTGCATGACTAGACTGACTTAATTCAATTTGCAACAAACACTTAACTCAGATTTCACCACCTCCATGAAGCTATCCCTCGCATCTCTTTATGCCTCCACCTGTCAGCCTTAGGTGCCCCTCATCCATGCTCCTGTAGTACTCTGTGGATGTTTCTATCAACATGCTACTCAGTTTTCTCCACTGTACTCTGAGTTCCTCGAGGACAGGAACCTCTTATTCATCTTTGTATCCTCAGCACAGAAGACTATAAATACTATTGAAAGGACAATATTTATTGGCTCCATTCTATGTGCCAGGTACTGTAGTATGCTCTGAAGATAACAAAATGAAAAGACAGACATAGTTACCATTCTCCTAGAACCACAGTTTAGCAACAAGACCAAAATCCAAAATTTCACATGAGAAATTATTTAAATTAATGAAGTGTTAGGAAGCAGATATGCAGGTTACCATGACAGTATGTAACATGAGGATAACTGAATAAAGGAATGAAAAGGAACATTTTCTCATAGAACATAAATTAAGGAATAGTTATTTATTATTATATGTAATATCTAAAAGTCCCAATCTCCAGAAAAATAGGCCAAAGTGCTAAACATCTTATTGAAAATATGAGATAAAGGTCTAAAGAGCCTTGTCTTTTTAGTCATCAAGATATATCCCTGTATAATGCCTCAACAACAGATTTTAAAAGTGACTAATCCAGGTAGTGCGTACAGGAAGCCAAAACAAACAGACATGAAGTGCTTGTAGCCAGGTGTCTGGTATCATGAAGAGAGACTCCATCCATCAAGGACATGTTTAGTCTGCAGATGTCAAGGAACCAACGTGACAGAACATACGTTGATATTTTTACTGCAAAGTTATTGATGAATGAGGAGATAGAATAACAGAATGTCAGAGCTGGAAGGGATTCCAAGAATATGAATGACTTGGCCAACTTGAAACTCGTTCAGAGCTGAAGTGCTTTGGGCTTCCTGACCAGGGTTTTGCATCCTGAAATTACCTCTCAACAGCACGTTGGAGGCCACAGCCATGAGATGGAGGAGAAGCAATACAGCCAAGGATACAAAGGAGAGCAATACACATGGATGGGTCTTGAAAATTCTCACTGCCATCTTGGACAAAGGATCACAAAGCAGTATCTGCACTGACGTATGGTCATGGAACTATGAGTGATTTTTTTCTTTATCCATTTTCTGTAAGGAGAATATCATAATGATAATAGCTAAAATTTCATAATGGGCCAATATTATACTATTCATTTAATCCTCAAAGCAGTTATATAAAATAAAATGATGTTATTATTCCAATATAACAGATGAACCTTGCTGAAAGCTAAGAAAGAGAAAAGCTACAGAATTCTTGAATAATAGAACTTGGATCTGAATCTACGTCTGTATTTAAGCTTGAGCCACAACTACTATATATTATTCTAAAAAAAATCAAAATAATTTAATTTAAAATATTTTGCATTACATTTTTTGGCTAATAAAATTTCCTTTAAACTAAATTACCTATGGCACAGGTTTGGTCTCATTTGGTAGAATAACATCATAAGTGGACACCACAGTTGTGCAAAATGATTGAGCTATCCAAATTTAGTTGTTTAATCTTTCAAAGACAGAAGAGTTGTATGGTCCTAAAAATGTATGAGAAAATGTAAAATTTCATCATGTTCAAAGTTATCAACATATAGAAAACACATCTGCATCTTAGAATCCTATGAATTCAAAGAGCTTTACATGTAGACAGAAAATACCTGCACATATCTAAGGAAACGGAAAATCGAATCAACTAGTCTATCTCAGTGGGAGTTAAAGACTTCTTCGAGTTGACTGAGAATAGCTAATGTGAACAAGACTAATCCCTTTTCCAGATTTGGAGCCATGGTGCAATAACGGAGCTCCAGAAACCTTCCCAGTGTGAAGAGAACCATGTGTCTTCACTCAGCTCATGAAATAATGTCACCAGCAGCACAGAAACCTCCCACGTCCATTTCCAGTCACTTTCCTACCATCGATTACTTTTGCCTGTTTTTGTACTTTACGTAAATAGAGTCATACAGTATGTACTATTTGGAGACTGGCTTCTTTCAATCAACACTACGTTCGTGAGATTCATCCACGTTGTGGGTGATTTTTTATTCTCATTGCCTGAATTCCTCTGCGTTAATATTCCACAATTTATTTTCTATTCTATGGTTGATGGGCACTGGTGCAGTACTGGGATGAGCATTCCAATACTTGTCACTCAGTGAACATACGTATGCATTTCTGTAGACGACACATCTAATAGTAGACTTGCCAGGTCATAGGATGTGTATACAGTCATCTTTAACAGAAACTGCCACATACCTTTCCAAAGTCACTGTATCAATTTATAATCGTACCAGCAGTGTGTGAGGGCTCTAATTGCTCCACATACATTTTTGACATTTTCCAGCTTTTTCATTTTCACTAAGCTGGTGGGTGTATTGTGGCACCCTAGCATATTTTATTTACATTTTTCTGGAGCCAAAGATTATGAGTATCTTTGAATATATTTGTTGATCATTTGGATGTTCTCTTGTGTGAGGTGACTGTTTATATCTTTTACCCATTTTAAGATTTTATTCTTTGACTTTTTCTTCCTTTTCCCACTCTGTAGAATCCATTCTCTCTTCATTATTACATTTTTTTTATAAACACAAGTCCTTAGCTTAGTTTTAATGTTTCCATTGTATCAATATTTTTTATATTACGTTTAGTGTGTTTTGTGTCCTGTTTAAGAAATCTTTGCTTACTCCAAGTACGGTGAGGTCTCTTAACTAGTTTTACAAACATTTTGTATTATAAAAGGAAAAACTATTTACTGTAGAAAATTTGCAAAATTTAGTAAAATACAAAGAAGAAAATAAAAATCAATAGCAATCTCACCACCGGGAAGATAATCACTATTATTGTTTTATGTCATTTGAGTTTTAGTTTTCTTCAAGTATGTTTTATATAATGGGGATCATGGTGCGTATACCGTTGTATGATGCTCTTCTTTTTTTTTTTACCCATATTACTTAAAATTCTTCAAAGGCCTCTTTTTTTCATGATTATATGTCCTGAAAGAATCACACAACTTATATAAAGAGTCCATTATAAATTCTGTATATATGATGTATAATTCCTTATTATTAATAATGAGATGAATATTTATGTACATTTATTTTAAACTACATCTAATAAATATTTACAATAAGATTACTAGGTCTAAGGTCTAAATATTTGTTCAGTTCCTTGATGGCTAGTGAGAATACCTTTTAGACAAGATAGATCGACTCACTACTCTGTTGGTGTTATGGGAGTACCCACCTCACTGTACCCCTGCCAATGTTGGTGTAACAGACCTGCGACAATTTGATGCCAAAAGCAGTAAATTATTTTAATTTATATTTCTTTGATTTTAAAAGGTTGGATATTTTTCGTGTGTTTATTAGTCTTTTGCATTTCTTATTCTGTGATTTATGTTCATATGCTTCCTTCCTTAACTTTTCAGAGTTACAATTTGGTTTTTAAGACTCCAACTAATGCATAATAATAATGTACATTTCTTTGTGTATAAATGTATATATTTAGATACATAGGAAAAGACCCAGAAAATAAGAAGCTACTGTGATTACAGGGGTGGCTAAGGAGATTTTTAACCTTAAGTGAAATATTTTAATTACCTATATATTTAACTAATTAAAAAATTGATTTTTAAAAAGAATATTCTAGTTTGTTGTATGACCTCAGCTGCTGGTTTTGCTTCCATAAGATGTGAGCAGCTCTTTGTTTGTTGGTGGCAATAACTGCAGAGTTCAGTAACCTTCCACGCATATAACTGAAATGCTATAGCTTAGGGAGGTCTGCTTGGTTTCATCTTGTTGGCCATTCCACAAGGCCTCCAATCCTGTGGAGCAGGATTGACTGAGATTCTGTGGCTGATTCCTCCGTGCTGCTTATTATGGGGTTGGGGGACGTGAGAAGCAGAGGGACAGCATGAGTGACAACTGTGATCATCTCTGCCTTAGATACTTAGATTTTATAATCATGCTGTAATATTTTAAATAGCCCAGGAAGCAGGGAAAGTAGGGTGAAACACAGCAAATAGTTTAGCACAGCGGACAAATTTTAAAATAAGAAACCCATTTAATGTTATCAAAAACAAAATAGGAAATACATGCAAGTGCCTTTAGCTATTTAATAATATTCACGTTTAATTGTCACCTGATTTAAGTATACAGTTGTCACTTTGTCTAAGTAGTTTTGAGATACTCTCTCCTAGTAAGTCGATCTCTCCCTGAAACCCAGGATGTCATTACTTTGTTATATGATGATAGTTGCTAAATTGTTCCTGTCAGTTAATGTGCCATTAGGTGAACTGCTTCACAAGGGTGTTCTTTCTAAGATGAAGAGGGTGTGTCTTACACAGGGATATTCTTTTTAGGCACTTTAAGGCTACGGCCTCTGCCGAACCATGTAGGTGACAAGGAGACATCTGGAGACACAGGTCCTAAGGCCTGATAATTTGGATTCACTTTTGAACTTTATGTATCTTGAGATGCTGCCAGGGGACAGTGACCTTGAAGAGTCAGGTAAGATGTTAACCATGGCCTTTGAAGTCCTAAGGGCAGGGAGAGTAGGGTGAGACGCTGCTGCAATTTAGCAGAGCGGGCAAATTTTTTCCTAGGCTTTGACTGGAGCAAATGCAGTCTAAGACCACCTCAGCCTCCAGAGCTTTGCTACGTGAATCCTTTGACTTCGGTCCCTGCTCTTCGACTGTTGACTCACCAAACTTCAGCTCAGGCTCTCAGCTCCATTATCATCGTCATTGTCATCATCATCATCATCACTACAATCTTATTGAGAACTTAGTAAGAGCTCAAAAATAGTAGGTATTATCATTGTTATTCTTATGTTTCAGGCTCTGTGCTAAGGTACTTCTTCTAAGGTACTTTAATCCACACTTGACAGATGATGGAACTGAGCTCATGGATGTGAAGTGACCAGCTGAATGTTACGTGGCTGCAGGTGGTGAGGCTGAGATCTGAACTCAGTTCTGCCAAAGTGCAGGGGCCACATGCTCAGTCAAGATGCTATACTCTCCATTCTTGTCTTGCTGCCACTTCTCATGACTTTGTCCATCTGTAGGACCATGTTCATGCCCTGCTATGGTAGGAAGAATAATTTATGCTCAGAGATGTCCATGAGCAAAATTCCCAGAATCTGAGAATATAGTATGTTATGTGGCAAAGGGGAATTAAGGTTGCAGATGAAAATAAGTCTGCTATTCAGCTGTCCCCAAGATAGGGAGATTATCCTGGGTTATCAGGGTGGGTTTAATGTGATCACAAGGAAGAAGAAGGCAGAAGAATCAAAGTCAGAAAAGGAGACGTGATGAAGAAGCAGCTCAAAGCGATTTGATGTGAGAAAGATTCAATTGGCCATTGCTGGCTTTGAAGAAAGAGGGAGAGGGCACAAGGCAAGGAGTGCAGGCAGTCTCAAGAAACTGGAAAAGGCAAGGAAATGGATTCTTTCCGTGAAGGATAATTTTATGAGTCAACTTGACTGGGCCAACGAGTGCCCAGTTTAAACATTATTTCTGGGTGTGTCTGTGAAGGTGTTTCCAGATGAGATTAGCATTTGAATCAGTGGACTTAGTAATGTAGATGATCCTCCTCAATGTGGGTGGACCTCGTTCACACCATTGGCTCCCCTGATTCTCAGGACTTCAGATTTGGACTGAATTACACCACCAGATTTCCTGGTCTCCTGTAAAACTTCTCACCCTCCGTAATTGTGTAATCCACAGTAATCCTCATAACAAATCTCTGTGTGTGTGTACATGTGTGTGTATGGTCTCTTCCTCTATACATAGATAGCAGGTCTCTCTCTCTATATATATATGTATGTGCATATAATATACTATTGGTTCTGTTTCTCTGCAGAATCCTTACTAATACACTTTCCAGGAACACAGCCTTTTTGATCCCTTAATTTTAGCCTAATGAAACTCATTTTGGATTTCTGACCTCCAGTACTGATAAGAAATTTATATTGCTTAAGCAACTAAATACCTGGGAATGTGCTACAGCAGTCATAGAAAATTACTACCTCTGCTGATGACTGAATGAGGAACTAAGTTAGTAGTGGCCCTGAACCAAACCAGGAAAGATTGGAGATAGAAGCCAAGCAAGACACATGAGAAACAGACAAAGCCTGCAGCTAAACACAGGTGTAAAATCAGAGAGGAGCTATTCCCACTCACAGACCAAGCTTCGTGGGTTGGCAGTGGATACATACATTCAAGCACAGAAAAGACTAAGCAGGGACAGTGAGGGGTGAGACAGTCCAGCACATCAGACATCTGCAGTGTAGAATAATAAAAATAACAAGAATGTCTATTATTTTGTCTCAATTACAAAAATGTTGAATGATAGCTTGTCTTGTACTTAATATTGACCTTTGAATATTTTTACTATCAACTAACTCAGAATTAATCAACAGCTTTGATAATTAGACATAGCCATAGTGACAAGTGATTGTTATGCCATTATTACTAATTCATTCATCAACAAAAATATTCCAAACTCAGTTTTATCTATTTCTAATTATATTCAAGGGGTTTCACAATTTAGAAGGAGGAATAAGAACGTATATTCAAGTATATAGCTATGGGGTCACTTTTTATAGATTTGGGTTTTTCAGAATAGATTATCAAAAACTTAATTAGAGAGACTTAAGTGTGAATTCCAGTTTTGCTCCTTAATATCTAAATGAGCCAAGGTGAGTATTTATCTTCAATGAAACTCAATTATTTTTACCCATAAAATAAAAATAATAATGCCTAGCCTAAATTGTTGTGAAAATTTGATGGAGACAATATGTACAATATAAAGTACAGAGAATTGGGTTATATTAAGTGGAGATAATGAAATTCTACTTTGCAGTATTGTTCAAGGATTAGAGATATTTTTGGTGAAATGCCTGACACAATTCTTGGCATTGGGTCTTAACAGGTGATTATCTATCACCACTAGAGCCACCACCACCGTTAGTGCTATCCAATCCTGGGGGTCATTAAGGATAAAACGGAGGCATAAAGGAGACATGTAGGGCCACTCTTCTGGGGGGAGAGTCTTTGAGGGAGAAACTGAGGGTTCAAGTTTTTCTACTCCTTCAGGATCTCGTCTGTCTCTTTAGGCTGGCGTGTGAAATTGGCTTGGGTTTGTTTTCGGTTTGGAAGGTGACTGCGCCCTTGGAGGACTGAAGTTTCAGGGAAAGGAGTAAACATAAAGCCCATTGCTTAGGCTTGGCTTTTAGAGAATAAGGAGACAGTTTAGAGAACAGAGATCTTTGGGTTCACCAGGATTGGATACAGGAGTAGTACATTCTCACAGTTACTTCTAAGCCACATGCCTGAGATGATCCCAGTGCCTCCTGGGCTGTTGGCCTCATGGCTCAGTGGTGGTTTTCACAGAGAAGCGATTAACCAATCACTGGCTAAGTACGCTTTCCCATTCGTGCAAAATATAACTTTTTAAAGCAGAGCATGGCAATAAATTAGAATCGATACTGCTATTTAGGGGGATGGAAAATTTTAGATTAAGATATAAAGCAATTCACACCTTTCTCCTTATTCTTTCACTTTGAAAAGCTCTGTTTATTCTAGACAGGGACTTGCTCTGGCTTTCGGTAAAACAAGCCCATCCCATCCCCCCAAGCTTGCTTGGTTTTCTGAGGATGGTCCTTCTCACTGAGGTCTCAAGGCAGCTCCACCAGCCCTTTTCCTGTTTTTCTGTTGCAGAATTTTGCCAAGAATCCTTGGGTAGTAGTGGGTTTTCTCAGTTTGAAGATCGATGCAGTGTAATTACTTAACTGTTCTAACCCTGTGCCTGTGTGCAAGGAGAGAACTGACTGCTCCATGCGATTTGCCCTTAGAAATTGTCAGCATAGACAGTTTCCTTCCATCCTGAAGATGTTATATTCCATCACCAATAGGCTTTTTGCACTTGCTAATGCATTACTTGCATCTATAAAATTGATCTTTTTACTAATAGTGCTAAAAGAAATTGCAGCTTATTCTCAAACCTGCTTTTAATGTTTTTCAAAGTACCTTTATAGGATGTATTTCATTTCTTTATACCTGCCTTGTTCCACAAAAGACTTAGGTGGTGAATTTCTGTGGTTGCTCTATTATTTCTCTGACTACTCTTTCTCAATTTTCTGTAAATGCTGATGTTTCCCAGGGTTTCATCCTTGGCCCACAGCAACTGACAGTTATTGAGAATTTCCTGTGTGCCATGCATTAGCTCATTTAAGACAGGACAACAGCCATCTCAGCCTCGTTGGGTAAGTTCATACATTCTGATAGTTTGAAATTCTATGTACGCACTGATAACTGGCGCTTATTATTGTAGCCTCCATTTCAGACTCATATATCCATCTGCCTATCGGACTGCTCTACTTGAATATTCCACAGGCATTTGACATTTTTGTATCACTCAGGTTAACCTAAGTTATGCTCAATGGCTTAAAAAGAGGTATAACTCTCTCCCATGCTATATATTAGTCATGGGTTGCCTGGGGGCTCTGCTCCACACTGGTGTCACTCAGGGGCCCAGGTCGACAGAGCAGCTACCATATGGATAGCTACCAGTTGTTAAAGCAGAGGGAGATATAGCTGTGAGGATCCTACACTGGCAGTTAAGTGACACAGTTTCTTTAAAACTTAGTAGTCAGAACTAGTCACCTGGCCCCATTCAACCATAAGTGAGTATAATCCCTCCTTGTGCCTGGAAATGGAGAAATAAATATATTTCAAAAATTGCATTAATGACCATTGCAATACTCAAAACTGAATTTGAATAATTTCCCCAAAATCTATTTTTCTTCTCTTTTCAGCACCTCAGTTGGTGGCATTGCCATCTACCTGATCCCCCAACACCAGAAAGCTGGACTCAAGGGGAAGGACTAACGCCCATAGTACAGGGTCATCACGCCATAGTAATCTTTCTATATGCCATTAATTTGTTTGCAAATCTAATTGAAATTAACTATGACATGATGAATCCTAGCACATTCCGGAAATAGGTTATATATGATTTTCTTAACATGCCCAAATGCAGCATGTTTTCTGTATCATTTAGGTCATCTTTCCTAACTTAGGAATGCATGATGGAAAAAAATACTATTGCTGAGGTTAACTGAGATACTCCTTCCTTGGCTTGTGCAGACATCACCTAAGATCCATGAGTCTGAAGAGGCTTTCTCCCATTCCCTATGCTACTTTAGCAAATTCTTCATCTATGAGTTGAGAATCTGCTTTGTGTCTGAACTGCTTAACTCTTTTCATTCACTCATTTATTTCTCCAAAATGATCACTGGCGGTCACTGAGCTAAGCATTGGAATCTCAGAAGCAAATTCCTTCTCTGTGCTCAAAGAGCTCACAGCTGCTGAGCAAGAGGTATGGCAGAGTCATACTGACACCATAATAGGATAAAAACATCTGTGGGGACACACAGGGAAGAGCAATGATCTCCTCCTGGATGAGTCTGGGAAGCTGTCACAAGGAGGTAAGATTTGAATTGGGTCTTGAAGCTGGAGTGGGAGTTTGATGGGCAGCGGTTTTGGAAGTCACTCTAGGTAGAAGAAGAACACAAACAGAGGCTCTGCGTCCAGGAAGGGCCAGAGCTAGTGGAGAAATACTCTGAGGTTCAGGTGGTTGGGGAGTCAGAACAATGATGATGAACGATAAGATGAAACTGGAATGACAGAAGAAGCTGGATTTTAAAGGACTGTGTGTTATGCCACAGTCCTTTTTTATCCTGCAGATATTTGGGGAAAGTCAAGATATAATAGAGATCTCAGTTAAACTCAAGAGATGATGAGGTATGAGAGATCCATGATAGAAGCGTTTCTATGACTATTTGCTCTGACTTATATTCATGGAAACTAAGGAGACTTTTGAGAAAAGATCTCAAATAGTATCAACAATTGAGTATTAGACATCTACAGGAATGCCTAACACGCTAGGAGGAACCATCACCTGAGAGAGAATTCACCCCAAAGGAAGAGAGAATTTGGTTCTCTGAGTCCAACTAGCCACAGAATGAGACACTGAGAGAGAAGTGGTTCCAGACACATTACAAAATGTGTACCTGATCTGGACACTCTGAAGGGGTGCACTTGCCCTCTAGAGGTAGGAGATGGAGGAGAAAGAATATTTATGAAAAGCCACAAGAATGCTAAGGCACTGGGAAACAAGCAACATACTACAGGACACTATGAAAGAATCTAACGTACATCATGGGAATTCATTTTCTAGTTCATATCACCGAAAAAAAAATGCACAGGTTATCCTGGGCAAATGATGGCAGCAGACCAGGCAATGTGGCTGGTGGACGAGTGTAGTGACGGAACAGTGCCCACACAGTGGCCTGGGCTCAGGTGGGGCTGAGGTAGCAGGGGGAGGGCTGGTTGTGAAGAAGTCTGGTGTTGTAGGCAGTAGGGCAAGAAGTGAACCACACGACATATGTGTGTAATGTAACACCCCAGGGACTCTGAAAAAATGAGAAGAGGAAAGTGCTTTTTAAACTTTTCAAATTTGGGTGCATATTTTTGATGCAACTTCAATAGTTCAATAGATTGCTATGGTTACAGGTAGATTATATCTTTGTATAAGAAGGGGAGTGACACTCAGATTTACATTTTAGAAGTGTCTCTCTAGGAGGTGGTATGCCTCAGAGAGGGGAGAAATAGCAGAAAATCACTCAGAAGATTTATGCAAAAGTCCACATGAAAGATAATAAAAGATTTACTGAAGGTAGTAACAGTTCAAAGAGGAAGGGATTTTGAGCAGATTTTTGAGGTAGGATAAATAGGGTTTGGAGACACAGAGGAAGAGAGAAGAGAGAGGCTGAGAAACCCCCAGTATGGCTGGAGATGCCATTATCTGTCCATAGAGAATTCGAGAGAAGCAGCAGATTTCCAGGGAGGCCCTGTCTTCCCAGAGATGGTGGCTCTGAGCAAAGACAGGCCAGCATCAGGCCACATTTGAGGGGACAGTATCTGGCACTACTGACTTGGGCACTGAGCCCATTCTCTCCTTTGCCTTAATGGCTTAAGGGTGCAGAGTGTACAAAGCATTTTAGTGTATCTTTCACCATAGGACCTTGAGGCACTCTTTTTTTTTTTTGTTTTTTGTTTTTTGTGAGGAAGACCAGCCCTGGGCTAACATCCGTTGCCAATCCTCCCCTTTTTGCTGAGGAAGACTGGCCCTGGGCTAACATCCGTGCCCATCTTCCTCCACTTTATATGGGACGCTGCCACGGCATGGCTGACAAGCAGTGCGTCGGCCGGCGCCCGGGATCCGAACCCGCAAACCCCGGGCTGCCAAGCGCGGACTAAACCACTGTGCCACCAGGCTGGCCCCCCTTGAGGCATTCTTAACAAGTTTGTGTCTTAATTTTTCCATCTTTGATACCATAATAATGTTTTTGGGTAAAGATTTATGAGCTAATGCTCACAAAGTCCTTTGAGCACTCTGGGTGAAGGTTCAATATAAATTACTTTAAGTATTGATGAATGGCCTCCAGTTTGCAGGTTAGCCTGAAGAGGGAGAGAGAGAGAGAAAAGAGTTCTTTGAAAAGATATCCTTCTCATGTAATTCTTTTTGACTGATTGGTGGGTAAGGAGATTGTGAGAGGAGGAAAGAAAGAAAGAGAGAATGAACTACAGTGGAAATGAGACTAGGATGGGTGTTTCCTCAGGTGAGGGCTGCAGACAGCTAGCGATCAATATAGTGTGAAGACATCATCTGGGCTTGTTCAAGGGAAGCAGGGTTCAATTCCTCACAAACCTCAGGGTTTGTGGTTTCTGTGGGCGCTTGTCTATATACTTCAAAGAGTCGAAGCAGGACCTGAGGAAGATGAGACATTCAGGCCCAAGCCTTCAGCACGTCGCAAGGGCTCGCTCTGCTCTGGCAGGGACAGGAGTGCTGGGTAGTAATGGGGGCCCACAGCTATCTGTTTTAGGAGACAGAAATAGGCTTCCTCAGGAAACTGGCGGGTCATGGGGCTTCTTTGTGATGAGGACTTTTTAAAATGAGGTTAGAAGTGGATCAATGAATCGTTACAGGATGGTACCCAAAAGTGACAAAGATGGGAGCGGGTGGACCAGTTATATCTCGAGCTGTTTAAGCCTGCGTGTTGTTAGGCTTCATCTCTCTGTCACCATTAACTTAACAGTCCCTAGGAACAGAGGATGCACCTCGGGTTTGTCATTCTCTTTGATATGCTTCTGCCTGTCTCCCCTCGGCTACTTTTGGTCTTCATCTGACATCTCAGATTTTGTTTAAAAGCAGTCTGCTGTCATAGAATGTTAGCATTAAAAAGCCTCCTAAAAGATCCTCCTTTTCATTTTATATAGGAGGAAATTGAGACTCGGAGAGGTTATAGGGGGCTGTTTGAGCTGCCCAGCTAATTAGTAGCAGAGGCAAACTATTAGTAGCTTCTCCTCTCAAAACAGTGCCCATCTCTCACTTCCGTACAACACTCTGGTTTTATTCCCAACCTGCGGCACCAGAAGTTGGCAAACTGTGGCCCATGCTACCAGACCTAGGTGGGTCACCATCAGCAGGGGACTGACAACCACTAGCCCAGAGTAAAACTCTAATGAGACATTCTGAGCACTCATAGAAAGCTCTGAGAAGCATGAAGAAACGGGCAGTAAGAAGGTCAGAAGGAGTCAGGGAGCAAAGAGTCCTCTTTGGTGTGTTAGGCCCATGGGGGAGGAGTGAGGTCAGCCTGCTCAGTTCATCCCAGGAAGGATACCAGGGAAAGCAGCAGTGGTGCCCAGCCAGGTAGGTGGGCTCCTGTCATCCTTCCCAGGAGGCTTCACGTTTCCTCTTGGTTCCATTTCTGCTCCCCTTTCATTTGTGAGTGTGATACCGGCTCAACACAATTTTGACATAAGGGAAACCATACTGTAGAAAGGAAGCCATATTGTAACTATGGATAACCTCTAAGTAACTAGTTCAGCTGGACGTACTCTGGCTTGCATGTAGGCTAGACAATAAATAACTGGAACACAAAGAAAACTGCCTGCATCACGATTTTATGACCCCTGCTTACATATATACCTCCCAGCTGCGATAAGATGATAACTTTGTTCTTTTGAGTTCCTTAGCAATCTAACAACCCCTGGACAGAGATTCCACACTGGTATCCATCATCAATGACAGCTGAAAGATCTGGTGTGGCAACTCCCAGTCTACAGTGCCAGATGGTCAACATTCCTGACCCTCTCCTCTACAGCCCACTAGCTGTGTGTAACTGCTTCAAGATTCTGTATTCCCCTTAAGATGGTTCTTTAGGATGCTAGTCCACCCTCTTCCTATTAACTAGCTCATCGCTTAATAAAAGTCCTTCCTCTACCACCATCTTGCTACTTGATGGATTCGCTTTTGTCTTGCAATGAGCAGATCATGCCCTCTGTGCAGTAACAAGTGTTTTCTCTTCCAGGAAGCTGTGTCTGTATTCTCTAGAAAGTAAGGTGCAACTAGGTGGATGTGTTCTGTAATAGTCACAGAGACACTGATGGCAAATACCTAATTCCCCAGGGCTTCTGTAACTCATTTTGTTGCCTATGAGTCTGGAATTTGATCTTTTTTTTTTAAGTAACCAAAAATGTTATTTATAAGAATTGCTTCTTTTTTTGTTCATTTTCACTGCTCTTCAGGATTGTAGAAACTGGTTGGTCTTATTATTTTAATGTATTGTTTTATTTGTTTATTGCTGTTATCTACCCACAGTGTAGCCATCCAGCAACAATACATAATCCATAAACTTAACTCTGGCTTCAGCCTCTGAATCGCCACTTGAGCAGTTAGAATTTTGAGGGTGGAATGAACTGCTGTGTTGATAACAGCTTTAGAGGAAAAGTGGGCATGTGAGCAATCATCTTTCTTGGTTTCACATCCACACTAATTAAGCCTCCAAAAGTTCAAGGGTGGGTCAGGCAAGAGAGCTGGAAATGAGCCTCTAAGATTCTCTTATCAGGTATAAAATGGTGTCACTGAAGAGTCCCAGAGTTTAATGGTACAATAGAATAAAACATAGACACTCATCAGTTTCTTCCTGGTTCACACAGGCTAGCTACATGACTGGAACCCCAGGCCCATACAAATCCATCCAGGTTCTAGATCTTGTGGTAGTACTAATCTACTCCTAATATTCTTGGTGTCCAGTGGCCCTAATGCTCCCAATGGAGTTGAAGCATTGCTGTTACTGCCAGTGGGCACCAATATTGATGCCTGTAGGAGTCACCTTTTCCTAGTAGCTTCTGTCCATTCCAACAATTTCAGAAGTAACATCAAAAGTGAAAAATATTAGAACAAATCTCTGGGTTAAGTCACAAGCTTCCTCATTCTCTGAGTTTCCTAGAAAAACTTTAGTGGGAAGTAGAGCTTTTATTTAGCTACTGTCAATTATTCTGCCACTCGCTTAGGCCTCTGACATTTGCCCTGATGAGTCAGGCTGTTCCTCTATCTGAATCTAGCCTCCAGGTGATGCTTCTAGCAGATTCTCCCCTGGAACCGCACATTTTCACCTTGACCAATCTCTTGCACCCTGAGTCTCTCTCCCATCTGGATAATTTCCTTCCCTGTTTGGGAGCATTCAGAATAGGGGAAAGGGACATAGAAAAGTGGATAGGAGGATGGTTCTTGTTCTTTAACAATTGTAGCCTCTTAATCTGAGGCTAGCAGTCAACTTCTTGCTGTCCAGTCCTATTTCTTTCCCCTAAATTCTCAGTTTCTTGTGCAAACATACCCTGGCTGGACAACTTTGCCAGGCCTTCAGATATGATCAGATGTTTTCAACTGGATAAAGACACACTACCTAGAACTGTGCACTGGGATTCCTGTTTTGCCTATCTGGAGCCTTGGCATTACTAGTGCCTCTATGGGATTCTCAGGGAAACATAGTCTGAGTCAAAGAGTGGAGTGCCAGTGGATATTGGGGAGAGCTCTTGGGATATCTGTAGGGAAGTGAGGCAGCAAAGTTATGAGGGAAGCAAGAGGAAAAGTTGAACTGCAATATGGGTGCAACAGGAACTATAGCCAATCCCACAGGGAGCTCTGGAGCTGGGATGGCCTTTCAGATTAGTCCAGAATTGAGGTAAGGAGCCCAGGTCTTTGTACTCCTGAATTCAATGTGGGCTGCCAATCATCCCCCCATCCCACCTCAGGAAGGGTATAACCTTGGGCAAGGCTGCCGCCTTCACTGGAGGACAATTCCCCAAGAGAGATTCACTAGTTGATACTCCTGGCCATTGGGGAAATGAGTGCCTTGATCCAGAAGGGGGGATTTGGGTGGCATACCCCAGCACCCTCTACACACAGCAAGTGTTTCTTATTGAGTTTGTCTTATTCCCCTCCTGGGCATACTCAAAACGCTTGTACTGCCTGGGGCTTCAAACTTGTTGATAGAGTATAAAGATATACAATACCAGTAGGGCAAGTTTTTGCCTCTTTCCATTCCATGGTTCCTTTCAGCCTGCAATCTGATGAGCAAAGCAGGCGAGAGGACACAAATGCATGATCATATGATCTGTCGCCTACAGTGCCTTTCGCTGAGTCAGCGGGAGAGGAAACCTGTCAGTGACACCCAGACATCCCATCTACAAGGCGAAGTGACTGGTACTGCTTCTCTTGCATTTACTAACTTCCTTCCTTTGTTTGTACTACTTAAACTTTCCCTCCTATAAAATAGATCATCCTCCTACTCGATACTTCTCACTGAACATTCCTCCACACTCTGCTTCTGTCTCTTTAATATAAGACTATATCCCTTCAATATAACAGTACCAGAAGAATAATGATACTGTTATTATATCATTTTCCCTACTAAAGTATGCAAAATATTCAATACTTAATTTTTTCCAAGGTTTTGGCAGATGCAGTAGATTGGCTAAGTCACCATCTATTTCTACATCTTTCTAATGTGCCTTCCTATACTGCAGGGGCTGGTTACAGCTGGTAACTCAAGTTACCAGTACGGTTTAACTTCTCCCACTCCGATGTACTTGTTCAGGACTCAAATTCAGAAACAGGTCAAAGGAGGAGAAGGAGGCATGCAAGGCATCCATTTTTCTGGGACAGACCTAGCAGGTTCAGTGTGGCTGTGGAGCCAACAACTTTGGAGTCAGGTCCCTGACCCCTGGATTGTGGCTAAGATAGTATGGCCCTGCGGTCATCAGTTCTTCTTGCAACTTCCTAATTCTCCCTTTTCCTGATGCTGTTGGAAGTAGCAATTATCTTGGTGGGCTGGTTCCATGGTATTATTCTTGGAGTTAATCCTTCAGACTCAGCTTCCAACAGTTTTTTAAGCATATATTTCCTCCAATTAAATCCCTTTCTCTTTGTTAACTGAGACTAAATCCTGATTTATAAAAACCAGTGATTTTTTAAAAAATCCACATCTGCTTAATTTAGAAGTATTTAGAAGCTATTTTTTGACTGCCAGTTGTGTCCTAATATGTGTTGTTTTATTGTCCTAAGCATTGTCATGATTCCCTTGCTGAACGGTCCCTACATTTCTGCTACTCAGAGAGGTTTTCTCACTTCTCATTGAGGGAAGAATCCTTTCTGAAGTGCCAGGCCATTTCCAAAGATGTGCTTCTATCTTCCTTCATCTCATCTTTCTCTTTGACCTTTGAAATCAAGGGAGAGTGCCCAGAAGATGAAGCAGGACCCAGGTCATCTCTCAGAAATCCTAATCTGTAGGCACGTAAATTATCTTTCTAGCAGAGACGCCCTTGGCCTTTCCTGAGAAACCCAGTTGATCACCCCTGAGTTCAAGGCCAGTTGCACATGGAAGTGGCTGTGACTCTCAAATGAGGAGGTATTTCCCATCCTCTCTCCCAATTATCACAATTCCCATAACATTAGCAGTTACCATCCCCATTCTGCATCAGACCAAGATGAGAATGCCTTTCCACTTGCTGTCTTCCCAAGCTTCTTTGCAAGCCTGGCATAAGCTTGGTTGACCAACTGAGCTTGGTTGGCCACTGTGTTTTCCTCTCACTCAGAAGAGACTAACTGGAGATCTCGCTTGTGCATCCCTTCTCATTCTCCCACTATTTTGACTTTTCCATGGCAAAACCAAATAGAAGATCCCTCTTATCCCAAGACTCCTACTCCTAAGTCTTTTTCCTCCTCTAGGCTGCCACTGGGTGGTGGAACTCTTCAGAAGAGTTCCCTTGTCTAGGTGATCCAGCTCTCAAAACTTTCATCTTCCTAACTGACTCTGCGTCTGTCCTCTGTAGCAGGCTCCCCTTGTTCTGGTTCCTTTCTTTTTCAGCCTTTTCTGCTCATTTAGTGAGAGTTCCTTGGGTTCAAAGACAGGACCATCTCCTCCCCACCACCACCAAGTTTTTTGAAGGAAGTGAAATAGCTCCCCCGCTTCCAAACTTGGAAATATATAAATCAAATGTATACTGACCTGGATTCAGCATCCTTGTAAGAAATCTCATTCTATGAGATCATGCCAGGCCCCAGTGAGTCCCCATAGAGACCAGTTCAAACACACTGCTCACTCTGCCATGTTGATAACAGACCCAGCCCTCGGGGTTATGGTAAAGTGTGGACAGCTATCACAGGACACAGTAGGCTGTCAAGATTGCTCCTAATAAAGGTCAGTTGATATGGGCCAACAGGGCAGGGAGTTTTTGCTTTTTCTAGCATATAATTCTTTCCAAACAGCAGTGCTGATGTGTAAAACAGGTGAGACAATGTGGATACGTGCCTCTGTGATTTATTTCTATACTAACAGTCGGAGTCAGTAGAAAATTTAACAAGTCAGCAGTACCCAGAAGCTCTCTCCACAAGGACTAACTGACCTGTACAGTTTCTCCCAGAATAAACTAATTTAATTTCTCTTATTTCTACAAACAATCCTTAATATCTTTCCCTCTTTCTATTCAGTGATCTTCCAAAATGGAGATATCAGATTCCAGGAGTGCTGGAAGAAATTTTTAATATGGATGTATTTTTTGGTGATTGTTTCAAATTTTCTTTTATAGACTTTTATAAAGCACATAAACATATTAGCATAGCAGTACATGCATATTGCTTATAAATAAACATTAATTGGGATGTTCAATTTTTTTTTAACTTATAGTGATGTGTGATCAAAAGTCGAAAAACTGGGGTTGGTCACATGGCTTAGTGGTTAACTTGAGTGCACTCCGCTTCGGCAGCCTGGGTTCACAGGTTCGGATCCGGGGCACGGACCTACACCACTCATTAGCCATGCTGTGGCAGCAACCCACATACAAAGTAGAGGAAGATTGGCACAAATGTTAGCTCAGGGCCAATCTTCCTCAGCAAAAAGAGGAAGATTGGCAACAGATGTTAGCTCAGGACAAATCTTCCTCAGCAAAAAAACAAGTTTAAAAACCACAGCTTTCATTAATCAACTCAACACATAGTATTGGCTCCTAAATTTTTGGAGCATCATAATATATTTTTAATTTTATAATGATAATTTTTCTTCTACTTATTAAAAAATATAATGAACAAAAAAGTTATTATGAATTCATTAGTGCTTTAAAATGGCAATGCATTTTATCACAATGGCCTGTACACATTTGAAAAATAATAGTACATATCTGTGTGTGAAATGTATGCTTTGTACATATTATATTTGTAGATCCTTTACAATTACCTTATGCACTCCCCAGGGGCTGTGTAGCAACAGTTGAGAAGTACTAGCCTAGTGGGTTTTTGTGTGCTTTATAAGGTTTTAGGTTCCCAGCCTTAAATGTATCTGGCAACTTATTTTTCTAAAAGAGAGGTAGAGTAACTGCCCAAAATGAAGTGGTGAGAACTGATAAGACTAAATCCCATTAAAGAACAAATACACCTTTCAGAAACTTCTCTTCAGTAAACCATCCATCAACCAGGAGATGTCTCTGTGGCTTGGAGATGTCTCTGTGGCTTGTAAGAGTTATTTGTCCTTTAGAAGGTGAACAGTGCCCTGGGTCTGACTCAAGTTTAGAGCAATAAAGTCTGTTAAGGTTTCCAGGGATAGGGAAAGGCCTTTTAAATACCACACACTGGAAATATTACATGCATTAACTTTGTGCTGCTTTTCTTTTACAAATAATAGCACAGATCTCTATAATTTAACCTTTAAGTTGAAGACATGACATTTATAATTAGGGTCATGTCCTTCCTCTTTATTAAGTGCTGCTAAGGAAACCATGTCATCACCAGCGTTCCCCCTGGGCAGTGATTAAATGGAATGAAGTTGACAACCAAAGGTTGTCATCTCATTTCCTTAGTCAAGGTGAAGAATGGGAATGAACACACAGATGAATCATTAGCTCTTTCTGGTTGTGAAGATATGAAAGTGATCACCTGTGTGGCTCACCAGTAATGTATAAGGGATAGAAGTATTTCTATTTTAATTTTCTTATCATGTCAGTTTTTCCTGAAGCTAATGGATTACATTTTTGTAACACAGTATACACTAAGGATTTGGAGCATTCTCTGTGGCCAAAGCAGGTCACTTAGTCTTCTTTGTCAACTTCTTCTTCAGAATTTAATTTAAGATACTGTCAAAAGGCAAGTGTTTACTGTAAATGAGTCACTCTTTGCTGAAATCATTTTGGCAAATGAACTCACAGTCCAGAAATACAACCCCAACAGAAATATATTCATTGTTCTTGTTTCATATCCCCTGAGCACCTGCAAGTGCCCATTTGGCTCTTGCGCCCTAGGTGAGGGCACTGAGGGGTAAAGATAGCTTGTTTCCACCATGCAGCACTCAAAGGTTCTATTTCTTCTGCCTGAAAATCCCTCCCATCCCTGCCCATCTCCAGCTGAAACCTACTCATGTTTGAAGCTTCTACTTAAGTGGCACTTCCTTGGAGAGCCTTCCAATCCCCATTTAAATCAGGCTGTCTTGTTAGAATCCCTCATGGCACACTATATTTTCTCTCCATGTTTCAGTTTGTTATAGTTTTCTATAATACTACGGTTATTTGTATTATTGTTTGTTTCATGTAAGATATGCAAGGACAACGTGTTTATCTATTATAGCCACGTCTGTATCCCAGAATGTTATTTAGCTCATAAGAGGGGGCTCAAGATATATTTGTTGAACAAATAGCTTTTTCTATATAATCTTAATAACATATTTTAAAACATCAGATTTGAAATAGATAAAATCATCCTTGGTAGCTTTATGATAAAGTTATCTCTCACTGTTATTTTCAAAGAGAAACTGAAAAACTCTCAATTACTGCAAGGTATTAGGATTGTTGAAATAGCTCTTTCAAGAAGAAAGTAATTTAGTAAATGATGCCCTGGTTTGGCAAAGAGGTACTGAATCATCTATTTACTTCCAGGGTTGATGCCTCTTAAAATTTCCACTAAAAGGTTAATATACCTGGAGGGCAATTGGAGTTCATATTCTTGGTTTGGGAAAGAAAACATTTTAATATTGGGTACCTAAGATTAGAAGTTAAACCACAGCGAAAATTAAGGCTTAAGTTGTCTTTCTCCCATGATTCTACTAAGAAATAATGGGAGTCCAAAAGTTGTTTTCAATACCTTAAAAAACCCAAAAAGTCTCATACATTTATCCTCAGTAAGACTGCACAGGATAACCGAAATGTCATATTCCTTTGATTTTGACTGGAATTCGATTAATGAAACATAATTACTCATGCTGATCATTTTTTTTTTTTTTGGCTAAAAGCAAATGTTATATCAAATTAATAAAAAATAGAAATCTATTTATTACTTTGTAAATGTAGTTTGTTTGCTAGACAGTATCTTTCAAATACATAAAGGCTAGTGGGAAAATGTTATGAAAAGAATTCCTGATGGTAAAGAATTGAGGAACCTTGCAATCAACAGTCGTGAGGAGAGGGATGGATGTCTAGCTTTGCCAAATAACGTGACAATTTTCTTGCTGGAGAGCAGCATAAATTAGGAAATAAATGATGAAAATCAGCACTTACAGTTGGCCTATTAAAAAGCCTTAATTACTAACAGTTCCTGGGGCGGTCCTAAGGGTATGACATATGTTCCATAGAAATATAAATTAAGAACTTCCAGGCAGCCTAGGAAATTAATTATTTTCCCTAATTCCCAGCTCTTGCTCTCTCTTTTACAGAAAAATTAGGTATCATCAAACAGAAACTTCCTTAGCTTCTCTGCACCGTATCTGCAAACTGCCCTGCATCATCTACCTGAAGGGGATGAAGTGCCCCTCCATTGTCTAAGGCTGATTCCCACTCTGCTCTGGACCCTATACCCCCAACCATTTTAAGACTACCCTATTGAAGAACTACCCTTCTTATCCCTGTATCTTCAAGCTTCATTCTCTAGCTCTCTGGCATTCTGAGCTCACTGGCTCTCTGTCACTGGCACTTAAACATAGTCAAGTCTCTCAGATCTTAAAAAACAAACAAAAAAAGCTTTGACCACACAATATCTTGCAGGTATTGCTCTTCCTATCTTTTCTCTCACTGAAAGAGTTTTCTACACTTTTCATCTTCACTACGGCACTATTCACTACCCCTCAACACACCTGCAGACTGGACCCAACACCCGTCGTACCACAGGAACGGTTCTTACCAAAGTCACCAGCTATGTTCTTACTAGAGAATTCAATGTACCTTTCTCAGTCCTTATCTGACTTGGCCTTAGAAACCTCCAAAAATATTGAGTCCTTTCTTCATTCATTCATTCAACAAGTATATCTTGTTCACCTACTAAGTCACAAGCACTATTTTATGTTTTATGTTTGGCTGAGATACAATATTGGAGAAAACAGTCTTTTCTCCCCAGCTTTATTGAGATATAATTGACATGTAACATTGTGTAAGTTTAAGGTGCACAACACGATGATTTAAAACACAGATGAATCGGTAAATAATTACCATAATAAAGTTGGTTAACACCTCCATCACCTCACATAATGACCTTTTCCTGGGGGGAGGGTGAGAACATTTAAGATTTGCTCGTATTTATTTAATGCAGTATTGTTAATTACAATCACCATGCTGTACATTTGATCCCCAGAACTTACTCATCTTATAACTGAAAGTTTGTACCATTTTACCAACATCTGCTCATTTCTCCCACCTCCCAGTCCCTGGCAACCACCATTCTACTCTCTGTTTTTATGAGTTAGCTTTTTTAGATTCCACATATAAGTGAAATTATACAGTGTTTGCCTTTCTCTCTTGGACTTATTTCATTTCGTTTAATGCCCTAGAGGTCCCTCCATGTTGTTGCAATTGGCAGGATTTCCTTCTTGTTGATGGCTGAATAATATTCCATTGTGGATAGATAGGTAGGTAGGTAGATGATAGATAGATAGATAGATATAGAGATACAACAGAATGTGAGTTCCCATTTTTTATATCTATCTTTTACTGACAAATCTTTTAATGCTCATCTTGCAAACATCCATTTTTTAGTCTCTCCTAGGCCCCTTTTCTATCCACTGTGGTGATCTCATTTACTTCCATGACTTCAATTACCATCTGTACAGTTAGTCCCAGTATGGGTTGGGGACCCACATCTCTTTTATGAGCTTTCAGTCTATATAGCAAGCTTTCCCCTAACATGTCCCAGTAGAAGTCCTATAAGGTGCTCTAATTCAATGTACGCCAAACTAGATTCTGATCTTTCTCACTACCATTCACTCCATTGCCTGTGCCAGAATCCTGGTCATTGCTTGTGATTCCCCCCTTGCTTCACTATCTGTATCCAATCAATTCTACCTCCTATACAATTTACCAACATGTCTCCTCCTCTTTGGCCCCACTCCCACAATCCACTTTAAGACCACATCATTTCTTACCTGCCTTTTCATAACTCTCCCTATCTTTACCCTCTCTAATCCTTTCTCTCTCTCTATGCCTAGTGGATTTTTCTAAAATGATGAAAATTATTATTTGTTTCCTCCTTAATACCCTTCAATGGATCTGGTTGTTTTTAGTACTACACTTACATTCCTTGGTATGACAGATGGTTCTTTTATAATCTGTCACCTTTCTTTCCAACCAACCCAGTCAACTACCCATCTCTACCTAATTCTATAAACTCAGCCATGATGAACTTCATTTTCTCTTGGTTCTATTCCTTCATACATGCTGTTCTCTTTACCAAAGAAATTGGTTATAGCTGATATATAAATACTGTTAATTTTCATAGAGTAATCTCTTATTAACCTTAATAAACATTCTTAAATATTAATTCAAATAGTTATGTTATAGATTCTATTGGCTTTTGTATCAGAAAATTGTATCATTCATAATTTTTCTTCTTTTCCAATCCTTCTTCCTTTTATTTCCTAAAGATGAACATAAAGAACAATTCACTAGACAGAACAATAGATTCCCCAAAAAAGTAAAGTCATACCTTAATAGTGTTGAAGGAAAATAATTGTCAACCCAGATTTATATAACAGTGTTACTATCCTTCAAGAGTGAGGGTAAAACAAAGACCTGTTTACTCAAACCAATATCCAGAAATTCCTTTTCACAGGCTTTCACCAAAGTAACTACTAATGCATGTGGTTTAGGAAGAAGGCAATTAAAAACCTAGAAAGGAGTAGTGGAATGCAGTAAGCAATAATAAGATAAGAACACTTTAAATGCATTGGGAGATGCTGTAAAGATGGTGGCGTAGGCAGACTCTGAACCCACCTCCTCCCATGGACACAGCAAATTTACAACTACTCTTGGAACAATCACCCTGAAGAGAGAACTGAAAACTGGATTAAAAAAACCACAACAAGGGACAGGGTTGGCTGAGGTGGGAGAGGCAGAAATTCCTTTCTGGAGAGAAAAAAGCCACCTTCAGGCTGCAAAATGCCACATCCAGCCAGATGCAACTTTAAAGTATGAAGCCTTCCTTTAAGGTATGAAACCTTAAGGTATGAAGAGGGGGATCTGAGCAGGGGAGTGTTACCACAATAAGCAGCTTTTGGACCCAGCACAACCAAGACAAGTGTCATAATACCTGGCTTTGCTATCTATGAAGTACAATGGGGAATACCCCCAGAAGAGCTATTGGACATAAGGGGAAAAAAAGTCTGCTCTTGAAGGGCCCATGCACAAATTCACCCATTTCAGAAAGCAACCTAAAATCACCAGAAAAAAAGTTCACAGCCTTGGGTGAAAAGAGACTCACCTGAAAGGCTCTGGATGCATCTCAGTGAGAGGTGAGACCTCTCCAGTGACTGAGACATTGGCAGCAGCCATTATGTGACCTAGTACAGGTGTGCTGACATAGACACTGGCAGACACCATTGGAGTTCTTCCCCTGGCCTGTTAGTGCAGGGGTCTGCCCCATCCACTAGAGCACTGATTTAATCCAGCTCAGCAAGGGCAGGCAGCCTGCCCTAGGGACTGGCCTCACCCAACAGCAAGCCCTCAGGCAACTTGTGGGCCCACATAGGGGGATGCCTGGAACCTCTGCAACTGAGTCTGCCTCTGTGGGTCAGGGCATGCACATGGGGCAGGACTGTGTTGACAGGGTCTATGGCCCTGTGGATGGTGGGGCCTGTCAGCTGCAGAACACTTGTGCTTCTCAAACAGCCACATAGGGGATTGGCCCCACCTTCCAAAGCCTAAAACAATTGGGTTCTCCCATGCTGGGACCAGCCCCACTCAGGTGCAACCCTGAGAGAGCTGACAACAGCCTTACAGGCCAGAGGCCTACACCAATTGTAAGCCCCTGAGCCTAGCAACCAGCCATGCTGGGGGCCTACTCACTTAACAGAAAAACTGCAACAAGAATGTGCTACTAGACCTTGCAGCCAACTGTGCTGGGGCTCCCCTTAATATCTATCCTTCTCAAACTCTTCCAAAAAATTGAAGAGGAGGGCAAGCTTCCTAATTCTTTCTATGAAGCCAATACTACCCTGATACCAAAGCCAGACAAGGAGAACACAAAAAAAGAAAATTATAGGCCAATATCACTGATGAACAGTGATGCAAAAATCCTAAACAAAATACTAGCAAATTGACTACAACAATACATTAAAAGGATCGTACAGCATGATCAAGTAGGATTTATTCCAGAGTTGCACAAATGGTTCAACATCTGCAAATCAATCCACATGATACACCACATTAACAAAATGAAGAATAAAAATCTCATGACCATCTCAATAGATGCAGAGAAAGCATTTGATAAGCTACAGCATTCATTTATGATAAAAACCCTGAATAAAATGGGTATAGAAGGAAAGTACCTCAACATAATAAAGGCCATATATATGACAAACCCACAGCTAATATCATCCTCAATGGTGAAAAACTGAAAGCTATCCCTCTAACACCAGGAACCAGACAAGGATGCCCACTTTCACCACTCCTATTTAACATAGCATTGGAAGTCCTAGTCAGAGCAATCAGACAAGGAAAAGAAATAACAGAGATCCAAATGGGAAAGGAAGAAGTGAAACTGTCACTATTTGCAGACAACATGATTTTATTTATAGAAAACCCTAAAGAATCCACCAAAAAACTTCTAGAAATAATAAACAAATAAGGTAAAGTTGCAGGATACAAAATCAACATACAAAAATCAGTTGCATTTCTGTACACTAACAACAAAGTAGCAGAAAGAGAAATTAAGAATACAATCCCAATTACAAATTACAACAAAAAGAACAAAATACCTGGGAATAAACTCAACCAAAGAGGTGAAAGACCTGTACATGGAAAACATTGTTGAAAGAAGGAGAAGAAGACAAAGAAATGGAAAGATATTCTGCGCTCTTGGATTGGAAGAATTAATATAGTTAAAATGTCCATACTTCCTAAAACAATCTATAGATTCAATGCAATCCCTATCAAAGTTCCAATGACATTTTTCACAGAAATAGAACAAAGAATCCTAAAATTTATATGGAACAACAAAAGACCCCGAGTAGCCAAAGGAATCCTGAGAAGAAAGAACAAAGCTGAATGTATCACACTCCCTGACATAAAATATACTACAAAGCTATAGTAACCAAAACAGCATGGTACTGGCACAAAAACAGACACACAGATCAATCGAACAGAATCGAGAGCCCAGAAATAAACCCACACATCTAGAGACAGCTAATTTTCAACAAGGGAGTCAAGAACATACAGTGGAGAAAGGAGAGTCTCTTCAATAAATGGTGTTGGGAAAACTGGACAGACACATGCAGAAGAATAAAGTAGATTGTTATCTTACACCATACACAAAAGTTAACTCAAAATGTTTTAAAGACTTGAATGTAAGACCAGAAACCATGAAATTTCTAGAAGAAAACATAGACAGTATGCTCTTGGACATCGGTCTTAGCAGCATATTTTCAAGTACCAAATCTGACCAGGCAAGGGAAATAATAGAAAAAATAAACAAGTGGAGCTACATCAAATGAAAAAGCTTCTGCACAGCAAAGCAAACCATCAACAAAATGAAAGACAACCTAACAAATGGGAGTAGATATTTGCAAACCATATCTCTGATAAGGGGTTAATATCCAAATACAAAAAGAACTCATACATCTCAACAACAAAAAAACTGACAACCCAATTAAAAAATGGGCAAAAGATCTGAACAGATATTTCTCCAAAGAAGATACACAGATAGCCAACAGGCACATGAAAAGATGTTCAACATCACTAATGATCACAGAAACGCAAATCGAAACTACAATGAGATGTCACCTCACACCCGTCAGAATGGCTATAATTAACAAGACAGGAAATAACAAGTGTTGGAGAGGATGTGGAGAAAAGGGAACCCTCATACACTGCTGGTGGGTGTGCAAACTGGTGCAGCCTCTATGGAAAGTGGTATGGAGATTTTCAAAAGATTAAGAACAGAACTATCATACGATCCAGGTATTCCACTGCTGGGTATTTATCCAAAGAACATGAAAACATGAATGTGTGAAGATATATGCACTCCTCTGTTCATTGCAGCATTATTCACAGTAGCCAAGACTTGGAAGCAAACTAGGTGCCCATCAAGGGATGAATGACTAAAGAAAATGTGGTATCTACACACAATGGAATACTACTCAGCCATAAAAAAGGGTGAAATCTGGCCATTTGTGACAACATGGCTGGACCATGAGGGTATTATGCTAAATAAAATAAGTAAGAGGAAGCTAGTCAAATACTGTATCCTATCACTCATAAATAGAAGATAAAAACAACAACAAACAAACACATAGAGAAAGATTGGATTGGTGGTTACCAGAGGGGCTGTGGGGAGGGAGGAGAGTGTAAGGGCTGATTAGGCACATGTGTATGGTGATGGATTGTAATTAGTCTTTGGGTGGTGAACATGTAATCTACACAGAAATAGAAATATAATGATGGACACCTGAAATTTACATAATGTTATAAAGCAATGTTACCACAATAAAAGTAAATAAATAAAAAATAAAGCAATCCCAATAGGACTTTTGTTGACCTTTAAAAAAAATGCATTGGGGGCCGCCCAGTGGCGCAGCGGTTTAGTCTGTGCTTGGCAGCCTGGGGTTTGCAGGTTTGGATCCCGAGCACCTGCCAATGCACTGCCTGTCAGCCATGCAGTGGCAGCGTCCCATATAAAGTAGAGGAAAGATGGGCACAGATGTTAGCCCAGGGCCAGTCTTCCTCAGCAAAAAGAGGAGGATTGGCGATGGATGTTAGCCCAGGGCTGGTCTTCCTCACAAAAAAAGAAAAATGCATTGGGAAATGGAAAGTATTGGCTGTAAACATATAACAAAAAAATAAGAATTTTTTATGGATTTTTAAAAAGCAAAATTAAAACAATAAGCAAAAATACAGAAGATGGAAGTGTAAGATCACAGTCAAAAGTTCTAAGATCCCTGTATTGTTTGCAAGAATAATAAGGAAATTTAAGTAATGAGAAAATTTTAACAATGAGGAATTTTATCATATTGTATCTATGTGTTTAAGTATTAAAGCTAACCACAAACCAGTAGAGAAAACAAAGAATAATCAATGTATCTAATAAATGAGGATGAAAGGGGAGAGCAAATAAAAACATGACAAATAGAAAAATATAAAGAAATGTGGCAGAAATAAGTCAAAAACATAAGAAATCATAAAAATTTAAACAAAAGTCATCAGTTTATTAAGAGATTATCATATCAAATATATAACACTCATGAGATCATAATGATACTAAAAAAGAGAAACCTCACTGACTTCAACTGGAGGACTCTAGAAAACAAAATAACTACTCTGAAAATTTATAAACATAAAGGAAGAATACAGCCTTTCTCTGGCCTTTCTAGAACAAACTGAATTTCTATGTAACCAAATAGTTAATAGGAAAGTTCTTTTTTGTAAAATGCCAGCTAATAAAGGCAGAAGAAATGATAGAATTGGAAAACCACCAATTCATAGCCCATAATAAAATAGGTCTAAGACAAGATCATCAACAGATGCTAAAACCATTAGATGAAATGTTGAGGGAAACTTTATAATGGAGGAAACAAGTTGAACATCATTAGAAGTGGGACTATAAGACATTATATGACTAATAATATGGTGCAGTAGAAGATATAGCACTGCCCCGGAGTGATTCTTGCCGAAAAAACCCATCAAATCTGAATCTAATCAAATGACCAGTTTATAGGAATCATAGGGGATAAAGAAACAAGTTAAATGCCACCATGAAGACGCAAACAGCCAGATTCGGAATGTGGGATAGTCTACAGGAAAAATAGTCTGGTTTATCCAACAAATCAGGGACAGAATGAAAAAAACAGAGCAGAGAAGACAGTTGCACAATAAAAGAGACTTAAAAGGCAACAAAATGCAACAAATGAATCTTCTTTAGATTCTGATTTGAATAAACCAACTACAAACAGACATTTCATGACAACTGGGGAATTTTTAATATAGGCTGGTTATTAAATATTGTTAAGATATTATTATTAATTTTTTTTTCAGATTTTATCATGGCATAGTGGTTATGCTTGAGGAAAAAAATCCTCATTAGTTAGCTGTGGAATTTACTTTAACATATTCTTACAAAAGAAGGAGAAGGAGGGAGAGGAAGAAGGAGAAGAAGAATAACAAGAAAGAAAATAATATGTGGAATGGATAGCTGAAACAATATGGAAAGTGTACCTCTAAGAATCTGGGTGAGGGGTTTATGGGATTTATTATACTGCTTTTTCTGAAAAATTTCATAATAGCAACCCTGTAGGAAAGGGAGTATTTTTATTAGATGATATTTTTAAAATCCAGCTCTATGCTGCTTTGTCAGAATCAAACTTAAGGCAAAATAAGACATAAAAGTAGATAATAAAGCTATATGAAAAAGATGTATCAGGAAAATAGCCAAAGGAAGCTATAAATACTACTATCAGAAAAAAAAATGTATTAAAGGCAAAATTATCACCAGAGTTAAAGAAAGACACTACCTGCCAAAATACGTAGCTATCACAAACTTGGATGCAGAAAGCAAAATCAGACAAAAGGGAAATTAGCAAATTTATACTCATATGTATAGATTTAAACACATTTAGTAAGGACACAGGAGATTTGAACATTACAGGTCCCAAACTTGATCTAATAGCTGCCTATAAAATCCCGAACTAGTAAATAGAGAACATACATCCTTTCCAAACACCTGTGGAACAGTTACGAAAACTGACCACTTTCTAGGCCATAAATTTCCACAGAGGTGATAACCTATAAACCATGTTCTTGATCACAATGCAATTAGCTTTGATATCAGTAATAAAAGACGCTAAAGAGTAAATCACAGTGGAAATTATGAATTTCTTAAAAATAATTTCCAGAGAAAGTTATAAAAACTGGTAGGATATAGGCAAGCAATGCTCAGGGAAAATTTACAAATATAAAGGCATGTAACAAAAAAATAAGAAATATTAAATATAAACAAGCTAAATATTCAACTCTAGAAGCTCAAGTAGGAAACAGCAGAGTAAATACAAAGGAAAAGAAAGGAAATAATAAAGATTAGATGAGAAAATGAAAAAGAATATTTAGACATAATCTACATACAAAAACTCATTCCTTGAGACCACTAATTAAAAAGTTAGTAAATCTTTAAAAACGTGTATTAAGAAAAAGAGGAAGAACCGTAAAGAAATTAAATGTAAAAAAATGAAATACTTTATTAGTCAGGCCAGACTACTTGGTGCTACAGTAAAAATCAATACAAAGATTTCAGTGGCTTAACAGAATAAAAGCTGATTTACGCTCAGAAAGTCCTCAGTATATCCAGGTGACTCTCCAAGAACCTTCTGGAGGTAGCTCAGCATTCCAGTTGGCTTTGATCGTCTGATATTTGCTTCCGTGATCACCCCACACTGACTGTTGACTATACACTAGCACCCGGAAGTGACACATATAACTTCCTCTCACATCGCACTGGACAAACCAAGTCAGATGGTCAGGCCAGGCATCAAGGGAGTGGGGACATGTAATCCGCCTGAGTGCTTCCTGAGACGAAGAAAATGAGAATGTAGACAAGCATTAGTAATGTCTACTCAAATTATAACTTTGTGATAATAAATGTATTTTATTTATTTATTTTTTAAACAGCATACTATTTTTTTTTTTTAGGGAAATTGGCCCTGTGCTAATATCTGTTGCCAATCTTCTCCTTTTTCTTTTTTTTTTTCTCCCCAAAGCCCCAGGACATAGTTGTGTATCATAGTTGTAGAGTTGCGGCTCTTCTATATGGGATGCTGCCTCAGCATGGCTGGATGAGCAGTGAGTAGGTCTGCGCCCAGGATCTGAACCGGTGAACCCCGAGCCACTGAAGCTTAACATGTGAACTTAACTGCTATGCCAGCAGGCCAGCCCCTCTGATAATAAATTTAAACAGTTACATGAAATGGAAAATTGTCAAGAAAAACAGAAGTTATCAGAACTGACTCAAGAAGAAATAGAGGACCTAAATATAATCAAAACTATTAGAAAAACTGAATCAAGTAGTAAAGAATCTCCTCCTCCCCCCAAATACCATGCCCAAAGGTTGTATTGACAAATGTGAATAAGTCTTCAAGAAACAGATAATGTACCTAAGTCCTTGGTATATAATAGAGGAGATAATCCAAATAAAAGGAGAAATAATGGCCTGTTTAATAAATGGCCCTAATATGGTTCTAGTTCTATGTGGGGAAATAAAATTAAGACCTAACTCATATTATACAGAGAAATAAACTCCAGACATATTAAAGACTAAAATCTTTTTGTGTGTGTGTGAGAAAGACCAGCCCTGAGCTAACATCCGTTGCCAATCCTCCTCTTTTTTGCTGAGGAAGATTGGCCCTGGCCTAACATCTGTGCCCATCTTACTCTACTTTATATGGGATGCCGCCACAGCATGGCTGACAAGCAGTGTGTTGGCTGGCACCCGGGATCTGAACCCACAAACCCCAGGCTGCCAAGCGTGAACTAAACTGCTGTGCCACCGGGCCAGCCCCAAGACTAAAATCTGACAAAAAGAAAATTAAAATTCATCCTTGGAGAATAACTTTAAGATCCTGGAGTAGGCAAGGATTTCTGAAACAAATCAGACCGCAAAACAAAGCAAAACGAAATAATTTTTTAAAAATTGATAAGGGATTTAATAATAATTAATAAAACAAATAACTGATAAAGTTATCTAAATCAAAATTTTAATAACTTCTAAATGATGAGGCACTATAAACAGGGTAAAAGACAAACAGCACACTGAGAGAATACATTTACTATTTATAAAAGAAATAGTACTGAGGATATATAAAGAACTCCTACAACTCTGAGAAAAATGGGCAAACCTTATTAACAGACAATTTTCAGAAAAGGAAAACTTAATAACCACTAAAGATATGAAAATATGCTCACTTTTATTAGGTGTTAGAAAAAAGCTAATTAAAGCCACAATGACAATTTTAAAAATCTAATTATTCCAAGTGTTGGTGAAAATATAGAAAAATGGTCAGTACAACTGCTTTGGAAATTAATTTGGCATTATATCTGGCAAAATTGAAAATACATAGATGTTATGTTTTAGCAAATTTCATTTCTAAGTAGAAACTCTTATATACACTCAAGGAGACATGGACAAGGGTACTCACTGTTACCACTTGCAATAACAAAGAATTGAAATCAACCCAAATATTCACCAATAGGGAAGGGAAACAAATAATAAGTTGTGATACATGCATATCATAGACATGATATGATTTTTGTTATAGATATCATATAAATATGTTTATATTAGAATTATGATATATCTATACAGCACTTAAATAAACTTATTTGTCTAGAAACAAATAGATCTTGAAATGAGAGGAACAAAACAAGTTTTAGAATTATAAAGTGCACTTTTTTTTACCAGATACTAAATTAAAAGCAAGAAATAACACTACAGTTTTCTGGATATATAAAAGTGCTTTAGAGGTTTAAATGCATGGACTGGGAGAACATTGAACAAATCTGTGATTGTGGCTGCCTCTGGAGAGGCAGAGCTGGGTAAGAGAACAAAGAAGATTTTAATCCTATCGTAATGTTTTAGTTTTTTTAGCTTAAAATTTGAACTAAAAATGAAAACAAATAAATTGGTTAATTCTCTGTGGTGGTTAAATCTCTTGGGATTGTTCTCATTAACTGAGTATTTTCACGTGTTTTTTAAACTCCTCAAAATAAAAAAAAACACATTAATTACGTTAAAATGGCATTCCATGAGATCATAGAAGATTTAATGACTAGTGGGTGTGGTTATTCTAGATAGAACCATCAGCCAGAACGCTTAGGAGATGCTAAGAGAGGAAAAGAATGAATGTGTTCAGGAAACAATAGTGAACGGACCAAACTCTGGAACGTGAAGTGCCCGCAGCGTTAGAGAAGCTGTCTGTGATGAGGTGGGAGTCCTGGTCTCTGGAGTTGGGGTTAATCCAGTAGTCAGCAGAGACTAATCGAAAATTTCTAGGTTAAGAACAGACTTTAGGAAGATGTCTCTAGTTTGCAGAAAATGAAAAACAAAATGTATGTACATGTGTGTGGAGAAAAGAAAAAAGCCATTGGATTTTTGTTTGTAAATTACATGCGGCCTTCTAGTGAGTCATTTCATCAGAATCGAAACAGGGTGATGATAAATCACAAGGAACAAGGGGAGGATAAAGAAGTGGAGGGAGTGAGAACAGATTACTTGGTTTAAAACAGTAGTGAAAAGAAGGCGAAGAAGCGTAGTGGCCTGAGGCAGTATTTGGGCTGGAAGAGCTATTGTTTTTAACAATGGGAAACATGAGTACACTTATGGCCAAAGAGAAGAGTGGTGGAAGGAAAATACAATAAATAGTTCATGAATAGAGTGGCATCCTGGAATGAGAAGCAGTGTAGGAGATCAAGAAGCGGCTAAGAACTTGGGTGTGCTAAGGAGAAAAACCATGCTCTCCTCGGAAATAAGAACAAAGCAAGAAAAAACAAGTGAAGGTGCCAAAACATTTTGAGTTGGAGATGCACAAATGCTAAGACCCCAATATATGTCCTCTTCAAAACGAAGGAGGTTTACCTAAGCGTTTACCGAGAAGGAGGAATGCTGAGGTGAGGCTGTAGACTTAGAGAAAGTGGGGCAAATGTGCCATATCTCTTGGGGCAAATCCCAGGCAGACTGAGAATTCTACATGGCTATTGACATTTCTGCTGGAGCTGACGTCCAAATGTGGAAAAAGAATGGACATAAACTGATCTCAAGTGGAATCTTAGTCACTTTAAATATTTAGAGATAAAAAGCATATGTTGCTCTGTGAAAGTTTATCTCCCAAGAAAAGTTCGGATTCCAGAAAGGCATTTCTCCAAGGAAATATTTAGTCATCTAAGAAATATTAATATGTTAAAAGAATTCTAATAATTTAGGCCAACGTCCACCAATAGTAATGACAAAAAGGAATGCTGATTTCTGACCGCCTGCAAAATAATTAATTAGCCTGACAGTGTTCTTTTTTAAGATCCAAAGGACGCCAGTATGGAAAATACTAAAGGCACTGATGAAAATGTGTTTTCTGTTAAATAGGTTATGGAAGAAACCCAAAAATATTGAAGTGGTAAACATTCAAAGAGAAACAGTGGAGGGAGTCCAAATTCCCAGTAATTCCACTGGAAAAAGTTCAGGAAAACCTGTGTGAGGTCTAACCCCCTCATGTCCTAAAATAAGTCCCCAGGATATAACAAAAGACTGTCATGTGCTAATTAATTTAGAAAAAGGACTCTTTAAAACTGGATTCAATGAATGTTAAATTACTGAAGCTAAATCACATGTGGCTGAATCAGAGCTCAGCCAACTATTGCCAGTGGGCCGATCTCAGCCCTCTGCCTGCCTGTTTTTGTTTTTTTTTTAATGGCCCATGATCTAAGAGTGGCTTTTACATTTTTAAACGGTTTCATTTAAAATGGTTATGTAAGTACCTTCATAATATCTTTGATTTTGGCTCTTGGCCCGCAACCTAAGATATTTACTACTTGGTCTGTTAGAGAAAAAATTTGCCAATCCCTAAACTAAATGATCATAAGACTAGGAAAATAAGGAAAGGAGGCAGTTCTCAAGAGGGGCAGAGGTATTCCCAGATGTAGTTGGAATATGATTATGATGCTGTTTATCCACTAACATTAGTCCATTGGCACTAGTTTTCCTGTAATGGCGGGGGATGAGGGGTTGCCCTGCATTTTCTCTTATCTCCAAAGTGACTTTAAAAAAAACTCAGTCCTGTGCATTGCAATGGCCTTATGGGGCATACCTGTGTCTGTGAGTGACTGTGAGTCACTGAAGATGGCAGGTTCTGGAGCTAAATTAACCACCTGTGGAAGGGACTACAGGTGAGTCTGATGACTAAACAAGGGGGAGAGCAAGGATGGTGGGTTCTCTTGAGATCACACAGCATTTTTGGATCAGTTGCCCAAAGATATGTGGTGAGCCAGTCCAAAGTACGAAAGCAGAGATGCTCGGTGCCCGTCTTGAGGGAATCCCAGAAATTAAATTAAAAGGGGGTGGGGAGCAGAACTTCCACCTAGCAAGACTCCTTGAGCAAATGGAACTTGAAGGGGCGAGAGTTTTAGTTCTCTCTTCCACACCTGTGCACGTTTCTCTAAGCGATGGTTGCCGCCGAGTGAATACATCAGCATCTGAGTGGGTGTGGCCGGTTGTGGTTTCTGTTGACTGTCCTTGGAATGATTCACTCCTGTGTAACAACAAGAGCACAGTGCTAACAGGTGCTTTTTCTCTCATTTGTGCTCTTACTAATCTCATGAGTTGTTATTTGTCCCATGACAGATGGGCAGGCTGACACTTAGAGCGGTTAAGCAACTTGACCAAGACCACACACCTAGTTAAGGCAAGTCAGGATCTGAACTCAGGTCTACTTCACTCCAGCCCAAGAGCACTTTACTACTAACCTTTTATCAAGGCTTACCCTCCATTATAGTGAGCTCTTGAGTAATAGTCTTAACCAGCTCTGTTAACCAGTCAGTACATAATCAGAAATGCCCAGAGGCTTCTGCAGGGTCCTATACAAACTAAACAAATTTAGGCATTTTAAAAATCCTTTTTGACACTGAATTTTGGACAGTGGGATTTTTTTTATTGTTGGTTTATTCAGTAATTTTTTAAATTTATCTTTATTTTTAATAGCTTTATTGCAGTACAATTGACATAAAATAAACTGCATATATTTAAAGTGTAAAATTTGATTAATTTTGACATATGTACACATCCGTGAAACCACCACCAGTCAAAATAACAAACATATCCATCAACCCCCCCAAGCTCCCTCATGCCCCTGTAATCTTTTCCTCCTGCCCCTCCCCACCCCTGACTCTCCCAGCCCTTACCCTGTCTCTAAATATGTTTTCTCTTGCTATAGATTAGTTTGCTAGAATTTTATATAAATGGGATCATACTGTAAGTGCTCTTTTTTGTCTGGCTTCTCCCACTCAGTGTGATTATTCTGAGATCCAGCCCTGTCCGCATGTACAAATAGTTTATTCTGTTTTATCACTGAGTGGTAGTCCATTGTGTGGCGATAACATAGTTGGTTTATTCATTCACCTGTCAATGCACATTTGGGTTGGTTTTTGTTTATATATGTATATGCTTTCATTTCTTTGGGTAAATCCCTAAGTATGGAAAGGCTGGATGATATGGGAAGTATGTATTTAACTTTTTACAAAATTGTCAGTTTTTCAAAGTGGTTATGCCATTTTGCATTCCCACAGAGTATGAGAGTCCCAATTCCTACAGTCTTGCCAACAATTGATATGGTTGTCTTTCTAGTTTTAGCCTTTTAGGAGGTATGTAGTGGTATCTCACTGTGGCTTTGATTTGCATTCTCCTAATGACTAATGACGGTCAGCCTCTTTTCATGTGCTTATTTGCCATCAATATACATTTTTGGTGAAGCATCTGTTCAAATCTTTTGCCCATTTTTTACCGGATTGTTTGTCTCCCCATTGCTGAGTTTTCAGGTTTCTTAATCTACTGTGGATTAAGTCATTTATCAGATACATGATTTGCAAAGAGCTTCTCCTAGCCCACGGCTTGTCTTTTCATTCTTTTAACAGAGCTGTAGAAGAGCAGCTTTTAATTTCGATGAAGTCCAATTTATCATTTGTTCTTTATGGATCGTGTGTTTGCGTTTGGACAGTCGATAAACTTATGACCAATACCACACAGATATTCAGGGGTGCTAAGAAGTTGTCATGTTTTTAGAAGGTCTTTTATCCTAAAGAGTTCAAATAATTTAGCATTAAAAGGGAATGTACTAATCATCTTGTCCAGTTGCCCATGTAGCACAGACTTCCTTTCCGTGGCATCTTCCCTCTCTCATTCGGATTTTGCTTAAAAGTCACCTCTTCAGAGTGGCCTTCCTCATTCTACTTAAACAGCAAACCCCTCCCAGCCTCATCATTGTCAATTCCCTTTCTCAGCTTTGCTTTCCTTTATAGCACTTACCACCGCCTGAAATTTTATTTATACTATATCTAGATTATGTTCATGTATTTAATCTCTTCCCCTCCTATAAGGGCAGACTTCTCTGTTCATTACTGTATCCAGGCGCCTACCATGTAGCCATTCAAAAAACACTTATTGAATGAATGAGTTTTGTCTCGGCCTGAGTGACTCCTATGACAAATAACATGTTGTGCTGGAAAGAGAGCCACAAGTCGTGATTTCTCGGCCCGTCTCTGCCACCATCTGTGGAATTTTGTTAAATGAATAGATTGACTTTGTGGTATTTAAGGAGTCTTCCAGATCCAACACACTGTGATTCTAGGAACTTCATATGGTAAGGGAGCCCCTGCCAGTGTGGGGCTCTGAAAATGTTACATTTTTTCTTTTAGGGAACCAAATTGAACTTTTCTAAAAAAAAAAGAAGAAACAAAATGGTGAAAATTTCTATATTATCCACTAGTTTGAGGATTCTCTTCCTTTGGGAAACTTCATTTGATGAATACCAGGCATATTCTAAGTACTTTAATGCTCACAACTACTCTAGCAGGTAGGTATTATTATTATCTTCATCTTACAGATAAAAAAACTGAAGCATTGGAAGTTCAGAAATTCGCCTAAAGCAATGGTAAACTAGTAAGTAACAGAATCAGGATTGGACACAAGAAATCTGACTGCTAAGCCCATGTTCTTTCCTCTGTTTTATTTCATTTTTAATTTAATATTATTGAATAGATATTACATTCACATACTTAAAGGAGCAAAACAATATAAAAAGTTATACACTGCAAATCTTATTTCCATCCTCTTCTTTCCTCCCTATTAAAAACACTTAATTTGATTTTAAAATGTACCTTTTCAAAGTGTCTTTTTGCAAATAAAAGTATTTTGGTTTCTCTTCATTTTTGCCACAAAAGAAGCAACCCAGATACACTGTTCTATTTATTTTGAAAAAAGTCATGGTTTTAAACACACACCGTTCAGCCTTTATTTTGAAGAATTTCAAACCAACAGAGAAATTGAAAGGAATATTATAATGAATCCTAATGTATACTTCACTTAAATTTGCCAGTTTTTAACGTTTTTCCACCTTTTCTCCTTTTTTGTTGTTGTTTTGCTGAACCATTTGAAAGTAAGTTGCAAATATCATGACATCATCCCTAAATACTCTAGTGTGTGACTTCTAAGTAACCAAAATATCATTTTTACACCTTGAAAAAGTAACGATTGATTCAATAACATCTAATATACAATCCATATTGGGTCTCCCCAGTTATGTCAACAATGTCCTCTACAACTGTTTACTTTCTTCTGATTCAGGAAAATAACAAATTGCATTTAATTCTCATGTCTCTTTAATGTCCTTTTATCTAGAAAAGTCTCCCACAACTTTTCTTATTTTTCGTGATATTAACACTTTTGAAGAATCCGTGTCGATTGTTTTATAAACCATTTCACACTCTGGATTTGTCTGCTTGTGTTCTTGTACATTTAGAACAAACCCTTCTCATAAGACTATGTAGGTGATATTGTGTCCTTCCCACTGCATCACATCAGGAGGCACTGAATTGCAGCTTTTTCCTTTATTGATGGTGCTAATTTGATTACTTGGTTAAAGTTTGTTCACCAAATTTCTCCATTGTAAAGGAAACTTTTCTCTTGTGGCCCTGTGAATATCCTGTTGCCCATATCTTTTACCCAATGATTCTTACTATCCATTGATAATCCTTGTCTGATCAGTTATTGCATTGGGATTGAAAAATGGTAGTTTTCTAATTCTATCATTCCTTCTACATTTATTAGCTGAAATTCTCAGTAAGAAGAGCTTCCTGTTACATATACACTTTTTAATTTAGTATGATTTTTGTCTCATGGATTTTTTTAACCTTATGTGTTACAATCCATTACTGTTATTATCCTTTTTGATGCTCAAACTTTGATGTTTCAAAGTTGGCCTGATCCTATATTTATTCCACCTGTTTCCATTAGTCTTTGAGCAGTGTCTTGCTTTCAGGCACGACTAGATTTTCCAGACTCACCAGACTCACTTTGCCTAAATATCATGCTTCTTTCTTTTAAAATATATCCTGGAGGGGCCGCCCGGTGGCGCAGCGGTTTAGTCCGCGCTTGGCAGCCCAGGGTTTGCGAGTTCGGATCCCGGGTGCCCGCCGACGCACTGCCTGTCAGCCATGCCGTGGTGGCGTCCCATATAAAGTGGAGGAAGATGGGCACGGATGTTAGCCCAGGGCCAGTCTTCCTCAGCAAAAAGGGGAGGATTGGCAACAGATGTTAGCTCAGGGCTGGTCTTCCCCACACACACACACACACACACAAAATATATATATATATATATCCTGGAGATTTCCCAAATACGTGTATTGAGAATGTCATTTTTTTTTTAACTGGTGTGTTGTATTTCATTCTATGGATTGTTTAGTAAACCGGTCCTCTTGCTGGACATGCAGTTATCAAACAAAATCATGGTGCAAATTCTTGTACATACGTCTTTTCACTTGCATTTGTAGAATAGATTCCTGGAAGCAAAATTGCTGAGACAATGAAATGCATATTAATTGTTGTTGAATGTGCCAGATTCCCCTATGTAGATTTTACCATTTTGCACTGCCACAAACAGATGATTCCTGGATTGCTGCTAGTGAGCTTTATTCCTAAAGTTCCAGTGGTGCCTTCCAAATTTCCCATTTTCCTGATTGGGGCAGAGGTTGCAGCTCCATCTGTGGCCCAGTTGAGTGGTGATTTCCTAGAGATTATTCCTGGAGGCCCAGCCTAGAGCGTACTTTTTGCCTGCTTCCAATAATTTTGTGAGCATCTATTTTCCAATTTTAAAACTCTTTCTGTGTAAAATACCTAGAGAAGTTTCAGCTTGATCAACACAGTTTTTTGGCTTTCCTCCCTTCCCTGGCTTACTTCCTCCACTCCCGCAGGGTCACTCCCACTTCCTAGGATCACTTCCCACAGTAACAACTTGCATCCAACCCTTGCGTCAGGATCAGCTTTTGGGGGGATTCAAATTGAGAAAAAATGAACATGTATTACTTTTATAATTAAGAAGGAAAACTGCTTTTATTTATTTATTTATTTATTTTTGGTGAGGAAGACCAGCCCTGAGCTAACATCCGTTGCTAATCCTCCTCTTTTTGCTGAGGAAGACCGGCCCTGGGCTAACATCTGTGCCATCTTCCTCCACTTTATATGGGACGCCGCCACGGCATGGCTGACAGGCAGTGCGTCGGCGGGCACCCGGGATCCGAACCAGCGAACCCCGGGCTGCCAAGCGCGGACTAAACCGCTGCGCCACCGGGCCGGCCCCTGGAAAACTGCTTTTAAAATCCTGTTACAAGGAGTTGTCAGTATTTTGAAATACCAAATATTTTTTCAAGAGGATACTGCTACTTGTTTTTTGATTTGAAGGTATAAATCTTTAATCCCTACTATGGTGGGATCATATTTGAAGTATTAATGTGGATATTTTTTCCACATCTCTGAGTTCACAAAAAAAATTTTCATTCCTCCCAATCTGTTCAAGTCATCCAAATAAGAACCAGAAGATAAGCTACAAACAGAAGAAAAAATTTAAAAACCAAACCAAACCAACAAACAACTTTCTGACCCAAAGGAAAGAGATATGTGGTTGTATACTTGCATGGTGTTTTCTACACCAAGAAGCTAAATGACCTTCACGGTGGCTGGGAAAAGGATTATAAAAGAGGGAGAGGCCACGTGCTCAAGAGAGCAAGCGAGAGGGCCAGGAGCCCTGGCCTGGGGATGTAAATTCCTCTCACCAGCTGCCTTACAGGGGCAAGTACAAGCTGGAACAGAATGGTGATCTTGTTGCGCACTGAAGGTTCAGGGGTTAGCACATTGCCTATCCATCACCTGTTTTGGAATTATCCTTAACTGAGCTCTGAAAACTTGCCCAGCACCCCATCTGACCCATCCCATGTGTACAATCCCCGTTAGACACACCAAGACACTTACAAACTCCACCTTCTCAAATCAGGGTGGGAGATCAGGCCCCCTCATTGGATTATGTTAGTGTGAAAGATAAACCTTGCCTTTGAGTGAGGTGTAACCGTATAAAACTGTCTTGAAATTGCCTACTGAGCTGGGAAAGTGGTGAAAACATCCCCCATGACACTATGATTGCTCTTAACAATAGTGACCGCTGATTTTTTTAGTGTTATGCTCTATGTGCTATATTTAATCTCACAGCAACCTGGTGAGGTAGGTATGTTCTTTCTTTTGTTTTACAGATTAGAAAACTGAGGTGCAGAAAGGATAAGAAATACAATGGTTGTACTGCTAATGAATGCAGAACTGGACTTCTGACACCAGTGTCTGACCGTATTCTTACCAGCTATGGTATAGACATCATACGTTCTCACTACTGTTGCATCATGAAGACAAGCAACAGAAGAAGCACATTTAAAACTGAGCAAAAACAGGTTGAAAATGGTTATCGTGTTGTAGGATTAAGAATGATTAATCAGGGGCCGCCTGGTGGCGCAGTGGTTTAGTTCGCGCTTGGCAGCCCGGGGTTCGCGAGTTCGGATCCCGGGCGCCCGCCGACGCACTGCCTGTCAGCCATGCTGTGGCGGCGTCCCATATAAAGTGGAGAAAGATGGGCATGGATGTTAGCCCAGGGCCAGTCTTCCTCAGCGAAAAGGGGAGGATTGGCAACAGATGTTAGCTCAGGGCTGGTCTTCCCCACAAAAAAAAAAAAAAGATCAATCATCTCCCTACAAGTTGCCCACTAAAATATGACATTATTAATCATTCAATGTTATTTTTACTCACCTTAGTGTATGGCTAGTTTGGGGTTTCAGGGCAGGAGCATCTGATTCTTATTTTAATGTTATAATAGGAATGGGATTTGTTTGTGCCTTCTCTTGCTATGTTATCACCAGTGCTAATAGAACAGATTCATGTGGTGTCATTCCTTGTTCCCATTACAACCTTTATCACAATAATGTGGTACAGTATTGGAATTTTAATGGCTCATATATTCTGTGAAACATGATGGTAATAAACTGTAGTGCTTTGACCTCCGCTTTTTAATATTTGATGCATTGTCCAGCCCCAACCCACCTAGCTTCCCCCATTCCTCATGCTACTTGAATGGGGATGAGATAGAATGTACAGTCACTCAAAGCAGGAAAATTTACCAAGTGGAATACACCTGTTTATAAGCCCATTACAAGCATATAGCCATTTGTGTTTTATTTTGAAAAGAACAAATCACCATTTCTCCTCATGACAGAGAAATCAAGGAGAATGCAAGCTAGAAAAACATGAATCAGCTCTTATTTCAAGGATTACAACAAGAACAGAAAATGACACATTCATCATCCCTTCATGAGACAATGACTACACTGAGTGCTGGAAGCACTGTAAATGCAACTTCCTTCTTCCTGCAGTTGGATGCATATATCTTTGGACAAAGTGACAAATATTAGAAGGCAAATCAAAGACAAATTCAACATCAAAGACTAGCCTCATTGGGGCTGGCCTTGTGTAGTAGTTAAGTTCGCACCCTCTGCTTCAGCAGCCTAGGGTTCGCCGGTTCAGATCCTGGGTGTGGACCTACATACCGCTCATCAAGCCATGCTATGGTGGCATCCCACATACAAAATCGGGGAAAATAGGCACGCATGTTAGCTCAGAGGTGATCTTCCTCAAGTAAAAGAGGAAGATTGGCAACAGATGTTAGCTCAGGGCCAATCTTCCTCACCAATTAAAAAAAAAACAAACAACTAGCCTCATTGTTTATTGGAACCCATACCATGACTCAGGTGTGACCCAGGAATAGGAGCTAGGCAAGACATACCATGGCTGAAAGGAATCATTGAATTACATACTTCATAGTTTGATCTCTCTGTCACTCAGCTCTTTATCACAGGGCTCAAAAAGCAAAAACTGCAATTATTCTTGCTGCAACTTTCTATGAAAAGTGAAGTGCTATGTTCTTCCAATAACTATTGTGTGTCTGTCACTTTTCTACAAAGTGGCAATATCAAAATGAAAACAGCTTGACCCCAAAAGGTGTTGAAGTTCATTGAAAAGTCTCTGGGGGAAGTAGGGGTGCTGGCAGAGGAAAGTGAGTTGAATTACCTTGGAATATTGACCATGCTTTATTATTTGACCCTCAGTTTTGTAAATCAAGAAACTCAATTTTTAGTCCTCCAGAGTTCATCAGGCTCAGGTGGACTGAATCATGCAGGATACTTCATGCTGTAGTACAAGCAGAATGCTAATTTATTCATTGATAAAGAGGACTATTCCTCCACGCTGATTCCAAAGTGTAATTGATGGGATAGCCTGAGGATCCATCCATCCCTGCCACAGGGACATTCCTTCCAGAGATTAGTCAGGACAAGGACGTGAGGGAGGCCACCCCATTCTTTGCTCTGATAGAATTATTGTAGATCACCTTCTTTTCTCCATTTTTCTATGCTTTGGCCATCTGGCTCCCCTTGATATAAATCTCCTTTACATTTGTAACTGCCATGTAATCACTTCTTTCTACCTTTATTTGTATATTTACTTTTGCTTTTTAGTCCTAATATGCATTTTGTATTTAAAATACTTTTGCAAGTGTTTAATCTGTGGTTTCCAGTTGGTATCACAGGACATTTGTCCCAGAGATACTCTGAAAAAATGGACCATTATCAAACAGTTTTGGGAAATGCTTCACACTCTATACCACTCTCAAGGACTCAGAGTGCATTTTAGCATATTAAAAGCTCTGAGAAACTCTATCCTATAAATAAACCTAGATAAGCTTGTTAACCTAGAGTTTCCCAAACTTCCTGTCCAGGGAAATCCTTCATCTTGTAACATCAATTAACATCTCATAGGAAACACTGAAGTAATGACATGTGTTGTGAGTTTCTGTGATCACTTAACTCTCAGTCAGAGTTCTCTAAATGATATTCCGGAATTCTGATGTGTCTCCTATACAGATAGATCATTGTAAGATAATTTAGGGAACAACAGTCCTGATAAGTCCCTAATCTTTCCCCCAAGCTCCAAATCCATATATCCAACTTCAGAATATTATTAATTACCATGTTTTATTTATTTCCTTCCTAAATATTTATAAAGTTCAGTTTTCCTTCTTCATCCTGCAGCCACTGCCTCTTTTTAGATTCTCATTACTTCACAATATGACTCACTCCTTGCTGTGGACCGAAGGTCTGTGTCTCCCCAACATTCGGATGTTGAATCCCTAATCCCCAATGTGATGGTATTAGGAAGTGGGGACTTCGGGAGGTTATTAGGTCATGAGGGTGGAGCCCTCATGAGTCAGATTCGTGTCCTCATAAGAAGAGACAAGAGAGAGATGATCTCTTTCAACCAAGTGAAGATACAGCAAGAAGGTGGCCATCTACAAACCAGGAGGGGGGGCCTTACCAAGAACCCAACCATGCTGGCGCCCTGATCTCAGACTTCCAGCCTTCAGAACTGTGGGAGACAAACTTCTGTTGTTTAATCCACCCAGTCTATGGAATTCAGTTACAGCAGCCCAAAATGAAAAGATTCCCCTTCATCTGACTCTCCTCAAATTCATCCACATTATCACCAGAAGATCTTTTAAATTATTCTCTTCACCATTAACAAAGAATTTTAAAAGTAATATATAATCATTTTAGGTAATTTGGAAAATATGGAAATAGACAGAAAGAAATTTAAAATAACCCATTAATTACACCATATAGAGAAAACCGTGGTTAATGTTTCCTTTCATGAGTTGTTAATATGTGTCCTTTGCCCACTGTTGGAATACTAGCAATTTTCTCAACCAATTTTAGGAGCTACTTATATATTAATAAAATCCATGTATTTTATTTGTTACAAATATTACTCAGTTTTTACTTGCTTGTCCAATATTTTTTTCTTTTCCTTTAGGTAATTTATTATTACTTTATTTTATGTTTAATTCCCCATAGTAAAATAGTATGCAAATGTGATCATGTACTCCCTTAGGGATAAACCTTCAGTGGTTTCCCCAGTGACTCAGCATGGTTTTGTCTTCCTTTCAATCATCTCCATAGTCTTTCCCTCTACATGTGTGGTGATTCCGTCTTTCCTAACTACGTGCAATTCTCCTAAGTGGCCTGCCTCCGCTCAGACTGCTTCCTCCCTACCAAAGAATGTCCCACCTCCAATTGGGAAGCCCTCATTCATCCTTTAATCTAAATTGAGTGCCCCCATTCTCTTTCCACAGTGTCCTCTGCTTCCTCTGTCATTGATCTTATGGTACAATACTATAATCACTATTTTTTCTCTCTTCCATTGGTCTAAGAAAGCAGGGGATTTTGTTATATCTATTTGCAGAATTCAGCATGGTGCCTGACATATAGTAGACTTCAGTAAGTGATTGCAGAATGAGTGAATGAATGAATGAATGAACTACCATAGGTGTCCAGAAGAAAGTGTGACTTACTCTGCCTGGAGAAATAAAGACAAGTTTTACCAGAGAACGTGGTATTTGCAAAAGGTATTGAAACATGAGTAGAAATTTGTAAAAGTAAAAAAGATAAAGAAAAAATATTTCAAATATAGCCAAAAGTCAGAGTGTAATACTTACATTTTCACTGAATTGGAAGCAATGTGGAGGAAGATTCTCTTAGGATAAATATTTTTAATGCAGTTATTTAGAGCCATGGTGCCAATTTTACAATGAGAAAAAGATTTTTAAAAAGAGGCAGAAAAGCCAAAAACTCCCCTCTCCCTAAACTGAACAACATTTCCATACAGGTTAGAGGATCTAAGGGAACTCACAGGAGGTAAGTTTAAAATAATAAAAAACTTGACCTCCTGACTGAGTGATCTGATCAACTTTCTTTTTTACCCTCTTAATAACCACATGGAGCCTTTCAAGGAAGCAGTTTACTGTTAACATCAAAGGAAATTTCTCCTTGAAGCAAGATGAGATGAATCAAGCAAGACTGGAAATTGGTCCAAGATAAATATTTTAAGGCGATAGGAAAATATTTGGGACATTTGGGGTGGGATAAAAAGGAATTCATGGACTGTTGCTGAACTAAAAGAAAGTCAGTAAAGATATTAAAGGAAATGTGCTCAAGGAGTTGATTCTCAAGTTGTGGTGAGATAAATGACTCTTGAGCATACTCAGAGAGCAACTGAGCGTTACCAGGGCACAAGACTGAATAATTTAAAGCAATGATTACGTATACATGTGTGTGAGCGTTCATTGGCTAGCAGGGAAAAAAAGCACATTTGTCTGATTTCTGTTCGACTTAGCTGCACGGGGTTCCATGATCTGGGATGACCTGATCATGTGAAGAATGCATGACCACTCACTGGCCCCTCTCACCCTGTGCTGAAAATTCCTTAGCTTCCCACTGTCACAATTTCAGCCCCATCTCCTTCTTCAACACAAAGCCTTCCAGACTCTGTAACAGAAATTGTGGTACATCAACCTGATCCTCTCTGCAGGAGTCATTCTGAGATTCATTCACTCAGCTTCCAGGAGCGTTGGTATCTGAGGGCTATCCCTGCATCCCTCGCTGGGGATTGCCCACTGCGAGATGCTTCACCCAAAGTTATGTCCTCCTTGTGTTGATGCAAGAGTTAAAGGCCTCACTTCCCATCCTGAGTTTAATGGCCCCCCAGCTACAGTCTACCACATACTATTTGCTGAGGTCTAATCTGAATCTGTATCACAGTTTAACTTCTACCTCTACCCAATTTTGATTCCATCATTTCTTTACATGTGTTATACCTGAGTGCAATCCCCAATAAACTTCCTCTACACAATTTTCTTCTCAGACAAGCCCATCTCCAGGGACCTGTGACAAAAGATGGTGGAGTGGTCCTAGAAAGCAGAATTTAAAGTAGATTTTGGAGCTGCCTCACCCCCGAGCCAGATGACAATGAGGACCCCTTCACTGGTAGTAGATGGAGTCCTCATAGCTCTTGACATGCTGTATGCTATAGCTGTGCAATTTGTTATGACTTTCACCAATGGAGAACTGGGAAGGGATACCAGTAAAAGAGAAGGTGCCAGCTGGTGCCATATCTCAAGTGTTTGAAAGATATGAGGGAAGCAGTAATTATAAAAACTACAAAACTAAGTGCTACTCATGCACTGCAGAAAGACGATAGAAAGTTGAGAGTGATTGTCTTGGTTATCTGTTGCTCTGTAACAAACCAACTTAAAACTTAATAGAAACAATGACATTTATTTTGTTCACAAATCCATGATTGGGCAGGGCCCAGTGAAGATAGCTCATCTCTCCTCTCAGCATCAGATGGAATGGCTGAAATGCTAGAGGCTGGAATCATGCAAAGCCTTGATCAATCATATATCTGGTGGCTGACGCTCGCTGTCAACTGGAACACCTACATGTGGCTCTTCCAGGCAGCTGCTTTGCTCTCTCACAGCATGGTAGCTGGTTCCTAAGGCAAAAGTGCCAAGAGGGGAAAGACAGTCAAGGGGAAGCTGTATTGCTTTTTCTGGCTTGGCCTCGGAGGTCATGCAGCATCAATTCCACTGCACTCTATTTGTTAGAAGTGAGTCACAAAGGCTGGAGGATATGTCAAAATTTGCTGATGTGTTTAAAACCACCAGAGTGACTAATCACTAATATAAGGTGTAAAAGTCAGAGTGTCTCATTTATGTAATATAAAAAGACACTCATCTCCTCTACAGCTAGAGGACAGGAAAAACTGAGAATCAGTCTCAGAACTCCAGAGATTACTAAATTCTCAACCCCAGCAAGTCTCCTATGTCAAGGTCAGGGACTTAATTAGGAAGGAAAAGAAGGCTGAGATTCGGAATGGGGACGTCTGGTTCAATGCACTCAGGAGCCTTGAAACCTCAGGTCATCCTGAACACTCTGGGCCTGCAGAAGTGACTCACTCCTTCCTTTTAAGGGTAGCACTCCTCCCCACCCTTTGAAGACAGTGCAGAGACATCTGCCTTACAGTATTGATCCAGCTAGAGAAGTACTGACCCTCATGAGAAAAGAAAGAGACTATCCCCTGAAGAAGTGAGTATAGACCACCGGAGCTAGGAGACTGTTGTAGGACTGGATCCAGAGAGTGCTGGGTCAAGGAAGGCAGAATATCAAATCAATTAAGAGAGAGTTTATCAATGTGGGAGTACTCTCCCGAGACACAGAACGTAACACCCTGGCAAAGACCTCATGAGACAATGCTAAAATGCTAGTAGGATGGCTCTTGAAATCCTAGGAAAAATGATGGTCCACACTCAATGAATTAGAAACAGAACGGCTTTGGCAAATAGTAGTGGAAGGAATCAAAAGGCTCAGAGAAGAGGGCATGCTAGAGAGACTATACAACGTGAGAGGGGAAAACCCCAAAATTGACTATGTTCGGTGGGAGGGCTTAGAAGAAACCAGCCTCACTGAGAAGCTCAGTGATGTCTGTTTTCTATAGGTCAGGCTGATGGTAGGAGATGCTGTTACAGAACTGTGTCCCTGCTAGCAATGAGGATGATAGGATACTGGAATAATGGAGGCCAGTTGGTGGTGCTCAACAACCAAAAGCAAGTGAATAAAATTCTCATAAAAGTGCCAGGGTCAAGTGGCAACTAGGGGGCCTAACCCACAGAGAGGGAGCCATGGAGATGGTTAATAGTACATGAAATCCCTAAGGACAAGACAGATGGACAACCAACAAGAGTATTGCTCAAGCTATAAAATCAAAAGAAATCAAGGAGAAAGGTCAGAAGGCTGAGGCAGTGAGGTAGCTGCCTCAGTAAAAAGCTATGATCCCTTACCCAGTTTCTGGACCTTAGCTAGGGCCAGAGGGTGTAAGCCAGGTGGCCCTGACCCCTGTGTCATGCACTACTATTACCTCATTGCCTCTCTTACAATTCATATCTATTCCTGTATATGTGGGTCCTTAGCTGACCGAGGAAGGAAAAGGCCAAACTTGGTATAAGAATGGGTTGGCTTGGTAGGTAGGTAGAAGCCAAAAATAAACTTTTGCTCTCATGTATCTCCACTCCCAGGTGGTGCTGAATGCAGAAATCCTTCTACTTACCAGAGATATGGGGAGTATCCATGGTCACCTACTTTGTGACGAAAGAGAAATGGTCTGCTATAAGTATATACAGACTCACAGGCAGTGGTGAATGGCTTGGCTTGTTGGTCAGGAATCTAGAAGGAGAAAAACAGGTAGAAAGAGGTCTGGAAAGAGGTATGTGGACGCACCTATGAGAGTGTGCACAAAGTGTGAAGACCTGTCCATCACAGGTTAATGCTCACCTGAGAGCATTCACCACGGAAGAGGCACTAAACAACCAAGTAGACATAATGGCTCAGTAGGTTGGTATCAGCCAGTCTCGGACATCAGTCATCCCAGTTCTGGCACAACAATATAGCCATGATGTCAGAGAAGAAGGCTATATATGGTTCCAATAGCATGAGCTCCCACACGAAAAGTTGATCTAAGTTTCCGCCACTCTGAACATCCAAACTGCCAGCAACATAGATCAGTACTGAACCCCTGATATCCTATTCCTAGGAGGAACTCTCCCTAGAAGGAACAAATCAGCCACTTGGCAAATTGACGACATTGAACCTCTTCCATCCTAGAAAGGGTGGTGATTCATTATGACTGGAATAGTGATATACTCAAGGTATGAGTCTGCCTTTCCTGCACTCAGGGCCCCAGTCAGCACCAGCACCTGAAATCTCACAGAGAGTTGGATCCATTGTCATGGGATAATACAGAGCATCACTTTAGACCAAGAGACCCACTTTCCACTAAAAGAGGTGCAGCTACAGGCACATGGGGTCCACTGATCCTGTTACATACCACACCACCAGAATCCGTCAAGTGGATAAGAGTGATGGAATGGCCTTTTAAAGATAGAGCTAAGGTGCCAATTTGAAGATGATACCAGGCAAGAATAGAGTGTCAGCCTCCAGGAAGATGAATTTACAGTAAGTTAAAATACCACTACAGTCATGTGTCACCTAACAATGGGGATATGTTCTGAGAAATGCGTCGTTAGGCAATTTCATCATTGTGCAAACATCATAAAGTATACATACACAAACCTAGATGATACAGCCTACTACACACTAGGCCATATGGTACTAATCTTATGGGACCATTGTCGTGTGTGTGGTCCGTCAATGACTGAAACATCATTATGCAGTGCGTGACTGTGTATGGCTCTGTGTCTTCAACAGGTAGAATATACGGGCCCAGGATCCACAGAAGTTGGAAGTAGGAGTGGCCTTGCTTACTAACATGCTTGCTTTGGGACTTTGTGCTTCCAGTCCCCCAGTGGGTCAGGGAAGAATAGGTTTGCTCCTGGGGCATGTCTTGGAACATGCTTGTCCAATTTCAACAGTAAATGGACAAGTTCGGCAGTCATGGCTTAAGAAGGGTGTGGTGACCGGGAGTTCAAACCCCTCAGGGATGAGGGTAAGTGTCACACCATAAGGAAAGCCACCCAAACCAACAGAGCTACTAGCCAGGGTGAAAAGAATGTAGAACGGGTAGTAGAAAAAGAGATGCTGAGAATCAGTTGTGACCTTGAAACCAGTAGAGTTCATTCCACCAAACTTCCTCTTGTGAGCTTACCCAGAAATGACACCAATCAGAATCCTAGAGAAGCTGGTCCTAGATGGGGGTGGACTTACTTAACAAAGCAAATGGTGCAAGGGGTAGATACTGTAGTGCATTGTCCAGATTGTCCCCTTTAGACTAATGCAATAGCTTGTCCAGCCACCAGGAGTGTTGACTGAATGCTTCATAGCTGGATACCTCCCTAGGGGTTGCTCTCCAACAAAGGGAGCACCTTACCTAAGTTTATACTCCCTCCCCAGGGCAGTCCATATCTGATGAATGGTTGCTGCAGGGTACAAAGGCCTGACCTCCTTGTCGCAATTTGGGACAGCTCTGAAGGACCATCTGAGCTCAGGAACTCCCCTCAGAACTGGCTGACTCTGTTAAAACATTCAACTTCTCCCTCTGCCCAGTCCTGCTTCCCTCTATTCAAACAGCATTGCATTCTTCAGAGAAATTGTTTGTGAAAGGAAGAGTCTATCTATGCAGCAAACTTCATTGTTGTCTTATTTTAAGAAATCGCCACAGCCACTCAACCTTCAGCAACCACCACCCTGATCAGTCCACAGCCATCAACACTGAGGCAAGACCCTCCACCAGCAAAAAGACTATGACTCACTGAAGGTTCAGATGATGGTTAGCATTTTTTAGCAAGAAAGTATTTTTTAATTAATACGTTGTTTTTTTAGACAGAATGCGATTGCACACTTAATAGACTACAATATAGCATAAACATAACTTTTATATGCACTGAGAAACCAAAAAATTCTTGTGACTCACTTTATTGTGATATTCTCTTTATTGCAATGATGTGGAACAGAACCCCCAATATCTCCAAGATGCACCTGTAATTCAACTTAAATTACTGGATGGGTCTTTATGGTAAGTTTCCCAAGAAAAGTCTACATTTCCATTTTCTCTATTGCTTAGAAATGCCTTAAATACTTACCCATTCACTAATCTCCCACTCTACTTCCTTTGTCTACAGATTCTTGGAAGAAAAAACATTATACTTTGGGTACTCCAACCCCACTCATCCTACTATGAAGAAGCTGAATCACAAACAGTTTAAGTCTTCCAACATATTAGTGAGACAGCCACGACTAGAATCCATATTTCTTGCTTCCTAGGCTTTGTCCTCCAAAATAACCGTGGGTCAAGATGGGCGTGAACATATATTCGTGCGTGCCTGAAAGTTCCTTGTGTAAATGTGTATGTGAGTTTGGTTTAGGGTGTGAAAATGGACTTGTACCACTTTATTCATGAATACATGTGCCCAGGAAGAGGGGAGGCAATGGGCCAGTCTAAACTGGCAAAATGTACAGAATGCTGGTAATAAGATTTGGAGAAATAAGTGAATAATATGTTTGCATAATAACCACTTACCTGTCATCAAATCTATAGAAGAGACAGAGAGAACACATGGAATCTGTTCTTTAACTCCTAGTATTCCTGAACAAATCTCAATGATTTTACCTCAGGTATATTAAGATACTAAATATTCCTTTTACACTTTTCTAAATCCAAGATGTTTCCGGCTTATGATACTCCCAGAGTTGACTCTGGGATCATACATCATTTGGATCAACATATTCCTATATATTTCTATGTATTTCTATGTCCTCCAGGCCCTATTGGCCACAGAAGTCAAGGGTCTTGGTCATAATCAGAGAAATGTTTAGCTGGAACCCCAAACTTGTTTTATTGGAGGTCTCAGTATGGGTCCAGCAATGGCTTCTTTGTTAACATGCCCCACCCCCGCCTCCATACCACATGTATCACAGTCTCCTCATTCTCTCTGAGAATCACAGGCCCATTTTCTTAATATTGTGCAGGAAAGCTATGTCCTCAGATTGCAGGGTCTTTTTAAGTGTGGGTCTGATGTCTTGGCTTCCCTGAAAGATAGTTTTTTTCTTTTAGGCTTGGAAACCTAGATCCAATTTCCATCCAGAAAGTTCTTCAGGATAACAGAGCTTTATGCTATATTCATAGGTGTCTTTTACCAGCCCTGATCTTGTGTCTCAAAGTTAGGAAGACCCTGTGACTTCTCCCAATCTCGCAGTGACCGGCACTTTGCCAGCGCACTCTCTGCAAGTGGACGGAGGACAGCCTTTCTTTTGTCTGGATGCATTTTACAGTTTATGCCAGGGTCTTTCATGCAGATACACTTCTAGATGTCCATAGGGTGGGGATGGGGAAATGGGTTTCCAGAACAATCTCATTATCACCTTAGACTGCCAAAACCCTACCTCAGGGAAGAAGTTAAAAAGTTAAATAAAACAGGCCTAAAGTTACCCCACAACTCTCAAATTACAATCTACGGCTGAAACCACCATGGAGATATCAAATACTGGCACTGGCTTGAGATGTGTTTTCCAAACACATGTATTAAACTATCTTTTTAAGATTTGAAGTTCTAAAAGAATCTGAGAGGTCTAGCCTGCTAATTCTAGGATGGTTATATTCCACTGTGCCCCATTATACACACAGCTTTTGCCTTCCTTAAGCTTCCTGTCAGCTTCTATTGTTTATTTCTGTTTAAAAGCACAGCCCATTTGTTCTCCCCAAATGTTGGCAGGCACAGGAAAATCAAAGCTGCAGCCGTTGGCAGGTCCAGCCGGCACTGGCATGCCCCCTAATCTGATTCATATTTGCCTCCCTATGTTCTCTTCAACTTTTGAGAGCTGACAGAATCCAAGGTTCATTTCTTCCAAAATCCATGTTCCAAATCCAACTTGAAATTTAATAAGTGTCAGTCTTGTCTTCTTGACAGAAAAAAAAAAAAGAATAAGAAACTCAACTATTTATCCTCATTTGCCATGTTTCTCCTCTTCAGAGGAAAATTTAGAATGAAGACAGATTTATACGCCTGCTCCTAAAAGCAGACATGTCCAAATGGCTTTCTGGCATAAATTTTTGAGAAGCAAGTAAAAAGTTTGATTATTTTTTAAAAAGTGATCTATTTAGGTCCAAGAAATATTCTTATTTTTATACTGGTCATTGTATGTGCTATTTTTATATCTACCAACCTGTCCCACCAGAGAAATGAATGCTGTGTTTTCAAAGTTCTTATCACTGGGGATAAATTAATGCGAGGACTTTCCTCTCCTCTGCCTTGCTATACCCTACCCCCACCGACACACCTCTCCATTCACAAGGGAAACCCCCATAATTAGATGTGGTTTGTGCATGACATAATAATAACTAACACTGAACCTTGGCCATGTGCCAGGTACTTTACATAGACTATTTCACTTAATTGATGAGGGTAGAACTGTTGCTATTTCCATTGGGTGGAGAAAGTTGATCCAGGGTGATTAGGTCACTTGTCCAAGGTTAGCCAGCTGTGAAGGGGTGAGGCTGCCATTCACCCCAGACAATCTAATTCTAAAAGCAGCACAATCACCCCCTTAGCTGTCCTGGTTCTTACCATTCAGTGTCAGTTAACGGAGAGTGTTTTGTAGTGCAACTGGGGGCAAAAATGGAGCAAACATATCTTAGTATAATAAGTCTCAAGTATTCAGTATTGGGAGGCAAAAATAAATAAATAAATAAAGGAGAGGTCAAACTTACACTGTGGGCAAAATGTGCATTTTTCTGCACATTAGATGGGGTTGTTGGAAGGAAATCAATCTGCACTGTAGTAAGATGTGTTTGACTTTGGATCCAGAGGGAGAGCAATAGCTGCAGCCAGAGTGAAAGCCTTCCCTTGCAGCTCCCTGGGCCTCCTGCCCTCTGTAAGACTAAAACTCACTTTACTGTTTTTACCAGGGGAAGGAAGGCACATCTAGCAGAAACCACCCACACCTCTTTATGGAGCAGGAATAGGATGGAGAGGAAATATAACTGAAATCCAATACCCTAGGTGGCAAAATTTGTTAAATACAGAAGAGACTGGATCAGGGAGACTCTGGTTAGAGAGGAGAGGGACACAGAAGGGACAAAAGGTTAAAGGAAGAGTGCTTTACAAGATGAGGAAAGCAGAGAGTAAGGAATGTCCATGGGGGGTAGGGGGTAGACAGGAGGTCTGGGGGGCATCCACATGGGACTCTTGGCAAAAAGCCTAGACAGGATCATTAAGAAGAGAAGAGGAGACAGTGTTAAAATGGCAGCATACACGGACTCTGAACTCACCTCCTCCCACAGACACAATGAATTTACAACTACTCTTGGAACAATTACCCCTAAGAGAGAAATGAAAACTGGATAAAAAGAACCCTCACAACAAGGGACAGTGCTACTGAGGTGGAAGAGGCAAAAATTCCTTTCTGGAAAGGAAAAAACCATCTTCTAGCTGCAACACTTCACAGCAGGCTGGGAGCAACCTTAAAGTATGAAGCTTTCCCTCAAGAAATGGGGAATTTGAGCAGGGGAGTGTTACCACAATAAGCAGCTTTTGGACTCAGCACAACCAAGACAAATGCCATAATACCTGACTTTGCTGGCTATGAACTACAATGGGGAATACCCAGAGGAGCTGTTGGACATAAGGGGGAAAAAACCCTGCTCTTAAAGGGCCCATGCACAAATTCACCCATTTTGGAAAATAACCTAAAATCACTGGAAAGATAGGCAACAGTCTTTTGGTGAAAAAAGACTCACCTGAAAGGGTGTATCTTGGTGAGAGGTGAGACCTCTCCAGGGACTGAAACATTGGGAGCAGCCATTGCTGTGACCTAGTACAGGTGTGCTGACACAGATGCTGGCAAACACCATTGGAGTTCTTCCCCTGGTCCATTAGCACAAGGGTATGCCCCACCCTCTAGAGCACTGATATAATACAGCTCGGTGAGAGCAGGCACCCCACCCTAGGGACTGCCCCACCCAACAGCAAGCCCTCAGGAAACTTGTGGGCCAGCATGGGGGAGCGCCTGGAACCTCTGCAACTGTGCGAGTGGGTCTGCCTTCATGGGGCAGGGCATGTGCGAGGGGCAGGCCTGCTTTGATGGAGTGTGTGGGGCCTCTGCAGTGGGGCAATTGGGTCCACTTCAGTGGGTCAGGGTGCACACATGGGGCAAAACTATGATAACAAGGTGTGTGGCCCTGCAGGTGGTGGGGGCTGTCAGCTGCAACAGACTTGTCCTTCTCAAAAAGCCACATAGGGGATTGGCCCACCTTCTGAAGCCTGAAACAAGTGAGTGCTACCATGCCTGGGGCCAGCACTACTCAGCTGCAACCCTGAGAGAGCTGACAACAGCCTTGCAGGCTGGAGGCCTATAGCAATTGTAAGCCCCTGAGCCTAGCAACCAGCCACCCTGGGGGCTACTCACTTAACAGAAAAACTGCAACAGAAATGTGCTACTATACCTTGCAGCCAACTGTGCTGGGGCTCCCCACACCTGATAAAGTGACTGAAAGGACCATAGCATCCACATGCAGCTGAGCATTACAACCAGCCAGCCAGCGGGACAGCCCAAACTCCCCTGGCACCTGCAGGAAGAGCAACCCTGCCATAACAGAAGGACACATGTAGCCCACACAGGGCACACTCCTGGAACATTTGGAACTGGGGAAGAGAAGGAAGCACACTGCTGGGCCTCATTAGGCATTTCTTACATAAGGCCACCTCTCTAAGATCGAGAGACATAGCTGACCTACCCAGTACATAGATATAAGCACAGAGAAAGAGTCAAAATGAGGAGACAAAGCAATACATTCCAAGTAAGGGAACAGGACAAAACCCCAGAAAAAGAACTAAATGAAACAGAGATAAACAACCTACCTGACAAAGAATTCAAACCAATAGTCATAAGGATACTCATTGATGTTGAGAGAGGAATGGATGATCTCAGTGAGAACTTCAACCAAGAATTGGAAAATATAAAAAAGAACCAATCAGAAATGAAGAATACAATACTGGAAATGAAAAATTCACTAGAGGGACTCAAAAGCAGAGTAAATGATGTAGAAGAATGGATCAGAGAGCTGGATGAAAGACTAGAGGAAATCACCCAAGCTGAACAGATAAAAGAAAAAAGAATTTAAAAGAATAAGGCAAGTCTAAGGGACCTCTGGGACAACACTAAATGTACTAACATCTGTGTTATAAGTGTCTCAGAAGGAGAAGAGAGAAACAAAAAGGCAGACAATCTATTTGAAGAAATAATAGCTGAAAACTTTCCTAACCTAAGGAAGGAAACAGACGTCCAGGTACAAGAAGCACAGAGAGCACCAAACAGAATAAACCCAAAGAAGCCCACACCAAGACACATTATAGTTAAAATGTCAATAATTAAAGATAAAGAGAGAATCCTAAAAGCCACAAGAGAAAGGCAACAAGTTACATACAAAGGAAACCCCATAAGACTATCAGCTGACTTCTTAGCAGAAACTTTATAGGCTAGAAGGGAGTGGCATGATATATTAAAAGTGCTGAAAGGAAAAAACCTACAGCCAAGAATACTCTACCTGATAAAGTTATCATTCAGAATGGAAGGAGAAATAAACAGTTTCCCAGACAAGCAAAAGGTGAAGGAGTTTATCACCAAGACACCAGCTTTACAAGAAATGCTAGAGGGACTTATTTAAGTGGAAAAGAGAAGACCACAAACATGAATAAGAAAGTCATCAAAAAAAAAAAAAAGCAATGAAATCACTAGTAAAGGCAAATATACAACAAAAGTAGCAGATCAACTTCCTATGAAGCTAATATGAAGGTCAAAAGACAAAAGTACAAAAATTATCTATTTCCACGATAAGAGGGTAACAGACACACATGCACTAAAAAAAGAGGTTAGATATGATATCAAAAACATAAAATGGAGGAGGAGGGGAGCAAAAGAGTAGCGCTTTTAGCAAGGGGTCAAACTAAAGAGACCATGACTTAATATAGATTACTATATACGTAGGTTATGATATATGAACCTCTTAGTAATCACAAACCATAAACCTATAATAAACATACCAAAAATTAAGAGAAAGGAACCTGAACATAATACTAAAGAAAGCCATCAAACCACAAGGGAAGAGAGCAAGAGAAGAAGAAAGGAACAGAGAAGAACTACTAAAACACCCAGAAAAAAAGTAACAAAAGGGCAATAAGTACATCCTTATCAAAAGTTACCTTAAATGTTAATGGACTAAATGCTCCAATCAAAAGGCAGAGGGTAGCCTATTGGATAAAAAGCAAGGCCCATATATATGCTGCATACAGGAGACACACTTCAGACCTAAAGACACTCACAAAATGAAAGTGACAGGGAGGAAAAAGATACTCCATACAAATGGCAATAAAAAGAGAGCTGGGATAGCAATACTTATATCAGAAAAATAGACTTTAAAACAAAAGCTGTAACAAGAGACAAAGAAAGACACTACATAATGATAAAGGAAACAGTCCAACAAGAGAATATAACACTTGTAAATATCAATGCACCCAACATAGGAGCACCTAAATATACAAAGCAATTACTAACTTACATAAAAGGAGGAATAGACAGCAACACAATGTAGTAGGGGACTTTAACACTCCGCCTACACCAACAGATAGATTGTCCAAACAGAAAATCAATAAGGAAACATTGGCCTTAAATGACACATTAGATCAGTTGAACTTAGTAGATATAAACATTACATTCTATCCAAAAACTACAGAATAAACATTCATTTCAAATGCACGTGGAAGATTCTCCAGGATAGATCACATATTAGGCCACAAAACAAGGCTCAATAAATTTAAGATTGAAATAATACCAAGCATCTTTTCTGACCACAATGGTATGAAACTAGAAATCAACTACAGGAAGAAAATCAGAAAAGCCACAAATATGTGGAGATTAAACAACATGCTACTGAACAACAATTGAGTCAATGAAGAAATCAAAGGAGAAATCAAAAAATACCTGGAGACAAATGAAAATGAAAACACAACATGCCAAAATTTATGGGATACAGCAAAAGTGGTTCTAAGAAGGAAGTTTATAGCAATACAGGCCTACCTCAACAAACAAGAAAAATCTCAAATAAACAATCTAACAGTGCACATAAAGGAATTGGAAAAAGAAGAACAAACAAAGCCTAAAATCAGTAGAAGGAAAGAAATAATAAAAATTAGGCCAGAAATAAGTGAAATAGAGACTAAAAAAAAAAAAATGGAAAAAATCAATGAAACTAAGAGCTGGTTCTTTGAAAAGATAAACAAAATTGACAGACCATTAGCTAGAGTCACCAAGAAAAAAAGAGAGAAGGCTCAAATAAATAAAATCAGAAATGAAAGAGGAGGAATTACAACGAACACCTCAGAAATACAAAAGATTATAAGAAAATATTATGAAAAGCTATATGCCAACAAATTGGATAATCTAGAAGAAATGGATAAATTCTTAGAATCATACAGCCTTCCAAAACTGAATCAAGAAGAAATAGGCAATTTGAATAGACCAATCACCAGTAAGGAGATCAAAACAGTCATCAAAAACCTCCCAAAGACTAAAAGCCCAGGACCAGATGGCTTCCCTGGTGAATTCTACCAAACATTCAAAGAAGACTTAAATCCTATCCTTCTCAAACTCTTCCAAAAAATAGAATAGGAGGGGAAACTTCCTAACTCATTCTGTGAAGCCATTACCCTATACCAAAACCAGACAAGGACAACACAAAAAAAGAAAATTCCAGGCCAATATCACTGATGAACATCGATGCAAAAATCCTCCACAAAATACTAGCAAATTGAATACAACCATACATTAAAAAGATCATACACCATGATCAAGTGGGATTTATTCCAGGGATGCAGGATGGTTCAACATCTGCAAATCAATCCACGTGATACACCACATTAACAAAATGAAGAACAAAAATCACATGATCATCTCAATAGATGCAGAGAAAGCATTTGACAAGCTACAGCATCCATTTATGATAAAAACCGTGAATAAAATGGATATAGAAGGAAAGTACCTCAATGTAATAAAGGCCATATCTGATGAATCCACAGCCAATATCATCCTCAATGGAGAAAAACTGAAAGCTATTCTTCTAACAACAGGAACCAGACAAGGATGCCCACTTTCACCACTCTTATTTAACATAGCATTGGAAGTCCTAACATAGCATTGGAAGTCCTAGCCAGAGTAATCAGACAAGAAAAAGAAATAACAGGGATCCAAATGGGAAGGGAAGAAGTGAAACTGTCACTATTTGCACATGACATGATTTTATATAGAGAAAACCGTAAAAAGTCCACAAAAAAACTTCCAGAAATAATAAATGAATAAGATAAAGTTGCAGGATACAAAGTCAACATACAAAAATCAGTTGTGTTTCTGTACACTAACAACAAAGTAGCAGAAAGAGAAATTAAGAATACAATCCCAATTACAATTACAACAAAAAGAATAAAATACCTGGGAATAAACTCAACCAAAGAGGTGGAAGACATGTACACTGAAAACTATAAAACATTGTTGAAAGAATTAGAAAACACAAAGAAATGGAAAGATATTCCACGCTCTTGGATTGGAAGAATTAACATAGTTAAAACATCCATGCTTTCTAAAGCAATCTACAGATTCAATGCAATCCCTATCAAAGTTTGAACGACACTTTTCACAGAAATAGAACAAAAATCCTAAAATTTATATGGAATAACAAAAGACCGTGAATAGCCAAAGGAATCCTGAGAAGAAAGAACAAAGCTGAATGTATCACACTCCCTGACATAAAATATACTACAAAGCTATAGTAACCAAAACAGCATGCTACTGGCCCAAAAACAGACAGACAGATCAATTGAACAGAACTGAGAGCCCAGAAATAAACCCATACATCTAGGGACAGCTAATTTTTGACAAGGGAGCCAAGAACATCTAATGGAGAAAGGAAAATCTCTTCAGTAAACAGTGTTGGGAAAACTGGACAGACACATGCAGAAGAATGAAAGAAGACCATTATCTTACACCACACACAAAAGTTAACTCAAAATGGATTAAAGACTTGAATGTAAGACTGGAAACCATGAAACTTCTAGAAGAAAACATAGGCAGTATGCTCTTGGACATCAGTCTTAGCAGCATGTTTTCAAGCACCAAGTCTGACCAGGCAAGGGAAACAATAGAAAAAATAAACAAGTGGGACTACATCAAACTAAAAAGATTCTGCACAGCAAAGGAAACCATCAACAAAATGAGAAGAGAACATAACAATTGGGAGAAGATATTTGCAAACGCTATCTTTGACAAGGTGTTAATATCCAAAATATATAAAGAACTCATAGACCTCAACAACAAAATAACTAACAACCCAATTAAAAAATGGACAAAAGATCTGAACAGATATTTCTCCAACAGGCACATGAAAAGATGTTCACCATCGCTAATTATCCAGCAAATGCAAACTAAAACTACAAGGAGATATCACCTCACACCCGTCAGAATGGCTATAATTAACAAGACAGGAAATAACAAGCGTTGGAGAGGATGTGGAGAAAAGGGAACCCTCATATACTGCTGGTGGGAGTGCAAAATGGTGCAGCCTCTATGGAAAGCAGTATGGAGATTTCTCAAAAAATTAAGAATAGAACTACCATACAATCCAGCTATTCCACTGCTAAGTATTTATCCAAAGAACATGAAAACACGAATGTGTGAAGATATATGCACTCCTCTGTTCATTGCAGCGTTATTCACAGTAGCCCAGACTTGAAAGCAAACTAAGTGCCCATCGAGGGATGAATGACTAAAGAAGATGTGGTATCTATACACAATGGAATACTACTCAGCCATAAAAAAGGATGGAATCTGGCCATTTGTGGCAACATGGATGGACCTTGAGGGTTTATGCTAAGCAAAATAAGTAAGAGGAAGCTAGTCAAATACTGTATGATATCACTTTTAAATAGAAGATAAAAAAACAACAAATAAATACATAGAGACAGAGATTGGATTGGTGGTTGCCAGCAGGGAAGTAGGGAGGGAGGAGGGTGAAAGGGGTGATTAGGCACATGTGTATGGTCATGGACTATAATTAGTCTCTGGGTGGTGAAATGATGTAATCTACACAGAAATAAAAATATAATGATGTACACCCAAAATTTATATAATTTTATAAACCAATGTTACCATAAGAAAAAATAAATACAAATAAAAAATAAACAGAGAATTTAAAAAAAGAAGAAAAGAGATAAGTGTTGATGAGGATGTGGAGATAAGGGAATCCTGTACAATGTTGGTGGGAATGTAAATTGGTTCAGCCACTATGGAAAACAGTATGGAGATTCCTCAAAAAATTAAAAATAAAACTACATGTGATCCAGTAATTCCCCTTCTGGGTATATATCCAAAGGAAATGAAAACAGGACATCAAAAAGAAATCTGCACTCCCATGTTTATTGCAGCATTATTCACAATAGCCAAGATATGGAAACAACCCAAGTATCTGTCAACAGATGAATGACTAAAGTAAGTGTGAGATGCACACACACACACACACACACACACAATGGAATATTATTCACTTATGAGATAAAAGAAATCCTGCCATTTGTGACAACATGGATGGACCTTGAGGGCTTTATGCTAAGTCAGACAAAGAAAGACAAATACTTTATGATATCACTTATATGTGTAATCTGAAAAACCAAACTTGTAAAAAGAGAGAGGAGAATGATGGTTACCAGGGGCTGGAGGGTGGAGGAATTGGGGACAGGTTGTTGAAGGGTATAAACACGTAACTAGTGAACAAGTTCTGGAGGTCTAATGCACAGCATAGTGACCACGCACTGTATTATAAACTTCAAAGTTCCTAAGAGACTAGATCTTAATTCTTCTCACCACAAAAAAGAAATGATAATTATGTGACACAATAGAGGTGTTAGCTAACCCTAGGTGGTCATCATATTGCAATACACAAATGTATCAAATCAACACATTGTACACCTTAAGCTTACACAATGCTATATTGTCAACTATACATCTTAAACTTACACAATGGTATATGTCAGTTATATCACAATAAAAAAAATTGGGACCCCCCCCACACACACAAAAGCCTAGACAGTAAACTTTGTCGTTGTGCTACCAGAAAACTAAGAACTGGACTAGGAGCACAAAACCTGTATCCTCTCTACCTCGACCTATCACTCGACCCTGTCCCCAAGCCCTTCAAGAAAAAGCTGCTAAACCCACATGAGGGTCACCGGTATTCACTTAGGGGAAGGGACATGAGAAGCTGTCCCCAACATCACAACTCCAGGAGGGCATCTACTAATACACCCTGTGGGACACAAAAGGAGGGGCTACCACATAGCTCAAAAATACAGTCATCCTTTCCAATACCACCATCAGCACCACCACCATTATCTAAGTAACATTTAATTATTAAGTTGTGAAATTTAGGATGCATTTCAAAGAGTGAATAAACTTATGTGTATATATTAAAGAGTAACAGTAAAATAAACATCCATGTAATTTCTAGCCAACTTAAGAAATAAAAGATAAGTAGCACTTTGGATGCTCTTTTTGTGGCCCTCATGAATTCCTTCTCTCTCCCTCCCCATTCAGTCACTATTCTGAATTTTAGTTAGTGATTGTGTTATTCTTCTGTGTAGTTTAACCACTTTGATTACCCTTGTACAATATATTGCTGAGTTTTTCAACTTTATATAAATGCAGCATATTGTAGGTTTTCTTCTGGAATTAGTTCTTTCATTCAATATCATGTTTTTGAGAGCCATGCGTGATGATAAGAGTAGCTGCAGTTGACTGGTGCTTCATTCATCTAGAGCATTTCATTACATAAATATAAACAAAGTGTTTCTCTCTCCTACTATTGATAAATACTTGAATGTTTTCAATTTACATCATGAACAATGTCACTGTGCACTTACTAGGTCTTGTCCCCATATGCAAGAGTGTCTTTGTTTTATAGTCCTAGGAATAAAATGTCTTGCCTAGAGCATATGTATTTGTTTAACTTTACTAGCCAACACCAAACTGTTTTCCAAAAGATTTACTTCCATTGATATTACTATCAGGAGCGTATGAGAAATCTTTGTATTTACATCCTTACAAACACTCGTTCTCATCAGACTTTAATTTTTGTCAATTTGCTGAATACAAAATTACATCTAATTTTCTTAAATTTCCATATTCCTGATTATACAGAACATTAAGAATCTTTTCATATTTGTAATTTTTTATGTTTCCGTGAAATTCTTGCTCATATGTTTGCTCATTTGTCTGTTTTTTTCTTATTTATTCTTAGAAATTTGTTATGTATTCCAAAAAATAACCCTCTCTTGATTACATATGAAGCAAATATCTTTTAGTTTGTGACTTGTTTTGAAATCTCTTGATGATGTCTTTTGATAAACAGAATGCTTAATTTTAATGTAGTTGAAATTATCCAAAATATTCTATCAATTCATGTGTTTGGCTGAGGTTGTCATTTGTCATTATTTTCTGCTGTACAGCACCTAACACACCTGCCCTTGACTTTAACTCGGGAACTAGAGACTCACAGAGGCAAAGGCCACAGAGGATTCTCTCTCTGACAGTAGTGACAGTTAAAGTAAATGAAGTTTGCAGGATAGCCATGGTAGAAGTACTCAGAATGGTGTCCTCTGGCCACTGGCCAATTTCCAGGGCCAACATTGGGAGTACAAGCTGTGTCAACTAGCACCGGCTTAGCTGTGTGCTTCAGGGATTTTGTGTGTGTGGCTGAGTAGCCTTCAAGCCTTGTTCTCCGGCCTGGTAGCTATTCTGTGAACTATCCAGTCTTTTTAATAAATTTCATTTGTGCTTGAATTAATCAGAGTAGGTCTCTTTTGCTTGTAACAAAGAACTCTGGCTAAGTATATTTTGCATTATACGTATAAGTATATTTTGCATTATACGTCCTTTTTCTATTTGGTATTTCCTTGTTCTAGTCTCTGCAAAAGCTCAAGTATAACAAGTTCAGTGAGGGAGATAAAATAACTAGATAAAATGACCATTAAAAAGTGCCATTCTAAGAGAGTAGATCTTAAAAGTTCTCATCACTAGAAAAAAAAATGTAACTATGTATGGTGAAGGATGTTAACTAGCCTTATTATGGTGATCATTTCACAATAAATACAAACGTTGAATCATTATGTTATACACCTGAAACTAATATAATGTTACATGTCAATTATATCTCAAAAATAATAATAAAAAGAAAAAATGCCATTGTCCTTCTTGCTATCTACCCATTTTGTGCAGAAGCTTGGTTTCCTTCTTTATTTTTGGACCACTCAGTGTTTCCCCATACCCCTGAAGTCTCCTTATCCTGCCACATCCCTTCCACAGTGTGTTCTCAACTGGTCCCAATCTGGAGGACTTAATGAGACCCCCCATCCTGACGGTGATGCTCTTGGCTTCCCTCTCTCCCAGTGCATCTTCAGGCTTCTTTTAAGCATCGTCATCATATGCTTATCAACACTCATTCATTGAACAAGATCACTGTGTGAGTTCTGTGGCAATACCACGGTAAATGTCAGAATGGATAGTGAAAATTTTTTAAGGTGACAGATTGGTGGCAGCTTTGCAAATAGATTCAGAAATTCTCTCATATTACTCATGAAATGATATTTTTAAAGCACTTCAGTACAGCTTTATTTCAATTCAAGCCTTTTAAAGAACAGGCATACAGAATATAGCATGGAATGAAAGGATTTTCATGGACGCCTTTTATGATCAATTTAATGGATACAACAAACACACTAAAAAAAATGAGGTTGGTTTTGAGATAAATCAAATCACTTTAGGTCATGATTTAATGCAACTGTCAGCAAGGCTTGAGTTAATTAATTTTACTCTTCAGAATATTGCTTAATACAATCAACTCTCCACTGAACAGACACTGTGTGATAATAGGCTATGTATAGGGTGCAAGACAGCACATGGAAGGGCATGAAATCTTCCCAGAAGAACTGAAAATAAAGACAGGGAGGAAGGTGAAGAGGCGGGGAGAGAGAGTTTTCTCATGTAGAGGGAAAAACACTGAAAGACAGGAGAGAAAATGGTGCTTTGAGCAGTTCAGCACGGATGGAGAGTGAAGTGGCTATAGTGGGAAGAGAGGCAGATAATGAGATACTGGAGAGATAAGAAAAAGGACTTAACGGGCACTGTGTGATTAGTGTCATGTGACCCATGGGTTAGGGTTAGGGTTTGGATATTGTTAGGGTTGACCGCAGCGATACTTTGGAAGACTGTAAGCACGGGAGTAACATCTGTGCTTTAGGGAGATTACTCATGCCTCAGTGTGAACAAATAAGGGATCAAGAATGAAGTTGGGGGGCCATCTAAGAGGCTGTTGCAGTGATCCAAGTGAGAGGTGAGGGTGATGTGACCTAAGGGAGGAGCTGTGTTTGGAAATAAGGTGGCATATTAGAGAAGTAGAAGAAATAGAACCGGTTGGCTGATTGGATGTGGAGGAGGAAGAAGAGAGAAGATGACACCAATGTTTCTAACTTGACATCTGAGTGGATGCCACCATGATATCCATTGAGAAAGAGCACATAAAAGGAAGAGGAAGGGGAGACAACACTGAGTGGGAGGTCACTCTGTCTGTCTTTTCTAATAGAATAGAAGGTCCACAGGACAGGGCTATGTCTCTCTTGTTTATGTATATAGCCCTAGTGGTAACACAAAAATTAGTGCTCAATAAATATTTATTGGAAGAATAAGAAGTATAGTTTGTAGATAAGTAGATCTTATCTAGGAGTTTGGGAGAATATATTACTTTTCTACTGTCGTGTAACAAATTACCACAAACTTAGCAGCTTAAAACAACACTCATTTATTAGCACACAGTTCTGTAGGTCAGAAGGCCAGATGGGTTCACCTGGGTCCTCTGTGTGGGATAGCGAAACACTGGAATCAAGGTATTGGCCTGGCTAGGCTCTAATCTGGAAGCTCTGGGAAAGAATCTGCTTCCAATTTCATTCAGGTTGTTGGCAGAATTCGGTCTCTTGTGGTTGAGGGTCTGAGGTTCACTCTTTCCTTGCTGCCTGTCCTCTCTGCTTTAGGAAGCTGCCTGTATTTCTTCAAACCAGCGAGAGCAGCGGAGTCTTTCTAATGCTTTAGGTCTCTCAGACTTTCTTTTCTCTCACTGGCTGAAAAAAACTCTGCTTTTTAAGGGCTCACTTGATTGAGTGAAGGCCACCAGATAGTCACCGTATCTTAAGGTCAACTGACTTAGCATTTTAATTATGTATGCAAAATCCCTTCACAGCAGTACCTGTGAAACAAGGTTTCTAGATTAGCGTTTAATTGAGTAACCAGGAGACAGAGATCCTGGGGCCATCTTTATAACTCTGCCTACCACCGAGAAGAATCTGGGCTAGAAATATAATTTAAGAGTTATATGTTTATGGACATTTGGAGGTTATCTTTGCCAAGTGTATTAAAACAACTAGACCAATTGATATTCAAATTAATTTGTTAAACTAAACAAATAGCTATATTCTGCATATTCTTATTCACTAATTGATATATTTCTTTTAACAAAGAAAGAATGTCAATTTTTAAACTAATTTATTTATGAATGTGGATATTATTATGTAAAAACAAAAAGACCATTTTGGTCATATTACATTTAAAGAATCTTTATCCTCAGGTTCTTTCTAGATTCAGAAACTGTGTGAAGTTATCTACAGGTGAGTCCCAAGTCCCATCATGTCCCTGAGACACAGGGCGGCAGGTGAGCTTAGCAGAAAGGTGAGAATGTGGGTTTGGAGAAGGGCAGGCCTGGGTGTGGAATCCACCCCTTTGCTGTGAGCTCCAGGAAGGTGCTTACCCACCAAGAAGGTTGGTTTCCTCCTCTACAGAATATTAATGACAATATCTGCATCATGGGACTGTTGTGAGAATTAAGCTGAGTTATAAGTGAAGAGCCTGGGAAACATTTAACACAAATGAGTTCCCTGTCCCTAGATTCTGTTTTGTGACCTTCCCTGAACTGTGACTTCCCTGTGCTGTGTCCTTGACAAGGCGCCAGCCCAGGGGAAGCCACAGGGTAAGTTAGGACTCAGGCTCTCAGTTTTGTATTCAGATGGCCACAACCTCTGACTGCTTCCCCCTGGGGGCTGGGACTCAGCTATCATGTAGCACTCCATCCTTCCTGGGCCTGGCCATCAGGACAGGAACAACCACCTACTGGCGCATCTGAGCCCCAGGGCTGTCACACCAGACACATCTGCCTTGTTGACTGTTTCCTCCTAAGGCTCTACTTCCCTCTGAGAAGCAGTGGTTTTGCTTTTGGCTCAACTCTTCCATCTTTGATAAAAATCAAAGGAGTCTTGTTCAACTCTATTTCTTTGAATGCAGAGAAACACCATCTTTAATGCATTTGCTCACAAAAACATATTTGGTATGGCTTTCACGTCTCCTTTTCCAAGTTGAGAGTGTCAAGTTTGTATGTGTGTGTATACCCATGTCTCTATACCCATATCTCTATACATATACCTCTATCGAGAGAGAGAAAGAGATAGTTTTAAGAAATTACTCACACAAATGGCAGGGCTGTGTATTAGTCAGGGTTTTACTTAGATTGTAGAAACCGACTCAGTTCAGTATAATCAGAAAGGTGATGTATTGAAAGGGTGTCAGTAGCCTCCAGAATTACTGGACAACAGGGCAATACCGGCTCAACACATGGTTGACATAAGGGAAGCCATATTGTAGAAAGAAACTGTATTGTAACTTTGAATGATCTCTGATTAACTGGCCCAGACATGCTCTGTGGATTTTATGGCCCCTTCCAGATGCTATAAGTTGATAACTTTGTTCTTTTGAGTTCCTTAGGAATGTGATGACCCCCAGACAGTGAGTCTATCCTGATAGCCATCATCAATGACAACTGAAAAATCAAGGTATAGGGTGTTGCTCTGGTCTCTGATGCACATCCAGTAAAATGAAAGATTGTCAGGAACTAAGACCAGATGTCTGCCTCCACCCAGAGACCAGATGGATACCCCCACCCAGAGACTAACCCTCTATATTGCTGGCTTGTAGTCTTTGTTCTGTAAGGTGGTTCTTTTGGACATTAGTCGGCCATCTTTCCTCTTGCTAGCAAGTTGTAATAAAAAGTCCTTTCTCTCCGAAACAGGGACCCTCATTCACTGCTGGTGGGAATGCAAACTGGTGCAGCCCCTATGGAAAACAGTATGGAGAGTCCTCAAAAAATTAAAACTAGAAATACCTTATGATCCAGCAATACCACTCTTGGGCATCTACCCAATGGACATGAAATCAACCATCACAAGAGGCGTATGCACCCCTATGTTCATTGCAGCATTATTCACTATAGCCAAGAAGTGGAAGCAACCCAAGTGTCCCTCGACTGATGATTGGTTAAAGAAGATGTGGTATACACATACAATGGAATACTACTCAGCCATAAGAAAAGACACAATTGTCCCATTTGCAACAACATGGATGGACCTAGAGGGTATTATGTTAAGTGAAATAAGCCAGAGAGAGAAGGACAGACACTGCATGAACTCACTCATATATGGAATATAAATGAACACATGGACAGAGAGAACTGATTGGCGGTTACCAAGGGGAAGGGGGGTGGGGGGTGGGGACAAGGGGTGAAGGGTTACATCCACAAGGTGACGGACAAACAAAAATGTACAACTAAAACCCCACAGTGTTATAAACTATTAAGACATCAATTTAAAAAAATGGTAAAAAAAAAAAAAAGGCCTTTCTCTCCTACTTCCTTGCCTCTCGACTACTGGCATGTCTTGCGGTGGGCAGATGACCCCCCCCCCTTGGGCAGTAACAAGGGGAACCAGGCTTAGATGGAAGCTGTGCATCCAGAAGTGATGCCAAGATCCTCCCACCTCACTGGCCTGACACTCCTGCTCTAGAAGGTCTGCTTTACTGTAACCCATGAAGGGGAGGAAAACTATCCTCTATCCACTCTGGGTCCTTCTGGCTGGGCTACAAATTAAATTGACATGAGACCAAATAGCAGGAGAAAATCAAACAAAGCTTTATAACATGGATACATGGGAGAAACTTGGGGAAACTGAGTTTCTTGACAAAATGGCAGAGGTTGTCCTCTTAAATAGAAAGACAGGGGAGGGTGTTGGGGGTGGGTCAGTTATAGGAGATTACCAGAAAAGCACAGTAAGGTTACTATGCAGCCTGCCTTCCACACTGATATGTTTCTAGGATGAGGTCATCCCCACTTCTTCCTGGTACAGAGAGGGAGACACTCTTACAAATGGAGATTTCCCTTACAAATATAAATGTTTGGTAAACAGAACTTTGATAAGAATGGGCTTAGCAAGGACCCTCCCAGTCTATCAATACCCAGAGTTATCTATGGTGATGGCCTGTCCTGGGAAGAGGCCTTCTATCTTAAATCCTTTCAGGCAGTTGGGAGGGGAGGGGTGTCAAAGCCTCTTTCAGAGAAAATAATCAAGATAAAGAGACATATTTTGAGGTGGCCAATTCTGATCCCCCACACCCACACTGCTGCCAGAGAGGATTTGCTACAGTCCCCACATTTTGTATCAGAAAATCCTGACCCAATTCCAGGGTGCATTTGCCCTGCACGTGTCGTGCCCTAGCTGTAAGGGAAACTAGCAAAGGGAGCTGCTGGTATCTAGTATGTTCAGGAACTAATACAGTAAAATCTGTCTTAGTTTCCTGTGCTTGCTGTAATAACCACAAACTTAGTGGCTTAAAACAAGAGAAATTTATTCTTTCACAGTTCTGGAGGCCAAAAGTATGAGATCAAGGTGTCAGCAGGGCCATGCTCCCTCCTCTCTAGGGGGGAATACCTTCTTGCCTCTTCCAGCTTCTGGAGCTGCTGGCATTCTTTGACTCATGGCCACAACACTCCAATCTCTGCCCCCATCTTCATATTGCCTTCTCTGTGTGTGTTGGTCAAATCTCCCTCTGCCTTCCTCTAACTTGTGATGGCAGAGAGGGCCCACCTGAATAATTCATGATAATAACCTCATTCCAAGATCCTTAATTTAATTACTTCTGCAAAAATATGACAATATAATGTAACATTCAGAGTTTCTAGGTAATAAGGACTGATATCTCTGAGGGCCAGATGCAACAAATTATCCTTTACCTTAGAAAGGATACCTGGACATGCTCTACACCATTGGGCCCCTAGAAATTTCGGTGGGGTGGCAGGCCCCTGAATTTTTGTCAGATTTATTTCCCACTCTCTGACATGAAAATGTATTACAATACGTCTAGAAAAATTTCTACCTTTTGCTTCCTAGGTCCAATCAGAAAAGAGGTAAGGAATACCAAAAATATAATGATGTTCAGATGCTGATCATTAAAAAAGTGGTCAGTGTCTAGTACAATGAAAAATTAATTTGTTTTTCATTGTACTAGACACTGACCATTTACAAAATTTACAAAAATTACAAATTAATTTTTAGAAATTAATTATTATAAATAGTACAAACATAATTATAAAGAATAATTAATATACAAGATTTATCATGTAAGATCCTATGGACTTTTGTTAGAAGCATGTCATAAATTCTGTAAAACTAAAGTGTTCTTAGAAAACAAGGTCACCAAAAGAATAGCCAAGCTTTTCTGTTCCTCTTCTCTTCTCATTCCCCTAATATTTCCAGTTTAAGCTTAAATGCAGGTGGACTCTGGTACAGATGTGTCAAGGCTTAAATAAAGGAACTTGATAACTTTCTGCTAAGTCTAGAATATCCTTCCCAAAGATGGAAGAAAGCACAGAAGGCCTAACCATGACATTATATATATGGTTGTTTCCATGGATGGGGAACTGAGTAAGTTCTCCCAAAATGTATTCCATAACCTGCCATTTAGCACACAACTGTTTGTACGTATTGGTTGAGTAATGTTCCATTTGAACTAATGGACACCAAGGAAGAAATCTTCTGCTCCTCAGTGTCTACAGGTAGGGTCTGTAGAACTCATCACAAGCCCTAGAGAGTGTACTCTTCTGGAAGTGGAATAAACAAAGGTCAAAGGTCATAAGGTCAAGGAGTGACTGTAAGGCCAAGCAGACAACAGGTATCTTGAATGGTGCAATGCTGACATTAAGACAAATCACCTAGCCTGTCAGGAATTGGATCAATATAGGAGTGTCCTATTACACAAGAATCTGATAGAACTGATGGGATAAAAGTCCCAAATTTTCAAAAGCCAGGATGGAAATTCTAAAACTCATGTTGCTTATAGGTTTTGAAATTTTATTTTTCAATAGATGACAAAATATAACAAAGAATGTATGGGTATGTGGCTGCCCAGCTGAAGCCTACAACTTGCAGGCCCCTTTGCCATGTGGTGTGACTAGAATCTGGTCAGTGAGATGTGCTTAGAAGTGATGTGTGTAACTTCCAGTTTGTTCACTTAAAAAGGAGTTTCCTGTCACTTTTCCTTTTTTCATCTTCCACTCATTGGATGTATTTTGCTGATTGTGACAACTGTGCTAGCATAGATACATGCAATAGCATATGTTTAGTCTTCTTCTCTATTGTCAGTGCTCCTTTCCCTGGCCAGCTATAGTACTGACACTGGACACATACAGGCTCAACCTGCATAGCCCCTCAGCCAGTTCTGACCTAGGTGGTCTGTCTATCAGTAGGCATCATAACACTGAGGTTGGTGTGGACTAAGCCAATACATGATGCCCTCTTGATCTTTATCTCCAATGCCTAGCAGAGGGCCTGAAACCCTGGTTGGTCTTTGATTGATAGGCTCTAAATCACAACCTGTAACCTGACTGCTAGGAAAGCTAGAAAATAGAGTATCTACCTTCTGTATGTCCTTAGAATCATAAGGTAGGGGATTTTTTTAAATATGGGAAGTGTTCAAATGTGCTGGATGGCCGGGAAAGAATGAATAATCACCACTACAATGACAGAATATGCAAGCCACCTACTCTAGTGCCTGGCCTAAGAGGCGATCAATACTTAAATAAAGAAATGCATGCTTAAATGAAAAAATGAACAATGGGCTTCTGGCTTGGTTCCTCGTTAGTATTAAAAACTCTCCGTGGAGCTAAAAGCCTTCCCCAAATACTAGGTTACGTGACTGAAGCCCTGCTAACTATCCTCTTCCTTGCCAGTTCCTTTTTCCCAGAGTATGGACTCTTCCTTCGATCACTATTCTGGTTTGGGACCTGTTCTAACTCAGACTATGCAGAACTGCAACATTGCCTTCTGCCTGACTTTAAGCATCTCTACTGCCTAACAACCTCTGGGACAGCTGAAGTGACCACCCTAGTTTACCTTGCCCCCGTGAACTCCTGACTACTCTCACAGGCCAGATCTACAGCTGACTCGACCGCTGAGTCAGATCCCATAGTCTTTTGATTGTGCTTCTTCACTTGCCTGTTCTACTGAAGTCCTGGTATGTCTTGAGGCCTGGCCCATTGTATTTCTGACAGCAATAAGGCACCTTAAAATTTAGTTTCTAGGAGTTTAGGGCAAGTGATTATATCAATATTGTGTGAAGTTAGAGTGACATCAGAGTCACACGTTTGCTGACTAGGTAGCTTGGATTCAATAGGTCTTTGGTGGTGCTGCGGAAGCTGTATTTTTAAAAGCTCCACAGGTAAGCTCTCTGATGCATACCCCAGCTTACGAATCATTGTTTTAGAATTGTGTGAGTTCTATAGACTAGGAATCACAGAAGTAAAGGTACGTTAGGCCAAGAGATCAGGAATCCAGGTTTTAGACCAGCTAAGCATTTGAATGGTTTTCTATAAAATAAAAGCAATGAGCTAGGATCATTAAGGTCCCTTCCAACTTGGAAGTTCTCAGATACAAAATAGAATGCAGAGCTTTTCAAAAGTATCAGGTTCGTGGTGAGGCAGGGGAAAACACAACTTTGGGGTCAGATAGACGCAAGTGTGAATACTGCCTTAGTCATTGATTAGCTGTGGGACCATGGCCAAATTATAAAATTCTCTGAAACACAGTGTCTCATTTGAAAAATAGGGATAACATTGGCTCTCTTTTATGTTTACTATAAAATTGAAAGCAATAATACAGGGATTGTACTTATTTCTTGAGGTTGATGTGAGGATTAAATGAGTTAATACATGTAAAGCAATTAGAACTGTGCACGTACAAATGTTTGTTGTTATTTTATTATTATCTTAAAGACTCTGCACAATATCTGGCACATATTAGACACCCATGAATGTTAGTTCCTTCCTCTTCACCGACCCTCTGGATATTTAATCTACTGAAGGACTTTAAGCAGAAAGGTCCTAAACTCAATGAAGGTGTTAAATTGGTTTTAACTGGTTGAGTGATTCTGAACTCTTCTTTTATCTCTTCCAGTTTATTTAAATGACTTATTTCTTCTCTCTGTTGCAAGTCCTCTTGACTGGGTAGGGAGCACAATGAACCTCACGCCCCATTTAGTACATAAAGCCCATTCACTGAGTGTTGTTCATCTGCTATCCTACAAGCTAGGTGCTCGCTGCTGTTTTTGTGGGTAGGATAATCAGGTTGCCTGTGGGAAATGGCAGTCATGAAAGACCAATGAGTATAAGGTATGGTCTGGATTAATATCAGCTGCTGCCAAATTAAGAGTGAAACCACAGAAATATTTCTCTAAGCACAGACAAAACAGGATACAGTCTTAACAATGGTGTCGGTAATTAACCCATGGAGAGTTACAGATGGCCAATGACTCATTAATTTGAGTACACTCAATTAGCTTTAGGAATGCGCTACGCTGGACCCTAGAGGATATGAATGGATTTTTCACAATCATTTCCTGGAAGGCTGATTACATGCTTCTTTAGCAGAAACAAGACTGAACCTGGGTGCAATCGACAGATATAAAATATAAAATCTTGACACTGGGAGCTTATCTGGTCCAACACTCTCATTTTAAAGATGAGGAGACTGAGGTCCACAGAGGTTGGATGTCTTCATGCCAATGAATTATGTGTATAAACATTTTATTTACACAAAGTCAGATAATAGAATCTATAGCATAGATTTTACTGGGACATTTAAAATTGGAACATTTGGTGATTAGAACGTCTACATCCATATACAAACGTATACAAACATTTGCTGTGTATGACAGAAAATGTCTGAAATACTGGAATTTGTGTGGGTGCAGTGAGCAGAATGCTTGAAAACAGGATGGCCCAGAAAATCTAGGGTGGATTGTCATGATTGCCAAAGAGTACACGTCTTACATCTACTAAGAGGCAAGATAGCTAAGTAGTTAAGCAAGGGGACTCAGGACCCATATTGCTTGGGTCCAGTTAGCGGTTCTGCCTCTTACCAGCTGTGTGTCATTGAGCACATTACTTTTGCTCTCTGTACCTCAGTGTCCACGCTTGTACAATGGGATAATAAAAGTTGATGTCTACAGGTAACATTAAAGGAATTAGTATAAAGTATTTAGAAGGGTGCCTATACATAATAAGCACTATAAAATGTTAGGATTCTTCTTATGTTTCAAGCCTTCACAGTGATATTACTGAGGACTCCAGTTTTCATTTTAAAGCACTCAACATCTATGTGCTGATGGAAGAAATTGCTGAGAATGGGGCTACAGAGGCAGAGCCCAGTGATAGGGCTTCCCAGGGAAGGTCCCTATTTGGGACATAATTGTGCTCCCCCAGTGATCTTTCACATTCATGATTTTATCTTTTTCTTTGAAAAACTCATTTCTAATTTAGTTCTACTCAAATCTGTTTTTAATAATCATCAAAGCTGTCATTAATGTTCCTTGCTGGGGTCATAGGGAAATTTTCCATTATAAAAACACATGATAATTGAAACCAGGCTTCTCATCTTCTGCTCTGAAGAGTCTCTGTTCTAAAGTGCTCATTGCTTTGTGTCTCTTTTTCTCTCTCACACACAGCTCCTGCACCCAGCCAGTCTAAATGCGCCACTTTGCTCTTCCCACATTCCATGTAAATTTTAAGCATATATTTTTCTTCTATAAGCAAAACTATTATTTTAAGCAGTTTTGGGGTTACCTATTTGATAACGATTCCAGGCATGGTCAGATTAAGATCTTTCCCAATCTGGTAAGATTGTGGGCCCCCTCCAACCCACTCCACTCTGCAAAATATGTAATTCAAAATAAAAAGAATATTACACCATGAAACTTATATAACAAAGTGCAACAAAATTCTGATTTTTTTCCCCCATGATGACTATTTTAGTGGTATTTTGAAATATCATGTAAAAAATTTAAGTATAAATTTTCTCATTTTTGCTACTCACATCTTCTGGAAAATCCTTAGCCAAATTTCCCTTTATAGTTCTAAAACTCTTTAACACTGACCGGACTGCCAATGAATTTTCCCTTCTTGTGGGAAATAAGAGAGATTAACAAATAGAGACTGGTGCCTACCATACTAAAATAAATCACACAATGAATTTCTATGAAAGATAAATTTCTCATTATTGAAACAAATGGATTAGATAGTGCTTGCTAAGTTCCTGTGAGAAATCACTGCACAAAATTGTGCTGGCTTGCTGTTTGATATTACTTAAAAAAAAAAAAAACAATCCAGAGAGAGATCTGCCCATTGCTCCAGCCTTAAAGGAGGTAATGAAGTGTTCATTGGACTTCACTATGTCCAATCACTTATTCTCCAAGAGAGGTTATAAAATGGGTCCAAATATCTACTCCATTTAGAAACAAATATTTTGTTATAGGTCAGACCGTTTGTATATGCATCCTAAACGTTTGGGGGTATATTTCTCCTTGGACATTTGAAAGAAAAGGAGAAATCCCACCAGTAGAGGGCTGAAACCAGTGTGGTCACATGTTGGTTACATGCTGGCCATGAGGTTATATAATAGTGTTTGGAGTAAAAACTAAATGGATAGCCCTTTGACTGGTGGCTGGCTCTCTGGGTGTCCAGAATTTCCTGCTTCATTTATTTTTTTATTTTTATTTTTATTGTTTAGATAGGTACAGTTAGGCCTAGTCAGCAGAAGGGGTGGCTCTGGCTTTGGCGAGTACCTAAGTGGCTCTGATTCACTGGTGCCTTGGCAAGGACTTAGGTTGCTTTTTGCTGGAATGGTGCCTGGTAGATGATAAAGTAGGAGGAAGACTGTAAGATCGGGTGAAGAAGTAGGAGGAGGACAGGAGGATGAGGAGGAGTGGAGGGAAGGGGAGTGGGAGGATAGAGAAGAAGAAGAAGGGGAAGAAGGAAAAAGGGTAGAAGAATAAAGAAGAGTAAAACTACAGAGAAGGAAGAAAATCTGAGTATAAATTAGGTGCTAGATATTCTTACTGCATAAACTCTTCCTAAAGTCCCTTTAAGGAATGTATTTTTGTCCCCAATTTTACAGAAGAGGCACCAGAGGCCGAAAGTTAAATGATTTTCACTGGGTCACACGGAGGTTCTTTTCACAGCGACATTCTTTTCATCTCTGTCTCAGTGAAGTATTCCCTGACTTCTTCCAGCAGATTTCTTCTCTCCCCCTTCTTGATGCCCAACAGCACTTTGCACAGGGATCGCGCTGCTGTAAGTGGGGGACTGTGTTCCTCCCCTTTGAGACTGGGCGCTCTCAGTGGGCAGGAGGGGTCTTGGTCATCTTTCACGTTCAGCGCCGAGCAGGGTAAACATGCAGCAAATATCCAGGGCGAGAATGAAAGAACTGTGAAGTAGTAACTTGATAACTTAGTGTTGAAAGAGTTAACGGCAGTCTCGGGAGGCTGTAACTCATTCTTTATTACAAAAGCCCTGCCTGTATTAAACCAAAGAAACAGTTTTGACCATTTTAACTTAAAAAAAAAAAAAAACTCTGGGGTTGGCCTGGTGGCGTCACGGTTAAGTTTGCACTCTGCTTCAGCAGCCTGGGGTTCATGGGTTCAGACCCCGGGTGTGGACCTACGCACCACTCATCAAGCCAAGCTGTGGCAGGGGTCCCTGTTATTAAATTAAAAATGGATAATTGACTATTTTATTCAGACTTGTGGTTTTAAGTTGAAACATTAATAAGTTCATGAACAATATTGAGCCATTTGAGGTAACTTAAGATTCACTATATTTAAGGTTTAATTTGTTATATTTACAAGAACTGCTTACATGTATGGTAGAGTTTGTACTCAAAAAATTGAAGCAATTAGGAAGTTAAACATAGTAAATTTATAACTGTAGTTTAAAATGTACACAGAGTTTGGAGCCGGGCTGGTTGTATAGTGGCTAAGTTCACATGCTCTGCTTCTGCGGTCTGGAGTTTGCAGGTTTGGATCCTGGGCGCAGACCTACACACCGCTCATCAAGCCATGCTGTGGCAGTGTCCCATATAAAGTAGAGGAAGATGGGCACAGATGTTAGCCCAGGGCCAGTCTTCCTCAGCAAAAAGAGGAGGATTAGCAACAGATGTTAGCTCTAGGCAAAAAAAGAAAAAAACTTTGTTAGAAAACACTTTCCTCCCAATTTTTAAAATAGTATTTCCCTTTATTTTTTTTTAAAAAGATACTTTTGTTAAACTTAAGTAAATCTATTGCACTGTATTACGATTAATCTTCTGTGCAGCTGGTTCAGTTAAAACCACTGAACTTACTTTGCCTGTGGCCTAAACAAGGAAACGTTGTTCTTGGCTCCTTGAACTCCTCGAGAAGTATGCTGATCATCTGGTGGCCACACTCTGTTTAAATAACGTATTTTTATAAGAGCTTTTAGAAAGTGCTTGTATTGATTTGCTAGGGCAGCCATAACAGAATACCACATATTGGGTGGCTTAATCAACAGACACTTCTTTTCTCACAGTTCTGGAGGCTGGAGTCCAAGATCAAGGGGCTGGCAGGGTTGGCTTCTTCTGAGGCCTCTCTCCTTGGCTTATACATGGTTGTCTTCCCCTACCTGCCTCGTCACACGCTCTTCTCTCTGTATCATAATTAGGTCTGTGTCCTAATTTCCTCTTCTTATAAGGACACCAATCATATTGGAGCAGGGCCCATCCCAATGGCCTCATTTAAACATAATCACCTCTTTAAAAACCCTGTCTCCAAATACGGTCACATTCTAATGTACTGGGATTGGGGCTTCAACATGTGAATTTTGCAGGAGACACAATTCAGCCCAGAGCAGTGCTTAATGTCATGTCCATTGCTACATTCCTTCTGAGGGATGGCTCCTAAAAGAGGAAGCTAAAAACAGGCTGAATGCCTCCATCCAGCAGGGCAGGCCCCACACTGCCCCCAGTGCACCCTGTGTTGGGTTGTTAGGTTGGCTGAGGCCTGTTAAATGAGATGGAATTTGCCAGAAAATCTCAAATCTAGCTCCATACTTCTCAGAAGAAACTCGGGGATTTGGTGCACTGAAGGATCGTGTTCTTTCGTGAGTTACTCTCCAACCTTATTCCAGTCCCATGAGCACCAGAGGTTGTGTCTATGAATATAATAAACAAATGGTACCTAATAAGTCTCTTTATCATCTCAGAACTATGAGGTAAATCTAAAATTATCTGCCGAGCAATGAGCCATGTCCAGGAACTATTGGGCTGTGGTAATTGCCGTGGGGTTTGGCCTCAGTGCTAACAGATGCAGAGCCTCCTTGTGTACAGAGGAGGATAGTTTTCTAACGACAACAGATTTATGGTGTCCATGGAGGGGCTTCTCTAATTAGTGACCAGAGGCAGCCTGCAGTCTTCGGAATGCCCTGGAAGAGGCCTGCTGTGTAAAACTGTCCCCTGAAATGATGGCATTGTCCTCTGTCTATTTGTGGTGTCATTAACAAGTGAAAATAAAACTCTTTTGACAGGCATTTTTGTTTCATGACTAAGAGTTGATAGCTTTGTGAATGGCAGTATGCTTTTACGAGCCCACATAACTCTCCAGAATATGCGCTGCAGAGCTGCTTCTCCAATGAGATACAGACTGAGGAGGTCAGACAGACTTAGTTAGTCAAAAACACGCCTGTTTGCCTAAAGCTCTCGTGTAACCAAAATGCTCAAGTGAAGAGGGAGAAGACAACTTATCCTCTGGCTGCCATCTGCCTTTAGCCATCCCTGCCGGCGGCTGAGGGGTGACGGGATGAGAAGAAGCACACGTCGAAAGCAACACGATCCATTCCAAGCTCATGGCCCAGCTTTTGAAAGAGTGAAATAGCTAATAAAATGATCAAAGGTGCTTTGATATATCTCATTTGGGCTTACACAGCTGACTTCTTTCACAGTTGCCGAGATGGTTAGAGGCCCAATCTCTTTTAGAGTTTCTGTGGAGAGAGGCTCTCCAAAGGGAAATAGAATCGGAGAACTTTCTAAAAGGTATTCCAAGCTTCAAAAACAAAAAGGGTTGGAAAAAAGTATAGACTAGAAAAAAAATGAATTGCCCTGAAAACCAACTTTCTCCCAAAATTGGTTTACACATTACTCAAATTTTTCATGGGATGGTGGCAGAATTACACTAATTTTCAAAAATGCTACGTTTCTCCCTCCTACTTACGCTTATGCCGATTGAAGAGGGTGTCGCTTATAGACAAACTAACTTCAATCACTTCTGGGGAATAGTTTTATTTTTTATGATCAAAAAAAAGAAATGACATTCTTATTTTTAAATCGATAATAAATAACTTAAGATGCACTTGGAATATAAGGCAAGCCAACATATGATTGGTTTATCAACAATAATTCTAGTAGTGCTTTAGAGTTATGAATGAAATGGAATTGAGCTTCAGTACATTAGACACAGCAGTCGAAAGTTGTAAAAATCTCTAAACCACTATATAACGGAGCAGGGAGCGGTCAATGCTTCACCCACAGTAGTTCATGAACGACGCCCAAGAGGACAGTGCCTAGAGTTGTTTAGAACACCTGGGGTGAGTGACACCCAGGAAATGATGGACAGTAAGCCATGTCAGCTTTTTCTCTACCCTTGTGAACTTAGGGAAGGTACAACTATTCTGCCTCTTTTCTGACTTGACAATATTTTTTCCCATTTTTTTATAATTCCTTCTATATCCTGAACAATGAAGTAACTTGAGGTACAGATAACATCTCTCCCATTTAGCTCTGTGTAATCTTTCTCCTGACTTTCAGGCTTTGTGTTCTAAGACCTACGAGGTAAATCTCTAGAAGAACCACAGGCATCCTAAAACCTGCATTTTCAGAACTAACCTCATTCTCTACTGTCCCCTATAATTCACTCTTCTTTTCTCTTCAACTAATAGCTCAATTAGACACTCCCAGATAATTCTGCTTCTTTCTTCCCTCTCTCTTTCCTGTATCCAATCACCACATTTTTCTCAAATCCTTCCCCCTCTATCATTCCTACTGCCACTGACTTGGTTAAAATCCTTAGCACTTTATCTTGTTTGTTTATTTGTTTGGACTTTGTGGGGATCAGGCACTAATATTAATGGACTTCACCTTCATTTTATAAACTCTTAGTTAGTAGGTATTGCCACAAATGCAGCAGGAACCGTGCTAAGCAATGAGGATTCAGAGATAAAAAAATACTAGCCTGACCTTACAGATCTGGAGAAATAAAGGGAAAGGGGCAAAACAGACAGTGCACTGTAAGTCTACTAGGTAGAAGGCAAGTGGTGGAGGTGAAGAATCAGGAAGGAGACTTTAATAATGTTGATGTCTGAATAGAGTTCTGAAGGATAAGTAGATGTCAGCTACGTAAAGAAGTAGGATGGATATTGCAAACAAAGGGAATGGCATGCACCAAGGCATGGGCATAGAGAAATCACAGTGAGTTCACACAGCTATGAGTAGTTCAGCAGAGCTGAAGGATAAGGATGTGCAGAAAGTGGTACAAATGTTGTAAAAGGCATTGAAAGATTTCAGAAGGTGTGATGATCTTGAAATATGTCTAGGAATTTTTTCATAGTCTTCTCCCCAAAAGATGGAGCATAATTTCCCTCCCTTCCCTTCTAATGAGTAGAATGTGGCACAAAGTAATGCTATGTGACTTCTGAGGCTAGGTCACAGGAAGGCTGGGTTTTGCGTGGCTCTTTCTCCCCTGGATCACTCGCTATAGGGAGAACCAGTAGCCGTGCTGTGAGGACACTCAAGCAGCCTGTGGAGAGGGCTGGGTAGGGAGGAGCTGGGGCCTCCTACCAACAGCCAGCATCAACTTGCCAGCCATAGGAGTGAGCCATCTTGCAGGTAGATCTTCCAGCCCCAAACAAGCCTTCAGCTGACTGCAGCCCCAGCCAACATCTTGATTGCAATCTCTTCAAAGACCTAGAACCAGAAACACCCAGCTAAACCATGCCTGAATTCCTGACCCACAGAAACGATGAGATTAACAGATGTTTGTTATTTCTTTAAGCCACTATGTTTTAGGATGATTTGTTATGTAGCAAGAGATAACTAAAACAAACAAGAGTGACGTGATCAGACATATTTTATAGCAAAAAATGTAATTGCATTATGAACTATGGAGAAATGACTAGAGAGGAGACAGAATGGAGGCGGTTAAATAAATTAGGTGGCTGTCACAGTAATTAAGTAGGGATGTGACAAGGACCTATATTAAGGCTTTGGCCTCTGGGTTTAAGAGAAGGAAAAAATGCTTGAGAAGTTTAGGAACAAAAAAGCAACAAAATTTGATGACTGATTAGCAGTGGAACTTGAGGAAAAGGAAAGCATTAAAAATGTGATTCAGATTCCTTGCTTAGCAGATCAAGGAGATGGTGGTATCATTTATGAAAATGGGGAATACAGAAGGAGAAACAGATTGGTTGACGAAATAGAGCTCTTAGTTTTGAATGTACTGAGTTTGAAGTGCCTGCAGAAAACCAAAATGAAGATGTCTTATTAGTTATATGGATACAAGAACCTGAACCTCAGGAAAAATAAATAGACTGGAATTAAATTTGGAATCAAAGGAGAGTGAAGAGTGTAATAGAAGGTGGCCAACAATAGAACATTGAATCCCTTCAACATCTAGTGATAGATGGAAAAAGGGTGTGAAAGATTAAACACAACAATAAAAACCTGAAGACAAAGCACAGAAACCAAAAGATGAGAGAATTTAAAGAAAAGTTTGTTGTGAATGAATTAAGATAAAGACTAATGGGTGTCTACTAGATTTAGCAACCAGGAAGTTACTGGTAAACTGGGCAAAAGCAGATTCAATTGGAGGGATGGTGACAGAAGTCAGACTGAAGTGGATTAAAGAAGGACCAGAAGGGAAAATGCAGAAGCAATAAATGCAGACAGTGCTCTCTAGAAACTCGCTGTGAACGGGAGAAGCGACAGCCTCCCAAATGCTCCTCCTGCCTTGGCTCTGCCTTCTCTATTTCCACTTCACACTGCTACGGGTGGGATCTTGTCGACATCCGAATCTGCACAGGCTCCTGATTCAACAGGGTAGACTAGCCTTGTGCGATGTTCTCCAACCTTCACAAGATTCCATATAAACAAGAGTAAAGAAAAAAATAATCAGAGACATCAGTGGGTGAGAAATATCAACAAATTTTTGGAGGAAGGAAAGACAAAGGACAAGCGGCAATGACATAACAGAGAAAGGAAAGCCCAAGTGCCTGTGGAAGACTGGAATAATCTGTCCGATTTACCCTCATAGGACCTCTAAGATTCTCAGGACGTGCAGACGTAAAGGAGAAACAGAAGAGGTAGTGAAGTGCTGGGCTGGAAAATCAAGAACTGATGAAAAGGCTGTTCATACACTGGCTAGGCTTCTAGGTACGTTGAAGTTTGCTTTTTTTATAAACAGATCAGCAAGATCCAAAAGAGAATGTCTTCAACACCACAAGATTAAGAAAGGCTCTTGAAAAAAATCGATAAAGCCCTCAAATATTTTTGCATACTGACCCACCAAATGGCTGAGATGAGGTCAAACATGAAGTGAAATACAACATGTGATGTCATCATATAATGTGAAGAATTTTTATACCACTTTCAAAATGAACCCTTGTTTTATCTCTGCTCACTATGTGAATTAGTGTATAGAAGTGATTTTTACTGAATTTGGGTAACTATAAGAAATATGTATTTATTTTCCACTTTTGTTTTTCAGAATAAAGTCCTAATCCAACCTTTTCTCCACTATTTGCCCTGAAATGTCAGTCCCCTTTTAAATTCATTTCATACGACCTTTTCCTGATACCAACAGTTGTGAATAAAACTGACCTCTTAATTTCTCAAAAAATTAAAAATAGAAATACCATATGATCCAGCTATTGCACTACTGGATATTTATCTAAAGAACATGAAATCGGGGCCGCCCGGTGGCGCAGCGGTTTAGTTCGCGCTTGGCAGCCCCGGGTTCGCAAGTTCGGATCCCCGGCGCCCGCGGACACACTGTCTGTCAGCCATGCCATGGTGGCATCCCATATAAAGTGGAGGAAGATGGGCACAGATGTTAGCCCAGGGCCGGTCTTCCTCAGCAAAAAGGGCAGGATTGGCAACGGATGTTAGCTCAGGGCTGGTCTTCCCCACAAAAAAAAAAGAACATGAAATCAATAGTTCAAAAAAGATCTATGTACCCCTAAGTTCTTTGCAGCATTATTCATAATAGCCAAGACATGGAAGCAACCCAAGTGCCCATCAAGAGATGATTGGGTAAAGAAGATGTGGTATATATATATATATATATATATATATATATATATATATATATACACACATATACAATGGAATACTACTCAGCCCTAAAAAAGGACAAAACTGTGCCATTTGCAACAACATGGATGGAACTTGAGAGTATTATGCTAAGCGAAATAAGTCTGACAGAGAAGGACAAATACCATGTGATTTCACTCATATGTGGAAGACAAACAAACACATAGATAAGAGAGAACAGACTGGTGTTTACCAGAGGAGACAGGAGTGGGGGGAGAATGAAAAGGGTAAAGGGGCACATATGTACGGTGACAGATGAAAACTAGTCTATTGGTGGTGAACATGATGCAGTCTATACAGAAACTGAAATATAATAATGTACACCTGAAGTGTACATGATGTTTTTAAGCTAATATGACCTCAATAAAATAATTTTTTTTAAAAGAAGAAAAAGATGGTCCCCATCCCACCCAAAAAATGACTTCCCAGCTGTCTATGCAAAGTACAGTTATTTCTGGTTCCTAACAGACAGAAATGTCCTCTTCGCTAGAATTGTGTCTTTCTCAATCTTGCATTTCTAGAATCTAGTACTGTGCTTGGCATTTTGAATGCTTATTAAAAGAAAGAGAGGCGAGAAGGAGAGAAGAATGTATCTTATTCAGCTGTAAGAACAACTACGGTCATCTCCCTGCTCCTGAGCAACGATCCTGCTCTTTCAGAGTCTGCAGTGGTGGCCATGGGGCTAGAACTGCGGTAGGAACTGGGTTGTTATTGCAGAGGGGCCTCAGACTTTTCTGCTGTGGAGACCTCGTCCCTAGGAAACCTCCTGCTAAGGAGCATGACTGTACCCGGATGAAATCTGTGTCTTGCCATCTCTTTTCTCCCTCCCCCAAGGTCTTCCCCTGGAACAGTCCCTGGAGAAGTCAGGGCCCCATTTCTTCCTTTTATCAGGATGATGTCCTGTATGTGCAGGCGAGGAAATGAGAAAGACATGGAGGAAGTGATGGGGCGTGAACAGGAAGGGAAAGAACAGCATTTCAGGGCAGGGCTGGGCCTGCAGGGGAAGTTCTGTTTCCAGTCTCCACAACTAGAATTCTTTTACCTTTTATGTGAGGCTATAATTTATAGTTAGTTCCTAGAGTGTTATCAGTGCAGAGTTCAGCCCTCACATTTTAGCAATTACAATCAGAAGGCAAACTTATTTTACAGAAATTATTAGGCAATTATCACATTATTCTACTGAGAGCCCATTCTGGATCTAAGCTCAGACAATGTCACATTGAAATAGAACTTCACTCATAACAGTTTTGAAAACACTGATTAATTCCCCCACCATCTTGAGTGCCTTAGATTCCAAGACCTGTTTTAAATATCTTCGAATCCCTGATAACACACACTTGCATTTGCTTAAGGCTGATTTTAACATATTCTTCATAAAAGACTGCTATGCATTTCTCAGACACACCAAATCTTTTCAGGATTTTATTTTTTTTCACATATTAAAAAAAATCCACTTATTTATGTTTAAATGATCGCCAAGTGGTTTTTGAGAAGAGAATGGTGCAGGTCAGTTCTTAAAATCTGTCATTGCCAGAGCTCCAGGGAAAGGCTGTGGTTCATTGGAACGCTCTTGTCATGGCAATCTTCTAAGCAGACATGACTTACACTGCAAGATTGCTAACTCAGCAGGTGCAGGGAGAGACAGACCCAGGCAGGTGCTAATAAAAAAACCTGGAGAAGAACAAAGGGAGCATTCTCTACACTCCTCAGAAAATGTCACCCAGAGGAAGCGAAGCTTTGTCTGTAGGGCACGTGAGCTTCATCACGGCCCAGTAGGCAGAATGAGATCAATACCACTGTCCGCGGTGGCCTCAATGCACACTATTGTAGCCGCTGTAATGACTTCACTGACAGAGCCAGGCAAACTCCATCTGGTTCTTATATCCCGAAATGCCCATGTCATTGAGTGGCCCACCTGCCACCTTCTCCTTCCCATGTCTGTCAGATGCAACCTAAAATCTCTCATGATTATGCTGCCCTGTTTTAAGGATCACCCAGCTTCTACATTTCCGTTTATTTTCCAATATTCTGAAGTCATATCTACACATAAACATGTGTGAGGGACTCAGGGTGCAAAAAAGAACAGGCTGATTTCCAAAAGACTCACTCATTATATTCAGTTCTCTCCTACTCCACACTTGCCCTGAACATGTTTGTGTTTATAAATGAGGTCAGGTTCGGTTTGGGTGCTTTCCCATCTCACAGGTGACAGGTTTTGCATGGTACGTAGGTTCCTTGGGTTGGAAAAAAGTCAACCAGATAAATAAATGCACACTAAGGAGAGAGTGATAAATCAGATTTTTTTCTTCCTATAATACATTATAAAAGAAAAGCCCGAGTTTGAAGCAGAGTAATTCTTCCTATATAAGGCAGTCCCTCCATCAGCAGGATATTTAGTAACCCTGCCTGCCTCATTTCTGCCCTTCCTATATCCCCATCTTCCTGCACTGTGATAACCAAAAATGTGCTCCCATACGTCTCAAAGGCTCTCAATTAAGATCCACCACCAAAGTCGATCATGCTTTTAACAGAAAGAGCAACCACAGTGACGCAGTGAAGGCCTGCTAGATAGCAAGCACTGTACTACTTGCTTCATAGTTAGCCCTCCATAAACCAGTCTCTAGTGGTGGAATTTCAGGCACTTGATTGGGTGACTATTTGGGAGCAGATGAGACTTCCTGATGCTACTCAAATCACAGGAAAATAAGCTGTTCATGCTTTAGGCCAACCCTGGCTGAGACCCAAATGAGGAAATCTCAGTGAACTTAAACACAAAACAGTCTGCTCCATAACTGCCAATTCCTTCAGCAAGGAGGCCCTATCCATGGACCATATGGTATTTCTTAGGGTCTGCTTAAGGACATGGCTCTACAAAACAGAGTATAGCTTTTATATCTGCCATTGCCAAAACTCGTAACATGCCTGTCCAGGTTACACCCAAGCATTCTCTTCAGCTGCTAATAGGGCGCTAATGGGCTGCAGAATTCAGAGTATCTGATGGCCCACCATTTCTTTAGTCGACCTGGCCCACAATGGTTCACAGACAGTGCTATTCTGACAATGGGGATAAAAAACTCCTATGGAACTGTCGCTTGACACAAGTTCCTAGCATCAGGAGTTTAAATTCAAAGAGCCTTGCAAATCCATTTTAACCTGTGGCAAAAGGGGGCCACATGAGAATGTCTGTCTTCAAATGGTGGCTTCCTAGAGGGTCTTCAAGGCTTTGGAAACAATGACAAATGTTTACACTGACTGAAGAAACTGGTCATTGCCTACATCCATTTTTCATATTAGAATCCTTGGTAACAATTTATTTATTAAAAAAAGAGTTTCCATCTGTTATAAATATTTCCAGCAAGGTTCTCTGCTATATTTAGAATAAGAGTATTCCTTGCTCAACTTACCAGGTTCGATCTCTGAGTGAGCTCCATGATTGGTTTGAAGAGTAATGTCTAGCTAAGAAAAACAGAAAGCCTCCTATGTATGTCATCTTTTTCTTAGAAATTCGGGGAAAAAATCATTTCTGCTTTATTTTCTAGGCACTCTTAGATGCACTTATGCTGAAATTGTTGTAGGTGACTCTTGAAAAGCATTTGCTTTTGTAGATGCCTCTTCTTTCACCATTTTCCTTTTCTCTCATCATGCACTATAAAAGGTCTAGCTGTTCCTAGGGGACTGAAAGAAGGTAGCCTCATGATAATGGGTATAAATGAGTTCAAGTCCCTAATCTACTCCTGTCAAGGGGCTGCTTCTTAGGGTTATAAAAGAAACAACATGGGCTGCTGCAGGGCCTCCGGTTTCACTTCAGACACCCATCAGAGAATAACTTTCGTAGTCAAAGAGAGCAGAATCTCAACATGGCCCTCACTGTAGCATGAAGTGAGCCCAAACTTCTCCAGTGCGGTGGGGAAGGAAGATATAGGCGATACTATGTCCTCTGAGGTTGCAAATGACTCAAGGATATTTGGTAGTTAACAATTGTTATGTTCTATTTAGGAGATATCAATTAGTAGCTACTAGTTAGAGGTAGCAAAGGTCTATAGATCTTCCCCCACAGCATCACTACCTGGTGATATGTTATACTGACAGTAAATCTCCAACTCAATTCTGACATGTATACAAGCTTTTCTTGGTAAGCAAGCACAAAACTGATCACAACCTATTTGTAAGCTCAGTGAAGTACCAGTTTTCTGTCTTGTTGGGCACTCCAATAAATACTTTGTCTGAAAGATTCACTCAGGGCAAACATCCAAGAAGCAAAATCTTACTCATGAGACAGGTTAGAATGCTAAGCCCAGGTTGCCTTTCTGAAGGGTTTGGGCTACCAAGCTTGTTGCATTCTCAGTATCCATATGACATTTCCAGCCAATTCACATATCTTGACTACCACTCATTTCACCAATGAAAAATTATTTGTAACATCCATTATACTAATATTAACTAGAGATAAAGTCTTTGATGTCCATTGGGGGTAAAGATAGTTGAAGTTTGCTACCTCTCTAATGTGGGCCTTTGATTAAGAATCTTTCAAATGCTTATTAATCTCCCATGGGATCTATATTCCAGATTAGAGAATATCAGTTGTTAAACAGTTGCCCCATGTTTAGAGTCAGAAATATAAATCACATGTTCTATGCTAAACTATTTAAGATAAATTACAGATACTATAAAAAATGAGTGAGAGAGCTACAGAATCTTGAGACAGCATGAAGTCATCCCCTAAAATAATAAGTCAAACAGAGACAGCAAGCAATTTATGGTGCATATTTAAGGGAAGTTCCTAAAAGACAACTAGTCCAGGAAGATGGGTTGGAAATAATTTTCCTTATTCCTCCCACTATGCACAACTGAAATCCTTGGACATTATATATAAAGCAGACATAAGCAGACTCTGAAAGGTGGCAAGAAGAAGGTGGACTGACTAGGAATGGCCAGACCTGAGGAATGACATGGTGATGAGTTCCCTGGGTTCTCTTTCTGCTTCCTATATCCCAGACTGAGTAATGGAGAAACCAACAACCCAGAAACGCCTATGGGTGCAGATTTTAAAAAAAAGCCCAACAAAAGCCTGCTTTCTTTAGTCAAAGGACTAGGTAAGGGGCAGAGTAGCAAGACAGAAAATTTTTAGACAATAATCATTCTACTCTAGCCAAACACCATAGAGGAAAGTATAGCCCCACCCTCACCCATGCCAGCAAAAGCTGAGTGGGAAGGCCAGGGTCCAATGTCACCAGGCTGTAATGAGGTACCCCAATCCCCCTCACACACATACCTGAATGGTGTCAGAGAAAGCTGAGTAGTGAACAGGGACTGCCACCCCCACCTGGCAGTGATGAGATGTCCTCCCCCTCTCCACTGGGGTGGTATTAGAGGAGAACCAGGGGAGAGTCAGGACTCTCACCAACACCAATGGTCATGAGGCCACCCCCACCACCACCTTGGTGTTGGTGGAGCAATAAAATACTTCTACCACTTCTAGCCAGGGAAGTATTATTAGATCCCCAGTGGGGAGCCAGAACTCCCAACCCCACCCAGCAGTAATGAGGGACCGTTGGTGTCTTTGGAGACCATGTGGGGAATTTGGACTTCTACCCCTGTCCGCTCGTGACAACATGGCCCCTCTCCTTCTTTCCCTGCCAGAGCCCGGTCAGAGAAAACCACCTAAAACAGAAAGTTTAAATAAGATCCAAAGCCTCATAACATAAAATCCAAAATTTCCAGGTTTCAATAGAAAATCATTTCTCACAGGAAGATCTCAAACTGAATGAAAAAAATACATTCAATAGATGCCAGAATGTAGATGACAGAGGTGTTAGAATTGTCTGACAAAGATTTTAAAGCATCCATCATAAAAATAGTTCAATTAGCAATTATGAACACTCTTGAAACAAATTTAAAAAATAGAAAGTCTCAACAAAGAAATAGAAAACATAAGAAAGAACCAAGTGGAAATTTTTGAACTGGAAAATAAAATGACTAAAAAACAAACAAACAAAACCCTTAATGGAGAGGCTCAACAGCAAAATGAAGAGGACAAAGGAAAGAATTAGTAAAAGTGAAAGATAGAAAAATAGAAATTACCCAATCTGAACAACAGAGGGAAAATAGATTTTTAAAAAATAAGAACAGAGCCTCAGTGACCTATGGGGCTGTAATACAAGATCTAACATTTATATTATTGGAGTTCCTGAAGGAGAGGAGAAAGAGGGTGGAGCTGAAAAAGTACTCAAAGAAATAATGGCAAAAAAGTTCCTGTATGTGGCAAAAAGACATAAATCTACAGACTGAAGAATCTCAGGGAACCTCAAATGGATAAACTCAAAGAAATCCATGCCAAGAACTATCAGTCAACCTTGCAAAAACTAAGAAGAAAAAATCTTAAAGGCAGAGAGAGAGAGGGAGAAAACATCTTAACTATAGGGGTCAAACAATAAGAATGAGAGCAGATTTCTCATAGGAAACCAGAGAGGCCAGAAAGTGGCACATTTTATAAGTGCTGAATGAAAAGTACTGTCAACCCAGAATCCTATACCCAGTGAAAATATCCTTCACAAATGAAGGGGAAATCAAGTCATTCTTAGATGAAGAAAAACTAGGAGAGTTTGTCACCAACAGTCTTAGCCTAAAAGAACAGCTAAAGAAGTTCCCTAACCAGAAAGGAAATGATGTTCCTTGGAACCTCAGGAAGGAAAAAAGAACAGGGCAAGCAAAAATACGAGTAAATAAAATGGGCTTTCCTTCTCTTCTTGATATCTTGAAATTATGTTTGAAATGTTAAATAAAAATCATAACACTGTCTGATGTGGTTATAAATGTATATAGAGGAAATATTTAAGACAGCTGGTATTTTATAAATGGGGGAGGGTAAAGGGATGTAAAGGGAAATAAGATCCTGCACTTCACTAGAGCAGTTAAATGACACTAGTGATTATTTAACCAGTGATAAGATAGATATGTGTACACATACACACATATGTACTCAAAGACACTAGAGATAAATCAAAATAGAATTCTTCAGTGAAATTAAAAGCTTCTTGAATATTTCATGATATCCCGAGAAGAGAAGATGGGGGAGAGGTTATTTTTTATTGACTGAATTTAATCCTTATCATGATTACAATTAATTAGATTAAATTTTTTCTATACACAGAATGTGGGCTTGAGATATTTCTATATATACTTTAGATACTTTTGAGTTAACTGTGGGAAACTCATACAAGTTGCATGTTTAGTAGCAAAATATAGGATGATTGAGGAGGTTTATTTTCACCTCCGAATTTACAACATTCCTATTAGTGGCACCAGGCAGACGGTATTTAGAACCATTTTATAGAAGCAAAAATTGTGTCTTAGAGAAGTTCAGTGATTCAGAAAATTGTAGATCTAAGATTAAAACCCAATTCATCTTATTTCAAGTACAATAAATTTAATAAGCATTCAGTGCATGAAAGAACGAATGGTGTTAATTTCACATCCTGCTTGAATTTCAGTAGCTTTAATTTTAATGATTCTGTCACTGAGAGTCGATGTAACTCAACAGTTTCACTTTTCCTCACTACTGCCAGAGGTGACTTCTTCTCTTCTATTGCCTACAGTTCAGTTGCTTCATTTTGTCTCTAATGTCCTAAACATTTGTCCTAAATGTTTGTAGGCATTTGTTCAGATGTATTGTTAAGAAAGAAAATACTTTATTTGATGATATTTTTATCTAGAGCAGAATTAATCAACTAAATAAATTATTTTCAAAATTATACAAACACATACACCCTGGAATGAAAACCAAGATGTTGTGAATCAAGAAGCTCATCGGAACTGGGTGAACCCCACCTGTCTACTATAGTCCAGCTCTGAGACTCCAACACAGTCCCTCTTCCTTTATGCTCTCCTGGGGAGCTATGTTCTGTCTGGATCACAAGCATAGTGTATAAAAAATAACATTAAATTTGGAGTCAGAAAGCCTGAGCTTGATATAGCTCTGTTGGTTGCTCTGATACAGCATACCTCGGAGATATTGTGGGTTTGGTTCTAGACCACCACAATAAACCAAATATTGTAATAAAGTTAGTCACATGGATGTTTTGGTTTCCCAGTGCACATAAAAGTTATGTTTACAGTATAATGTGGTTTATTAAGTGCACAATAGCAATTAGGTCTAAAAAAACAATGCACATACCTTAATTAAAAAATACTTTATTGCTAAAAACTGCTAACCATCATCTGAGCCTTCAGCGAGTTGTAATCTTTTTGCTGGTGGAGGGTCTTGTGGATAATGTTGATGGCTGCTGACCGATCAGGGTGGTGGTTGCTGAAGGTTGGAGTGGCTATGGCAATTTCTTAAAATAAGAAAACAAGGAAGTTTACTGCATTGGTTGACTCTTCCTTTCAGAAGCAATTTCTCTGTAGCATGTGATGCTGTTTGATAGAATTTTATCCACAGTAGAACTTCTTTCAAAATTGGAGTCAGTCCTCTCAAATCCTGTCACTGCTTTGTCAACTAAGTTTATGTAATATTCTAAATCTAAATTGTCATCTTAACAATCTTCACAGCATCTTCACCAGAAGAAGTTTCCATCTCAAGAAACCACTTTTTTGGCTCATCCATAAGAAGCTACTCCTCATCCCTTCAAGTTTTATCATGAGATTGCAGCAGGCCCAACAGTCATGCCATGTGCCCACTGGGAGACGAGAGCAGTGGTCTTCAAACTGGGCCACACACACCCGTAGGAGATAGGAGATTTTCCAGAGGGCGGGAAGGAAATCTATCTCCAGATCTTTAAGTCTCTCGGGCACTCTTTTCTAAAACTGTTTTGCCTGGGAATGGGCCTGTTCCAGGCCACTGCTCCTTTCCCATCACCACTTTTACAAAGCACTTCCATCACAGAAGAAAAGCAGACCTCTCACCCAGGAGCAGGGACATAATTTGTGGGGCCCAGAGCAGATGAAAATGTGGGGCCACTTGTTCCAAAATTATTAAGAATTTCAAGACGGTGACACCAGAGCATTAAACCAAGCGAGGGGCCCTTCTAAGCTGGGGGTCCTGTGCCAACACCCATGACACGGACCTGCTCTCACTCTTATCAAACCTAATTATAGCACATTCTTTGGCAGGGGTTGGGGAGAGTGGCAGTGTAAAAGCACTGGGCCAACAGAGGAAGAACAAAGTCCATGTATAGGTACTGGTATGGTATTGAGAAAGTAAATAACCAGCCTGTTTACAAGTCAGGTGATTTTTAATTTGTTGCTTTCAACAAAACTGAAAGAAGATGGAATCTACCTATCAGACAAAAGGTGATTAAAAATAATTCTGAGGCTAGATCACTGTGTGATTTTTGGCATATAACTTTGAAGGAGTTCAAAGAATTGAATGACATTCCTATAACAAAACTCTTTTTATTCCCCTCCATTCATTTATATGAACAGGTTTTCTTTGAAATCTTATCTATAAAAATGCTAAATAGGAATACAATCTATGCTGAATCCTGTCTCATTTTAACTAATAAATATACTTGAATATATGTGGATATATATGAAATAAATGTTTAAATCTCCAACTATCTTATTAAGAGATATAATTCTAATAAAATTTTATTTTCTGTTTAATAATTTTCTAACAAAATATATTGAACAAATTTATGATATTTTGATTAATTTTAATGTAATTAATTTTAATTACAATGGCAGCTTAGTCCAGAGAGAAAAAATTCTTGAGCCTAAAGGTCACAGAAACTTTTTTGAACTAAAATTTAAATGTATCGACCTATTTTTATTATGATATGGTGATCATTAAAACCCTTTCAAGCATAATAATATCATAAATCAGGATAAAAGTCTGTAAGGGAAGTGAAATGGAAATACAAATTCAAAGAGAAAGAGGAATGATATAAAATTTCTCACTATTAAAGAAGCTGTTCATGTATTTTTTTTAATGGCTGATGATGGTATAAAGTCATAGTATACATTTTTTTTTTTTAAAGATTGACTCTGAGCTAACATCTGTTGCCAGTCTTCCTCTTTTTTTTTCCTCCGCAAAGCCACATTGCACGGTTGTATATCCTAGTTGTACGTCCTTCTAGTTCTTCTATGTGAGAGGCCACCGCAGCATGGCAACTGAGACAGGTGGTGTGGTTCTGCCATCGGGAAGCGAACCTGGGCTGCTGAAGTGGAGTGTGCCGAACTTTAACCACTAGACCATCAGGGCTGGCCCGGTATACATTTTTAAAAGTAATGTAACCATTTTATTTTAAAATGCCAATATTTTCAATACCCCAGAAGTTAGATTCTTTGTAATTACTAAAATTTATGATGAAAAAAATTTTACATATCAATTTTAAAGTGTTCAAGTTTTGTTTTTTTAAAAAATTGAGACAGTTAAGGATTATAAAGACATTGAAGACTGCTGTTCGAGGCCTTTTGGTCTCACATCATGGAGGACACTGTGCCTGCTCTAACACGCTTGCTCATTCTGCTGTCAGAATATTGCTGGGCCTTTCATGCAAATACTAGTTGGATGTTCCCTGGGCAATGGTTTTCAACTCTGACTACATCCTCGAATTACCTCAGGGGCTTTTTAAAATACTGATGTGTGGGCCTCTCCCCAGAGATTCTACTTTAAATGGTCAAGGGTAAGCGCAACCCATTTCCTAGGTGATTCTAACGTACAGCCAGGAATGAAAACCATTGGCTTGTAACAAATATTAGGAATTCCCTGACCTACAAACTGGCAATGTGACAGTTTTTTGTGCCCGCTTGTTAAATATAGGTTGTATGGGATTTTGTTGGAGACTTGCTCTCATTGTTGCATTCCACCTGCAAGCACTGTTGTTGGCGGACAGGGTATATGGCCCCCTCCTACTCTTAAACACTGGGGGCTTCCAATATTTACCAAAGAGCACAGAATTTGCCAAACAGCCAAAGTGACTTAGGTAAGTTTACAAAACTGCCTTCCTGGCCGCCATTTTCCCTTTCCCACAGACCTCCATTCTATGTGAATCCAGGGCTGAAGCCCACGACCCAAGCTGGATTTGGGGCTGGAGCGTGTGACTTGAGGCTAGAAACAAGATAAATTTCAAGAATGCTGCCAGTTGTAGAGGAAAAGATGTTTTCTCCTCCCTGCTGGACATAAAGGTGGACATGTATAATCCTGGTTGCTGCTGGCGTAGTTGTGGGAACTCAAGGGAAGCCAGTCTTAGGATGAAGCCAACACTGTGGGATACAACGTGTAGAATGCAAAAGAAATCACATGACATCACTGAACCACTAGATCAAGCCTTATGTAGACATGTCAGTTACTTAAGCCAATAAACTCCCTTTACTTGACCAATTTAAGTCAGATTATCTGTTCTTGTTATTCTTGTTTCCCTTGTCAAGAAGCAGCCTGGTGAAGTGGATGAGAATATGGACTTTAGAACAAGCTGTCTGAGTCTAAGCCCAGTTCCTCCACTCATCAACTGTGTCATCTTGGGTTATAACTTACAGGCACTGTCCCTTAGTGTCCCCTTGTGTAAAATGGGGCTAATAATACCTTCATTATGGAGTTGCCATAAGCACTAAATGGGTTAATACTGGTAAATTCCTCAGAACAGAACATAGCAAGAACAACACTACTGGTTTAAAACAATTATTGCTTAAGTTGGGTTTGCTGTAACTTACAATTGAAAACATCCTGATTGATGTATTTGAGTTTTGATTCCACGAGTGACCTCAAGCAAATCTCTTAAATTCCTGAGTCTTAGATTTCAATTTTATAAAGAAGGTTGGACTATGATTTTAAGGTACTTTTCAGCTCTGTTTGGGTAAACATGGTTAGTATACATTGCGTTTCAAATTGTTTCCTCTCCCAATATGCATTAGAATGCAAATAAAAGGATGTATGAGTCTTTCTTGTATTCAGGTGTTCTGTAAATACTTATTAAGAACCTACTATGTGCCAGGCACTGTTCTAAGCACCAAGAATATATTAATCTTCACAATTGATAAAAATCCCCACCTCATGGAGCTTATAATTTAGTGGGAGGCAATAGATAAATAAACAAATACATAAAATTTGCAGTATGTAAGAAAATGATAAATTCTATGAAGAAAAGGAAAGCAGGAAAGAGATGGGAAAGAAAGGGGTAGGGACGAATTTAAATAGGCCTGTTAAAGAAGGCATCCCTGGGAAAGTAACATTTATACTGTCTGGATGGGAGCATAGGTATTGTGGGATGACCTGGAAATCCTCAGCTCTTGAGGACTGACATAAATCAGTAAACATAAACATGAGATCAGAGTTAGTGGTTTCAAGAAAGATAATGGTGGTGAGCCTGTGAGCAGGGGCTGATTTGATGCGAGGTAATGAAGCTTAAGTTTCAAGGACTCTCATGTTCATATACCCTTTTGAGGACCGCAAGAGGAGCTAGCAATGAGTTCATATGGTATTTTGTGTTCTTCTACTTGAAAAGGGCACCCCAAAAAGCATAAACTTCAGGTCCCACAAAATTTGGATGTGCCCTGGCTGTAAACATTGCGTGGGGAAGGAAGTTGTGGAGTGGATCGTGCTGGAAGACACAGGACTCCAGGGACTCCCAGTCAGACCTGCTGGTGGGTAAGTGTTCACCATCTCAAAGCCAGTGGTAGATTGCATTATCATTCTCCACTCTTCACTCCTCCTTTCATCCACCACCTTAGTCATAGGACTTTGTCATCCAACCCATGAGAAACAGAGTATATCTCCTTGCCTCGCTGATGTTAGATTTAACTGTGAGGCTTGCTTTGGCCAATGGAATGTTCTGGATGTGGTGAGAATAGAGGCTTGAAAACATGCCTATAGGCTGGGGCTTATCTTTTTGTGCTCTTTCTTTCTGTCATGAGAAGAATATGTCCAGCCTAGCCCTCTGGCCCCAAAGAATGAGTAACACATGGAGCAGATATGAACTCAAGCTAAGCCTGAAACCATGCCCAGCCATACCCAGCCAAGTCCAGCCTAGAACAGTTGAACCTCAGCCAACCCACCAGCAACAGTGAGCAATAAACACTTTTTTAAATACAAACTGAGATTTTGTGGTTGTTAACTATGTAGCATAATTGCGGCAATAGTTGCCTGGAGAGCAAGCTATACAATTTTGTCAGCTTAGGCTAAATTATGCTGCAGTAACAAAACACCCCCACATTTCTTGCTGACATTAGATGCCCTAAGGGGTCAGCTGAGGCTCTTTTCCATACTTTCACTCAGGGACCCTGTCTGACAGAAAAGTCCCTATCTGGATTTACTAGTCTCCTAGTGGAAGATCAAGAGAGATGAGGAACTATGCACTAATTCTTAAAACTTCTGCTCGGGAATAACACATGACTTCACTCACTTTTTTTGTTTTTTTTTTTTGTGAGGAAGACTAGCTCTGAGCTAACATCCACTGCCAATCCTCCCCTTTTTGCTGAGGAAGACTGGCCCTGGGCTAACATCCGTGCCCCTCTTCCTCTACTTTATATGGGACGCCGCCACAGCATGGCTTGACAAGCTGTGCATCTGTCCTTGCCCGGGATCTGAACCTGCGAACCCCGGGCGGCCAGAAGCAGAGCGTGCAAACATAACCAATACACCACTGGGCCGGCCCCTTCACTCACCTTTCATTGGCCAAAATAAGTTAAAGAGCTGTACCTAAGTAGGGCGGGAATGCATAGTCCTCCTGTGTGAAGCAACTTAACAGGGAGGACCCCCACAGGAAGGCCTCCAGGTAGAAACAGTGAATAATTTGAAAAATAATAAAATCTACCCCAACAATATACCTTGAACATTTTGAGTACATATTATGAAGCAGTGGATTGACTCCAACCCCTGCCCCCATCTTTGAGTTTTTTTTCTGACAGACTGGAATTATGCTGTAACTTGAACTTTGAAAACAAAGGGTGTGTTTATGCATTCACATCGATCTGCAAGTTATCACACACCTCCCCTAGTGAGAGGTGCCCATCGTCTTCACAAGACAGACAAGCAATAACATAAAGCTTGCAAGTTTCTCCCTAATACTCTCAACACTGCTTTCCTTTCCAAGCATCAGTGTTTTCCATGGAAAAGAAATTAGACATATTACTAATTTTCCCAATCAAGCATATGATTGTGCAGAAAGCCACAATGTTATAGAGACCCCCTTTTCCCTTGTTGCTCTGGAACAGTGAGTTCCCGATTGCTGTGATCTGAGCTTGTAATTGATCAGAGGTAGGAGATTTTACACCTTCAGACAAATCAGGCCCCAAATAATGAAACTTTAGTTGATAATTTTGCATTTTCCTTTGATACTTGGTGTCCTTTGGGGCCAAAAAAAATAAAGTCAAAAGGTAGATAGAATCTGCTTTGCTGTTTTCTTCATCAGCTTAGAGAGAGAAAGGGTCATCCATGTTTTGGATGAGGGTAGATGACAGGGGAACTTGTACTTGAGCTCTTTTTTTTTTTTTTTTTTGCGAGGAAGACCAGCCCTGAACTAACCTCCGTTGCCAATCTTCCTCTTTTTTTTTGCTGCGGAAGATTGGCCCTGGGCTAACATCTGTGCCCATCTTCCTCTACTTTATATGGGATGGCGCCACAACATGGCTGACAAGCAGTGAGTTGGCCAGCGCCTGGGATCCAGGCCCACAAACCCCAGGCTGCCAAAGTGTGACCTAAACCACTGCGCCACTGGGCCAGCCCGGTAGTTGAGGTCTTGATTAAGCACTTGTGAAAAGGAATACAGTCTCATGGATGTCTGGCTCATGGCAGACCTTGAATACTTTTGGTTCTCCCAAGGGAAGGCAAAAAATTACTAGCATCTGAATCTCAAAGGGATACTAGACTAGTCACAGATCCACAACTGTAAAGTAGGTGGGCCCTGGGCAGGATCAAGGAAAGAATAGTATTTGGATATGGATCCTAGAAAGATTTTGAACCCATTACCTATAGTTAATTCTTTTTGTTTGTTTTGGTTTATCCTTCCCAGATTTCTTTTTGCAAAACTGTGTCTGTGTGTGTGTGTGTACATATGTACACACGTGTATATATGTGTGTGTGTGTATATATGAATATATACTTAAACACATACACAACATATAATCTCCACTTATTCTATATACAAGGTAGTATACCGTGTATGCACTTGCATCTTGCTTTTTTTACTTGTGAATGTATTTTGAAAATAGTGCTATACTAGTTCATAGAGATCTACCTTAGTATTTTTATTGCTAACTAGCAATCTATTATATGGCTATATTATAGTTTATTCAACCAGTTCTCTTTGAGTGGGCCCTAGTTTTTCTCCAATATTTTGTTATTTCAAACAATAATGCAATAAGTAACCTTGTGCAAATGTTGTTTCATGTTATTACATGTTGTGGATGTGTATATTCACAATACATTCCTAGAAGGAGGATTGTTGGGTTAAAGGGTAAGTGCATATGTAGTATTACTACATATTGCTAAATTCTCTTACATCATGGTTGTAATGGTTAATTTTCTGTGTCAGTTTGGCTGGGCCACGTTGCCCAGATACGTGATCAAACATTTTTCTGGATGTTTCTGTGAGAGTGTTCTTAGATGAGATTAACATTTAAATTGGTAGGCTTTGAGTAAAGCAGATTGCCCTCCATTATGTGGGTGGGCCACATCCAGTAAGTTGAAGACCTGCATAGAACAAAAGACTGACCTCCCCTGAGCAAGAAGGAATTCTGTCAGCAGACAGCCTTCGGACTTGAACTGAAGCATTGGCTCTCCTTGGATCTCCAAGCTGATGTCCCACCCTGCAGATTTTGGACTTGTCAGCCTGCATAATTGCATGGGCCAATTCCTCAAAATAAATCTCTTTACATATATATGTATGTGTGTATGTATATACATATATCCTATTGGTTCTGTTTCTCTGGAAAACCCAGACTAATATAGTGATTATACCATTTTGCATTCCTACCAGGAATGTATGAGGAGTGCCAGATTTCTCACAGCCCCATGGACAGGGTGTTGTTAAGCATTTGAATATTTGCTGAACTGATAGGTAAGAAGTGGTAACTTAGTGCAGTTTTAATTTGCATTTCTCTTATGATGAGTGAGAGTATCTTTTCATATAAAAGGATCATTTTTATATCTTTTCCAGTGAAATGCCCTGAAAAGATTTTTATAATGCAGACCTCTCTTGCTGTAGATCAGGCTGTTCCTATTAGAAGCATAGACTAGGTTCCCACGATTAGTGTAATCACTTTTTTGCTAATAAGAATATCGATTCCTTTCTGGAATCCAGCATACACATATCCTTTATTTCATTATACTTGTATTTCATTTTTATTAACCAGGATTCAATTAGCAAGATAATATATACTGAGAAATTCTCTTTCATAAAATGTGTCCTGATGAGATTCTAGATTTTACAACAGGATTGAGAAACCCTCACGTAGAAGAGATGCTTTGTTAGGACACCTGGATTCTTGACCTGACATCTTTCTATTAACTAAGATAGTGTTTCCTTTCTTCCTGTCCTGCTTCTTACTTCCCATCCCCCAGGTTCTCTGAAGTTTTCTTTGTGCTGATTAAATAAAGGCAAGTCTGTGCCTTTTCTCTCCTGTAGCTAAATGCTTTCTTTTATTAACACTAGCAAGTAAATAACTGCTCAAAAGGTGCAAAGTAAATACATTTCAAGTTAAATCTGCCTCCAAGGTGCTAACTCCAAAGAAAACTAAACTTTACCAGGAACATTAATTTTCAGGGTGGATTGCTCATCCTTAAATTATATTTAATTTTTCCAAACTGGCCAGCAGGAAACTTGGTTAATAGGAATGGACATTGAAGAGACCAGCAAGTGGCAATCTAGCAGTTCTCCAGTACCTGACAGTTGCAAGCTGGCAGCTTGTGAGATGAATACACCTTGCAGACATGTTCTATTTTCTTTGTGTTAGATAGTTGCATTTGTTTAGAAACTCAGGAAACATTGAATAATTTCTCTTTGAATAGGTCCTCATTTTTCTCCAATATTTTCTTTCAAACATGCTATAACAAATGCAAATGTTGTTTCACATGGTGGAGGTGTAATTTCATGATAAATCCCTAGAAGGGCACTTTAAGATTTTTTAAAATCTGAATGTTTGACTTCTTTTGAAAAAATGAGATATCTGGCAATGCTAAGCAGTCTCTACCACTCTCTGTCATTAAACTTGGTTCACTTCAGCCATTTTCATTACTCATCTGACTCTAGTAGACATTCAAGTTTATAGTCCCTGTTGCTAAAAGCAAGCCACCCTCTGCTACGCCCACACACCATTGTATCCATTCATGTGAAATAGTCCTCTGTTTCTGAAATACTCCAAGCTCTTTCAGACCTTTGAGACTTTATTCATTGTTTACTTTGCTAAGAATAAGCTCCCACCCAACTTTTCCTTCCAGAGAATTCCTGTCGCTTCTTTAAAACCAAATTCAGGACATCTTCGAGATGGCAAAATAGGAAGTCCCCAGTCTGCATCCTCCCATAGAAACAAATATTTAGCAGCCATCCACAGACAAAAGTGCTTTTATGGGAGCTTAAGGACCCAGGTAGGATGTTGCAAAACCCCAATGGAGCCCAAGGCTGAGGAGAGCCACTTTGAGAAGGCCAGCCCATTCATTGGTGGCAGACCTACCAGCCATGGTCCTGGATGTGGACTGGAAGCAGCCCACCCCCTGTGGACTTGGCTCCAGTCTTGCTTGTCTGTGGGCTTACCACAGACCTTGACCTTCTGCCCAGGGACCTGAGAGAAGCCACATCTGTCCAGGTCCCCAGTAACAGGCCCACCAAACTTGGACTCAATTAGAGTCCCTGAAGCAGTCCTGTGACCCAGCTCCAGTTCTGCTCTACTGTGGTCTGAAGGCAGTCCTGCCTACCTGGGGACCAGCCCGGCAACTGACAGGAGCATGTTCGGGGACCCAGGAGAAACCACACCCAACCCTATCCCTAGTAACAAGCCTGCCAAATGTGGAAGAGACTGTAGATCCAGCAAGAGCACCAAGCTCCAGGTCTGGTCCTGCTCTGGACTCTGACCCTGGGGGCAGTCCCCCAGTCTTGGGACTCAGCAGAAGAAGGTCTTTACCTGCCAAAAGCAGTCTGTAAAGATTGGAATTAGTATCTTCAAATGCACAGACTCCAGTGCAAGGCTACATGGATCACAAGAAATTAGGCAAACATGACACCATCAAAGAAAACTAATAAAGCTCCAGTAACTGACCCCCCCCCAAAAAAAAAATAGAGCTCCATGAACTGCTTGACAAGGAATTCAAAGTATTCATGTTAAAGTAGGTTAGTAATCTACAAGAGAACACAGATAGACAAGTAAATGAAATCAGGAAAACAATATATGAACAAAATGAGAAGTTTAATAAAGACAAAGAAACCACAAAACAGAGCCACACAGAAATCCTAGAGCTGAAGAAAACAAGGAGTAAACTGAAAAATTCAATAGAGAGCCTCAAGAGCAGATTAGATCATGCAGAAGAAATAAACAGTTAACTTGAACACAAGTCACTGGAACTATGAAGTTAGAGGAACAAAAAGAAAAAAGAATGAAAAAGAGTGAAGAAACCCTGAGTAACTCATGGGACACCACTAAAAGAACCTATATACACATTATGGGAGTCCTAGAAGGAGCAGAGAATGAGAAAAGGGCAGAAAGTTCATTAAAAAAATAATGACAGGAAACTTCCCAAATCTGGGAAGGGAAATGAACAACCACATCCATGATGCCCAAAGAACCTCAAATAGGCTGAACATCAAGAGAGCTTCATCAAGATATATTACAATCAAGTTGTCAAAAGCCAAAGACAAAGAAAGAATTTTAAAAGCAGCAAGAGAAAAGTGACTCATCACATGCAAGAGAACCTCCATAAGACTATAAGCAGATTTTTTAGAAGAAACCTTGCAGGCCAGCAGAGAATAGGATGATATATTCGAAGTAGTGGAAAAAACCAAAACCTGCCAGCCAAGAATATTATGCCTGACAAAGCTGTCCTTCAGAAATGGAGAGATAAAGACTTTCCCAGACCCCCCAAAAAAAGCCAAGGGAGTTAATCACCACTAGACTAGACCTGTCTTACAAGAATGCTAAAGAGAGTTCTTAAAGTTGAAACAAAGACTGCTAATTAGCAACATGAAAACATATGAAAGTATAAAACTCACTGGTAAAGGTAAGTGTATAGTCAAATTCAGAATACTCTAATACTGTAATGGTGGTGCATAAATCACTCTCAATTATAGTAACTTAGTTAAAAGACAAACATATTAAAAATAACAATAGCAACAATAATTTTTTAATAGATCCACAATATAAAAAGATGTAAATTGTGACACTGATAACATAAAATGTGGGGAAGGGGCAGTAAATGTGTAGAGTTTTGTATGTGATTGAAGTTAAGTTGTTACCAGCTTAAAATAGACTACTATAACTATAAGATGTTTTATGTAAGCCTCATGGTAACCACAAAGAAAAAACCTGTAGTAGATACACAAAAGTTAAAGAAAAAGGAATCAAAGCATATCACTATTTAAAAAAGTCATTAAATCACAAAGAAAGACACCAAGAGAGGAAGAAAGGAATGAAGGAAATATAATGCAGAAAACTATTAACAAATGACAGTGTAAGTCCTTATGTATAAATAATTACTTTAAATGTAAATGGATCAAGTTCTCTAATCAAAAAATGTAGAGTGGCTAAATGGATAAAAAAAAAAGATGATCCAATTATCTGCTGCCTACATGATACTCATTTTAGATTTAAGGACACACACAGACTGAAAGTGAAGGGATGGAAAAAGATATTCCATGCAAATGGTAACCAAAACAGAGTAGAGGTGGCAATACTTAGACAAAACAGATTTTAACTAAAAAACTGTCACAAGAGTGAAAGAAAGTCATTATATAATTTAAAAGGGGTCAATTCATCAAGAGGATATAACAATTATAAATATATATGTACCCAACATCAGAGCAACAGAATATGTAAAGCAAATATTAACATAATGGAAGGGAGAAATAGATAGCAATACAATAATAGTAGAGGACTTCACTACCCCACTTTCATCAATGGATAGATCATCTAGACAGAAAATCAATAAGGAATAGTGGTCTTGAAGAACACTGTAGACCAAATGGACCTAACAGACATATATAGAACATTCCATCCAAGAGCAGCAGAATACACATTTTTCTCAAGCACACATGGAACATTCTCCAGGATAGATCATATATTAGGCCACAAAACAAGTCTTAACAAATTTAAAAAACTGAAAACATATCAAGTATCTTTTCAAGCCACAATGGTAAGAAACCAGAAGTTAATAACAGGAAGAAAATTGGAAAAATCACAAATATGTATAAATTAAAAAACACAGTCCTTGACAACCAATGGGTCAAAGAAGAAATTAAAGAGAAATTTTAAAATATCTGGAAACAAATGAAAATGGAAACACAACGTACCAAAACTTACGGGATACAGCAAAAGCAGTTCTAAGAGGGAATTTTATAGCAATAAACACCTAAGTTAAGGGGAAAAAAATTCAAACAACCTAACTTTACACCTAATGGAACTAGGAAAAAAAGAACAAACTAAACCCAAAGTTAGCAGAAGGAAAGAAATAATAGAAACTAGAGTAGAAAAAAATGAAATAGAAAATTTAAAAACAATAGAAAAGATCAATGAAATTAAGGGCTGGTTTTATGAAGAGATAAACACAATTGACAAACGTTTAGGCAGACTAACAAATAAACAGGGAAGACTCAAATAAATAAAATCAGTTATGAAAGAGGAGACATTACAACTGATAACACAGAAATACAAAAGATCATACGAGACTGCTATGAACAATTATACTATGTACAATTTTATATATTGGTAAAAATTGGATAACTTAGAAGAAATGGATAAATTCCTAGAAAAATACAACCTACCAAGACTGAATCATGAGGAAACAGAAAATCTGAACAGACCAATAATGAGTAAGAAGATTGAATCAGTAATCAGAAACTTCCATTACTGATTGAATCGGTAATGCAAAGCCATGAAAAGCCCAGGACGAGATGACTTCACTGGTAGATTCTATCAAACATTTAAAGAAAAATTAACGCCAATCTTTCTCAAACTCTTGCAAAAAATTGAAGAGGAGGAAGTACTTCCAACCTCATTTTACAAGGCTAGCATTACCCTGATACCAAAGCCAGACAAGGATGCTATAAGAAAAGAAAATTACAGGGGAATATCCCTGATTAATATAGATGCAAATATCCTCAACCAAATACTAGCAAATCAAATTCAACAGCACATTAATAGGATCATACACTATGATTAAGTGGGATTTATCCTTGGGATGCAAAGAGAGTTCAACATATGCAAATCAATAAATGTGATACACCACATTATCAGAATAAGGAATAAACATCATGGGGCCGGCCCAGTGGCATAGCAGTTAAGTGCTCAACTTCTGGCTGCCCGGGGTTTGCAGGTTCAGATCCTAGGAGTGGACAGATGCACCACTTGTCAAGCCATATTGTGGCGGCATCCCATATAAAGTAGAGGAAGACAGGCACGGATGTTAGCGCACGGCCAATCTTCCTCAGCAAAAAAAAGAAGGATTGGAAATGGATGTTAGCTCAGGGCTAATCTTCCTCACACACGAAAAAAGAATAAAAATCATATGATCATCTCAATATATGCAGAAAAAGCATTTGACAAAATTCAACATCCTTCCATGATTTAAAAAAACTCTCAAGAAATTAAATGTAGAAGGAATGCACCTCAACATAATAAAGGCAACGTATGACAAACCCACAGCTAACATCATACTTGATGGTGAAAAGCTGAAAGTTTTCCCTTTAAGATCAGGAACAAGACAAGGATGCCCACTCTCACCACTTCTATTCAATATAGTACTGGAAGTCCCAGCCAGAGCAGTTAGGTAAGAAAAAAAATAATTGGCATCCAATCTGAAAAAGAAGTAAAATTGTTTGCAGATGATGTGATCCTATATATTAAAAACTCCACCAGAAATCTGTTGGAACTAATAAATGATTTCAGTAAAGTTGTAGGATACAAAATCAACACCCAAAAATTAGTTATGTTTCTACACACTAACAACAAACTATCTGAAAAAGAAATAAATAAAATAATCCCATGTATAATAATATCCAAAACAATAAAATACTTAGGAATAAATTTAACCAAGGAGGTAAAAGATCTACACACTGAAAACTACAAAACATTGATGAAAGTCTGAAAAGGACATAAATAAATGGAAAGATATCCCATATTCATCAATTGGAAGAATTAATATTGTTAAAATATCCACACTACCCAAAGTGATCTACAGATTCAATGCAATCCCTATCAAAATTGCAATGGCACTTTAACAGAAACAGAAAAAAATAAGACTAAAAATTCATATGGAACCACAAAAGATCCTGAATAGACAAAGCAACCTTGAGCAAGAAGAACAAAGCTGAGGACATCACACTTCCTGATTTCAAAACATATTACAAAACTACAGTAATCAAAACAGTATGGCAGTGGCATTAAAAAAAAAAGACATATAGACCAATGATACAGAATAGAGAGCCCAGAAACACATTCATGGATTTACGATCAACTGATCTTCAGTGAAGGTGCCAAGAACACACATGGGGAAAGGAAAGTCTCTTCAATAAGTGGTGTTGTGAAAACTGGATATCTACATGCAGAAGAATGAAATTGGACCCTTATCTCACACCATATACAAAAATCAACTCAAATGGATTAAAGACATACATAAGATATGAAACTATAAAACTACTAGAAGAAAACATAGGTAAAAAATTCTTGACGCTGATCTTGGCAATGATTTTTTGGATATGACCTCCGAAACACAGGCAACAAAAGCAAAAATAGACAAGTGGGATTGCATCAAACTAAAAAGCTTCTGCACAGCAAAGGAAACAATCAAAAGAGTGAATAGACAACCTATGGAATGGGAGAAAATATTTGCAAATCATAAATCTGATAAGTGTTAATATTCAAAATATTTAAAGAACACAAACAACTTGATAGCAAAAACAAATAACCCAATTTAAAAAAAGGGCAAAGTACCTGAATAGACATTTCTTAAAAGCATACAAACGGCCAACAGGTACATGAAAAGGTGTTGAACATCACTAATCATCAGGGAAATGCAAATCAAAACCACAATGGGATATCACCTCATACATGTTGAAATGGTTATTTTCAAAAAGACAAAAGATAACAAGTGTTGCAAAAGGAAACCCTTGTACACTGTTGCTGGGAATGTAAATTAGCACTGACGTTGTGGAAAACAGTATGTAACTTCCTCAAAAACTTAAAAATAGAACTACCATATAATCCAGCAATCTCACTTCTGCGTATCTTTCCAGAGGAAATAAAACCAGTGTATCTAAGAGATATCTGCACTTCCATGTTCATTTTAGCATTATTCACAATAGCCAAGATTTGGAAACAACCTAAGCATCTGTTGATGGATGATAGTTGAAGAAAATGTGGTATAAATATGTACAATAGAATATTATTCGGCCATAAAAAAGAAAGAAATCCTGCCATGTGTGATGACATAGACGAACCTGGAGGACATTATGTTAAGTGAAATAAGCCAGACACAGAAAGACAAATACTGCATGGTATCACTTATATGTGGAGTCTAAAAAAATTGAATTCATTGAAGCAGAGAGTAGAATGGTGGTGCCAGGAGCTAGGAGTGGGGGAAATGGAGAGATGTTGGTCAAAGGAACAAAGTTTTAGTTATGCAAGATGAGTAAGTTCTATAGGGCTAATGTACATCATGGCAATTCTAGTTAATAATACTGTATTGCATACTTGTAATTTGCTAAGAGATTAGATCTTACTTGTTTTCACCACACACACACACGCACACGCACACACAAATGGTAACTACATGGGGTGATGGATGTGTTCATTAATTTGGTTGTGGTAATCATTTCACAATGTATATGTATATAAAAACATCACACTATATACCTTAAATATATACACTTTTTATTTGTCAATTATACCTCAATAAAACTGGTAAAAAAAAGATGCCAAATTCAATGTCAATTTGTGCATATCTGGAAAAATTGCCTGCTCCCACCTCCAGAGAGGCTCACTAAGTAGTTACCCCTGTCTTCACTGTAGTTCTCACCATATTTTTTGTGCTTATGATTATACATCTCTCTACTCCTCAAGATTGAGAATTTCTCAAGGGCAAGGGCGAGAGCCTATGTGTCTTTCGATCTCCGGCACCTGTCTGGCACATGGTGAGATGTGATACATCTGTTCTATGAATGAACAATGAATGGTCTCTGGGTCTAAAAACAGTGTAACGCCAGGAAGAGAGAACAATATTGCTGCCTGACAGACTTGTACCCACAACTGGCCCAGCCACTCATGTAACCTCTTTAGACAATCTCTTCATTTGTAAAAAGGGTTACAGGTTTACAGGCTTATTGTGAGAATTAAATGAAATAATTGAAATAAAGCACCTAATATGACAGCTAGCAGCTATTAGCACATGCACATTGCACACAATTGGTTTGGACTGGTTTGCCTGTGATTCATACTTGAAAACCTGAAAACAAATGGAGAAATAATGCTCTTAATCCAAAGAGATAAATTGTCCATTTTTGATTTGGTCAATCTTAACTATGTAAAGTGAACTACATTCACTATTTAAAATTTCCTAGGTACAACATGGCTACCCCACAAGAGTGTGCATAGCTACCAGAGGCCTGCTGGAAGAGCATTTACATGTGAAAGAAGTTCTAAAAATAGGCCCAGGAGAACCAAAGCATACCAACACTTACGAACGTTCGTATTTTTCCTATTCTTTAGGATTTTCTTACCTTTTTCTTTCATTTCAAAAAAAAAAATCTATGAAAAGCAAAAATACTTTCCTCCCTCTTTCTCTTAAGCCTACTGCCAGCTGAGAGCGAGATGGGGTTCATGTTTCCTTAACTTTAAAACTCTGATGACGATTATCATTTGAGACTACATTGGGTCTGACAGACATAGTCTTACCCACCTCAAAGAAACTACACACATTTTTATAAAACTTTTCTTTTAACAACTGAAAGGCTAATCTTTTCATAAAATATGAGGAATGAACACAGAGAGAAGAAAAGCATATCTGGAATCTCTCGCGTCAGACTTTTTTAGTTGAACAAGATTCAGAATTGGTTGCTTTCAGAAGATATTAAACCCAACCCCTGATTTCATCAGGCCTGTGCTCCAAAGGGATCTTTCGGACTAGGAAGCTACATATGAAGTAAACATGACAGAAATTGTCATTCCCCTTGTCACTCAGAAGAGCCATCTGCTCCTGAGTTAAAGCCATTTTCTATTAAATTCACCAGCACACTAATTAAAGAATGACTGGAGGCTGGTGAAGCTGCCAGATGCTGCGAAGATATATCACTGTCTTTTTATATGGTTAGGCAAACGTTTAATTAAACCTGCAGCTGCTGTGTCTGCTCTACCCACCAACACGGCTAAATCTCATTTACCTGAGAAAATCATTTTGTATTAGTGTCTTTCTAGAGGTAAAACAACTTAAAACAGACTTTGCTGAAATATTTAATGCCTTTGTACATGATTTAATTAAACGCATCAGTAATTATGTCAGGGCAACTTGAACCTGACTTTCCTTGGGGTTCTTGCCATGTCTCCTGATAACTCATCAAACGTCTCCTCAATGGCATCCTTACTTGGAAGAGTAGAATTACAGAGAGCTGAAGTATAGGTAGGGTGCTTAGCCCGTCTGGATTACACTTTACTGGGCATGTGTGTTTTAATGCATTTAAAAAGCATCTTTTTGAAGAAAATGGGAGAAGTCCAAGAGGAGATGGAGATGAAACTCAGTGCCAGGGTTTGCTTCTTATGGAACTTTTGCTAACGACTAACATAATCACCAGCCAGCACTGGGGGCCAATACTGATCACTCTCTTCAAGAAAATATACAGCCATTTTCTGTTGTAATAGGGTTTTGTTTGAATTTTGGACTTATGCCCATTCTTCTCCTTTTTAATTGAGCACAATATTTGGATCACCAGTGGACTTTAGCTGGAAAACATGTTGCATATCACAAAATTCAAAAACACATCATAACTATTAATGGATGCTAACTTCGGGTCAAAATAGAGAAAATTGTCTTAACCAAGGATATTAAAGACTGGATTTGGTCTCCTCCATTGATGAATTTTTAGGTTAATATCTTAAGGATCAAATGCAGTGCAAAAGAAAAAAATATATAAGATTGAAAAGCCCTAGGGGCCAGCCCGGTGGTGCAGCAGTTTAGTTCACGCTTCGCAGCCTGGGGTTCGCGGGTTCGGATCCGGGCGCCTGCAGTCTCACTGCTTGTCACCCATGTGGCAGTGTCCCATATAAAATAGAGGAAGATGGGCACGGATGTTAGCCCAGGGCCAGTCTTCCTCAGCAAAAAGAGGAGGATTGGTAACGGATGTTAGCTCAGGGCTGGTCTTCCTCACCAAAAAAAAAAAAGAAAAGCAAAGCCCTAGGTCTGCTGCGAGATGAGCTTCAGTTGCAGGCTCCCCTGCTCATCTTCAGGGAAGAAAAGCCTCCTGAAGGTAGCCAGCTTCACCTCCCTGCTTGCCTGGTCCCTAGAGTGCTGTAACAGCAAAGGTGGTAAGATGGTTTGTCAGAGAGAAGCAGTGGCACAGTGCAGCAGAGAGTTTAGGAGAGCCATCATCTGCCTGGATCGCACTGGGAAGCTAACCCAAAGACTTCTGGATTCTATTGGATCTCTCTTGCCAGTATGCTTGGCGTCTTGGCAAGTACTTGCCAAGCATGACTAAACCATCAGTTTCCTTCAGACTTTCCAGCACCAAGGCTGTTTTCCTCCCGGAAGAGCTAGGGAGAAATGCCCCAGTTACCGTTTTGAAGGGTCAGATTCATGACGTGCTGCTGCTGGGGCAGGACATTAAATTTGATGGTTTTCTCTCTTGCTGAGGAGCCTGAAGGAAGTTTGCTTAGAGAAAACCTGTGATATTGTCAGTGGGTTGCAGTAAATACTCTATCACTCTAGTAGTGGGACAACTTGATGCCTCACTGACTAACCCTAAAATAAGGATCTCTCTCCCCTCAAATAAAAAAGAGCTCCTAAGGCAAGAGCTAAGAATGCTCAGGAAAGCAGTAGAGGAGGCACATAGGGGAAGTATGAAACAATGAGAGCTTGAGGGTAGAGCACTGTTTTGTGAGTCTGCACCCTGGTGTGACTATGATAATAGTGTCAGATTGTATGACTCTGAAATCTGTGGAATTAGCCTTTTCCTTTTGGGGTTTGTTGTTATTGTTGTTTGCTTTTGTTTTTGTTTTTAAGGAGAACACTCACCATTCTATAATCGCACCACAGCTATGTTTTGACAGCATAGGACACTACCACTAACAAACTGTTGTTTTTCTTATTTTTCATTTAGGAATAAACCAATGCAGAAGCTAAAAAGGCAAGACACACTAAATTGGAGCAGGATTCCTTGTAAGCAACATGATGGGGTAGTATTAGACAATCACTCCCTACCTGGCCTGTTTTAAATCAGTCCTAGAAGTGTCCTCCTTTCTGAACATTAAATTGACTCTCCAAATACAAAGAATCAGACAATCAATGAGGAGGTTATAACTTGACTTGGGCTTTCTGGTTTCGAAGTTACAACTACTTCAACCTCCCCATTGGTAATAGTCTAAGAAAACTTGCATTGTGAATGCAGCTGCTCAGTGTATTCTGCCACAGACATATGCTGGACTTAGAGATATTAAGCCCAAAGCTCTAAATACAAATCAGTGTGCCACCTGTCGTTCTTCCATCAGCATCAACTGATCCAGGTGACTTCTTCCTGGGAGAAACTGAAAAGTGGAGGAAATAAATATTCTTATGATAATTCCCTGATCTTTCTAAAAACACACAAGGTAAACAGGTTTGGATACTTGAAAACCTAATTCATTATAAAAATTAAGTATCTGTGGTGACATAAATGAAGAGCTATTCATTATCCTGTGAGTCAAGTAAAGAGGAAAAATATTATTTACCAGTGTTAATAGTCAATTGCAGGAAAGTAGTTGAAAGCATATTGTAACAATATTTTGCTCTTAATTTATAAACATGGCACTTATAGACCCCCTGCTTAGGAGGAAATGGGCTTTGGGTTGATTTCCCAGCAATGGGGTTGTTCAATTTCACGTTCCTGAGATGACTGTTTGTGGCTAAGGGTGTAATTTGTGACTTTGTACTATGACAGGCTGAGTGATCTTGGCCTTATTAGTGCCATCTGCTAACCAGCTGAAACGTACAGTCAAGACAAAGCAATAATTTGTAGAGAAAGTGTTATGTGCATTTTCAGAGAGACTCCCAATCATGGGTCTCAACAATAGCCAGAAGTTGCTAATTCGGATGGGATATTGTATTAATCCGCTCAGGCTGCCATAACAAAATACCATAGACTGGATGGCTTAAACAACAGAAATTAATTTTCTCACAGTTCTGGAGGCTGTTAGTCCAAGATTAGGGAGCCAGGATGGTTGGATTCTGGTGAGAGCTCTCTTCCTGACTTGCAGATGGCTCCACTCTAGCTGTGTTCTCACATAGGGGAGAGAGAGAGACAGACAGACAGACAGAGAGACTGAGATTGAGGGAGAGCGCTTGCTCTCTGATATCTCTTCTTATAAGGGCACTAATCCCATGATGAGGGTCCCATCCTCATAACCTCATCTAAACCTAATTACCTCCCAAAGGCCTCATCTACAAACATCATTACATTGAGGGTTAGAGCTTCAACACACAAATTTTAGGAGAATACAATTCAGTCCTCAGCAGTTAGCAAGAAATACAGACAAAAATGTACTCCCAACTCATTTGTCCTCTAATTCATTTAGCAACTATTTTTGAACACTACTAAGAGCATACAAAGGATGCAAAAATTATAAAGATACACATTTCCTGACCTTGAGTGGCACATAACCTGGTGAGAAAGTTAGATATAGAAATCAAAAATTGCAATAGGATGTGAATATTATAATAAAGGCTTTCAAGAGGCATTATGGCAGGGCTTTCCTACAGTGCAGTAGGCTAGCTCATCATCAGTGTCTCTGAGTTTATTGAGAACCAATTACATGCCAAACAATGTGCTCAGCACTCAGAATATAAACAAAAACATAGCTGAGCTAGTACTCTAGATCTACGGAAGTTTTCCTGGAGAAAGTGGTGGTATGTGTTCACCTCAGATGATGAGAAAGAATTATCCAGGTTGGCAACAGGAGAATGGGCACCCCTAGTGGTGAGAAGAGAGTGTGCACACACAGTGGTATGATGGATTGGGGCATAGCAAACTGCACAGTGTGGGTGGAGCTCAAGATACAGGTGTGAGACTGGTTTGTGTTGTTTGGAGAGTGGCTTACGTTGAAGCAAGTTGGCAAGGATGGGAGAGAGGTGATAAGAAATGGCCAGATTCTGGATATATTTTGAAGTTAGAGCTATCCAATTGGATGTGTCAGAGAAAAGAGTCAAGGACGACCCAAAGATTTTTGTTCTGAATAACTGGTAGAATAGACTTACTATTTATATAAATAAAGGCTTGTGGAAGGAACAGATGTGTGGGAAGTGGCTAGTTGAGAATCAGGAGTGTGGCGACTATGGAGATTCATTTACTCCACAAGTTTTTTTAAGCGGGCTTGGAACAAAATGAGAATAAAGAGTTAAGAGCTCTTTAGGAGCTAGAACTGACAGAACCCGTGGATTAATTAGATGTAGGGAGTGAAGAAGAAGGAAGAGAGTAGAGCCTAGGATGACTGCCTGACTCGTGAATTGGATTACTAGGTGGACAGTGGGGTCTTTCACATGACAGGGAGTACAGGAAGGAAAGGGAGCTTATGGTGGGAAGATATCAAGCTCCATTTTGCACATGTTGCATTTGAAGGGCCTGTAATACATCCAAGTGGAGATGCCATTAGGGTCTCTGGAACTAAGGAGAGAAAACTGCTAGAAATTTGGGTATCACTCATCAGTGGTGGAAATCGAAGCCATGAGATGAATGGGAGAACATGTAGAGATGGGATAGAATGCAAAGAGAAGTGATATAAAGACAGAACTTTGTTGAACAATATTTAAGGAGAAGAAGAATCCAAAGAACATTAATCCTGACCTAGTCCAAACTTTCCTCTTGAAAAAAAAAAAAAACATATTATCTGTACAGAAGAGCCATTAGAGACCAAGTCAAATTTTCATAATAATAATAAGACAAAGAACTAGGTTTCAAAGATCAAAAGCAAGGTAAATTAAATTAATTCTTCCATACTTTATATTCAAGAAATCTAGGGTATCTTAATTTGAGAAAATATTTTAAAACTTTTTATTAAAATATGTCTACAGAAAAGTATACACAATATAAAATTAAAATTTGGTGATTTTTTAATAAACTGAACATTCATGTAACTTGCCAGGAAAAGAAATAGTACATTACCAGCACCTCAGAAGCCCCTCCTTATGCCCCCATGTAGTCACTACTCCCCAAGGTCACATTACCCTGACTTCTAACAGCACAGATTACTTTAGCTAGTTTATGTATTTTATATAAATGGAATCGTACAGTATCTTTTCTTGTGTGTCTGGTTTCTTTGCTCAGCTTTATGTCTGAGATTCATCCATATGTGTATAGATATTAATCATGCATTTATCACTGGGTAGCATTCTACTGAGTGAATATTCCATGATATAGTTATCAATTTTAATGTCAATGGGCATTTGGATAGCTTCCATTTGGGGACTAAATAATGCTGCAGTCAATATTCTAGAATGTGCCTTTTGGCGAAGATATATAGGAGTGGACTTACTGGATCATAGGATATGCCTACCTTTAGCTTTACTTTTTCAAAGTGATAGTACCAGTTTATACTCAAGCAGTAGTGTGTGAGTTCCAGTTTGATTCAGTTTTCAAACAGAGGGGAAATTGCTACAAAGGGATTTCTTCAATGAGAAGAAAATAGCCAATTCCCAAAACTATTTATTATTTTTTCTCATTTTAATTTTCTATGGGCTAAAAGACTCGTGATAGAAATACAAATTACTCTAGTACTATATGTATATATATTTTATTAAATCACTAGTAAACTACGACCTTCCTGTCTTGCAACTTACAGCACACTTTCTCAAAGTCCAGCTCGAATGCTACTGTCTCTATAAAGTCTATCCTCTCAATTAACAGTCATATATTTAAGCTCTTTTTCACTTTATGCTATTCATGTTCCAACTTGTGTTTTGGCCACATTGTTTGTCTTATCTCCTCTGGTTTATTACTGGCTTGAGGGCAGGGACAGTACCTTTTTCTTTAATATCATTGTCTATTCCACATAAGCTTTTGCACTTAAAGGGAGATTTTCATATACTTGCTCAGTAAAAAAATCATTTTCACATTTATTGTGATGAGCCCACTCATGTATTTCCAGCACCACCGTGTGCACCTCCTTGCCTCAGAGAACAAATGACTAACGACTGGATGTCATAAAATTTAAGTTTAAAGCTCATCTCCACTTGCCCCAGGGAGCAGGATGTGGGAAGGAATGTGGAGGGAAGGCAGAAAGTCAAGCAATTTTAATTGTTCAAAGGAATGCAGTGCAATATGCTCTCTGGGAGCTCGGGGGATTTACATTTCAGAGGGATTGTTGGCAGCTTGGGTTTGCATATGCAGCGCTGTTTGGGAATGCTCATATGGTGTGAGATTGTGCTGGGCCTGGAGCTGACAGTGCCATCTGTTCCCTTCCTTATTGAGCACTGGGACTTAGCCTGCCCACTCCAAAGGAGCACACATGCATGTCCACACACACACACACACATGCATGTGCATGGTCCCAACCTCCACCCCAGCCTAAACAGAACACACTTGATTGACTTTCCACTTCAGGTTTTAATCTCAGCAGGAAATTCAGATGAGCCAGGTATCGAAATACGGCCGGAGCGAGATCCTCCTCTTCATGGAGATCTGTGAGGTCCAAGTGGCTAGGAAACCAGTAATCATCACACGCAAAGCCACTCAGCCTGGAAGATCAGTTATAATGACAGATGGCACCAGTCAAAAAAAAATAGCCCCATAGAAAGAAGCATGCTGGAAGGGTATCAGTGGTATCTGTACGGAAGTCAGACATGGGCGATGTAATAAAACAGCAATACGAGATGATGAAACCAATTTTTAGGAAATGCTAAGAAGTATTTTCTTAAGTACACCTGTTTATCTATCCATTTTTTGGAAATAGTAGTTATTTTTCTCACATCATCTTCTTCATCAGATACAGAAAAACAATGGAGCTCAGTGTTCCACAGATGCAGCTGTGTTGCAGGAGATCATGTGCGCTGAACAGAAAGGGAGAAGTTGAGCAACAGGATTAATGAACCATAGGTGCAGAGAACATGTGTCCAGTATTTTCTAATTTTGTCCATTTTATTCCTTCTGAAATACATGACTGAAAGATTGATTAAACATATAATAACATAATTTGATTTTTACACGATTGTAAGTCTTTTCACATAAAAAAGTTCACAAATCAAGAAAAGTCCTTTTTTCAAAATAGGAGTCCTTATTTTGGACTCATAATGATGGCCTTAAGAATACAGATGTATGCTGGTGTCAACATACGTGGGTGGCTGGAAGCAATGATCATTTTCAGTAAGATGATGGCATAGTTCATCTGAAAAAAAAGGCTTCCATTACAAAACACAGAGAAACATTGGATAAAATACAGCAAGCATTGTGTTAAGTGAATTAACTGAGCTTGTAAGACATTAAGAAGCAATTCCTGAGGGGCCAAAGTGAAAAGGAAGCTGAAGACCAGCGAAGTAAGCTGGTAAGCTGACCCTGTGGAAGTCAGGGAAGAGGGGAGTTTCAGTAACTTAAGCATCAGGGAGCCTGATGCAAAAGTTTAAGTCCAAACAGGATATTTGCATAGTTTCAAAGTGTCTCTCCCCAAATATGTAGTAATTGCAAAGGGAAAAATAGTAAATTTACATTGGAGCTTCCTGGCAGATATCATTTGAGCCAAGTGATCAGGGTTACCATCATGAGTAATACCTAGATACTGACATCACGTACTCCCTGTTATGACGTATTGAGAAAGGCACATCGCTTCTGTGGTATCCTTCCCAATGATGCCTGACTTCGGCAAAATCATAAGAAAATATCAAACAAAGCCAAAGTGAGGGACAGTCTACAAAATAACTGAGCACTTCTCTTGTAAAGTGTCAAGGTCATGAAGGACAAGAAAAGAATGAGGCACTGTCACCGACCGGAGGAGACTAGGGAGTCATGACAACTAAATGTAACGTGAGATCCTGGATTGGATCCTAAAACAGAAAAAAAGACATTAGTTGAAAATCTAATGAAATCTGAGAAATTTTTTATTTTATGGTATTAACTTTAGCTAATAGTATTGTAACAAGGTTAATTTCTTTGTTTTGATAACAGTACTGTGGTTATGTAAGACGTTGAGGCAAAGCTGCATATGGTTATGGAAGATGTTAGCATCAGCATGAAGGGCGTACGGGAATTCTACACAGTTTTTGCAATTCTTTAAGGCTAAAATTATCTCAAAAAAATTAACCGTGAGAAAAGAAAAAAACAGGTACCAGTGACTTCCTTGTGGTTATAAAGTGGATCAAGAGAAAAAAATGAAACAAGGAAGATGAAACAGGAGAAAAAAAAGGCCATTAAATCATGACTAGAAGAATTTATTAAATTCAATTCACCTGATGGGCTGGCAGGGCTTCTTTTTCTCATTCTTTGACTATTACAGACTGTGGAAGAAGACGTGTGGACACAATGCCCATTCGCTCCTTCCCACTTGCTGAAGTCACCTGGTAAGTGACAAGCCACTGCTAAGGGAAATGCAGACCTCAAAAGGAAGCTGTCGGAGAAGTAGGCAGCATCAATGTTCCAGGTGGCTTAAAATTTCCCAGAAGCGGCTCCTGCATCCTGTAACAAAACCCTGCCACCCCGGGCACCGTGACATTAATGGAACCATAAAGGTAACAAGGCATTAAACAGGCCTCAGAGTTAAGAGGCTAGAAAACTGAGAGTGGGGGGGGCACATTCAAATTAATCAAATCCAACTAATGATATATTCAATTAGTATAAATCAATTACTCCAGGTTTTATGTTCTTTAGACACTACTGAGGTTTTTTCCTTGTATTCTAAAAAGAATTGTAAGAAAATATAAAGCAGAAATTGATAAAAGAATCCAAAGAAAATGAACAAATCCATATTTCTCCCATTAATTAGTAGCTCAAGGAGACAAAAATTTTCAAAGAAAATTCAAATAATACAATTAGCAAGCTTTATCTGATGATAACCGTTAAAGATAACTCATTCTTTTCAAGCATAAGTGGAGCATTTACAAAATTGACCATAGACTTACATATAATTCAAGTCTCAATATACCAGATGGTCTGTATCAAGCGTGCTACCTTCTCTGTCCATTATGCAATTAAGTTAGAAATCAATAACACAAAGATAAATAAAATTCCTCATAATTGTAAACTTAAAAACAGACTTCAAAGAAGAATCATTATAGGAATTAAAAAGCATTTGGAACTGAATTATAATTAAGATACTGCATATGAGAACTTGAAAGTGGTACTTGGAGGGAAATTCATAGCATTATGTAATAAAGGAAGAATCTAAAACTAATGAGCTAAGCATACACTTAAGAAGTTAGGAAAAGAACAGAATAAACCCAAAGAGAATAGAAAGAAAGAATAAGGGCCAAAATAGAAAACAAAGATATTATAGAAAGAATCAACAAAGACAAAAAGTGGTTTGTTGAAAAGAAAAATGGATAACTCTGGCAGTACTGTTTTGTTTTGTTCTTTTAAAGAAGGAGATTGCAAATAAGCAAGATTAGTAATGAAAAGAAGACGTAAGTAGAATATAGCAGACATTAAAGAAAGCGTAAGAGAATGCATGCTTACGGCTGAGTGGGTATATTAGGAAGCCCCATTTTAGCCTCTCTGGGCTTCAGCTTTCCCTCACTGGCTGCCTCTTTTTGATTCACCCTATCTGATATTTTGCTCTTCAAAACTGAATATTCCATTTCTCAGTGACTATAAGCTCACCTTCTAGTCTATAGAGGCTTGTGCTTGTGGAATCTGTACACCTCTCCAGTCAACAGGATTGCAGAGAAAGACCGAAGTATTCCAGCACAGAAGCTCAAAGGAAAGAAAACTCTCACCAACCTTGGTGCCCCCTTGTATAATCAGATAGGTTGTCTTCCTTTCCCCATTTCCATGCCTAGTCCACCTTGCCCCATTGGCTGATACTCTTATGGCCGGTGAGAGATTACTTTTTCCCAAGGCTATCTCTGTATTAATCTTCAGGGTAGAAATAACAAACAACTTAATTTTGGCAATTTTGGAGATCTGGGAAAAATAGGTTTTCTTTCACTCTATGGTTCTGATGAGAGCTCAGGAGCTGTAGCTATAAAATGAATATAAGGTAGTTTCTACGGAAATTCCCATCCAGCTGAAGGAGCCTACCACCATCTAACGGGGACAGTACAGAGCTAAGGGACACAGTGCATAGATATCACAGCTGCAATCTCAGTCTAGGTCTGTTGGGTCCAAATACTGCTTCTTTTTCTGTTACTTCCTTTGAGGTTAAATCTTGATTTCCTGTGATATGTGGTTTCTATCTTTATGTGCTATTCTTGCTCTCCATGCTTTGTCTGACTGCGATTACAGCTTCCAAAATGACACCAACAGAGGTGTCTCTGAATAATTTTATACTAAGGAAGGGTGTTATTTATTTTTTTATAAAACCCTAAATGCATAGTGCCCTCAACAGGCTCTGCGGACACATAAAACTTCCATGCAGTGAGAGCACATTTTCTCCATGGTGATCTGTCTCTTCACTTGAAAAATGAGAGAATTGGACAAAATATTAACCCTTTAAGCCACACTTAACTAACGCACTGAATAGTACAGGGATAGACTCTCCCCGCTTCTGAAGTACTTATATTAATACTCTCAAGGATCACAGGAAGAGCTACCATGTCTGGTAATTGATGACTGCCAATTTCTGTAATGCAACAAAAAATCTAAACGTGCATGTTAAGACAATTGAATTAACAATGACTTCAATTCCACCTGGTTTTGAGATCAAGTCAGTGCAACTTTGTGTGGTTGGAAATGAGAGGTTTTTACTAATCACCACTATATTTTTATTTATGTCATTTTTATGCCACAAAATCTCTGTGCCTATAAATGTACTTATCTTCAAAATCTCAAGGTAGTGCAAGGAGGGATGAGGTCATTGTAGAGAATAAAGTGGGAAGTGACAGGTGGGAAGGTAGGGAGAAAATGAATATTTACCCTTCCCCTGTGGTGTGCTCTCTCGTACTTTCCCAATTCGGTGGAAGAAGCTTAAAGCGTAAGGAAAATTAGGGCAAGCCCCACACCATGTTCTGTAGACTCCCATCCCTTCCCGTGTCAACTGCCTCTTCTTTCCAATTTTTAAACTCTTCATTGCTCTCAGCAAATGTTTCCAGTTCTCTCTAGTCTTAAAACCAGACACATAAATGCATTTAATTCTGTATCCTTTCTAGCTCACGACCAATTTCTTTTCTCTTCTCGGGCAAGCTTCTTGAAAAATTACACTCCTTATCTCTTCTTCTTCACCTCCAATTGATTTCTCAACCCACAGCAAATTGGCTCCAATTTTTCCTAATTGCTTAACTGAAATTGCCATTACCAAAGTTACCGAGAGCCTCCTCTTGCTCAACCCAATCATCATTTCATTTGACCTGTCTTTAACACATTTAAATGCTAACCACATCCTCTTCTTGAAATTATTCTTCTGGCTACTGTAACTTCGGTCATGTTAGCCTCTTCTGGATTTCCTCCCATCCTGCTGGCTGCTGCTTCTCGGTGTCCTTTGCTAACTCTTCTCTCTTCCTCTCTTCTTAAAGCTTGTTGCTCTTAGACTTTGGTTCTCAATCTTCTATTACTCTTTCCACTCTGAATGATCTCACCCACTGGCTTAATTTCTACTTCTTCCTAAGCAAAAATGTCTCCCAAATCCCCATCCTCAGCCCAGACTTCTCTCCGGAGCTCCAGGCTGGGATATCCAATTGCCTGGAAGACATCTGATGTTAAATATACCACAAGCATCTCAGGTTGAAACAATGTCCCAAATTAAATTCATTGCCTTTTTCTCCAAAATTGTTGAGAATCTTCAATTTCTTTTTCCAGAGAACCCAAGCCAGAAATCTGGAATCATTCTAAACCCCTTACTGTCCCTCACTCTCTTCATCTAGTTCCATGGAATCCAATTCTCATAGATTCTAATGTCATAAGATCACTCATTTTTATTTTTTCCTTTATACCCAACTGCCTTAGTTCAGATCCTCTTCATATCTGGCCTAAACTACTTCAGTGATTTGATGAGTCCCTGCCGCTGGTGATCTGTGCCCTTTATCTTCCTTCCCAAAGGCCCTCCCCACAGTGACAATGTGATCTTCCCAAAATAGTCAATTTTACCTTGATGTTATACTTCTTTTTCACACTTATCAATGTCTCCCCAAACATGAGTTCCAGGACTGCTGTTGGGCTGTGTTCAGTAAGTTGACTTGAGAGATGGCATAGAGGAGAGGGAGAAATGTGTATTTTTAAAAAGCTACCACTAGAGGATTCTAATATACAGCCAAGTTTGAAATTCTCAGGAAACTGCTGCATGCAAGTCTGGGGTGGCTGATGGTCCTCCTGCCGTGCCTGTGCCTCTGTGGAGGGGAGCAGCATGAGAATGAAAGCAAGCCGGAGTGACGGATGAAGAGAGAGAGTCAAAACTCCTGGATCTCGCTGTGACTGGAGCTAACTGAAACCCCCCTTCACCTTCACAGTTTGGAAGATGGTGGCATAGGAGGATCCTGAGATCACATTCTCCCATGGACAGAACAAACCTACAACTATCTGTGGAAAAATTTCCTCTGAGAGAGATCTGGAAACTGGATGAAAAGAGACTCCACAACAAGGGACAACAAAAGGAGGAGTGGAAGAGGCAGAGATACAGTCCTGCTGAGGAAAAAAACACACTCTAGCCATGTTGCTTCATGGTCAGGAATGACCTCAAAGGTATGCAGCTTTTCCCAGAGGAGCAGGGCATTCAAGCTCCACATTAGGCTCCCCAGCCCTTAGACTGAGCCCAAGAGAGACGAGACCCCAAAACACTTGACTTTGTAAACCGATGGGGAATATGCCCAGGAAAACTATAGAACTTCAGGGAAAGGAAAATGTGCTCTTAAAGGGCCCAGACTCACTTGATCCAGAAACCAGCATAAAAACACCAGATAGACAAGTGTATAGTGCATTAGTAAAAGACACTTACTAAGTTCAAAGCACATCTCAGAGAGGCAGGAGGCAGCTGGGCCAACCCACCAGGGACTGAAATACTGGTGGCAGCCATTATCGTGACCTAGTGCAGCTGTGTTGACACAGATGCTGGAATTTGGAATCCCTTCTCTAGCCTGTTAGCACATGGGTCTGCCCTGCCCACTAGAGCACCCAAGGCAATCCAGTACAGCCAAGCAGTGCAGGCAGCCCACCCCAGGGACTGGCCATGCCCACCAGCAAGCCTGCAGCTGATTTGTGCCACTGGACCTTGCAAACAGCCACACAGGGGATCTGACCCACCCACCAACATGCCTGAAATGGTTGAGCAGGTTGTGCAGTGCCACCCCTGAGGCAGTTGTGCTGTTGCATGTCCCTGGGCCACATAGCCAGCCTGTGCTGAGGGCCTGCCCCACCCAGAAACAACCTAGCAACAGCCACATGCTGTGCAGCCAGCCTCACCAGAAACCTGCCCCACCTGCCAGTGCACCTGAGGCAGTTGAGTGCCACCAAGCCATGCAGCCAGCCACACAGGATGCCTGCAGCAGTTGTGTGCCCCTGGGCCTAGCAACCAGCCACACTGGGGGCCTGACTCACTCACCAGCAAACTCACAGTAGTTGTGCACTACCAGACCTCATGGCCAGCCATGCAAGGTCTTGCCCCTGCCCAATAATGTGCCCATAGCAGCCACACGTGGCCAGGCCTCACAATCAGCCAGTCCAGGAGCCAGCCCAGCCTACCTGTCCACCCACAGCAATAGCAGCCCCACCACAACAGAAGGGCACACACAGGCCCCACATGGCACACCCCTGGAGCATTTGGCATGGGTGACAAGAGAGGTGCACTGCTGGACCCCATAAGGCATCTCTTATATAAGGCCACATTTCCAAGATTGGGAGAAGTACCTGATCTACCATATACATAGAAATAAGCACAGAGAAGTAGGAAAAATGAGGAGACAAAGGAATAATGTTCCAAATAAAAGAAGAGGACAAATTCCCAGAAGAACTAAACAAAACAGAGATAAACAATCTACTTGATAAAGAGTACAGACTAACGGTAATAAGGATGCTCATTGAACTGGAGAGAAAAATAGATGAATATAGTGAAAACTTTAACAAAGAATTAGAAAATATAAAAAAAAAATCAGACCTGAAGAATACAATAATGGAAATAAAAAATTTACTAGAGGGAATCAACAGCAGAGTAGATGACACAGAAGAATGGATCAGTGATCTGGATGACAGAGTAGAGGAAATCACCCAAGCTGAACAGAAAAAAGAATTTAAAAGAATGAGGACAGTCTATGGGACCCCTGGGACAACATTAATATACTAACATTCACATTAAAAACTCCCAGAAGGAGAAGAGAGAGACAAAGGGGTGGAGAACTTATTTGAAGGAATAATAGCAGAAAACTTCCCTAACCTGGGGAATGAAACAGACATCCAGGTACAGGAAGCACTGAAAACACCAAACAAGATGAATTCAAAGATGTCCACACCAAGGTATATTATAATTAGAAAGTCAAGAATTAAAGATAAAGATAGACTCCTAAGATCTCTGAGAGAAAAGCAACAAGTTATGTAAAAAGGAAACCCCATAAGGCTATTAACTGACTTTTCAGCAAAAATCTTACAAGCTAGAAGGGAATGGCACAATATATTCAAAGTGCTGAAAGGAAAAAACATACAACCAAGAATACTCTCCCCAGCAAGGTTATCATTCAGAATGGAAGAAGAGATAAACAGTTTCCCAGACAAGCAAAACTAAAGGAGTTCATTACCACAAAACCAGCCTTACAATAGATGTTAAAGGGACTTCTTTACATGGAAAAGAAAAGCCCACAAATAGGAATAAGAAAATTATCAAAGAAAAAGTATCACTGGTAAAGGCAAATGTATAGCAAATGTAGTGGATCAACTACCTATAACGCTGGTATAAAGGTCAAAAGACAAAAGTACTAAAATAATCTATATCTACAATAAGAGGTTAAAGGATACACAAAATTAACAGATGTAAAATATGATATGAAAAATGTAAAATGTGGGGGGAAAGAGTAAAATTGTAGGGCTTTTAGGATGAAGTTGAACTTAAGAAATCATCAACTTAATATAGATTGCTATTTACATAGGTTATTATATATGAACCTCATGGTAACCACAAACAAGAAACCTATAATAAATATTAAAAAAATAAAGAGAATGGAACCTGAGTATACACTAAAGAAAGTCATTAAATCACAAGGGAAGAGAGCAAGAGAAGAAGAAAGGAACAGAGAAAAACTACAAAAACATCCAGAAAAAAAGTAACAAAATGTCAATAAGCACATATTTATCAATAGTTACTTTAAATGTAAATGGACTAAATGCTCTAATCAAAAGATATAGGGTGGCTCAATGGATTAAAATGTAAACCCATATACATGCTGCATACAAGAGACACACTTCAGATCTAAAAACACTCACACACTGAAAGTGAAGGGATGGAAAAAGATATTCCATGCAAATGGAAACAAAAAGAAAGCTGGAGTAGCAATACTTATATCAGACAAAATAGGCTTTAAAACAAAACTATAACAAGAGACAAAGAAGGACATTACATAATGATAAAGGGAACACTCCAACAAGAGGATATAACACTTATAAATATCTATGCACCCAACATAGGAGAACCTAAATTACACAAAGCAAATATTAACAGACATAAAAAGAGGAATTGACATGAACACAATAATAGTAGGGGACCTCAACAACCCATTTACATTAATGGATAGATCATTCAGACAGAAGATCAATAAGAAAACATTGGCCTTAAATGACACAATAGACCAGATGGAATTAATAGAATATATACAGAACATTCCATCCAAAAATTGCAGAATACCCATTCTTTTTGAATGCACATGGAACATTCTCCAGGATAGATCACATATCAAGCCACAAAACAAGTCTCAATAAATTTAAGAAGATTCAAACAATATCAAGCATCTTTTCTAATCACAAAAGTATGAAATTAGAAATCAACTACAAGAAGAAAACTGGAAAAGTCACAAATACGTGGAGATTAAACAAAATGCTACTGAACAACTATGAGGTCAATGATGAAATCAAAGGAAAAATCAAAAAATACCTGGAGACAAATGAAAATGAAAATAAGACATACCAAAACCTACGGGATACAGTAAAAGCAGTACTAAGAGGGAATTTCATAGCAATACAGGCCTACCTCAAGAAATAAGAAAAATCTCAGGTAAATAATCTAATATTACACCAAAAGGAACTCAAAAAAGAAGAACAAACAAAATCTGTAGAAGGAAGGAAATAATAAAAATCAGAGTGGAAATAAATGAAATAGACACTAAAAAAACAATGGAAAAGATCAATGAAACTAAGAGGCTGGCTCTTTGAAAAAATAAACAAAATTGACAAACCTTTAGCTAAACTCACTAAGAAAAAAAGGGAAGGTTCAAATAAATAAAATCAGAAACAAGGAGGAGAAATAACAATGAATAACACAGAAATACAAAGGATTATAAGAGGATACTATGAAAAGCTATACCAAACAAACTGGATAATCTAGAAGAAATGGATAAATTCTTAGAATTATACAAGCTTCCAAAACTGAATCAAGAAGAAATAGAGAATCTGAATAGATCAATCACTAGGAAGGAGATTAAAACAGTAATAAAAAGAAAAAAAAAATGGCCAGGACTAGATCGCTTCCCCAGGGAATTCTACCAAACATTCAAAGAAGATTTAATACCTATCCTTCTCAAACTCTTCAAAAAAATTGAAGAAGAGGGGACACTTGCTAACTCATTTTGTGAGGCCAACAATATCCTGATGCGAAAACCAGACAAGGACAACACAAATAAAAGAAAATTACAGGCCAATATCACTTATGAACATAAATGCAAAACTCCTCAACAAAATATTAGCAAATCAAACATAACAACACATTAAAAGGATTGTGCACCACGGTCAAGGGGGATCTATTCCATGGATGCAGGGATGGTTCAACATCTGCAAATCAATCAATGTGATGCACCACATCAACAAAGCAAAGAATAAAAGCACATGATCATTTCAAGAGATGCAGAGAAAGCATTTCACAAGATGCAACATCCATTTATGATAAAAACTCTCAATAAAATAGGTATAGAAGGAAAGTATCTCATCATAAAAAGGCCATATGTGACAAACCCACAGCTAGCATCATACTCAATGGTGAAAAAATTAAAGCTATCCCTCTGAGAACAGGAACAAGACAAGGATGCCTACTTTCACCCCTCTTAGTCCATATAGTATTGGAAGCTCTAGCCAGAGCAATTAGGCAAGAAAAATAAATAAAAGGCATCTAAGTTGGCAAGGAAAGAGTAAAACTGTCACTATTTGCAGATTACATCATTTTATATATAGAAAACCCTAAAGAATCCACCAAAAAAACTATGAGGTATAATAAACAAATACAGTAAAAGTGCAGGCTACAAAATCAATATACAAAAATCAGTTGCATTTCTAAACACTAATAATGAAATAGCAGAAAGAGAAATCAATAATACAATTCCATTAACAACCACAATGAAAAGAGTAAAATACTAGGAATAAACTTAACCAAGGAGGTGAAAGACCTCTACACTGAAAACTATAAAACATTGTTGAAAGAAATAAAAGACACAAAGAAATTGAAAGATATTCTGTGCTCATGGATTGGAAGAATTAACATAGATAAAATGTACATACTACCTAAAGCAATCTACAGATTCAATGCAATCCCTATCAAAATCTCAATGACATTTTTCATGGAATCAGAACAAAGAATCCTAAAATTTATATGAAACAACAAAAGACCCCAAATAGCCAAAGCAATCCTGAGAAAAAAAGAACAAACCTGGGGGCATCATATTCCTTGATTTCAAAGTATACTACAAAGCTGTAGTAATCAAAACAGCATGGTACTAGCAGAAAAACAGATACACAGATCAATGGAACAGAATTCAGAGCTCAGACAGCTAATTTTTGAGAAAGGAGCCAAGAACATACAATGAAGAAAGGAAAGTCTCTTCAATAAATGGTGCTGGGAAAATCAGAGAGCCACATGCAAAAGAATGAAAGTAGACCACTCTCTTACACCATAAACAAAATGAACTCAAAATGGATTAAAGACTTGAATATAAGCCCTGAAACCATAAAACTCCTAGAAGAAAACATGGGCAGTATGCTCTTTGACATCAGTCTTAGCAGTATCTGTTTGAATATGTCTCCTCAGGCAAGGGAAACAACAGAAAAAATAAGGAAGGGGACTACATCAAACTAAAAGCCTCTGCATGGCAAAAGAAACAATCAACAAAATGAAAAGACAACCTACCAGTTGGAGAAGATATTTGCAAATCATACATCTGATAAGCGGTTAATATCCAAAATATATAAAGAACACATACAACTCAACAACAAAAAAACAACCTGATAAAAAAACAGCCAGAGGATCTGAACAGACATTCTTCCAAGGAAGATATACAAATGGCCAACAGGCACATGGAAAGATGTTCAACATCACTAATTATTAGGGAAATGCAAATCAAAACTACAATGAGATATCACCTCACACTCGTCAGAATGGCTACTATTAAAAAGACAAGAAGGGCCAGACCCGTGGTATAGTGGTTAAGTTCCACGTGCTCTGCTTTGGCAGCCCGAGTTCTCGGGTTCAGATCCTGGACGTGGACTTAACACCACTCATCAGCCATGCTGTGGTGGCAACCCACATATAAAATAGAGGAGGACTGGCAGAGATGTTAGCTCAGGGCTAATCTTCCTCAAGCAGAAAAAAGAAAGAAGAAAGAAAAAGACAAGAAACGAGTGTTGGAGGGAATGTGCAGAAAAGGCAACCCTCATACACTGCTGGTGGGAATGTAAACTGATACAGCCACTAAGCAAAACAGTATGGAGATTCCTCAAAGAATTAAAAATAGAATTACTATGTGATCCAACTATTCTACTTCTGAGTAATTATCCAAAGAACACAAAAACACTAATTTGAAAAGATACATGCATCTCTATGTTCACTGCAGCATTATTCACAATTGCCAAGACTTGGAAACAACATAAGTGCCCATCAACAGAAGAATAGATAAAGAAGATGTGGTATATACATACAATGGAATACTATCCAGAAATAAAAAAAGATGAAATCTTGCCATTTGTGACAACATAGATGGACCTTCAGGGTATTATGCTAAGTGAAATAAGTCAGAGGGAGAAAGTCAAATATCGTATGATTTCACTCATATGTGGAAAATAAAAGAACAAAAACAGCAAACAAACACATAGATACAGAAAATAGATTGGTGGTTACCAGAGATGGGAAGTGGAGAGGTGGAGGGCTGAAGGGTTAAGGGGCACATTTGATGGTGACGGATGGCAACTAAACTTTTGGAGGTAAATACAATGTACTCTATACAGAAGTCAAAATATAATGATGTACTTCTGAAATTTATATAATGTTATAAACCTATGTTATCTCAATAAAAAAAAATTTTTTTTAAAAGAAAGAGGAGCTGGCCCAGTGGCATAGTGGTTAAGTTCATGTGCTCTGCTTCAGTGGCCCAGGGTTTGCGGGTTCGGATACTGAGAACAGACCTACACACTGCTCATCAAGCCATGCTGTGGTGGCGTCCCACACACAAAAAATAGAGGAAGACCGCCACAGATGTTAGTTCAGGGCCAATCTTCCTAAGAAAGGGAAGGAAGGAAGGAAGGGAGGGAGGGAGGAAGGCAGAAAGGAGGGAGGGAGGGAAGGAGGGAAGGAAAGGAAGGAAGGAAGGAAGAAATTCTCAGAGAAAAGAGCCAAACAAAAATGACATGGGCAAAAGGGGATTAATCACTCTGGATGAGCCACTCATACTTGGAATGTAATCCAAGTGGTACCCTATATCTCTCAGGACCATTGAGAACCATTGATCAATAGGATCAAATCAAAACTCAGCAGGTACAGAGAGTTCCCTATAACCTGGCTCTGACTTAATTCTCTGTGCGATCCCCCACCCTCTCCAAGAATCCTTTGTTCCAACCATACTAAGCTATTTATAACTCCCTAAGTTTGTCATGCTGTTTTGTACCTCTATGTTTTTGCAAATGCTTTTCCCTGGTTCTGGAATGTGTTTCTCTTCTTCTTCTACCTGGAAAACTCCTACTCATTCTTTAAACTATTTTCAAGCTTCTTTTTTGCTAAACATTCCTAGACTCAGGAAACCAGAGCAAATCACTTCCAGTTTATGCCCATATTCTTCCTTGGCCGTGTTTCTATTATTGCACTTATGCTGCATTTAACTCTTTGCTTACATGCATCTATTACCAATTAGCCTGAGATATCCTCAAAGATAGAGACAATATTGTTGACACTTCTGAGTCCCTGGTACCTGAAACAATATATTTGTTGAATGAATGAATTCCTCCAAAGAAGATCTTCCCCAAAAATCCAGTGCCTAAATATTAGAAAATGGAGCTAAATGGCAAGAATTAGTCTTTGATCTAAATTAATTCCAATAAGGCAAAAGCTTGATTAGTATCAACCACCAGTTTTTCTAGTCCCTAATCGTTCCTCTTCAATCTGATGCTCAGATTCATGGGTCATTTGCCAAAGGGTATAGATATTTATCTGGTGAGACTCTGGAAAGTCTAGAGTTTACAGTGTTTATTTTTCCAGGGACAAAACAAACAAACAAACAAAAACAACTGAGTGATTTCCATCAAGGATCTACTAGCGTCCACTGAGGAACCTACTACAAGCCAGGCATTGTACCTGGTGTTGAGCACACAAAGATGAAATAAATACATTGGAGTTATGCCCAAAAATCTATTGGGGCACAAAGAGATATTTGATTAATGCTGCATGAAAGACTATGCCCAGTCTATGAATTTATAGAATGTTAGTTTTTGGAAGCCGAAAGTTGATTCTTAGATAATAAATCATTATTACTCACAACAGAACTTGTACAAACAAGATGACAATGATGTGTTTGTTAATAGCTGTCCTCTATTTATGGATAGGAGACCAAGCTGTGAGAGAGCTGTGAGAGATACCAATAGTGGAGACCACAGAAGGCAATGTTGAAGTAATCAGTGGAGCCAGACCTATGTATAGTTGTTTATTGATAGATTTAATCATTTTTGAGATCAAGAAGGGCCCTGTGCCTTAATTACACTTGGCAGTTGGTAAAAGTACTGACTGAGCCTGAATTCCTGGTGTGAAAGTGGAAATCACAAAGTACTTTCTCCATCAGTGGGTCATGTTGACTTTAAGGAAGGCAGGATTTCATACAACCTTATGTTCATGAAAAAAAAATTATTTTATACAAAAGGAAACTGAAACCCCAGAGAGATTTCCAAAACAAATGATTCCAAGTCAATATTGGCAGTCAAATTCATGCTGGACTCCAAGCCCACCTCTTTTCACTATCCCCAAGATGGGATTACCAGAAATAATTGACTTGTGTAATTGACAAGTGTAAGTTGTTAGTGAATTCACTTAACTGACTGATCGCTTCTGTTCCAAATATGCTGTGGCCCAGCAAACAGTGCACCAATATGAAAAGGCAGCATTTCATCCACACTTTTACTGTCTGAAGCTTCTTACTAGACATAATATATGAGTAACTCAGGAGGAATAGTAATTTTTTTCAAGTGTGTCAGGAAAGGAGAGCTATGGTTTAATATTTCAGGCAGCTTCAAGAGGGGACAAGTAAGTGAAATCTCATCGTGATTTCCATCTTCACGGGAGAGCTTATGACCAGAAAGATGGAGAAATGTCAAGAATTCTGCTTATTAGCTATTAGGTACGTACCCGCTAGTAGTGGGAATAGCCAGGCTCCAGAGGCAGACAGACCTTCCTTGAAACCCAGCTCGGTCACTTTCCATCCTTGAAACACTGGCAGTCAGTTTCCTTACATAAATGATAATGCTAATAGCTGCCTTGTGGGGCAGCTGTCAGGAGAAGAGGATGAAAAGGAGCCAGGTAGGGGATGAGGCTTCGTGCCCTTCTCTTTTCTTTTGTGAGGCCCCAGGACTACTCCTCAGGCATTGATCAATTGGCTTCCCAGATTTCTCTTCTTCCAAAGATCGGAATTCGAATGAGGTGCGTGAGGCACCCAGCTTGGGCACAAAATTTAAGAAAGTGCCAAAAATGCAGTAATCACGATAAATAATAGTTCAATGCAATATTTCTAAAAATCAAAATAAATGCCAAAAGAAAAAACCCTCCAAACATGATAAAGACAATATCAACGTTTTAAATTAAGAAAGGGTTTAACCCTCTACTTGCACGACTTGGGCTCGATTGCCTCGCCCTAATACTGGCCCTGTCAGATCCTGTCTTTATTAAAAGTTTGATATTGTCTTCACCATAGGTTTTTTTTGTATTAATTTTTCTTTTAAAAAATGTTGCATTAAACTATTATTTATCTTGATTACCGAGTTTTTTTGGTGAACCTTAAATTTTACACCCAAGCCAAATGGTTTGCTGGCCTCTTCCTACTCCCAACCCTGCTTCTTCCTCCTCCCAGCCCCAGGTCTCAGCAGCCTTTCCTCTTGAAAGCATATTCTAGCCTTGGGACTGCTCAACTGTGGACCAGTGGTGCAATGGGAGGCAGGTTCTTGGTTCCCCTTCCCTGCTACTCCCAAAGGCAAGAAAAAAGGCTCTTTTTGTCTTATGAACCACTTTGAAGAAATGAGGGATAAGACAGATGTGAAGTGAAGAAGGCGTTTTACCTGTTAGGAGCCACTACACAGAGCCTAGAAACATAAGCCTGGCACGTCCTCTAATAGAGAGAGTAAGAAGGCAGTGCTAGACCACCTACCATCTCCACCCCCCACCAGCTCCATGACCTGGGGAAGGTACTTAAGCTCTGCCCTTTACGAGCTGTGCCTCATTAGACAAGTCCCTTTAGCTCCACCACTTACTAGGTTGTCATCTTGGTCAAGTAATCTGAGCTCTGCCCTTATTATTTGTGCCATCTTGGGAAAGCTCTGCTCATTAGTAGTTATGCCACATTGGGACATTACTTGAGATCTGTCCCTTACTAGCTGTGCCATCTTGGGAAGTTCCTTAAGCTCCCTGCGCCTAAGTTTTTCTCACCTGTAAAATGATGACAATAAAGGTTGCTATCTCGTGCTCATTGTGAGGATTCAACGAGTTAATGCATGTCATGCACCTAAAACAGTGTCTGGTGCATATTAAGTACTCAATACATAGTAGCAATTATTTGAAAAGTGTTTCAGACATAAAAAAATTATTCAAAATGAGAAAAAGATGTCAGAAGTAAAATGATACATATTTTCAAAAATGTTGTAACACTTCCAATTACTCAAAAATATGGCTATATTTTATTTTGTTTGAAATGATGTGCAGTGGAGTCTTCCAAATAAGGGGCCCATGTTCTATCAAAGTCCTAAAACTGCCCTGAATTTGAGGAAGTTACAAAGGTTGTGAATCCTACAAAGTTCCTGCTGTCCTGATAGCTGTATCTGTTGAACTCCTTTAAGAACAATAATAATAACTATTTATTGAGCTGTCTCTATGTTCTACACACTGTTCCAAGCTCCCTAAATGCAGCGTTTCAGTGAATCTTCACAACAACCTCATGAGGTAGGCACCATAGTTATTATCACATTTTACAGAGGAGAAAATTGGAGTCTGGAGAGCCTAAGTGACTTGCCTGAGATCACACTTCAAGTGGAGGTGTGGAGGTGGAGAGAGGGCCACCACTCACTGCTTTCCCACATTCTTTCCTTTTAAGGGGAAGGACTCGATGAGACCATGTTGCTGATTCCTACTCAGAGATGATCTGACTATTCTGTGGATGTGTGTAGTTAAAATGAAAATGTTTACTTTGTGTATCTCCAAACATGGAGGTCCCCCTCTGCAGAGGATTCTCTCTCATTGAGGAGCAGTGCCTTTGGGGAAATTCCTGCTCTCCACTGTGTGCAGGCTGCAAATTTATTTATAATGCATTGATATTATGAGATCTAAATTTACAGAGGAGGTGTGACTCCAAGGGCGGTAGATGACAGACCCAGTGGGACACTACATCTGGGAAGAATTTCCACCAATTCTTCACTTCACCACCAAACTCCATGGCTAGTCATTGTGTTAGATGGTAGCATTCAAGGTCCTGGAGGTCCATTGATGGGAGAGGAGAGAATACAGGTGGCCTGGGTAGCTCATGCCCATATCAGACCTCTGAGTCCCTTTTCAACCTTCTCCTGATGAGAAAGGTTAAGTGTCTTTACCCCCTCTATGTTCACATAGGGAAAAAATTAACCTAAGTAAGGCTTTGTCTCTAAATTAGCAACGGAGGGCTCCTTTGGATCTAAACAAGTGGCTACCAGGGTTCTGGAGGAATAATCCTTCCTTCTTCCTGTGCTTGCACCAGCCACTTGCGAGGCCCCCCTTCATACATCATTGCTGCTCTTGACTCAGCTCTATGGAGACTGGAAATCCTGTCCTATAGCTCTCCTATTCTCTACCACTGAAGGATCTTTGAATCCAGATATGGTTTTTTTAACTGAGCATTTATTATGGACATAGCACTGGGCAAGACATTTAGAAAATATCAAAATTCCATTCTCTACTATTTTGCAAGCTCGATGGAGGTCAAGACATATAGAAGCAACTGAGAATAAGACATAGATTTGGGTGCAAAACTAAGGAATAAACAATAAATACTTTAAGAATTAAGAAAGGGAGAGGTCAATGCAAAAGAGGAGTCTTCAAGAAAGATTTCAAAAGCTACTAAAAAGTCACAGTCATGGTCTTGATAACTGATGTCCTATCAAAGGTCCCAATAACACTTTTGTTTAAAACTTGCCTTTCATATGCTTCTAAACAGGAAAAGTATTGTTCATTTTTCTCTGTATTAATTATAAGCTATTGTTTCTACATAGATAGTTATAGGTCTGACACATCCAATTGGTGCAGGTGATAATCTTTATGTGCCTTTTTCAAATTAATTTAAGATTGACTTTAAATTTAATCTCCAGCCGTTTCTAGAGGAGTTGGAGCCTTTATTGATGAGCTGAAATTTCCTTGTCCTCCTTTTCTCAGGTAGAATCATCCATCATCAGTCCTATTAAGAGCCTGAGAAGGCTAAAGACATTCTAGTCTATTTTTTGTCTACAGTGAACTTGTCTTCTGCCTTGAGAAGTCATAGCCTAGAGTGTACTCCGCATTACAGACCGTAAGGCCCACAACAAATTGGGAGACTGGGTATAAAGTAACTCTTGACAAAATATATCACCGACAGCCATAAATTAAGGAGGATGCAGAATACTTGACCGTCAGAGCTACAATTTGATAAGGTTGATGTCTGTTGAAACTATTCGCTACAGAAAGGAGAGGGATTTTTTTCTAAGTTTGTGCCTGATAGAAGTATTTCATACTCTCAGCCTTAGCTGCCTGCCATTACTATACTAATTTGGTAAGCTCATGTTGCATAATATATCAACTGATCATAGAAAGTAATTTTTCCTAGTCAAATCATTCTTACATGTCACCTTTCCTATCATTCATACATGCCCAATCTCTTCTCCACTAACCAGTTTCCCACTTCTACCCCTCCCACCGCTTAAGTGTTCTGTTCAAACTGTTTAGCCAAATCTGCATTGCTTTTCCTAACGCTGTATTTCTCACTAGCCATATGCGCTCTGTAATCCCCAATCCTTGCTCGCTGCTTTCTCTGGGCTGCAAGTCATTGCTAAAGAAAGTAAAGGAAATGAGAATACCTGACATATTCAATATTCTTGCTTTCTGATTTCAGTTGGCAATGAATTCATTCATTTTGTATGTCCTAGCATCTGCTAAACAACAGCTGTCCAAACTCTCTTTAGCGCCTCTTACATCCAACCACTTTCCCTCACCAGATGTACTTATAGGTCAAGGTTATCGAGCAAGTGTTCTCTCACATATTGTTCCTCCACCTAAAAGTCTCTTTTTTTCGTTGTTTTCATTCGCCATGCTCCAATCTTCTGTTTTATTTTTTAATCAAATCTATTGAGGTTTAAATTACATTAAATAAAACACACCCATTTTAAGTGTACGGCTTGACAAGTTTTGACAGATGTATATACTCATGAAACTACCACCAAAAATGAAGATACAGAGTTTTTCCATAATGTGAAAAAAGTAACCTCATAACCATTCACAGCTAATCACCAGCACCCATCATGGCTTCAGACACTGATCTGCTTTCTGTCACTATCGATTAATTTTGCCTTTTCTAGGATTTCATGTAAACAAAACCATACAGTATGTATCCTTTTATTTCTGGCTCCTTGTACTCAGCATAATATCTTTGAGATTCATCAACATCCATGGATGTGTCAATAATATTTGTAAATAAAGTTTTGTTTGAATATATCAGCCTCCATTCATTTACACTTTGTCTATGGCTGCTTTCATGCTACAATGGCAGAGTTGAGTAGTTGGGACAGACTGTATGGCCCACAAAGCCTAAAATATTTACTATCTGGCCCATCACAAAAAAAGTTTGCCAACTCCTGATCTAAGTGGTCAAGTTTTATGGCATGAAGTTTTTTGTATTTCTTTATTATTCTTTTAATGTCTACAGGATCTGTAGTAATAAAACTACTTTCATTCCTGATATTGGTAATGTGTTATTTTTTTCTTGATCAGTATAGCTAGGGGTTTATAAATTTCATTGAGCTTTTCTGATATCTAACTTTTGGTTTCACTAATTTTGTCTGTTTTCTACTTAATTGATTTCCATTTATTTCCTTATTATTTTCTTCACTAATCTTTGGTTTAATTTGCTCTTCTGTTTCTTGTTAAGATGGACTCATAGGCCATTGATTTTAATTTCTTCTTTCCTCACATAAATATTTAAACCTATAATATCTTTCTAAGCACTGCTGTAAATGCATTTCACATATTTTGACTTTTATTTTCATTCATTTACTTCAAAATATTTTCTTATTCCTCTTGTGATTTTTTCCTGTGACACGAGTTATTAACAAATGTGATATTTAATTTCCAAATATTTGGTGATTTTCCAGATATTACATTGTTTTTGATTTTTAATTTAATTCTAGTGTGGTCAGAAAACATGTCCTGTATGATTCCACACCTTCTAAATTTATTGAGACTTGTTTTATGGCCTAGCACATGGTCTTAGTGATTGTTCCCTATGCACTTAAAAAGAATGTGTACCCTGGGACTGGCCCGGTGGCATAGTGGTTAAGTTCGTGTGCTCCGTTTTGGTGGCCCAGGGTTCATGGGTTTGGATCCCAGGTGCGGACCGATGCACCACACTCGTCAAGCCATGCTGTGGCGACGTCCCATATAAAGTAGCAGAAGATGGGCACAGATGTTAGCCCAGGGCCAGTCTTCCTCAGCAAAAAGAGGAGGATTGGCAACGGATGTGAGCTCAGGGCTACTCTTCCTCACACACACACAAAAAAGAATATGTATCCTGCATGTGTTGTACATAGTGTTCTATAAATATCCATTTGATCAAAGTTGATAGTGTTGTTCAGATCACCTACATCTTTACTGATTTTTTGTGTCTAGTTGTTCTATCAATTGCTGAGAGATGGGTGTTAAAATTTGCAACTATGATTTTAGATTTGTCTATTTCTCTTTTATTGGCAATTTTCCCTTTAACATATTTCTGAAATGCTCTTTGATTTTTGATTTTTAGCTCTTTCTGATAAATTGCTCCTTTAATCATTATAAGCTTTCTCTTTATCCCTGCTAATATTTCTTGTTCTACTTTGACTGACAGTAATATAGCTACTTCAGCTTTCTTATAATTACTGTTTGTAATGGAATATCTTTTTTGATCTTTTCACTTTTAACTATATATTTGTCTTTATATATAAAGTTCATCCCTTATATATCTTTTTTTATCCTGTTTGACAATCACAGAATTTTAACTGGGTTGTTTAAACCATGTATGTTTAATATAATATTTAATATCACTGGGTTTAAATCAACCATCATGTCTTTTTCTATCTGTCCTACTTGTCCTTTCCCTCTTTTCCAGACTTCTTTTGGAATTGACTATTTGTATAACATTTTACCTGCTTCTATTGGCTCATTATGTATACATTTTTGTTTCATTTTTGGTTACACTAGAATTTGCAATATTCCTCTTTGTCAGAATCTACTCTCAAATGATATTATATCACTTCCCATATTCTTACAACACTGTTTTTGTTTCCCCCATCTCATCCCTTGTGATAGTTTTGTCATACTTTTTACTTCTACATGTTATGTAAACACATTGATAAATTATTAGTCTTGCTTTAAACAGTCATTTATCTTTAAAAGACATTTTTTAAAAAGAAAAAGTCTTTTATATGTAGCCACAAACTTTCCATTTCAGGCCCTTTCTATACCTTTGTGTAGATCCAAGTTTCCAGCTGGTATCATTTTCTTTCAGACTAAAGATTTTCATTTAATACTTCTTGAAGTACAGATTTGATGACAAAGAATATTCTCAGCTTTTGTTTGCTTGAAATGTCTTTTATTTTTCTTCACTTTTCAAAGGAACATTTGTTGGATATAGAATTCTAGATTGACCTTTTTCTTTTCAGCAATTTAAAGACATTCCTTGTCTTATGATTTGCAGTCGTTCTTATGTTTGTACCTACCCTATAATAAATCCCCTTTCCTCCAGTTTTCAAAAACACATTCATTTTTTTTCTGAGCCCTTACTAGCAGCACCTTTAAAATTCAAATTTTTACTAACAATCTGTTTATGATGATACACATATTCTCTAAGATGATATAGGTTTTCACCACTGTGCTCAGTTCCTTCTGAGCCCTCACCAGTTGTGCCTTTAATGTCATATTTCCACCAACAGTCTATAACAATCTAAGCTTTTTTTATTATCATGCTCTTCAAAATTTTTCCAGCCTGTACTTATTATCCAATTGCAAACATACTTACACATTTTTAGCTATATGTTACAACAGCACTCCACTTCCACGTACCAAATCTGTATTATTTTCCTGCAGCTGTGGTACCATATTATCACAAACTCAGTGGCTTAAAACAACAGAAATTTATTCTTCCACAATACTAGAGGCCAAGAATCTGAAATCAGTATCACTGGGCCACAATCAAGGCACATGCAGAGCCACACTCCCTCTGGAGGTGCTAGAGGAAAATCCATTCCTTGCCTCTTCCAGCTTCTGGTGGCTGTTGGCATTCCTTGGCTTATGCCTGCATCACTCCAATCTCTGCCTTCGTGGTTACACTGACTTCCCTTCTGTGTGTCAAATCTCCCTCTTACAAGGATACTTGTGATTGTATTAGGGCCTACCCAGATAATCCAGGATAATGTCTTCATCTCAAAATACTTAATGTAGTCACATCTGCCAAGTCTTTTTTTTGCATATAATTTGCATATAACGTAACATTCACAGGTTCTGGAGATCAGGACCTGGATATATTGGGAGCAGGAGGGAGGCGTTATTCAAACTACCACAACCACCTACTTATTTTTCTTCAAGTGAAATAGTTCCTGTCATTCCAGCTTCACTGAATGTCAGTTGGACACACAAAACCTGCAGTTGTGAGAAAATAACTTTCAAAGGTGGATTTATGAGGAGAAACAATAGGAAAACAGGTTGGAGACATCTGTGTAAAATGTAGTGTAGGATACAGAATATGTTTGATGTTTCTTTGAAAATTCAAAGAGTGTTTAAATGTAGTGTTTCAATACCTAGGAAAAAACAAAAGATTCTTGTATATAACTGGATGAGGAGGAAGTGGGAGATGGCATAAGAGTCATACCTTCACAAAGACAAAGACAAAAAAGAGAGCAATGCTGAAAGTCACTATAGGAGTCTGGATACTCCAGTGATGCCCAGAATTCTGGAAAAAAAAAAAAAAGAAGAAGAAACAAATGCAGACTTGGGGGGGAAAGGGTGAAACAGTGACAGGTGGAGAAAGGAAAAAGAAATAGGTCTCAAGAAAATAGACTTGGCAAGTGCAAGCTGGTGGGAGAAACCTACACACAGGCCTGAAATGGAATCCACACAGATAAATTGAGAGATCATTTGACTTAAGCCAATTGATGGTATACTGAACTATTGAGAGAAGATGAGATTCATTCATTTAATCAAAATTTGACAAGTTTTTATTGATCATCTACTATATGCTCGGCACTCCGGTACTGAACAAAGCAGTCCTCTCAGCCTTGATAAAGCTTATAGTCCAGTGAGGGAAACAGGTGATACACAAGTAAAAAATAAAATGAGCAGTATCAGAGGATTACAAAAACTATGAAGAAAATAAAGCAGGGTAACAGAATAGAGAACGGCAGGAATAGAGGCTTACTTAGAACAAATGTTCAGGATGCACCTCTTTGAAGAGGTTGTACTTGAGCAGAACCTGAAAGAGGATATTATTGAGCCAAGTAAGGATCTGGAGTAAGGCTGCACCAGGTAGTTGGGAGAGCAGCTGGGTAAATAAATAGTGGTACTATCCAATTTGAGATAGGGAGAAGAGGATCAAATATCTATTTTGGATCTGTTAAGTCTGAAGTAACTATTACACGTCCAAGTGGAAATGTCAAGGAGGCAAATGGCTATCCAAGTCCATAGCACAGAAGAGCACTTTACACCACAGGTGTTGATTTGGGAGTCATCAGCACAGGGATGGTAATCAAGTTTATAGGGTTGGATGTGGTGGGATGAGTACCAAGCACTGAACCCTGAGGCACTCAGCATTTATAAGTCAGGACGAGAGAAGCAACCCCAAATAAAGACACTGGGGAAGAACTGGTGAGGTAAATGGAAGACCAGGAGAATGTGGAACACTGGAAGCCACATGAATAATGTTTCAAGGATATGTAATTTGGAAATTCAGATTCCTAACTTTGTAGTCAATCTTAATAATCTTTACCAGTGAAATTCACTCATACTATATTTAAAATAATTCTATTCTGGGGACCAGCCTGGTGGCATAGTGCTTAAGTTTGCGTGCTCCACTTGGACGACCCAGGGCTCACAGGTTCAGATCGCGGGCATGGACCTATGCACCGCTTATCAAGTCATGCTGCGCCAGGTGTCCCACATATAAAGTAGAAGAAGATGGGCATGAATGTTAGCCCAGGGCCAATCTTCCTCAGCAAAAAAAGAGGAGGATTGGCAACAGGTGTTGAGAGGAGGTGTGGCAACAGGGCTAATCTTCCTCACCAAAAAACCCCACAAAATTCTATCCTATTCTGAATTATTAGGGAGTGCTAGACTACAGACTACAGTGGCTTTCAGGAAGGAGATGGAAAAGGGCAAAAGGGAACCTGAAGGAAGTTGCCTAAAGAAATTTGGCTAGAAGAGTTGCATTCTAGAAGGGTAATTTCCTAGTTTTACTTGGGTGTGACTGCAAAGGAGAGCAAAATCCTTTTGGAGTATATAGGATAATGTATCTCTCCCATAATTCCACCCTGCAGACAGTATCGTTGTTTTCATTTTGATCTCTTCTGGAATTTGTTTATATACTGCATAGTGCGTTGGTTCAACATGTAGACTCTGGAGCTGGACTGAGTTCAAATCCTGGCTCTCCATTTACCGCTGTGAGACCTTGATCTCTTGTCTGGAGCTGAGGTTCCTCACGTGTAAAATGAGAATAGTAATTATACCTACTCACAGGGTTTCTGTAAGGATTAAATGAACTAATACATAGTGTTTAGAATAGTACTTGGTTCAGAGTACTATAGATGTTGTTATTTAAGTATAACTATATAATCATATGGATCTTATAGTCTTACATTCCTACAAGTCTTTCCCACTTTATGTCATAATTATCTCTCATGTAGATTCACACTCTTCATAATCACCAATTTTAAAGGTCACACAATGGTCTATACAGAAAAAACAGGCCATACTTTATTCACTGATGTCTTCTAACACTGTAAGTGGCTTCTAAATTTTTGCTGTTTAATTAATAAATATCACAGTTTCAGGTATTCCTTAATATACTCACACACATGTGCATATTTGTGTGTGTATCCCTCTGAGAGAGCAGATTAGCATGATGGTTGGAGCACTGGCTTTGGGGCCGGCCTACCTGGGGTCTGAATCCCGTCTCTGTCATTTACCAGCTGGGGCAAATTGCCCATCCTTGCGTGACTCGGTTTCCTCATCTAATAAAGCTTACTTACCTCAAAGGCCACGGTGAGCATTAAGTGAGTTAATAGATGACAAGTACTTAGAGCAGGGCCTCCAAGTAGTAAGTGTTCAATAAAGGCCAGCTGTTAGTTCATTCTGAAACACTTCTTATATTACTTTGTAGAAGTACAATTATTAGCTTAAAAGCTACAAAATGTTTATAGCTTTTAACACATTACTAAATTAAATCACCAAAAGATAGTATGTTATGAACATTATGTGAGAGTACCATTTCACCACATCCTAACCAGCATTTACTACCACAAATACATTGAAACCAGTAACTTAACGATAACTCATTGAGAGTTTTCTTTGCATTTATCTTATTCTTACAGTGAGAGAATATTTTTCCACTTTTATGTAATAGCCATATTTCCTAAGATTTATCTATTTATGGACTTTGTCCATTTAATTGTTGGTGTCTTATTTTCCTAATCACTTTATTTGAGCTTTCAAAATAGCTACTTGATGCTAATATTTCATTTGCCTTTTGCTTGGCTTAATTCAGTCCTATTTAACTTTCACTTTTCCACATCTTGAGTAGCCTTCTTTCGTATTTATATATAATAATTTTCTTTAGATTTTGACGTTTCAAAATACACAAAGTGCTTGAGTACAGTGCAACTTTTCAAACTAAAGATAACAAAAATCTAATTGAAGTAGTAGATGTGCTTTGTGCAAAAAAAGTACTGCCTAGTTCAGGAAGGAATGTGAGACTCATGATAAATCATTAATGGCTTACAATCAGTGTACCTAATCTTTTAATCAGGAAATGTATCACTCGACAAGGAGGAAAGGAAGATAGACCACCTGAACTGACAGAACACTGCAGAAGTGACAGACCTGGATCTAGCCCAGCTTTTCTACTAACTTCTGCCTCTCAAACTGCTTGTCTGAAAAACGTAGGGATTAGATCAAATTGGTGGTATCCTCAAGACTTCAGATCAGTTTCATGCTCTTCTTCAAAAGTCCAAATTCTACTCAGCATTCCAAATTGAACTCAGATGTCATCTCATGTGCGGAGCCTTCCATGATTCTTCACGTTCTAATATTCCCTCTTCCTTCCTCTAATATTCTTGGTCCATACCTCTACCTAAGCCCTGCTCAACACTCAGTCAAATATATGTCTCTTCCCCTAAATCAGTAAACTTCCTGAGGGAAGGTACCATATCTTATTCTTCAAAACATTCAGTGCCTGCTGTTCAACATGGTACTGCAAGTCCTAGCAGGAGCAATTAGGCAAGAAAAGAAATAAAAGGCATCTAAATTAGAATAGAAGAAGTAAAATTATGCCTATTTGCAGATGCCACGATATGTAGAACACCCTAAAGGTTCCACATACAAAAAAAAAACTATTAGAATAAATGAATTCAGCAAAGTTGCAGGATACAAAATCAACACACAAAAATCAGTTGCATTTTTATACAAAAACAATGAACAATCTGAGAAGGAAATTAAGGAAACAATCCCATTTACAATAGCATCAAAAAAATAAAATACGATAGGGGTAAACTTAACTAAGGAGGCAAAAGATACACATTGAAAGCTACAAAACTTTGCCGAAAGAAATTAAAGATGACACAAGTAAAAGGAAAGATCCTATGTTCATGGATTAGAAGACTTAATACTGTTAAAATTTCAAACTATCCAAAGCAATCTAAAGCTTCAATGCAATCCCTATCAAAATCACAAAGGCATTTTTTGCAGAAATAGAACTATCCTAAAATTCATATGGAATCTCAAGGGACTCTAAATTGCTAAAACAATCTTGAAAAACAACAAAGTTGGAGGCCTCACACTTCCTGATTTCAAAACATTATAAAACCATAGTAATCAAAACAGTGTGGACAGATTCACAGACTAATGGAACAGAAGAGAGAGCCTAAAAATAAACCTCTTGGGTATGGTTAAATGATCTTCGACAAGGGTGCCAAGACCACTCAATGGGGAAAGGACAGTCTCTTCAACAAATGGTGGTGGGAAAACTGGATATCCACATGCAAAAGAATGAAACTGGACCCTTATCTTATACCATATACAAACATTAACTTAAAACAGCTGAAAGATCTAAACGTTAAGTCCTAAAACTATAAAACTCCTATAAGGACCATAGGGGGAAAGCTTCACAACATTGGATTTGGCAATGATTTCTTGGATGACATGAAAAGCACAAGCAACAAAAGCAAAAACAGACAAATGGGACTACATCAAAAGTAAAAACTTCCACACATCAAAGGAAACCATCAATAAATCCACAGAATGGGAGAAAATAACTGCAAATCATTTATTTGCTAGGGGTTAACATTCAAAATGTACAAAGAACTTCTACAACTCAACAACAAAAAAATAAGTAACTCAATTTAAAAATAAGCAAGGGACATAAACATACATTTCTCCAAAGAAGACAAATAAATAAATGGGCAACAAGCACATGAAAAGATGCTCAACATCACTAATCATTAGAGAAATGCAAATCAAAACCACAATGAGGTATCACCTCACACCCATTGGGATGACCATTACTTAAGAAAAAGGAAAATAACAAATGTTGCAAGGATGTAGAGAACCCTTGTGCACTGCTGGTCACATTGTAAAATGATGCAGCTGCTATAGACAAGGGTATGGAGATTCATCAAAAAACTAAAAATAGAATTACCATATTGATCCAGCAATCTCACTTCTGGGTATCTATCCAAAAGAACTGAGACCAACATCCACATTCATAGCAGCATTATTCACAACAGCCAAAAGGTACAAGCAGCCCAAATGTCCATCAACAGACGAATGGATAAAGAAAATGTGGTATATACATACAATGGAATATTCAGCCTTTAAAAAGAAGGAAATTCTGGGCCAGCCTGGTGGCATAGCGGTTAAGTTCGCGCACTCTGCTTCAGCGGCCTGGGGTTCATAGGTTTGGATCCTGGGGGCAGAGCTATGCACTGCTTATCAAGCCATGCTGCGGCAGGTGTCCCATGTATAAAATAGAGGAAGATGGGCACAGATGTTAGCTCACGGCCAATCTTCCTCACGAAAAAGAGAAGGATTGGCAACAGAGGTTAGCTCAGGGCTAATCTTCCTCACAAAAAAATTAAATGAAATGAAAAAAATAAGGAAATTTTGTCACATGCCACAGTAGAGATGAACCTTGAGATTATGCTAAGTGCAAGAAGCCAGTCACAAGAGGACAAATAATGTATGACTCCACTTCCATGTCTAGACTGGTCAAAATCACAGGAACACAAAGTACAACGGCAGTTGTCAGGAACTGGGAAGGGGGAAATGGGGAGTTGTTGTCCCATGGGTATAGAGTTTCAGTTTTTCAAGAGGAAAAAGTTCTAGAGATCTTTTATGTAACAATGTGAATATAGTTACCACCACTAAACTGCACACTTAAAAATGATTAAGATGGTAAATTTTACATTGTTTTTTCACCACAATTAAAAATGAAGAAATAGAAACAACCAAAAAAAAAAAAAAAAACCCTTCAGTACCTGGCACAGGGTATGGGCATACATTAAAAAAATGTCAAATGAATAGGACTTCTCCTCAAGGCTGACAACCCGGCTTTACTATCAGATATAAGGAGTGGCCTCAGGCAACTCCTGGTAATTACTCTAAGGAATAAAGAATCCAACACTAATCATGTCAAGACTAAAACCACTGGAGGAGAGGGGGCAGATATTTTTTAGAGTTCAAATGAAAAACACTGAACAACCCACTTACAGGTCAATTTGTCCAGTCACCTCCATTTTTGTAGCTAACTCAATCTGGTAGTCTCATCCTAGGAGTGTTACTCAAAATCAGAACTCCTTGTAAGATCAAAGTACGTAAAAGACATCTTCTTCTTTCAAAGTTTTCCTAGTTAAAATGATCTCAGTAGGGACAGGGTAGGTAAAGATCTGTGTTGTTTATACTCGGGCATGATAGTCCAGAAACTCAGTTTGTAATAGACCTAGGAAATTATTTATAATCATTTACAACTTAATTTATAATAGCAATATCACATGGAGAGAAAACCAGATGTCATGTCTTCCTGACAGAAGAACATACCACCACTTGAGTAGTCTTGCCCCTAAAATAATCAAATCTTAATCTGATGAAGCCTCTAGCACTACCCATTTATAGGAACTATAGGAGGCATAGTAACACGTTAAACAAATCCACAGGGATGAATCAACAAAATCCAGACTCTGGGAAACTATGGAACAGATGACCACTTTCTTCAACAAATACATTATAAACGAAAAGAAAGTGGAAGCCAGAGCTGGAGCTAGAGAGGGTAAGAAAAAGAAGAGGAAGAGAAAGAACCTTCAGATTAAAGGAAATTTAAGAAACAAATCAATATATGGAATTTATTTCAACTCTAGCAAACAATTTTATAAATATATGAGATAGAGGAAAAATTAGAATACTGACGATATTTCATAATATTAAGAAACTCAATTTTGAAGGTAGCATTATGTTTAGAAAAATTATCATTACATTTTAGAACATGCTGAGATATTTAAAGATGAAATAATATGATGTTGGAGACAATGCAAAATAATGGGGGGGCAAGTATGCAGGGATATCAACAAGATGACATTGTCTATGAGTTGATAAATGTTGAAATATTTCATAATATAAAGTTCAAGAAAAATGGTAGTAGTATTATTTGGAGTAAGTTTTAGTATCTAGGCTTTAAAATATGAATAAAGATGAAAACAAATGTAACCATCAGTGAAGATGTAATAATTCAACACTACCACTATGAAGCTTTGATTGCCTTTTATTGCCTTCCATTTGATTTTTAGGATATTTGAAACAATTACTGCAAACACCGCTGTGGGACTCATAAATAATCTATGTGAGACAAGTTTGCATTGAAACCTGAGCTGTTTCATGTGAAAAATGATTTCTTCTCAGGGGAAAAAAATAATGATAGCAGAACAGGTACGTTCTCAGAGGTGAGCTGATAAAATAAATACACACATACATACTTAAAAGCTTTTTGTGAACTATTTTCCTTAGTTCTTCACAGACTAACTTCACTTTCAATTGGAGAATATTTAGCAGAAGATTCAACTAATTAAACGTTTCAATATGAATGATAATTTTTAATCTTTGAGGTTAGTCTGAAATATTAGAAACACTGTCAAAAGGTCCCACTGGATAATCCATGAACTAAAGGGGTTGGTAGAGAAGGCAAATTATACAAATGAACAAGGAAATTGAGTTGAAAAAAATTATTTGTCATTATTATGGAAACCTAGAGTCACCTGCTGTGCTGTCCAGTACAGTAGCCAATAGCCACATGTGACAATTTACATTTAAATTAATTAAAAATAAAGTTGCAAATTCAGTGCCTCAGACACACAAACTACATTTCAAGTGCTCAACAGCCACGTGTGCTAGGGTGACCACGTTGGACAGCAGAAACACAGAACATTACCACCATCATTTCTACTGGACAGTGCCAAAGACTGTACATCCAATCAATGGTGTGTACACCAAATACGAACACTTATTATTTATCGAGTTACTGGCTTAAAGACCCCTCCCTTCTCACACCTTCCTTGATTTTTCATCATATAAAAAATAAAGTTTCTTCATGTTATATTAAATTTTTGTTGAAGAAATGTTGGTTTGTTTCACCGATAAAGAGCCATGAGATGAAAATGGGGAAAATTTTTTGTTTCCTAAAGAATGGATCTACTTCCTTTTATAAAATGAAAATTATATATCCATATTTCCTTTTTTGCTATGGCTACAAGAAAACTCAGAATTAACTTAATGTTTAATTGCTGTAACTATTATTAGTCCAGATTTTGAATAAATGTACTTTCCTCACCCCCATATAATTTTTGATGTTACTCTATTTTAGTATTTTAAATATTTTATTCTAAAAAAACTCAAATTCCTTTTGGAGTGGAGTGGAACATAATTAATGAATTGTATATAAATGGAGCTCTACTGTCCTCTTTGTTTCAAGAATAAAAGCTCCAAGCAAGAAATTATGACCAAGTGAAGTTTTTTCCAATAATAAACATAAGAAAAAAAATCTGTAACTTTCATTAATCAACATATTGTATATTATCAATGCCAAAAGTCATTTTATAAAATTAAGTAATCATTCTCGATAAAAATTCAAGAGATAAAAAAATAAATATGAAAATCACAAAAACTTAGCAAATATATTTACTGGTGAAGTACCAACATCTCCATCAAAATCAGAAATAAGAATATTCCATATCACTACTATCATTCAACATTGTTTTGAATAGTATGGCTAATGCATCAAAAATCAAACAAGAAATAAAAATATTGAAAGGTGTATAGTATCTTTATTTTCAGAGTGGTATACCTAGAAAATCTGAATATTTATAATACAATAGCTAATTAAAATTAGCAGGAGTTTATTAAGGTGAATAGATATGATATATATAAAAAGAATTGATCTTTTCTCTATACCACCAAAAACTAATTAGAAATGGGAAATAATTCTACTCTAGTAGCTACAATTAATAAACGCATAGGGATAAATTTGACATCGGAATCTAAATACGTCTCAAAATAAATGCAGAGGATCTAAATTGAAAAAAACCAAAATATTATCAAAGGATATAAAATAAGACATAAAAAACCAGTATGACATTTTTCTGGATACAGAATCTTAAAATCAATATTGAATTTCTTAGGAATGCTTTTATCTGCAAGAAAACATCCAACTAACAATGGCTTAACTAAAACATTTAATTATCTCACATAAAAAGAATTCTGGGGCCGGCCCGGTGGCGCAGCGGTTTAGTTCGCACTTGGCAGCCCAGGTTTCGCAGGTTTGGATCCCGGGCGCCCGCCGACGCACTGCCTGTCAGCCATGCCGTGGCAGCGTCCCATATAAAGTGGAGGAAGATGGGCACGATGTTAGCCCAGGGCCAGTCTTCCTCAGCAAAAAGAGGAGGATTGGCAATGGATGTTAGCTCAGGGCTGGTCTTCCTCACAAAAAAAAAAAAAAAAAAGAATTCTGGAGACAGGAGCTACAAAGCCAGTACAGTGGTTCCCCAATCACAGAAACGCAGGCTCCTTCTACCTTTCAGCCGTCCTTTAGAATGTTGGTTTGTTGCTTTATAGTTCCAAGATGGCTGCTGCCAAGACTTGAACTTGAATGGATAATTCAATGGAATGGGTGTTTCTTTAGCTAATCAAGTGTTAACACACACCACAAATTCTAATCAGAATCTCATTTTTTCATTCAAATTCTTCTGTCTCCCCAAGGAGAATGTAAATACCAGAAAAGGAGTCTTTACCTTGCTCACCACCATACCCCTGGTACCTGACACAGAGTCATCTATTGGATGAATAAATAGCTTTATAATGCCAACTGAAAATATGTTTTTAAAAAACAGTCATTTCGAAATGATAGGTGCCTTAGTGTATTACAACTATACCTTTAGTTTTCAATATTGTGACTAAACACAGAATTATATAATAAAGGTCATTTGGTCTCACCATCTTCCCAGTTTAAGAATCTCTGCCCAAAGGTGGCATGGCTGCCCGTCTCTGGCTTAAACACCACAAATGAATCTCTTAAGGTTTGGTGAGTGATTACTGTGTCAGGGACTGGGTCTAAGGCTCTACATGCATGATCTTACTTTAATTTACAATAATCCTATGAGGAAAATACTATTATTTCCATTTCACAAATGAGAAAAATGAGACAGAGTCTCAAAAACAATAAAGAAAGAGGCAGGCCCTGGATCAAAACCAAAGTCAACCTAACTCCAGATCTCAAGTTGTGAAGCACTGAGCTTAATCATTTTCAGCATTAACACAGTCCATTCCACTGCTAACCATCTCTTTGCTAGAAAGTTCTTTCACTGGGCTGGGCCAATTGGCCCCTCTGCTATTTCTACTCATCAACTTAGTTCTGGAGGAAAGCTCACTAAGTCTGTTCACTCCACTACGTGATCACTCTCCAAAGATCTCAGAACTATTTCCAAATACTGTGTTATTTTGGTCACCTGCTTTTGGATTAGAGTCTATTTGTAGGATTCTCTCTTAAAATGTAGCATCCAAAAGGAAACGCAACACCCTGGATCTGTTTAACAGGGTCATAGACCATCCTGTCTATAAACTTGCCACTATATTTAGATCCATGTCCCCTGAGATTGCAACAAGTTTTCCCTTAACAAAGCTTGTGATATTTTTGTCAACAAACTTTCCAAATTTTTTTCAAACAATTTGTTGCCAATCCAGATCTTCTTCCATGAATTTTTAAATGTACATACTTACATTTAGCCATATCAAGTTTCAACTAATTGTCTTGACCCAGTTGTTCTGACATACTTGTGCATGATGCCCTTTACATGCACACTGACACACACACATACACACAAAAAGAAAACACTGGATAAATTTTTTAAATTAACGCTGATTAAAAACAAACATATACATAATTAGCTCTTAAATCTCTTTAGTTAAGTAAAAATTACTATTTCAGTTAAATAAACATCAGAATACTCCTGTATACATACTATGAAGAAAAATGTTCTAAAAATGTTTAACTTTGGTGATTATGACCATTTCTACATAAAAGTCCTATGGAAAAAAAATTTTCATAACACATTATAATAACTGATTCTGGTAAAGAATGAATCTGAGATTTGAACCATGCTACTAAAATTTTCTTTCTTGAGGATGAAGTGGTAACTAGCTGAAAACTGAGAAGCAGGTATGATATGAACCTCTTATGACACATGCAATTTAATCTACCTTTTTAAAGATTTTATTCGAAAGACTCAACCTACCTGAGACACACTTGTTTCATATGTTATGTATCTTTTCTTTATGAATTACATAAAAGCAGAATTAAATCATAGTATGATTTCACTGTTTACAATGGAAGAAAGAAAAGTTTCAGAAAGTGCTATTTTTCATCGCTCAAATTCCACTCAGTTCTCACCTACAAAGGGAATATCTACACGTCATTAAATGTTTACAGGATTTACTCTATAAACTCATGGATTCTATGGATAAGTGCCTGGTAGAGAAATGACTTGGCCTCTTTGTAAATAATCCGTTTTTCTTATTTGTAAAAGAGTCAGCAACCAAAAGGCAAAATTGTTTGAAAAACAAAAAAACTAGCAGGGAGAAAAAGAATAATTCTGTGCTAATACAAATGCAATTTCTATTGTGCTCAACTCATATTCAGGTTAGAGTTTCAAACGAGGTATTCACTTCTGTTTGTTAGTTTCAATTACTGAAAAGGTTTAACCTTTTTTTTTTAATGTGGAAACGTCCAATGAAACAGTAAAAATTTCCAACAATCTTGGAAAATTTATCACCTATCAACTAATTTCCTTAAAATGTAAGCAAGTTGAAGAAAAAGAAGAAAAATTAAAAGTATGGTGAACACTGTAGTCTCAATTTTTAAAAAATCAAAGTATAAAGAAGGTCAACATATGCCCACATTTGATTTCAAGAAATGCTTATCATTCGCGGGACTCTACTGCCCTCTTTTGTATCAAGAACGTAACACAACATAAGTGCCAAACGGCACCACCTCCCAGGATGAACTGAGTCGTCATGGTTTGCGCAGCTTGTTTTCCCAAAGGAAGTGAACTCTAGGTCAGAGGACACTTGCCTGAGTGCCTTCACACATTTGTTGTTTCATATATTTTTGTTGAATGAATAAATCTGATTCTGACTTATTTTTTAAGTCTTTTTATTTGATAACTGCTGAAAATGTAGAGCAGAGAGTAAAACAATTTGAAGTCAAATTTAGGACACTTTTTTTTTTATGATTTTAACTGATTTATTTTGGTGAATCTAAGGAGCAAAAATCTGACAGTTTCCACTTTGAATGTTGGCTATCCAATCTATCCCGCTTTAAAATCCAATAATGTTTAAAATCAACAAAAGTTAGGACTTTATCACCTTCAGCCTAACAGTCACACTGCCCGAAGCCGTCTTTCAATCTATTCCGTGCCCCGAGCACAAATTATACACGTCATCTTAGTTTACCATCAGACTACACGCACGTTTTCTCTGATGGACAAACATTCCATTTTAAAGACCCACTATCACAGTGGAGGTTAAGAAAGATACCTATAGCCTTTGGTTTTCTAATTTAGAACACCCTCCTTCTCCCCCTAGAATACACCAGAAAGTAGAGGAATAAAGAGGTTTCATTTCTAATACAAAAATATAGAGTTAGCTAGTTATTGCTATCATTTGTACCCATCCACCATCTCAAAAGCCACGTTGCTGAAATCTTCTAAGCAACCTCTAGCAACATTTGTGCACTTCAGCCTACACTTCACACGTGAATAAAGAGGAGGATATTCTCCCAGCACCATCCTGTGATTTCATGATTGCTGCTTACATCAATGCAGAGACCATGAAAGTGTTGAAATTAGACAACGGAATAAGAAGTTATAAACTGCTTTTGTAACAATAAAATCAAACTTGAACTGGAGCACCAAATAATACTACCTTTTCTTTCCAAATTTTAATTTGTATTTTTTAATAGAAAATACAACACATTTCTCATCCATTTAACCAAATAATCCAAAGGAAAAAAGTGAAAAATACTATGATTACAGGTATGCTAGTAAAATAATATGGAAACAATATTTTTAGCAAGTTTTATAAGAATCTGGTATAAAACAAACTTAAATGCAATATTTTTGAAAAGACAAAATCAGTTCACCTAACCTGCATTCCTTGTCAAAGAGACATTTGCACTTCTTGTCCTGGCTTCAAAACAAAACAAATAAAACCTCAAATTACTTTCTTTCATCCAAATTGATTTACTATATTAGCTAAACTGAATAAAGTTGATGAGAACATGTTTTGATAAAAGCAATAAACACAAAATTAAGCAAACTCAATGGCTGCTATCAAGGAAACGGCACATTTAGAAGGACCCGTGTTAATAAAATGAACTTGGAGCTATAGGTCCCAAAGGGTACATGTGTACCTATTGCACGTCTGATCCTCACAGCATTCCTGAAGAAGGAAAGACAACAATGTTCCCATTGTACTGAAGAGAAAACTAAGGCAACTCATGTAAGCTCACACAGCTTGTTCCGTGGCACAAACACACTTATCAAGGCCTTGAACACAGGACAGTTTCCTATTGGTAGATCGACCTTCCTAACTGCATAAAGGTATGACCCAAGCATCAAAGCAAGTGTGAGTTCCTTGTGGCCTGGGTAAAGAGACTCTAGTCATAGTAAGTGATGGAGAAAGTCAGCTCAAGATTCCTCAAGCGCTACAAATTTACAGTAAAACTCCAGGATAAAGAGGGAGGCTGATATAAGAAAGGTGGAAGAATGATGTGAAAGATCCTAATATGGCAAGGATCCACCAAAACCTAGAATAAACTAGAACAAACTGAAAAAATGGTCTTAATTGGGAAGCCAATATTCAGACCAAAATGGTAAGAAAGAGACATAGAAATAGAAAGGTAGGAAATTATTCATCTTAATAGCTCAAACTGTTTGGCATACATCCCCATATAAATAATTTCAAAACTTCTTTCAGGCAGACAAATGTCAGGAATGAATTGAGTTCATGTTAAAAAAAAAAAAAAAAAGAAAGGGGGAGGCACTGAGGAGAGGCCCTATTTTTAGCACTACCTTTAAAAAACATTCCAGTTATTTGAAAAAATCCCTTTCAGTAAACTGCTTAGACACTAGCCACTTTATTCCTACATTTAAAGGCTGAAATTAAGTACCTTATAGCTAAAGGACCAAAGCCAAGTTGCGCTTTTAAAAGAAAGCCTACTCAAGTTCACAGCAAGTTTGTACCTTTGTAACGTCTCTACTTGGAACCCACTGTTGTCTCCTCCTCAGTTTTCCAAGTTGAAGCTCAAAGTGACTTCCCCTGCAGTCTCCATGATTCCCTCAAATGTAATGCTCCTCCTTCCAAAAGTCCTACTCTATTTGTGCGCTGCTGTGCCTGTGTTGTGTCTGCACACTTGTCTCCCCACTGGACTATAAGCTACTCAAAAGGCACACAGACAAGCCTGCTTCTCCATTTCTGAATCTCCAGGACCAGCACTCTGCGTACTGATTAATCAACAACCCATACGACTCAGTCTCTCAAGCAGTTCATTTCACGTTAAGGTGAACAAACTGGAAGTTTGTAATTCTTCACATGAAATTGAAGACATGACCCTGCAAACCCATTTTTATTCCTGTTTTTTCCTCCAGGGAGAATTAGTCTACTAGGGCAAATAACTAGGTTACAACCTTAGTCCCTCTTTATGACCCGTTTTTTAGAGTTATATTTCTTTCATTAAAATATCACTATGCACTTACAAGTAAAACTAGGTCACAAGAACGGAAACAAAATATATGATTCTTAATGATATAAAAACAAGTCTTTCTGATAGTAGGTCAGGTACAAATAAATTCTTGTGCTTGAACATTATTTTTAAGCACTTAGCAATGAATTTAAGCATCTGAACTTCCACTTCAAAGATCTCCGGGAAAAGAAACATTATGAACCGAATGAAGAGAAATAGCTAGTCAGAGGGACATATTTTTGTACTTGTTTTGCTCCAATTTCTGCTACATAGATTGCTCCAGTCTTCCCACTGATGTCTAAGAGATGAGGTAAGACTTGATCTGCTAGCTGGATTGTGCTGATCACAGAGCAGTCGCCGATGCTTCCCACTGGGGGGGCTGCCACAAACAAGAGCCTGCTAAGGCTCAGCTGGCCTACAATCAAGTACTTCCCGTCAGGAGTAAACCTAAGGAGAAAGACGTTTTACATAGTAAATTTAGGTAAATTTAACATAAATGTTTACTTTTTCAACATTTTTATTCCCTACAGTGCAAAACAACAGCAGGGACCTACTTGCTGAAGGGTTCTTTTAAGGAGAATTTAAAATTGATCTGATTCTGTTTATGAGGGAACAAGAGATTTGTGATGGTAGACATAGCCAAAGATTAGTTTAAATTTTTTAAAAATAACAATTATTAGAGTACTACACAAAATGAAACTAATGGAGAACGGGGGTTAGGCTGGGTCTGACACTACAGACTCAAGATTTTTATTTTCATTTTATGTTTAAAAATTTACCAAATGTATCTTGAGGGTAAAGGCCGTAGGACAGGTCCGGCTTATATTATCTCTGATACCTGGATCCCACAGTGCACTGGGAGTTTAACTGCGTTCACTCTGCCTGGGATTTGAAATACGATTACATGTTCTCTGCATACTTGTTTCCTTCCTTTTTTTTTCCCTGCTTAAAATTAACAGCAGATATTTTAAACTTTCAGCTAGCTCTTCAGAGAAACTAACATAAACCAAATAAAAGAAGCATTTTAAAACAAAAAGAAACAATTACCTGACTGAAGAAGGTCCCTCTTCTGTGAAACAATTATTCCATGCTCCTAACCACTCCCCAGTGTCTTTATCAAATACTTGAATTCTTTTATTTCCTCGGTCAGCAACCCACACCTAGGAAACCAAAAAAATGTTTACTGGAAAAGATCCACATCATAATGAGAAGAAAGAAAAAAGAAGGGTGAGATGGGTTTATTTTCATTAGTTTCACATACATTATCTCCTTTAATACTTAGATGACCCCAAAAAAGGTATTAAAAGCTCCATTTTCAGATAGGAAACTGAAGTTCAGATGGTTAAATACCTTGTTTGAAGTGAGCTTACGATGAATAGGAGAGCAATTAGGGGCTTCCGTCTTAACTCAAAGACTATAATGCTCTGTCTGCTATACTAAACATCTGAGTAACTAAAAACTGGAGTGCTCCACTGTAATGCAGAGGGTTAGGAAATAACAGAAGGGACAGCATTCATTCATTCCTCTAATAAGCATTCACCCTCACTGAGTACTGCCAACTTGTCAGTTCCTGGGCCAGGTAATAAGACAAAGACAAAGAAAAGCAGCCTTGCTCCTCGGTTCAGGCTAGGGGGAAGCCAGGTGTTCATTCATAGCGCAGTATCACTAAACCTCTACCTGCTGTTTACCAAGGTATGTCCAAAGTGCCGAACAACTTAAAGAGGAAGCTTGAGACATTTTTGTAACACATAAAGAATGATAATAGGCCACCAACAGGTTTAATTTAGGTTTGCTATAGGCTGTAATGAGTCATTAAGTAAACCATTATAAAACAGGAAGGTCGATTCATTCTAAACGACATTTCATGTACTGTATTTGACATACGCAGCCTACAGCACACATACAGTGAAACAGTTTTTAATGACATATGGTTAGGGCTGTAGAGAGGTATGTAGGAATGGACTGGAAGGGCGGGCCAACTCTGCTGATGTCTACCTCCCCCTTCAGGATCTTTGGATTTCTTGGGTTTATGGATTCAGGGACTATTTCTTCAGGGTAATCCTGACTATATCTTTGTCAATGCATATGAGTTTTGACAGCTACAGAATTCATCTCCAATCAGAAACAAAGACTCACTGTATCACTTTAAAAAGGCTGTTGATCCCTAAGTAAGGTAATTTCTCAAGATCTTTTCCTAATCTATGATTCTTTACTAAGGATGGGTTTCCTTAAAGATTGTGGAATTACTATCTTAGATAAATGACCAAGGAGGAAACATGGTTTAGACCCTAGGACTGAATGACACTTTATACTGTTAACATTATTTTTCCTACTTAACAGATTTTGATTATGAGAAATTTTGTTTCAGAAACAACAAGTCTAACTCTGGAACTAATTTAACTTTTCATATAGGGTTGGGGGGATGATTAAATGAGTTAATCATGTAAAGTGCTCACAATAGCATTGTTATTGTTCTAAAAACAAGTGTGCAGGAATCAACACTTGTTTTTCATCACTCAGTAATGCCCGAGTATCCCCATCAAATGATCTTCAAGACCTCTCAAGAGTACATTCCTCACCATGGTGAATTCACGTGGGTCTAGGTCTTGCATGCTCAGAAACTTGATCTTGTTTTTATGCCATGAGGGGAGTAGTAAACCAGGCTCAGGAAGGTCATGTGTAAAACCAGAATTCCCAACTTTTTAGTACCCAATCTACAAAGTTCACATGTTCAGTTATCTTCCTACCTATGACGGGAAATACTTGAAGATTTTATGACCAAAACATTCTCACTTTGTCAACATAGGAAGCCAATTCATAATCAGAAGGTTGCTTGCCAAGCACAGAAGCAGAAGTGGAAATGGATTAAATTTCTAATGGCATGAAGCCAAGACAGTCTGATGCATCCATTGTGCACCAAGACATTTAGTCACTTAACAAGTATGTATAAGATGACTACTATATGCCAGGCACTAAAATACAAAGCGAGATTCAGTATGTGCCCTCATACAGCCTACGCTCTTATTAGGAGAGACAATTAAATGATTATATTATAGCATGATAGTTACTATATACTGGGGAAGTACAGGCTACTATATGAAAACAGAAAGAGAAACTAATAGAAAACATTTGGGGTAGGAGTTTGGTTATAGGAAGGCAATCTTAAAGAAGTGATATGTATGCTTAAAGATGTGTAAAAGCAAAAGAGGCGGTAATGGATAGGGGTGGAAAAAAAGAAATGGACTGAAATTTGTTGGTTAAATCTTTCTGTTCCCCAGACAGAACACAGCTAGTGAGAATAGGTTTGCCTGGGTGGCTCTTTTTCTCAAGCTTCCAAGATTAACTTCTCCCATCTCTCTTTTGATCAACACATTCTAGAATTAATTTAATTCTAGAATTAAAAATATATTCAAACACTCAGTTTTCCTAGTTAGGAGGGCGACTCTTTTTTTCAGGTAACTTTATTTATGTTTTGTTCTATCATTTGTTCCTTTTACCCTTTAAGTGACACAGGAAATCTATTTTGCTCATTTCTAAATATTTGGGGAACTACCTTCATTATAGGACCCAAACACCTATAACAGAGTATGTGGGTATACAAAGCCCCAGAGGAATTGCCCAGACACACCCAGATACACACATCCACTAACATACATACATATTCAGATGTCTAGACACACAGACGTGTGCATCAAGATCCATATATACATGTCCAGACACACAGTCCTAGAGACACACACACAAACATACTCAGACACACAGGTCCAGACACAATGACACTGCATTCTTACCCGACCAGCTGAATCAACTGTAACACTGTGAGGTATGTTGAACTTAGCAGGCCCTGTCCCGTTTTCTCCATGCAGCCAAAGCATCATGAAATCTATAAAGGGTAAACATATATGGTCAGAGGAACATACAGAATATCTTATGCATTTGCATGTTATATTTTATGTCATAAGTTGCAAACTATTCAATTATAACCCAAGTTGATTATGCTTTCCTGGCTTTCTGTTTATATACCCATTTGCCTAATTCTTAAGCTTCACAAAAAAAATTTGTTCTGTTTCAAGCAATTAATTTACTTCCTTAATGATTATCTCCATTTGAACTTGCATCACTTAAAATTATCATTTAGGGTACATGTCAACCTCTTCCTGAAACCGGTTCCCCTTCCCAACTAATCCATTATTTAATATTGCCATTCCTCTGAGCTTAAAAATTCACATTATGTTTTTATAGTCTATCTCCTCTGTTACCTCTATAGTGGGTTGAATTGTGGCCCACCCCCAAAAAAGATATACTCAAGTCCCAACCTCCAGTACCTGTGAATGTGACCTTATTGGAAATAGGGTCTTTGCAGATGTAATTAAGTCAGGGATCTTGAGATGAGATGATCCTGGATTTTGAGTGGACCCTAAATCCAATGACTAGTGTCCTTATAAGAGAAAGGAGAGGAAGATTTGAGACACAGAGACACAGAGAAGAAGGCCATGTGAAGACAGAGGCAGACACTGGAGGTATGCTGCCATAAGCCAAGGAATGTCTGGAGTCACCAGAAGCTGGAAGAGGCAAGGAAGAATTCTCCCCTAGTGCCTTTGGAGGGAGCACGGCCTGCTCTATAGATTTCAGACCTCTGGATTTCAAAACTGTGAGAGAATAAATTTCTACATAAGCCACCCAGTTTGTGGTAATTTGTTACAGCAGCCACAAGAAAGTAATACACCTATATTCAATCTTCTCCTCAATTTGGTTATTTCTTTCTTTCATAGAATTTTTTAGCTTCTTGTTTTATTCGCACCTCACCTGCCTTTAACTAACACCAACCAAATTCAGTTACTGGATGATAAACTGACTACGGAGGCTCCAAATGACAGCTTATTGCAAATATATCCTGATATAGTGATATTCTGTCTTGTAAAAACTCTACTTCTATAACATCACTTTCTTACTAAAAACCCTCAGACTCTATATAGGCAAAATTATGGCTTCAAAATCCTCAGATAAGCTTTCAAGAACATCCTCAATCTTATTTTCTAGTATTCCAAAAGTGCATCCTAAGCTCTTCTCCTAGATTCTAAATTTCTGCTAATTACCACCTGCAGACCTTGTGTGATAAAGCCTTGTGAATGCTCCTCCCACCCAAACCAGTTGAGTTTAAGAACATTTCCTTCATGAATTCTTGTCCTACTTCTCCAGTCAACAGTAGTTTCTCCTTCTAATCTTGTTTTATTTTAACAATCAATACCATAGAATAGCATTTAACTGTTTCATCTTTAATAGACCTGCACCTAGAATACTACTGAGGCTGCAGAGCAGGGAATACAATAAAACATTTGCCAATCAGTCAACCTGCAGGCTACCTCAGCTCCGAGGTGCCAGGTTCCTAACCTCCCCATTCTTAACTGGATAGGACAACCACTTATTTCTTGAGCCCACTATAAATTCTCATACTGCCTCCAATTTGTTTTGAAGGAAACATCTAGCTTCTGGTAAAAAAATAAGCAAGCCTATTATCAGAATCATTTATTGCCCATTCTACACATATGCTCTGGTTTTTTCCTAGTAATACACTCAAGGCTTTTACAAACAGCTTCGTACACAACACTTATAATGTTATAACAAGTATCCAAACAAATTAAACCCAACTTATTAAATAATATTCTTACAATACCATACAAAAATGAGCCATGTACCTTGGGACAATTTGATCAGTCTGTTATTCAATCCTCCATCTCCATCCACAATGTAAATATCTCCTGTGTCCTCTACATATAACTCTGCGGGGTTATCAAATTGCAGGGGATTCAAACCAGTGCCTTTTTTGCCTGGGGTACCCAAGACTTGAACAAGATCACCAAAGGAACTGTATTTTTTAATAGTATGACCGTAGGATCCTATAAAGACAGACATGCACATTTCAGAAATATAACCACTGTACAAACATTCATGTTTTTCAGGTAAGCTGAGAGCAAACATTTGATAGAACTAAACAATAATAAAAATTATTGGGTTCAGATAATTAAATGTTATATTTAACAAGCAATAGGGCTTCTTCATCAGTCACAGCCAAATCTGTTCATGAATTAAAATCTCAGGTACTCCAAAAAAAGCAGATTCTAAATTCAAATAAATAAAACCAAAAAAGCTGACTCCTCATACAGAAAGCTCATGATGTTAAATTACTGGTACACCACTTTCTTTTTTAATCTTATGACCCTGAATAAGCATTACTTGTAAAAGAAGATCAAGAAAGAAATGGAAAAGTAACAATTTATATTTGAAAACTGCTATTTTAGTCATTCATGTGCAGATCGCAAATTTCAGTAGGTCAACAAAAAAGTTCTCTATAATACTGATTTTTTTTAAACTACATTTTCTCCTAGTGGAAATAAATTCAAAATTCAACTCATTAACTTTTCTTTCCTGAGAAGGGAAAAATCTTTCCAAATCACTAGTAACTTATCTTCTCACTTACATTAAGATTTCTTTGAGTTAAAATTATTTTACAAGCAAAAGTATAACGTAGAACATTAATGAATAGGGGAAGACCATAAAGCAGTTAACAGAAATCATCTTGAAGGAATACCAAGACCAAACTAACTGCTAGATGTTCAAAAGATAAACTGGATACACTGAGCTTATTGGAAATAAAGTAAATCAGCTACATTACAATTCTATCTTGAAAATTGTATTTATTATTACACTTGATTTGGAGGCTTGAGCTAAAGTTTATAGCGATAATAAGAGAACAAAACATTATTAAAGAAAGCAAACTTCCAAGTTTCTAAAGAATTCGCAAAAAAGATAGAATACTAGTAAATAATATCTTTTAAAAATGGCTGATTACAGCTATGTTTTTATAAAAGGGAACTTATTCCCTTGAAAAATGGAAAGAAATACAAAAATGGTCTTCAGATCCGTGTGTGGAAAAACAAGCTATAAAGGAAAGAATGGAGAGATCATGTGTGTTCTTTTTATTTCTAGCAATCTGTGAAGTGTTTAAAGGATCACATGAATGGAACAAATTAAAAAGTAAAGGCCTTTAACAGTGAATCCTGAAAAAAAAAAAGTGAAAATAGTCAAACTTCATTACAGTATTACAGTATTACAAGGAACTCAGAAGTAATCTAGATTTTTTTGCTTTAACCAGAATCTTACCATCTAAAATACAGCTTGAAATAAATGGGTCTCAGAAATCTTTTGACTTCTGAGAACAGATGTGGTAAAGGCACTTCTTACAAAAATTGAGACCTCGTTAATTCCAAAATGGTCTCTGAATCAGCCAGAACTGGGAAAACACGATGTCCTTCAAGCCACAAACATAACTGGGCCAAGGAATACTAGAAATATTGTCTTGATGATCCCATTGCTTCCTGAGATGGTGAGATAATGCCGTTATCTCTGGTACCATCTCGTCTTAAGCCACAAGCACATGCAAACAGCTATCTCTAAAAACTTATCTCCACAGCTATAAATTCCACTGTGCTTACTCTGTTTTTCAGCACATTCTACTAAAAATATTTGATGGAAGAAAGATTTCAGATACGCTGCAGTTAACATCAGCAGTTTCTGCAAATCTTCCATTTTGGGCAACAAAGCAGTTTGGGTTTCTTAGCACAACGTCTTTTGAAAGAGAACTGGTAAAGAGATATGAGAGGCAATGATTCCATTCATTAGCTTTTAGAGATTGCCATTTTATTTGGCTTCATACAAGAAGTTTACAATTTTTTAATCTTAGAAGAGCAACTGATTCTTTAAGGAGAAAAATTCCCTTGACAAGTTAAAGACCATAATAATTAGAGCCTCCTTGTTAAATGTCTTAATTCTACAGAAATACAACATAAACATTTTTAGAAACAAGTGATTTAATGAATCATTAAAAAAATTAAATTAGATTTGGCAACTCTGATGTTAAAATGTACAAACAAAAACATGGGCAAAGGTGATCTCTAGCAAGATAATAGTTATTACCACACATACCACTTCCTACATCCGTGATCCAGACAGATTGTTCCTGCAGTGTACTGGCTGCAAATATACCATGAGGTGTGTCAACTGTATAATTCCAGGCTCGTAGGAAACATCCGTCCTCTGTGAACACTAATACCTTTGGGATGTTATCCCCTCTCTGAAGGTATACAAAAATAACTGCTTAGATAGGATCACTTTTAAGGAAGTAATCTTTATTTTGGCAGACAGAAACAAAAATTAAAGGTTAATCAAGAAATTTAGTAACGTTTAAACAACCAGCTTCAAAATCTAACAATGCTAATATCGATCGCATCCACAACCAAAATATTAACTTGAAACCAACTCAAAAAACAAATTCCACAACAAGCATTATATAAACCATTATATATGATTACTTAGTACAGTACGAGAAAGACTGTTGTTTCCTTTGTGTTCATAATTTTAAAAAAAATAACTCAATTTTACTTACTTGGGCTACGTAAACCAAACCGTTGAGGGAGTCAACAGCAACACCAAATGTTGCGCCAGTAAAGTATTCTGAATCCTCAGGCCAATCCAAATCCAGGCGGTAAAGAATTTCCTCAGCTCTCCAGGAAATTTGAAAAGCAAAATTCCTTAAAACCTTAAATAAAATCAGAGGATTAAGCTTCAGTTTACACTCTAGGTTGAAAAAAGGGGAAAAAAAGGCTTATTTTCAAGCATGCCTTGACACCTGCCACAGAGGTGTTCAGACTGCTGGATAGAAATGATTCGGAAGAAATGGGCATATATGTCTAAAGACCAAGGCGACCACAATACACACCCGCAAATTCTTTGAAGATGTAACGGGAGCTGGGAAAGAAGAGAAAACAAAGAAAACAGCGACGTGCCAGATACAAACTGTTTGACACTAAGAAACAAGGCAACACGTCGGCGGTCCGGCCCCCCGGTGCGGCTGTTGACTCAAGCTAGTGCGGGAGCCAGGGCCCGCCACCTCCATCCCCCGACGGCGGCGTCGCCGCCCAACAGTGCAACCCAGTTCCTCCCTCAACTCACCGGAGAGCCACAAAGACGCGAATGCAGAATCAGACACGCAAGAAAGAAGCCCGCGCCGGCCGCGCAGACCCAGAATTTCGCCATGACGACACGGGAAGCCCGGGGACGGAGAGGGGTCCGCGGGCGGCTGGGAGCCGCCAGGCAGGTGCAGGGCCAAGCGGTTCGTCGCTGCACAGAGCGTCGGCCCTCCCTCCGGGCCGACACTCTTCTCTTCAGTCTCTCCTCCCAGGACGTCTGCAGTTCGAGCACCAGAACGAAACATAAACCAGCGCGAAAAAAAGGTACTCGGCTTCCGTACCTCTGACGCGTTCCCGGGTCCCCGCCCCCGTATCACGTGTCTCTGGCTGACCCAATGACCACCCTTTCCAGCCCTCCGGGGCGGTCCACGCTGCGGACTTCTCCTGTCCGTCAAAATAAGGGCGCTCGTAGATATGCCTTAACCACTCGCTGTTCATTCTTTTTAAATCCAGATTGAACAATCAGAAGCTAGCACACTCAAACAAGAGACATAGGGGTGTGACTCTCGAAAACTGATTTCCAGACTCTGGGAAGGATTTCGGCCCCGTCCGATTCCGAGACATCCAGGCATCCTCCATGGACACCTACATTCCCACACCAGGACCCCTCCATTGGCTTTCAGGAAAGAGTGGCCTAAGCTGGCGGCGCAGAGCTGAGTTTACTCGGGCGCGACGGGCTTCGTTACAGGACCCCCAAGAACTGGTGGGAGCTGTAGGGGTAACCGAGAAGGGCTCCTGGCGCAGTTGGCGCTGCGGTGTTCGGGAACCCCCCTACCCGAAGCTGTGCCCCACTTCGCCGGGCTCCCGGTGCTCTCCAGCCGCCGGCCCGTTCCCGGAAGCCGTGGCAGCTGGAAACAAAGAGCCTGCCAGGCCGCCGCTGCCCGGCCTGCGGGACCCAGGAGTCCGGCGGAGCTGCTGGGGGTGAGCGCGAGCCGGGCCATGAGTCCAGATTCGTGGTGGTGAGGGGCAGCGGCCGGAGGCCGAGGCGCTGGTGCGGGTCGAGAGGCCGGTACCTCCCTCCTCGCCGCCCGCGTGACTCGGGGCGCAGGTGCCTTTGCTCTCCCGACCGCTCCACCCGGGAAGGCGGCTTCACGACTTTCCCCCGGCGCCGCCTGGCCTTCAGCTGCGGGGGACCGACGCTCAGCACCGGCTGCCGAACCCCGGGCTTCTCTGCGGGACTCAGAGAGGACCCGGTCTTCCCGAGGTGTCCTGACGCTTTGTGTAAAGAAGCTGGGGAAGCCTGACGGCTTTGTTTTTCATAAAAGTTTTTATAAGTCTTCATTTTTAGGAATTTTTGCAGACTTTGAAGTACTCTCTACCTCTTCGCATCCTTTCTCCTGCTCCTGGATCTTTTCCTCCTCCGCTATAAACATTTTTACTATCAGAGCAGACCAGGGATGAACCTTTTGTCATCGGAAGTGTAACTGTTAAAACCGCGTCGAGATAGTAGTCAAGATGGACAAAAAGTCCTTTGAAACGGTGCTGGATGAAATTAGAAAGGTAATTACTCTTAATTCCTTAAGTCGTTGTATGCGCTACGAATTCTCATGGTTTATTCTCTTTGAGGGACTGCGTGCAGACTATGCAAAATTCCGGGTTTCAGGACTGCAAAATTGGTCGGAATTTCAGCGTATAGTGTGGGAGTTTATGTCTTGTTACATGTCACGATACAAATAGAAATTCAGTTAACGCTAAACTTCTTGAGTTAGTGCGGTTCCGAAGCCGGCTCTACAAATCTTTAATAGGGCTGTCGTTGTGGATAAGCGATTTAATATTTCTGAACCGATTTCCTCATCTTTCAATAACATAAGAGTGACTGAAAACTAGAGACTTTACGTAGAAAGTTTCTTTAATGGTAGTTGTTGTTATGACAGATTTTTCAAATCTGAGGATAGGCAGACAATATATGTTGCCTGGGCCGGACAAAATTAGTGCCCTAATGGAAAGTGTAGCATTAAGTTTAAAATCATATTCTTAGGAATGAGCTTCAATAACTTTAATTTCAAAACTTTTTTCTCCTTCTTTCCCAGTTTTTGCTTCTTTTTGAGCCTATTGTATGTAGCCTACCTCCCAGAATGAACCGGGCAGCAAAAAATTTTGTAATGTAATCTTGAGCCTAACTACCTCCAGCACAAAAATAAGAGTTTACCTAATTAGTACTGGAGGATTTACTGTACCGTTCTCATGCTCATACCGGGTCCTTCGCTTAGAACTTCCGGGCAATTATCTCGCCATTTCCTTAACTTTAAGACCCTTGACTGACGCGGAAAGATTTGTTACCTTGTGCTTCGGCGCTTATTATTTATTTCAGCTCATGAAATTAATAAAATTGCCTGTGGATATGTTTTTCTTCGTCCGCTATAATAAAGCAAAACGTTTTTCTTCATCCTTTATAACGATTTTTTCTTTTTCAAATTCATGTTAGGTTAAAATTTACATATTTGACGATATTGAATGTTATTTTTTGAATGAAATTTCTGCTTTTGCAAACCCAATGGGTCCAGTTAAGATTTGCAATAAAATGTCAGCTTGCTAACTATATATTTAGAATTTGCCATAATTTGTTCATGAGCTGATATTTAACTACTGTTGATAAGAATAATTTGTGCGTTTAGGTAGATGGGATTTCTACTTTGGGAAGCTCTAGTGTGTCAGTTTGCATATTTTCTGCCTTCTAAGCTGTGAAGTGATCACATGGTAAATACTAATAAGGGGAACAGGAAATTTTCCAGAAATGAAAATCATATTCACACGAGAGAGCAACTTAAAGTCCTTACTTCCTGTCTGCAATCAAAATGTCTTTTGCTATTTATGCCAAATGATTAGATGCATCAACATTGTCTTGGTCTATTAAAATGGGATAAAAGTGTGAGCATATCTAAATATAAGAATTATTATTGGTTTTTTAAAAATTGCTCTCAGACTTTGTGAATGTAAGTCAGTTTAAACCATGTAATCTCTTCCTGTGTGTCCCCATAGGTCTGTCTGTAGGTAACACTGGCTGTCCCTACTGTCATTTAAAGCAAAGGCATGTAAGAAGACACTAGGAAAAGAAATAGGAAGGGCAAGAAAGGGGGAAAGGCAGTGTTGAATTTGCTTGTCAAAAAGGAGGTAATTATAATAATAGCCATTAGTTATTGAGCAATTCTGTGCGCCTGTTCTAAGCACTTTCTCCCTCCGTTATTGATTTGATCCTCCTGACAACCCATGAGGCATAGGTACTATACTCCTCATTTTACTGATGGCAGACCTGGTCTCTGTGAGGTTAACCAGTCAGCTCAAGGTTACCCGGTCAGCTCAAGGTTACCCGGGTCTAAGTGTTCAAACTCATGCAGTCTGACTCCAGAGTGCCATGCTCTTGTGCCTGGGGATACAGCTGGGCCTCGGGCACTGATCGAAGAATTGAGACATGACTTGACCTCCACACAATCCAGGATCTGGTCCAGAAACTTGCTTTTGACTGTTTCCAATAATGATAAGGATAAACTCCCAAGAGTAAATTATCCAGAATGCCATTCCCGCCCGCCCCCCCCCCCCGCCCTTTTTCAGTGAAGATTAAACTACTGAGTGTCCTGGATGTTTTTATCAGTTGACTGGTCATAGTATTTTCTCCTAGCAAAATGATGTATGGGGAAAGTACAGTTATCCTTGTTTTGTAGTAAAGGCAAAGGGATTAGTTGATTTTTTAATGATTGGTAGTTACCAAATCATGATAGTCTGGTGTTTCCATTTCTAAGCTTGGCAAATAGTTGCAAGGAGAGCATATGTGATTTCAGTCAGCTCTAGGTAGTGCTGGGTCGAGGCCACCAAACTCCCTGAACTTCCCACTGATGGGTGTCCTGTGAGGAAAGGAACCATCGTTAACTGAATACCTATTATGTGTCAGATCTGTTGACTCTTAATCCTCACAGTAACTCTGAGGTGGATAGTGAATGGTATTCCCTTTTAGGTGAGGAGGCTGTCAGGGTAATTAAAATGCCTCTCACGGGCCACAGTGCAGGTTAGCAGCAGGCACACAGATTGAATTCAGGGCCCTCTGGCTCCATGGATTCTCATATCCCTGTAGATGTACTGAGAGCCTTGGCTAGACCACGTTTTATTTATGGTTCTCTACCACTTAGCACACAATAGGTGCTCAGTAAATAATTGTCTGATGAATGAGTAATGTCTGATACATTTAATCTTAAAAATGACAATTTGGTTGAATTTGGAATGTTCTGAAACTAATTACGTTTACAGGAATTCTGTATGTAATTTCTATTAATGTCAAATCTTATCTATTGCAGTGCTATTCCATTTCTCTGTAGGAGTGAGTAGACAGGCTCAGGAGGTTTTCCTGCTGTCTCAGTGTGTCCCTTACAGCGTGGAACCTGGAAAGGTAGAAGGTCATGTCACCACAGTGACTGTAGATGCCCCTCCATGCCAGGGCTGAAGAAGGTCCCCCACTGTTTGAGTTGCTTTGGTGGTTCTGATATATGCATATTACTGCTCTGGTTACGTGTATTAATGCTGTTTTTCTGTGTTTTTTAGGCTGTTTTGACAGAATACAAATTAAAAGCAATTGAATATGTGCACGGATATTTTTCTAGTGAACAGGTATTCTTCTATTTGTTTAAACAAAAATCTTTTTTTTTTTACACCAGTGTTCTGGTTAATGTCTGTTTACCTGCTGGTCAAGTCCAGAATTGCTTTTACTTTGTTGCTGTGTTTAGGAATTTTAGAAGCTTTCTGTTTGGGTAAAAACTTTACAGAATTTATAGTTCGGGTATTTTATAAACATACCCACTCACCACAATATCATATACTAACATGATTTTAAAATGCAGTGTCTAAAGCAGTTCAAAGTGTTTATCATTTTGGGTACCATATCAAAAATTTATAAACTTCTAATGGTAAACGTACCCAAATTTGTACAGTACTCATAAGTCAGTATTTGCAAAATTCACTACAGATTATAAAAGAAAACTTGAACAAATGGTGAAATATGTCCTTTTATGAAGCCACTAAGTAGAAATTTTAGCAATAGGAAAAAAAAATACAATGTCTAGTAAGTAGTTTCTGTAACTGCCAGAAGCCTGATGTTTTAAGCATGGTAGTTTAGTGACAACTTTCACCCAACTGTAGGGGAAGTCTGCTAACTTTAAAAAATATCTACACACACACACACACAAAACAGAGGCCAGATTTCTGAGGGACACTTGGAAAATACTTGATAGAGAAATAGGGCAGAAATAGAAATGTACATCTGGAGAATAGTTCTGGGAAGGAGTACGGTAGACAATGGATGAAAGTATAGATTGAGTTAGTAAATGTTTCAACTGTTTTCTATTTCTCAAGAGTTTCAAAACTTGAGCTTGAATAATGTTAAGCCTGTTGAAGTTCTGCCTACTAAATTCCTAAAAGCTACTTTATGATTTGCATGTGTTGGTGCCTATTTAATGAGTGTTTTTCAGCTGTCCCATTACTTTTCAAAATATATATTATTTTGAATAATATATATTATATATTAAAATACTAAATTATACTTACTATATTACTATACTAGATTTTTCTTCCTATACAGACATGATAATTTGTGAAGTTTTATGGTTGGTAAAGTGCCAGTTAGCATTTACTATATAGTGAAACATTATTCCCATAAAGGTAAGGACATAAACTCTTACCAAATTATCTAGAAAATATGCATAATACTTGTTTGCTAATTATGTATCTCTTTATAAGGAGTAAAAAGTATTTTTACTCTTTTTCACATACTATTCCAGTTTCTAGCATTAAGCTTGCTCTGTAGAATAATTGAAACCTTAACATATTTTTCAGGAACTCACAGTAAAGTAATTCATTAGCCCAGATTTACCACCCTCTCTTGCGTCATTTTTTTTTTTTCCTTTTGGAGTGTCCTTGGAGGCAGTGAACCAGGGTGGTGGTGACAATGCAGAGACCTCAAGATTGTGACCCTGATGTCCTGTTCACCTCTTACCAGATGTCTCACAATGTCTCCCTCATTCCTTTGAAGATCGCTGGTGGTGGGGGGAGAGAGAGCCTATCTGTGCTCTCAAAATGACCTCCTGTTTAGAAGCTGCTAGAGTAATTCATGGTGATTCTTACGTTTTTAGGGAATAGATCTGTGGTGTAAATATGAGTATTAAGCCCTCCAGATTCAAGTAAAAGGGTAGAAGTTAGTGGACCTGTGCTAAACCACACCACTGAACACCCTTCTGTGATTGATTAAAACTGTCACTCTCCACTAAATTTTTAAAGTTTTCTATTCATAATATATCTTTATATTCCTAAGCTGACATATTATCTTCATCTAGTACTTTTGCAACCTTCCTTTTCTCTAGGTACTTTCTTTTTCCTATACCTTTTACTTTCCTTTATTTCTAGACCAGTGCTGTCCAAGACTTGGGGATGGTGGAAATGTTCTCCATCTGCACTATCCATTATGGTAGCTACAAGCTTCATGTGGCTCTTGAGCACTTAAAATGTGGCTTGTGCCAGTAAGGAACTGAGTTTTTTATTTGACTTGATTTCAATTTAAGTAGCTGCAGGTGGCTACTCTATTAGCACAGTCTGAACTCTGGTGCCATGTTTATCCCTCATCATCTTGGCCCAGGCAGCACATTTTAAATAGTAATTCAAAGTACTAAAGTAAATCTGGTGGGAATGTTTGAAACACATTGCCGTCATAAGTAAATTAGTTCTTTGCCTTCAGGTGGTTGATTTACTGAGATACTTCTCCTGGGCTGAGCCTCAGCTGAAGGCAATGAAAGCATTACAGCACGTAAGTAACTTTATTTATCCTTAGAACGTACAATTTACGTATTTTGAATTCTTCCCCGGTTTTCTATAATTCATCTCAAGTTGTAATTTGTTAGCATTAGAGGAAGTGACCCTAAATTTCCTTATACTTTGATTATTCAAAATAACTCTGTTAAAAAATGAAGACTTCCCAAACTGTAAATTTAAGTTATATATACTGTACCATTCAACTGTATACCAGTAAGTAATGTCTGATACATTCAATCTTAAAATTGACAATTTGGTTGAATTTGGGATGTTCTGAAACTCTAATTAGATTTACAGGAATTCTATATGTAATTTCTGTTAATGTCCAATCCTATCTATTACAGTTCTCTTCCCTTTCTCTGTGGGAGTAGGGAGGTCCAGGAGGTTTTCATGCTGTCTCAGTGTGTCCCTTACATCATGGAACCTGGAAAGTAGAATGTCATGTTACCACATGACTAATTGGCAGATTGAAGGAGAAAAGATTTATAGGCAAGCAAAACATAGGATTTGGATTCTTCTAAGTGTTTTTATGCACTTCCTTCTGTTTTTGGATATCTTCACCCTCTTTAATTTAGTCTTAGAAGAATAGTTGGTCAGATTTATACTTACATTCTTTAGACCAACACTATCCAAACGACCTTTCAGCAGTGGTAGAAATGTTTTATATGTGCGCTATCCAATATGGTAACCACTGGCTACATGTGGCTCTTGAGCACTTAAAATGTGTCTCGTCTGCCTGAGGAACTGTATTTTTAATTTTATTTAATTTCAACAGGCACGTATGCCTAGTTGCTGCTGTATGAACAGCGCAGCTCTAGAGCCTAGATTAACAGGCATCTAAGTCAAACAGGATCTGGTTATATAGGAAGATTTTCCTCAGAGTATCAGGCATGGATAGCTTTAAGGGAATCTACAGATCCTTAACATCCTAAACTGATTTGCCTAAGAAAGTGTCTGGGTCTTTTGGTGCTCTCCTCTTTAACAATTGCTTTTTTTCTACTCTACCAGAAAAAAAGGGGGGGGGGTCTCACACATCTACCCACAACCTGGGGGTGAAAATCTATCCCCAAAGATCAAAGAGATAGTGCAGTCTCCTGAGAGGGAGAGCAAAGCAGAGAGCTTCTGTAAGAAATACTGATGGGGACCTTGCCTTATTTTATCAAGGTAGCAATCTCATGACTAAGCTCTGAAGCCTGCTCACCCATCCACTTACCTTGGAATTAAAATTCAGAGGTGAGAAGGCCAGCACAGGCACAACTTAATGCATTTATTTGAATTAAGTTAAATTTGACCTTTTCTGACAAAGTAAGTCTGGTGTGATTGATTGTTTTCACACCGAAGACTGACTTTGATAATTAGGTTACAAAATAGACATTTTCATAAATTAAATGAGCTAAATCAGTATTTCCAAGGTTTTTGCAAATATATAATAAACTTATGTATAAGGAAATCAATCTTTTGCAAATATTTAAACTTCTGGTAAAATTTGTAGATGTCAATTTAAAAACATGCAAAGGGCACAGAGGCCAGCCTGGTGGCATAGTGGTTAAGTTCTGCACACTCCGCTTTGGCGGCCCGGGGTTCGCAGGTTCGGATCCTGGGTGTGGACCTACACCGCTTGTCAGCCATGCTCTGGCGGTGTCCCATATAAAGTAGAGGAGGATGGTGCAGATGTTAGCCCAGGGCCAGTCTCCCTCAGCAAAAAAAATAGGAGGATTGGCAACAGATGTTAGTTAAGAGCTATTCTTCCTCACAAAAATAATAAAAATTTACATTTAAAAAAACATGCAAAAGGGTATATAGTTTTACCGGTTCTTTTCGTGGTACATGAATAAAAGTATCTGAAAACTGCTCCAAATTTTAGGAATCTATTGGGTGTTGATTCTAACTGATCTTCTTACAGTGACTTTCCTTTTGAATTTCCTCTACTGTTAACATAAATCTATAAATTGGCCAAATCTTCTGCCTGCTCTTCAAAAATAAATGTACCCTAGTCAAATAAATTAAGTAATGTTCCCCACAATCTTGGGGTGTCACAATGCACAGTAACATAAGACTCTTAAGAAAGTTCTGCAATAAAGAAGCCTGTTTAACCCATCTTTCCCCTAACTGATGTGACTGTAGTACCATTTTTTAGTAACACTATCCACCATGGACCTCACTTTGGGAAGCGCTAATTATGGCTTACCTAGCGCTCTAACTGAGGAATGTAATTTTTCCTATTCTCAAGCAGTGTATTTCCCATATTTGTAAATATCCACTTTTTATATAACCTTTCTGAGAAAAGTGGTATATGTAAATTTTTTTTCCTGTAAATGAACACATTGAGAAATGTGGATTAAAAAGAGCACATAGGAAAACTTAGATCTTCAGTCGAAATAGTTGTTAAAAAAGCCTAAGTTTAATTCACATGGTTGTTAGGGCTTACTTTTAAGTAAACAGTTTTCACCTCAAATATTTATATTAAGAACACTTAACTATACTTCCCCAAAAAAAGTAATTTCTGGCATGAAAATTTCTCGTGTTGAAAATAAAATTATTTTTCATATTAATAGAAAATGGTGGCTGTTCACCCAGCAGAAGTGGTCAATATACTCAATTGTTTCACCTTCAGTAAAGACAAACTAGTTGCTCTTGAACTGTTAGCTTCGTAAGTATTATTTTCTTCTTACCGTATTGGAGAAAATTTGAAAGATTTTTTTAAATGTCTGTTTACTCATTAGTGTGTGTTAATATGTCAGAATTATATTAGTGAATGGAACTCTAATAAAATCTATGAAAGCATAGAGCTCAATTCTTGTATCTAAATACTTAGTGTACTTGTTACACATGGTTATAACTTACAAAATAATGGGGCTTATCGAAATTAGTTATTTTGATTTGTCTGCATTTCAGTGACTTGCTCTACCTTCCTACTCTGAATAACTTGAAAGGCCTAGTTGATAAGGCCATAGGACTTATAGTTAGACAGGTTCTGCCACATTCTGACAACATATTTTTGGACTTAATATGTACTTATTCTTTCTAGACCTTATTTTCCCCAGTCATAAAAATAAGGATCTCACCTATTTAGTAGGGTATGTGAACTTTAAATACTGTAAGATATGTGAAAGCATCCAGTATAGCATCTGATACATGATAGTAAAGAATGTAAGCTTAAAGAGAAAAGGAACCTGCTCATCTGCAGAATGGAAGAGTTTGTAAGTTGCTGTTTATTTATAGCACATGCATTTTTAAGTCCCTTATATATTTATAAATGTCCACAAAAACACAAAATAAAGAAAAAGATAAAACTTCATTTTTAGATCAGCCATGATTTTTCTGCATTTAACACCTGATTGGTTCTATTGCCATAGCTCTCCTAACGCTCATTGAGAGGGTATATTTTCAAGAATCTCAGAATAGTGAGTTTTATTTATAGTATTACTTTTGTTACTTTCTGGTAACCATATAAACCTCAGTTCAGTTATTATATTTACCATCTTTATAAAAACATGTTATTTACATTCACCAATTAAAATTAAGTAATCACACTTTTCTCCCTATGTCATGGGGAAAAGCTGACTCAGATATATTTGGGTGGTAAACAAAGGTTGTTGGCCTCCGTATGTATGTCCAAGTTCTTAAATGAAAAGCTCAATTTTATATCCTTGGTAGAAACATTGTTGATGCCCAGAATTCTCGTCCCATTGAAGATTTATTCAGGATCAATATGTCTGAGAAGAAACGGTGCAAGAGAGTACTTGAACAGGTAACTTTCTCAAGATTGCTATATAAATGGTACATTGGTCTTTCTGAATGCTGATGAGAAAAAAAGTACCAGTCTCACTCCTGTGTTAACTTTGATGAATAAGCTGACTGCGATTATGTGATGGGTTCCGAGTGACATCCCTGCAGTGTGTGGAGGAGAAACAGAGCTGAGTGAAGGGGATGCTGGAGAATGAAGAGATGGCTTGAGAGTGAGAGGCTGATTGGCCGCTCAGCTTGAGCCTCATGGGGTATTTATTCTCAGTCCCTTGGTAATTTTGCCCTGGCTCCAAGCTTTTGTCTTTAATTTTATATATTTAGGAATGTTTTAAATTTGTTTTGTCATCAGGCTTATGTTAATCAAATTCATAAGAGTTGAATAATAAAGCAAAATTCCAGTTTATTAATTTAAAAATCTCTAAGAGTACGAGAAATAATCCTTGTCAAGCCTAGAAAACTTGATTTATCATCTAAGATAGTTATTTCTCAGGATTGTGATGGCTGGAAACTAAATTAGTAATTAGAAACCTGCCTGAGGAAGACACAGACTGCTTTCTGCAGCCCAATCGTAGTTAATCCTCACACCTTCCACTCAGCTCAGGGAGAGCAGGGAACTTTGCTTAAGTCATAAGTTATTGTAGCAGAAGCAAGATCTGAGCCCGAGTTTCTTTAGTAACTTCTTCATTGGTTTTCTTGACTAAATTCTTTAAGGCATCATGCATTTACTGCTGTAGTTTTCTTCCTTATAAAGTATTCTGATCATGTCACTTTCCTTCTCAGAAATAATGTAGGCCTGAGTGTTCTGTGGAATAGGCCCTTTGGTCAATATATATTAGTACAACTTTTCTGGGAGGTAAACTTGAAGAGCCTTTAAAATAAATGTTCATACCTTTTGACCCAAAAATTCTATTTCTAGGAATTTATTCTGAGGAAGTAAATAGACATACACAAATTCATACATATGGGCATTCACCGTGGTGCTATTCATAATAGCCAAAAATTGAGATGATTTTTAGGGTTGGAGTATTTAGTAGGGAGCTGGATTATATAATTAATTATATGTGTTGTGAATGAATTTATAAAACCAATATACCTCTATAACATCATACATACTTGTAAAATATAGCTGTGTATACATTACTTGATATTCCTATAATACAATATAGATCTATTGGAATACATGTCACCTAGTACAGTGTTTTTCATTCACTGAATAAATATTTATTGAGCACTAACTCAGTATGTGTTAGGCACCATGTTAGAAGCTGGGAATGAAATAATAAACAAGCTGGACCACAATCTCGTCCCTCAGTACATCTCATCATTATGTAACATTCATATTACATAGTAAATGGACTTTTTTGCACACAGTTTACAAAATCCATTGTGAAGATATTTTTGTATAGGAGTCTATTAGTTGTGACATTAAAAACATTATGTTACCATTTTGATAATTTCATTTAAATAAAGTGATTTTACTTACTAATTTCAGTCATATTCACCACTGTAAGTGCTGATTGATGTATGAACAGATTGAATGTGATGTTATTTATGGTTTTTTGGCAGGGCTTCCCAATACCCAGAGTACTTAACTCTATGAGTTTATTTGATTTTTTGGCCCCCTCTTCTTTTTTATTTTACAGGCTTTCAAGGGGGGCTGCAAAGCTCCTCATGCTATGATCTCTTCCTGTGGGACAATCCCAGGAAATCCATATCCCAAAGGAAGGCCTAGTCGCATAAATGGAATTTTCCCAGTAAGCATACTTTTATGGCTGTATATGAAACTTCTTGTGGTTAAATATGAAATTTAACATAGTTACGATATTTAAAGAAAATGCCAATTGATGATGCTTCTACAAAGGAAAGGAATTTTATTATGTCAGCGACTTAATTCATAGATTCACCACTGATTGAAGTTCGTATATAAACTACATTGAAGTATTTGTGTAAAATATACAGAAGAACAAGCTAAACATAAAAGAGGATGGTTTGGTTTTGTTTTATTTTTCAGAGTATTTTAGAAGCACTGATTTACATTTAGTAAAGGAGCATTTCTCAAATTCTCAGTATTCCTCAGACAGGTTCACAGTTAAGTATGTTTGGGAAACTGCGTGCAGTGTTTCCTTCCTGGAGAATCACATTGCATAATAAAGGCTCTGAGAAGTCCTGTAAGAAAGAAACTTCTTTTTATATAATCCAGTGTTCCTCAAACTTCTTTGCAAAATAACTTTTTCAAAGAATGGTATATTTTTGTTGCAGTGTAACAAATAACCCTAAAACTTAGTGGATTAAAACGATAACATTTGTTGTCTTGTACAGTTTCTGTGAGTCACGAATCTGAGAATGGCTTAGCCTGGTTCTGGCTCAGGGTTTCTCATGAGGCTGCAGTCATCGGAAGGCTTGACTGGACCTCAGGACTGTGCTTCCGAGGTTGCTCGGTAACATGCCTGGCAAGTTAGCGTTGGTTCTTGGCAGGGATCTGTGTTCCTCACCATAAGGACTTTTCCATAGTGCTGCTTGAGCACCTCATGATATGGCAGCTGACTTCCGCCAGAGCAAATAGTTCAGGAGAAGGCAAGTGGAAACTGTGTTGTCTCTTATGACTTAGCCTTGGAAGTCAAATGCCGTCATTTCTCGAATGTCCTATTTGTTGCACAGGTCAGCCCTGTTCATTCTGGAAGGGAACTGTATAAGGGCATGTAGGAGATGAGGATGACTGGGGGCCATCTTGGAAGTTGGCTTCCATACTAGTATGTACCGTTAAGGGACATACACTATTAGGGGGACACATTGTAATGGTCTCTCAACTTATTCTGATCTGTTAATTACAGCAGTCTTGAATGAGGTCTCATTTGCCTTTGTATAATATAAACTCTCAAACGTAATGCTTATAAAGGACACCGTTTTTTATTCTCTCTTCAGCTGTAATACCGGTTCTCTTTTTGATTCTTTGAGTATTGTACATACTGTAGCATTGGAAGTCTTATTTCTGGTTGCTCCTACTGTGGAGGGAAACAAATTAGAACATACCTTGTCCTGCCCTTCTGCCATCCCCGTGTGTATAGTGTGTTTACTTCTGAGTGCCTCTGTGCATGTTATGATGGGTCTGTGGCAGAGGAGGGTCATGCAGCCAGGGCAGGATGGGATCTGGAATCCAAGTCCTTAAACTCCTACCAAGTTAAGTCCTTATCTTCAATATAATACAGTGAAGAGTTCTTCTGTTTGTTTTGGTTTTGGGTTTTTTTTTAAGTCTCAATTATCTCTCTTTCTTTTTATTTATTTTTTAAATAGGGAACCCCTTTGAAAAAAGATGGTGAAGAATGTACCAATGAAGGCAAAGGAATAGCTGCACGAATTCTTGGACCATCCAAACCAGTATGTTTAGAAAATAAATCATGAAACAATTCTTCACTCTTACATGTAGTTTTCTGTCTATTCAAAGTATAAATTCTGTTTTTGTGTTGTTTAGTTCCAAGTATACTAGAAACTCTAGGAGAGTGAATGGTCTAGGGGAATATAGTATAATTAGTTAACAGTGTGAAGGGCCCTTCCAAGGTTTAATGTTTTATTTTAAAGTGAGCCCAGTCAGATTGTTTTTATTTTTGTCTTCAGCCACATCAGCTGTCCACTTGGAGGTATGGAGTGTGGAGAGTTCACTTTAATTAAGGTTCTGTTTTGGCCGAATTAGTATTAGTGGAAGAAGAGTGGAGCTGGAACGATGAGAGTATTTTCAAGGGAGTGATTTTAATGATTGATTGGAATATAAACAGAACAGAAGACAACCCCGTGGGTTGGAGGATTGTTGGGGCTGAAGTACTTGAGGCCTCCACGTGGCCACCTTGTAGTCCCTGCCTTTCCACTGACGGGAACTCCAGTGGCGGTTGTTCATAACAAAATAGTCACAGATCACAGTCCTCGCACCAGACTAGCACGTCACACAGGGCCACTGTTGTGAGAGCTAGAAAGAATCTGGATCCTTTACCACCAGTGCATCCCTTCTGCCCCAAGGGCACGGGTGCATGCTCCCTCCGGCAGGCACACACATGCTCTCTCTGTCTGCAGTTAAAAGTACAGTGTTTGGCTTAGCTTCAGATATCTCTGGTTCTCTGGAGGCCAATCGTTTGAATGCTCTTTGTTACTTGTGTCAGTTCCATCAATTATAAAATAAGATTTGTGGGTTTCAAAAGGCAAAAAGACTAAAATACTGAATTCTTAATTCTAATCTGCATTCTGCTAGAGTTGTCAGAATGCCAAATTCCAAAACCTAGCAGATTTTTTGTGTTACATGGGAAGAGGTGGGAATTCTTCGATTAACCTAGGCTGGTTCAGAGAGGAGTATGCTGTTTAGGATAAGGTCTGACCCTTCACTGGAGATGATTTAATACTGGAATAAAAAATAAACACCTCCACAGCAGTCTTTGGCAGGATCTGCCATTGCAATTTATAGGAACCACATTTGTTAAAGCAAAGAAATTTCCCTCATTTGTGCCGTGTGTTAATCCAGTAGCATTTGATGTGCTGGGGCATTTTTAGCCTCTTAGGACTAAATTTTTTTTTTTTTTTTTTTTTTTTTTTGGTGAGGAAGATCAGCCCTGAGCTAACATCCATTGCCAATCTTCCTCTTTTTGCTGAGGAAGATTAGCCCTGAGCTAACATCTGTGCCCATCTTCCTCTATTTTGTATATGGGATGCTGCCACAGCATGGCTTGATGAGCGGTGCGTAGGTCCATGCCCAGGATCCAAACCTGCATACGCTGGGCTGCCAAGGCAGAGTGCACGAACTTAACCACTACACCACTGGGCCCACCCCAGGACTAAATATTTTGAAAGACAAGTTGTACTTTGTTTTGCCAGGAGACTGCTTACTTGGTTTTCTTCTAACTGCTATACTCTCTCTGTTGTCTAGCCTCCTTCAACATACAATCCACATAAACCTGTTCCTTATCCAATACCTCCATGCCGGCCACACGCAACTATTGCACCAAGTAAGTTCTTTCATTTTTTAATTTTTTCTTTACTGTTTATTTATTAAATTGAAAGTAAATGTTGGTGTGTGTATATATATATTTCTTGGGAATATATATATATTAAATTTTATAAATATATAAATTTAATAAAATTTAAATTTTATAAATATATAAATTTAATATATATATATTTCTTGGGAAATCTGGAGCACTAATGAAATATGCTATGATGAGTTTAATTTTGTCCTCAGTCAGCTAGTAGTGTCTTGGTCTACAGCAGTGCAGCAGATAGAATTTATTTAGGATATTTTCCTTTTGATAAACTATAGATTTTTTAATCATTTTATTATTATGGGTTTTTGCTTTGGTAAATGATCTTGATTTACCTTTTTGGTAGTTGGTGTTCAAAGATATCATTAATGCGTCTAACTTAAAAAGGTCAAGTGTGTGTGCTTGACAGAAAAGACAAATAATTTAAGTATGGCAGGTTCTGCCTGCCATGCCATTCAGTGAGCTTATGCCAGGAATGAGCATACAGCGGGAAGTGGGAATCTCCAGGAGTCTCATTTGATCTGTTTTCACCCAACCCTAGACCCAAATGTCCGTGTGTAAAATGCAACCCTATTATGTAACAGTTTTTTTGTGGCGGGGGGGGGGAAGACCAGCCCTGAGCTAACATCCGTCGCCAATCCTCCCCTTTTTGCTGAGGAAGACTGGCCCTGGGCTAACATCCGTGCCCATCTTCCTCCACTTTATATGGGACGCCGCCACAGCGTGGTTGACAGGCAGTGCGTCGGCGGGCGCCCGGGATCCGAGCTCGCGAACCCCGGGCTGCCAAGCGCGGACTAAACCGCTGCGCCACCGGGCGGCCCCCTATTATGTAACAGTTTTAAAGATAAATCAGATAGCTGCACTAACACAGTTTGGACTCCTGGCCACAGAATGATACTAAAATATTTTTTTTCTGTTATATTTTTATTTTAGGTGCTTATAACAATGCAGGTCTGGTACCATTAGCCAATGTCATAGCTCCGGGTGTACCCCCTCCACCTCCATATACTCCTAATCCAGTAGGAACAGGTAAAATCATGTTATTATGGGGTGTTAAAAGTAATTCACTTATTCATCCACAAATGTGCACTTGGAGGAGACAGTTGCTTGACATGGTGTGTCCTGACAGAGGGAGCACAAGCTCAAGAGCCTGATGATGGATCTGAGGGTGATACACAGGGTCCACTAGAGCAGCCTTGGCCCCCATGTGTGGACACAACCAGGTTGTAGAAATAAGAACCATTTCTCATGGGCAGGAAACTTTGACAGGCTATGGAAAAGCATGATAGATACAATGAGTGTCACCATTTGGGCAAATTACTCCTGCCATGGGGAGGAAAGGCTTGTCAGGAGGTGCTCAGAAGGGCTTAAACTCTTTCACCAGCACTTTCCAGTTCAACCTGTTTCTTGGGTCTGTTGGGAACATAGGATATGAAGTGTAAATATTTTTCTGTATATTGCCAAACTGTTCTCCAAAAAGACTGTACCAGTTTATACCTGCCAGTGACAGTATACAAGCATACTGTTTCTTCACATCCTTTCAACATGGGATATTACCAGTTTTTTAACTTTTGCCAATTTGATAAGGCTGCTTTAGCTTACATTTTCATTTGGGTGTCTTTTATAAAAGTTTAATTTTTATTTTGATCAGTTATTGTTTATTTGGTTCGTCTGAGTTTTATATGTCTTGCTTAGAAAACCCTACCCCATCCCAACAGTATGAAAATATCATCTATATTCTCTAATTACTTTTATAGTGATTCTTTTTTAATGTATAGCTTTTAATCTACTTGCCATTTGTTTTTGTATGTGTGTAAGTAAGGGATAGAACTTAAGTGTTTTTTTTTGCTGCCCTTCCCAGAAACTCAGTTACTTAATAGCGTTTAATAAAGTCTTTTTCTCTTTTACCAGCCAGAGTGGTTCTGGTGTTGGCAGCTGCATACTCTGACTGATAAGAGTTGCAAAATATTTTTTCCAAAATTTATCATTTCTTGCCCTTGTTTATGGTACCTTTTGCCCTTAGAGTTTTACATTTTTGCATAGACAAATAGAGACAAAGAAAAGCTCAAACCGTGTTACTTGATTAGATCTTTACCCTAGCTGGTCCAGGTAATTTAGAGCTTGTGAGACTTCTATTCCCCCCTGGAATTTATTTTCATATAGAGGTGAAATAGAGGTTCACCTTAATTTTTTTTTTCAGATGGTAGCCAGTCTTGCTAGCACCATTTATTAACTAATCTGTTTTTTCCACTGATTTGAGATACCATATTTATCTTAAGTTTTCATATACATGCATGACTCTAATTCTGGGTGTTTTATTCTATTCCAATCTAGTTATTTTATGTTATGATGATACCATATGGATTTGATTAGCAGATTTATAATGTGTTCTGATATCTGATAAGGCTAGCTTTCTCTCACTATATTTTTCTATTTTTCTTATCTATTTTTGGAAATTTATTCTTCCATATGAACTTTAAAATCATGTTCTGCAATTGAAAACAGTTGAATTTGTGTATATATAGTATTGTGCATATATAGTAATTTTGGGAGAATTGACATTTTGATGATAATGTCTTACCATTCAGTCATACTTATCTTTCTATCATGTCAAATAGTATTTCCCCTCCACCCCAGGGCTTATTTTATCTCTTTCAAGATTTTGTAGTTTTCTTTGTGTACGTTCTTTGCCATAGGTTTGTCTCTAGGAATTTTAGAGGTATTTTTTGTTACAATTATAAATGGAATATTTCGTTTCTAGGTGCTTATTACTTATTACCTATTCTAGTTTTTTTTTTTTCTTGAGTCTCAAGTTTTCTAGGTATAAAATAATGTCAGCTGAGTTATACTTTACTATAAAATATTTCTTTTTACTCTGGCCTTATTGGGCATTAATATTGTCCTAATTCCTTTTTGCTTTTATTTTACAAATGTATTTTACCTGTATCTTTATTTTCAATTTTTTTTAGGGTTTTATTTGGTAGTTTAGTTGGTTTGTAAATTATATTTATAGCTGGATTCTGCTTTTTAAACCAGTGAAGAGAGACTTAATAGGAATTTCCAATAATCATAAAAATTATGTATTTGTTCTTAGTCCTTCCATTTTATTTTTGTGTTTATTATTATTCTTTTATCCTAGTTTTTCATTTTTTTACTTTTGTTTACTTGGATTAGTCAAATTGCTGTTTTATTTTTTAACAATTCTCCTCTCTTTGCCCCCAATCAAACTTTATCTGTAATATTGCTAGTGATTACCTTTGTATTCTTAATGGTTGTCAGTATACAAAAAAACTAACAGAAGCTGTACTATACTCCACCGTTTGACTTCCATATCGCCTCTCCTTTGTCATCCATTTGTGTGTTTTGTTGGATACTACACATTTTTTTCTTCTGTGCCTCTAAACTTACGGCTTCTTACTGTTTCTTCTGTTCTTTGATTCCCTTTTCTGACATGCTCATTCTAATTTTCTTTTAGTAGAAAATTTCTCTAAGTAGTTTCTTCAAAAAGGGCACATATTTAGGGTCGTAAATGAGAAACCCAATTCCAGTTAATTTTCTCTTGGTCTCTTTCTATAAGCTTACAAAGAAAATATTCCCTATTTTTGGAGTTCAAAAATATCCTTTAATCTTGGAGTTCAGATATTTCACCAGGATGTCTAGGGATCTATCTTACCATTAATCTTCCTGGAACACTGTAAGCCCTTTGGATATGAAAACTCAAGTCTTCAAAGCTTAAGAAAATTTTGTTTTTATTATTCCTTTAATTATTGCTTTTTCATCTGTTCTTTTTTCTCCTTCTGACACTCTTATTTTGCACTGTATTTACCTTCTAAGTCTCTTACCTATTCATTTATAATATCCTTTTCTGTGTATTTTTGCCATTTTAAATGGTAGGTTTTTTTGTTTCTTATTTCCAACTAAGTAATTGAGCTTTCAGTAATATTATTCTGATCGTCACCATTCTTTGCATTTATCAATTTGGAGTCGGATTTTTTATCTGAAGCCTTCACCTGCTCTGCTTACTTCCTGGCAGTATTATGTGTGTGTGTGTGTTCCTAATTTGCATCTCAGGTTTTAAAGTTCTTTCTCTCTCTTTCATTGAATCTCCATTGATAGACACGATCTGTTCCAGTTGTTTATTTGTACTAAGTCCCTTAAACAAGCCATGATCTTTCTTTCTCACCATATCAGGCTTGAGGGTTCCCTTTGCACCTTATGCCTGTCACAGTGTTGGTTTCTTGGGCAGTTATTGTCAAGCGATGAGAGGTCATTTTTCCCGTTGTACCTTTGACTAATGGTCTGGTTAGACGGGTCCTTTCCCACACAGGTGGGGAGGAGCATGATTTAGGTTGTCAGTCTCACAGGCTTCGAGTCCGCCTCAACTAGGGTAGCTCTCCTTGACAGCTCCTAGCATAGGGCCTTTCCCTGAACTGAGTGCAGTAAGTGAGGAGGGCCACTTTCTTTCTGTTTGCTTGGGTGATCCACAATGGCTTGCGAGATTGGTCCCTCAGGTGGCAGTGGATTCTGCACTCAGCATCCACCTCCTACTTCCAAGTCTTCCCACTTTGGTAGGCAGTGGTGCCCAGAAGTGACTGTCTGTCAGCTTAGCCAGTGACACTGGTTCTACTCTGCACTCCAGCTGCAGGCTGCGCTTTCTCTTGGGTGCCACACTCAGGCCATCATCTTTCCAGAAAGTGTTCTTAAATATATCTATAAAATAACAATGTTGATTTAAAACCTGATATGTTAAGGAGTAGTCGGGGGGAGGGCGGTGGGGATCAATGGCTCATAATCCTGTCAGTCTTTGTATAGTTACTACTATGATTTTTGTTTATTTCCTTTTTTTCCCGACAGGCATACATTGTTTTTCCTAACATAGTATGCATACATATCCTGGGGTTTTCTTTTTTTGACCCCAATCTCTGATTATTATGGTGGTGAATAATTTGATAAAGCTTGAAATCAACTTTTATATATTCATTTTTCTATAGAAAATGAAGACCTTTCCAATCAGTCAAAACCTACACAAAATCAAAGTAAGTACCAGGTTTGATTCAGAGATAACTGATGTCTGTCTTGGTTGTCTGCTCTGTTATTCGCTGAGAATGATTTGAGTTGAGTGTATTTGAAATCTTTACACTTTGGGGAAAGTTTCTGGTTAAAGAATTTAACTAACCAATACTTGGTAAAAGTGACTTAATAGTGGTACATTTTATACACACAACATGAAATGCACATATTAACTGGATTTAAAATTAATCATATGCCTTTGTATCCTATTTGCAAAACTTGCAATGTAATCTAAGTGCTATGTGGCATTATATCCGCATTCATTTTATGTTGTGATATTGGAAGCCTCATTTCTTTTTGATATAAAAACATACGGTGATGAAAACCCGTTTTGACAAATGCTATGTCAGATACTACTTTTAGATTAATTATTTCAATAAGCATTTGGGGTAGCATAACTCAATGTGGGAAAGAAAAGACTAAGGGGTGCCAAAGCATAAGTGGAATTGAAAAATGATGGTGAAACATGGCCTACATAATGCCTGCAGATGGCAGCAGCACTGTAACATTTTGTTCTTCCCCTAGTTGAGGATATGTGTGGTCAGGAAGGAGATGCTTTCTGGTGTGAGACAGAATGTGGGATCAGTTCTTGTTCAACAAAGAAGCACATGGATCTAATCATTATGGTGCATGATTAGGAGTCTCAGTGGGAGCATCCCATTCCCTGAGAATGGTCCCTAAATGGTGCTTTTGAGATGGTAGTTTCTAAAGGAGGTAGCAGAGGGGGGTGGAAAGAGCACTAAGTGAAATGGCAGGATGTCCAGTTTCTTATCCTGGCTCTGGCACCACCAACTTTGTGAGCTTGGGCAGGTCATTTAACTTCTCTGAAAAGGAGATGAAAGAAACTTCAGTCTTTAGACTCAGCGTCATTAATAGGTCTGGTTTTGAAGGGAATAAATAGGTTAAATGTCATAAGTACCGTTGTTAGGAATAGCATACTTTGTTTTCCTATGCTATGTTATGTTAGCATGATTAAGATTGTTTTTTTCTTTTTTGAACCATATTAAGAAACAAAAATAAAGACAAACCAGTATAGTGGTTAAGAACATGGGTCTGACAGACCTGGATTAGATCTCAGTTTCACCACTTCCTAGCTGCATGACCTTTTTCATTATTATTATTATTATTATTATTATAGTAAGATCTCACTCAGTGAGACCTATCCTCTTAACAAGTGCTTAAGTATACGGTACAGTATACTTCTCTGGAAGTTATTCATTTTGCATAACTGAAACTTTATACCCTTTGAACACCACTTAATAGCCACATGATCTTTTAACAAGTTGCTTAATCACACCAAGCCTCGGATTGCCCATCTATAAAATGGAAGTGTTGGTACTTGTCTCAGAGGGTTATGTGAGGGACAGTGACATGCTGGGTGTTGAGTACTTAGCACAGGACCTGAGAGATAGTGTTTAATGGTTAACAACCAGATTAGATGACAGGAAAGTGATATTTATTATGGTATGTTTTGGGGGTTTTTTGGTTTTTTGTTTTGTTGCATTTTAAATGTAGGCACTATGCGTGGCTTTTGTTTTATTATATAAAAAGATCTCCAACAGAGGCTGCTATAAAGAACACTGTGGGACAGCTTGGTTTTACCTTGCAATCTGTCATTAACTACATGGTCCTCAGCGTGTAGTTAAATAAGATAGTGAATTCTCAAATGTTTCCCGCCAGTGTTGACCTAAATAATTTTTTGGTGCATTATTTACAAACACAAAACTAAGTATATATTCCTTGTGCTTCTAGTTCTTATAAAACAAATTAAATACAAACAAAAGTACAAATCCATTTTCATACATATTCTAAATTTAAAATGATAGCTAGTCTTATTTTCTTGAAAGTAAATTACTGATTACAACACAAATATGGTACAGACTTCAGGCCTTTTGAGTTTGAAATTTATATATTTATATATTACTGTTGATCAATTCTTCTACCATATTTCTTTTCTAAAACAACTGTAAAATTTGTTCAGCCCAATATGACTCCTTTGGCCATCACTTAGTACAAATGTATTATGTATATGCCATTTTCCTTTATTCTTTTCCTATGGTACCTGTCATTAACGTATTGCATTACTTCATTGGCCATGTCAGCTTCTTTATGTCAAAAGTCTTCATTATGCATAGATTTAAAAATTTAAGATTTAGTCCATGAAAATGTGTTTCAGTTGATTATCACTGCAAAAGAAGTGTTCTCTGTTTACAACTGAAACAAACTTCAATGTGCATATAGCAGCAGATCATAGTTGTTGTTATGACCTTAGCTACCTAAGTCATGATTTCCATTTGGCACCAACAAGATCATCAGAGGCTAACGTTGTCACTAAATTGATTTAGAGAGGAAACCCAAATCATCCCCCAAAATGCTTATTTATTTGTAGAGTTTGTGAGAATAAAAATATTGTAGCAAACTAGAAGTTTTGAGAATAAGTCCTGGATGGGTTTGGGAACTGCAGTTGAGGTAGTCATGATGCATCCAGTGCAGCAAACACTTATTAAATACAAGGTGCCGTGCACTGTGCTAGGTGCTAAGGCTCTGAAGATGAATTAGACATGGCTTTTTGCCCCTAAAGGAGCTCCTAGGACAAGCCAAGTAAAGTTAGAGGTTATGGTAGTGTGAAGGAGTCAGTCTGAGAAAATGCTTGGGGAAAAAAACTGTATAGATTCTAGAATATTAAGTTCACCTCCCAGAGTGGCAACAAAGAATCCTGGAGAGGTGGGGTGAATTCTGGAAAGCCTTGTGTGCCCCTAAAAGGAAAGTGATGTCCTGAATGCTCTTAAGAGGGGGAAATGACTTGTATAATTATTCTAGATACATGGTTTGAAGGAATAAAAGGTAAAGGCAATACACCAACATTAATCACAATTCAAATAAATTCTTTGAATTTTTAAAAGTTGGGAAAATTTATTTGCTAACTTCTCAAGACTTCCTCACCGTGAACTGAAGGGCTCTTCTGAGCAGAGTCTAGATGACAACTGGATCTGAGGCTCCGTACTGAAAGTCAGGATAATGGGATCTAGCCATTTATGTATTGCAATAGCCTATTATACCTGTCACTGATTTTCTTTGATATTTGTTAAATATTACAAAAATTTTTATGCATTTCTTTTGAGTTAAAATATGACATTTCAGCATAATGATAAATTCTTGCCCCTTTTCCCCCCCGACAGCATTTTCTACCCCAGCCAGTCAACTCTTTTCTCCTCATGGTTCTAACCCTTCAACACCTGCTGCAACTCCCATCCCTACTGCATCCCCGGTCAAGGCAGTGAATCATCCATCAGCATCAGTGACGGCCACCATTTCTGGGATGAACATGCTGAATACTGTCCTTCCTGTGTTCCCAGGGCAGGTCTCCGCAGCCGTTCATACACCGCAGCCATCAACGCCAAATCCAACCGTTATCAGAACCCCTTCACTGCCTGCTGCACCTGTTACTTCTGTCCACAGTACAACATCTACTCCTATTCCTTCAGTTTTTTCTGGCCTAGTTCCACTGCCATGTCCTTCTGCTACTCCTACCCCGGCCCCTCAGGCCACATCTACACCTCGGGCCACTCCTGCTTCCAATGAAACTTTTGCTTCTACTTCTGCCCCTTTCACTGGCCTCCCTTTTTCTGCCACCTCTACTGTTGCTTCTACCAACAACCCAAATTCTGCTTCATTATCATCAGTTTTTGCAGGTCTCCCCTTGCCCTTAACCCCAGCATCCCAAGGTATATCCAACCCAACTCCTTCTGTGATTGCCAGTGGTTCTGCTCCCAGTGTTGCTTGTCCACTTGGTGTAAATAATCCTCTTCTGTCTGCTTTAAAAGGCTTTCTGACATCAAATGATACCAATTTAATCAACCCTTCTGCTTTATCTTCTGCTGTTACAAGTGGGCTGGCTTCTCTGTCTTCTCTTACTAATCAGAACTCTGATTCTCCTGCTTTAGCTGCTAACAAGTGCTATGCCCCGTCGGCCATTCCTGCCACACAGAGGTCTTCCACTCCAGGATTGGTCATGTTCCCAGGCCTCTCATCTCCTGTGGCTAACTCAACCTGCACTCCCCCTACTTTGCCTGTACAGTCTCCTCTAGCTACTCCCACATCATCTTCGACTTCACTGCCAGTTAGCTGTGGTTCCTCAGCTACCCTTTTGCACGGCCCCCACCCAAGTAACTCAGACCTGCACGTTTCATCTACCCCTGCTGTAACAACTCTTCCTGTTATGATCAAAGCTGAGCCCACGAGTCCTATACCCTCAGCCTTCAAAGGCCCGTCTCACTCCGTGAATCCGTCTCATGGCACTTTAGGTTTATCAGGGACGTTGGGTCGTGCATATACTTCAGCATCGGTGCCCATCAGTTTATCTACTTGCCTTAATCCTGCATTATCAGGTCTCTCCAGTTTGAGTACTCCCTTGAAGGTTTCAAATTCCCTGTCCTCTATTTCCCTTCCTCCACACGGTTCCTCCACTCCCATCACTCCAGTATTCACTGCTCTTCCTCCTTTCACTTCTTTGACCAATAATTTCCCTTTAACTGGCAACCCATCTCTTAATCCGTCAGTGTCTCTTCCAGGATCGTTAATAGGCACCTCTTCTACAGCTGTCACGTCCACAGCTGTCCCTCACCCTAGTTCCACAGCAGCCGTTCTCTCAGGGCTCTCTGCCTCAGCACCAGTCTCGGCAGCACCTTTCCCCCTCAACCTGTCCACCGCTGTCCCCTCGCTTTTTTCAGTTACTCAAGGACCTCTGCCGTCTTCAAATCCCTCCTACCCTGGCTTCTCTGTCGCTAACACCCCCAGCGTCACCCCTGCTCTCCCTTCGTTCCCGGGGCTGCAGGCGCCATCCACAGTTGCAGCGGTCACACCCCTTCCTGTCGCTGCCACAGCCCCGTCACCAGCTCCTGTCCTCCCAGGATTCGCCTCAGCATTTAGTTCCAACTTCAACTCTGCCCTTGTTGCACAAGCTGGGTATGTGAATGGTTTGGAAACAGGATAAAATCATTCTTTAGTTAACTTGTAGGTCATAATCTTATTTTTAAGTCATTCAAATGAAAGTCAAAATCTAATTGTTTGGTGGTGCTAAATTATATTTTTCTGGGCTAAAACTTCACTGCTCAAAAAATGTTTTGTGGCTCTTTGAACATGTTAGATAAATATATAAAATATTAATGCCAGCTCAGATAATTTAAGATTTGTTTGGTAATTTAACTTGATTATAAAAAAGCAAAAAGTATTATATGCAAAACATAGACTTACTTAAGTCACAATAATGCACTTTATAGTAGTAAGTTTTACATACATCATTGAGTGGCTGACTTTTATGGTTCTTTCCAATAGAGAAATTCTAAGATTTTTTTTTTTTTACATCTTAAGATCTTGTATTTGACAAATATAGAAGCTATAGCTTTTATGTCTTATCTACAGTTTGACCTGTTCTATCTATTGTTTTAGCTTATCATCTGGACTTCAAGCTGCAGGCAGTTCTGTTTTTCCAGGCCTTTTGTCCCTCCCAGGTATCCCCGGGTTTTCCCAGAATCCTTCACAGTCATCCTTGCAAGAATTACAGCATAATGCAGCTGCACAGTCAGCACTGTTACAGCAGGTAAACAGGCAATGTCTGGCATCAATAAAATGGTAGCCTGTGTAACATAGCTTCTGTAGTGATAACATTGCAATACCAATTGCAATATCCCAACATTGGCACAAAAAAATTCATGTGAGAATGTCTAGAGATTTGATAATTAGTTCTCCCAAAACTTGCAAATTATGCTTGTCTTCCTTCAGAGAAGTAATGAAAGTGGTGGAATGTATTCATCTGTGTGAAATGGTTTTCCTGATTGTAGACTTTAAAATTTCAGTTTGGAGATTTCACAAATGGAATCTTTATATGTGACAGTTAAATTTTACCTTATCTTCTACAATTTAAGCTAAAATAATGGGCCATTAAATTATCTCTAGAAAACCTATTGATTTTTAAAAGACTATTAAATATTTTAATGACATTTTTATGCACTTCCTCCATCTGAAAAAGTTTGAATGTTTCTTAAAAATTTCAGGAGACTGAGTAGACTTAATGTTACCCCAGAGCTTTTCTTCCCTTTTCTATTCTGAATACCTGTAGTGTGGCACAGCAAAAGCAGGTGCAGACCTGACTGAATCTGGCACTCTGCTGACCTGTGCATCCTTCTTTGTATCAGGTTCACTCAGCTTCAGCTCTGGACAGCTATCCAGCTCAGCCGGATGGATTTCCTAGTTATCCTTCAACGCCAGGAACACCGTTTTCTCTGCAAACAGGCCTGTCCCAAAGTGGGTGGCAGTGAATATATTTTAATTTGTATTCTCTTCTGGAGCAACGTCACAATTGCCTAAGGACTACAGTGAACAATCTGACAAATGTGAAGTTGGCCAGAAGTCGGAAAAGGAGAATGAGGATAATCCTGGGGAAACTGGGACAAGAGTTTAAAAAACATGGTTGCATTTTTTTAAATGATTTTAAGTATGAACACTCCCCTGTGTAAATATACTGACAACAAATTGTATGGGGAATAGTATTAAAAAACTGTTTGGGGACTTTTCACCTCTCACCTAATGAAATTTTTGAGTCGTGTATGTGATCTATGTAGGAAGAATACTAAAGAGGAGGTTGAACTCTTTATAGCCGAATACAGCCTTAAATCTGCTCGTATAGCATCCACTGACGGAAGTAATAGTTGTGCCTCTGACTTACGGGTTGCACGTGGCCCTTGGTGTGCATGAATGGTTCCTGTTAGCATCACTGGAACTCTGTACTCCATATGTATCCACAGAAGGGAACTGGAGACCCACAGTTACTGTTCATTTCTGACATTAGTGATCATACATATACTGCTGAATTTAACTCAATATATTTCAGGTAAGTGAAAATGGTGCTTAATATAGTCTTTAGAATGACTTTCAGGTGTTTTTGACTAAAAATACATATCCAGAACTACTGTCTTACAGAAATACAAGTAAGGCTTGTAATAATTTGCCTTCAAAACTTTTTTCTTAATCTCAGCAGTATCCAAATGAGTGAGGAACATTTGACTGACTCTTGGGCCACCTCTATTACTCATTGTACTCTGGAAGCTCTTGGTGAATGTTTACAATCATGGGATGTAGTATTTCTATTTGTACTTCAAGTCAAATGCTTATCTAAAATAATTATGTGACAACAAATAGAGAAGACTTGCTCTGTTAGTAGATATGCAGTGTGTACTCTTATTTAAGGATCGGTGGTAGTTTAACATGATTGAATGTCATTAATTTAAGTATAATACTGCCACACTGGGGGGAACGGGAGAGTAGGGAGAATGATTTCCAATCCTGTGATTAAAAGTGTAAACTATAGAATCTACTGTAGTACATTTCAGCATCTAGAAGTTTTACTTTTATAAAGATGGTGTCTGGAAGATGTTGCTAATGTATTTTCCTTCAACATGGGGAACAAACTTTTTAAGTATATTAATAAATATTTCTGTATGGTTAGTTTTTAACAATTTTTTAAAATAAACTTTATGGATATGACAAATATTTTATAAGTGTTTTATTAAATACTTGGATAGGCTTTTTAATTTTTTGTATGTGCTAGATATGTAGAACATTTTTGTCTGAATTTAGTTGAAACTCAATATATACTACTGATTGCTCATCCTTTAAGTAATATCTTATGTGAAAGTTTTATTATTACCAACACCTGAAACAGACTGTGCCTTTAATTATCTTCAAACACAGAATGTAACCTCATAGTTAATCTGATACCAGTTGCTGGAAGTTGTCATTTGTTCTTTTTTAAGTCTACATGCATAAAACTTTTTAAAGATTATCTTGTATTGCTTATATATGTTGTCTGTTCATTCAGATAAAAGTTACTGATTGAGTACTCTTTCTATAGTGATGCTACTACCAGGTTTATTCTACTGTCCAATGAGCCCCTTGTCATCACAGCAAAGGAACTGTATTCTGTTCATCTTTTAGATGTATTCCTGACATCTTGCACATATTGGACACTTAAGGGTTTATATAAAATGAAAGAGAACGTTTTGGAGCACTTGCAATATAGTTACTGGGAACTGGTTTTATGAATCTCACAACCCTATGAGATAAGGACTAGCAACCTAATCAACCAGATAGAGAAACCAAGATGTGAATCACACAATGAGGAAGTGCAGATTTGAACCAAGCATTTCCTACCAATGTCAGGCTACTTGTGCTGCCAAGTGCTGTGAAAATATGTAGGAGGGAGGGTGAGGACCTTACTGCCTGAGGAAGTCCAGAAAGGTTTTTCAGTGACATTACAGTCTTAAAGGATGGGCAAGAATTAACATCCTTTATAAAGGCAAAGAGTGGGACAGAGTGGCATAGTAAAATAATCATATAACCAGATGGAGTTTGAAAGAAGTTTGTAGTTCAAGTGAATCTAAAAAACAAGGGAGGGACGTGATCACAAAAGACCCTGTAAGCCACGCTAAGGAGTTGGGCATTTGTTCTGTGGTCAACAGTTTGGAAATTTATCAGAAAGAACTTTACAGAAATCACTTAGGCTGCAGCATGGAGACTGGATTGGAAGTAGTAAACTGGATGGTTATTGCAGGTATCCAGAAATGAAGAGGATGAAGACTGGCACTAGGAAAAGGGAATAGAAATGTACCTCTCCGTTCCCTTTCCATAAAGGCCTGGAGTCTCTATAGGATTTTCAAACATTGTTAATTTGTATAATTGGTTAACCTTAATTTTAAGCCTTACCATTTGATTTGCCAGATGAGTTTAGTCTGTGCATTTATAAAATAGAGTTAGTGTCACAGAATTTTAGAAAAGGCTTTACTCCAAATCAAACAATGAGCCTTTGATGTTTTTAAAGGTGATACAACATTATTAAACAATGTCTAATTTGGATCAGTTGGAAAATTAAATATTGGAAAACATTGGCAAGTAAATTGGGAAGGATGATCAAAATAAAGTATCCCCAAGGTAATCAGGAGGGGCATTATGGTACTGACTTTTTAATTTATGTCTGGTAAAATTACATGGTAAAAGCTAAAAGTCATTGGTGTTTATAATTCCTAATTGATAGGGAAAATGGAATAAGAAAAAACATCCAGAAGAAGGCACAGAGAGAAGAAATGAGAAGTGCACAGTAGATATTAGCTCTACTTGCCTGTATATTAGTGTCACAAGCCTTGTAAATGGAAAGGAAGCAGCAGGCTCAGACTGCTTTTCAGGCTAGTTCCATCGAACGTCCTCTCCCAGGAGAACAAAGAGAAAACACTCCTCAACTCATTCCTGGGGGCCAGTATAACCTTGACACCAACACTCAGACAAGAACAGTATAAGAAAGAGAAAACGCAAGTCAGCTTTACCCGGGATAATAGTCAAACGTAAACAAAATATCAGCAACACAGAGCATTTATTCTTAAAAAAGTGGTATACCATAATCAAGTTGAGTTTATATCAGGAGTATAAGAATAAGACTTTAGAAGATAATAAGACTTTAAGAAATCTAAAAGTGCAATTCATCACATTAACAAATGGAGAAAAATCATTTTCTCAGTCTCTAAAAAAAAAAAGTTTGATAAAATTCAATCACCATAATGGTTAAAAAATATACACACACTTAGCAAACTAGGAAAAGAAGGATACTTTATCAGGTAAAGGAAATCTATAAAAGTACCTATAGCACACATTATTCTTAATTATGAAATGTTAGAAATATCCCTTTAAAATCAGAGACTGATCAAGTAAAATGTAATTCAGCATTGTACTAGACATCCTGGCCAGTGCCGCAAGGTACAAAAAAGAAGTAAAAGGTGTAATGATTGGAAAGGAAGATGTAAAACTTAGTGAGATAGATTTTATAGATTTACAGATATACTCAAAAGTCAGTTGCACTTTCAAATATGAGCCATAGGAGAAAACAATTCAAAAAAAGAAAATACTAGGCAATGGAATACTATTCAGCGCTAAAAAGAAATGAGAGAGCAATCCATTAAAAGATGTTATAGAACCCTAAATGTATATTACTAAGCAAAAGAAACCAATCTGAAAAGGCCATATGATTCCAACTATATTACATTCTGGAAAAGGCAAAACTATGGACACAGTGAAAAAAAATCAGTGGTTGCCAGGGGTTGCGGGGGTAGGGGCAGGGAAGGATAAATAGAGCACAGAGGATTTTTAGGGAAGTGAAAATACTCTGTATGATACTCTAATGATGGATACATGACATCATACATTTATCCAGACCCGTAGAATGTACAACACCCAGAGTGAACCCTAAGGTAGAAGATGAACTTTGGATGATGATGATGTGTCAATGTAGGTTCATCAATTGTGACGAATGTACCACTCTGGTGGGGGATGTTGATAATGGGGGAGGATGTGCATGTGTGTGGGCAGGAGAGAGATATGGGAAATTTCTGTACCTTCCTCTCAATTTTGTTGTGAACATAAAACTGCTCTAAAGAAATAAAGTCTTTAAAAAAAAAAAACAGTGACGTTACCTCAATAAATCCAACAAAAGATGAGTAATAACTTTATGGAGAATTTTTTTTAACTTTATGGGAATCATTAAAGAAAACCTGTTTAAATGGAGGGGATACACAATGAAAATGGTTATAAATAATAGGTGTTTTAGGATATCAAATCTCTCAATCTCTGAATCAATGCAATTCCAATCAAAATCCCAACAATTTTCAATAAATTTTATAAGCTTATTCTAAAATTTATATGGAAGAGCAAAGGATGAAGAATAGTGAATACACTTCTGAAGACAATGAATAACCTGCTCTATCAAATACCAAAACTTATTATAAAGCCATAGAAACTAAGACAATGCAGTATTAATTGGGGATAACAAACTGATAGTGGAGCATAATAGGGACCCCATGAACACCCACTCAGGGAAACGATTTATAATAGATCAGTTAAGATTTTGGACTATTATAAGGTGCTGTGATAATTTGTTATTTATGTGGAAGAAAATTAAAATGAATCCCTACACTATACCATGCACAAAGAGCAGCTCTAGGTGAATTAAAGACTTAAACTCGAAAGAAAGAAAAACAGAGGGCCAGCCTGGTGGCATAGTGGTTAAGTTCACACACTCTGCTTCAGCAGCCCAGGGTTCGTGGGTTCAGATCCCTGGTGCAGACCTATGCATCACTCATCAAGCCATGCTGTGGTAGTGTCCCATATATAAAGTAGAGGAAGATTGGCACGGATGTTAGCCCAGGGACAATCTTCCTCAAGCGAAAAGAGGAAGACTGGCAATAGATGTTAGCTTATGGCCAATCTTCCTCACCAAAAAAAAAAAGAACAAATAACTCTAAAAGCTTTCAAAGAAAATACAGGAGAATACCTTTAGGAGCTTAGAAAGGGAAGGATTTTTAAACAAGGCACATCAAACACTAAATATACTAAAGCTTCATATATTTATTTCAAAGGCATCACAAAAAAGGTAAGATAAGCCACAACTGGGAGAATATATCTACCACTCATGTAACTGTCCAGTATCAATATATATAAGTATATAGAAAGTATATATATATATATATATATATATCTCAAATATATATAGGTATACACAAAGACTAGCTATAAATCAGTAAGAAAAAGGCAAAAAAACTTAAAAAGAGCAAAAGACATACGTACAATTCCCAGAGACTAAATCATGAATTGTAAATAGCCATGTAAAAATTGTTCATTTAGCCTCATTAAAATTCAGGGAAATCTAAATTCCGATTATAATGAAATACCATTTTATACCCACTAAGCTGTCAAGTATTAAAAGCTCTAACAATATCAACCAGTATCGATGTGGAACAAGAGGAATACTTGTATACTGCTAGTAGAAGATTGAATTGATAAGAACAAAACACTTGGGAAAACAATTTTGCAAAATTGTTTACAACAATCTTGTAAAGTTGAACGTAATTCCAGCAATTCCATTTCCAGATGGGTATGCCTTGATTTTAGGGCCTAGAGAAACTCTTGCATATATATATATGCACCAGGAGACACATACAAAAATATTCATGGTAGCATTATTTGTAATAACAAAAACTTTAAAATATTCCAAATAAGTGAATTGTGACCTATTTACACTATCAGGTGTTAAGTAGACGGAAAAAGAACAAACAATAGCTTCTTGCAACAACGTGAATGAACCTTAAAAACATAATATGGAGCCAGAAAAGCAATCCAGGAGACTACATGAGTATTTTTACATAGGTCAAAAGCAAATAAAGCTAAATAATATATTGTTCAGAGATATAAACACGTATGATTTTAATAACTGTTTTAAAAGCAAGAGAAAAATCAACATAATTACGGATTGTGGTTGTGGGGAGATGGGGCTGAGACTTGGAGAAGAATGCTCAAATAGCTTCAATGGTGTTGGTCATGTTCTAGTTCAAAGATTGGGTAGTCTGTTCATTGTTCATTTTATTCAATAAATACACATATATGCATACATTATACATATACAGACATACATTGTATATATTATTTCACATGTATCATCAAAATTTCCATAATATAAATGTCTATTCCATAGAATGCTTTCTAACAGATAGAAGAATGTTTAACTGGAAGGAGAGGCATTCAGGTAGAGGCGTTTAGTTAGCTGATAGTTGAAAACATTTATTATTCTGGAGAGACGTCCAGGCCAGATATGCAGTTTGGGAAGTTATCACTACAGATACCCTTACAGACCTATAGATCGAATGTGGTCTTTAAAGACAGGGATACTCAAGAATTGGATAAATAAGAATGAATAAGAATGGATAGGGGCTGGCCGGTGGCGTAGCCATTAAGTTCGCGCATTCCGCTTCGGCGTCCCGGGTTCGCCAGTTCAGATTCTGGGCACCGGACCTGCTCACTGCTCATCCAGCCATGCTGAGGCGGCATCCCATATAGAGGAGCTACAGCTCTACAACTATGATACACAACTATGTACTGGGGCTTTGGGGAGAAAAAAGAAAAAAGAGAGGAAGATTGCCAACAGATGTTAGCGTAGTACCAATCTCCCTCAAAAAAAAAGAGAAAAGAGGGGCCGCCTGGTGGCGCAGCGGTTTAGTTCGCACTTGGCAGCCCGGGGTTCGCGGGTTCGGATCCCGGGCGCCCGCCGACGCACTGCTTGTCAGCCATGCCGTGGCGGCGTCCCGTATAAAGTGGAGGAAGATGGGCACGATGTTAGCCCAGGGCCAGTCTTCCTCAGCAAAAAGAGGAGGATTAGCAACGGATGTTAGCTCAGGGCTGGTCTTCCTCACAAAAAAAAAGAGAAAAGATAGAATAGATAATGCATATTGGTGAAAAGTTAATGAAATCAGAGAATTTCGTCATTTAAAGAAGAGGGAATGTTTTCCTAAGGGAGTAGCAAGTGTCCTGGAACATACGTGTGCACCTTAGCAAGAAATGACGATGGATGACATTTGGCAGAAGAGTCTTCCTGAAACCAGAAGCCTGGGAAAGGATAAAGGTCCAAGGCTAGAATGGATTATCTCAAGATACCATTTGTGCTCTAAGATGAATATTCAGGGAAAATCAAATATACGTATTTAGGGACAACATCTTGTATATATGTCAAGAGTGGGAATAGAGTTAGGGCTTTTAAAAACATAGCTGTCCTCACTTCAGGACTTTCCCTACTTCCGGAACTGATAGAATGAAAGTGTAGAAACACACAGAAAAATCTTCATTGGGAGCTCATTCCAGCAATTCCTGATCTGCTTTATTCTCCCATCCTCACTCGCCTATGGTGGAGGGGAGAAAATTCCATTAATGTGGCCCACAGATGACGAGAATTCCTCGTTCGAACCTGATGGTTTGTATTTTAGACACAGGAGGAGGAAATATTGAAAATGGGCTCACGTTTCATTTGTTTCCTGAGGCCCCCTTGTTAGGGACTTGGCTTGTCAGCTTGTCATAGATGTTCCTTACGTGCTGAAGTCACTCTTGCTTTCTAGGCTGAGATATTTGGAACATTTTGCAGGAAGAAGAAAACAGTTGCTTAGTCATCTTCCAAGGGGATGTATTTGTTACAAGTGCCCCAGAGGCTCTTTGCAGCTGCCACCAGGGAACAATTACTGTCACTGTTGTTTTGAACCTTGCACCTCAGCGCCTGGCGGTGCCCGCATGAGTGGTATTTGGCCAATATTAAGGGGAAATGTACTGAGAAATTAGCTAAACTAGCGCTTCCAAAACGCTTTGCTGCATGACTGTGGAGGGTCATCGAATTCGGAGGGAAAAGGGCTTCCTGTTTCAGGCAAAGATTGTCCATGGCCTACCTGTAAAAAATGATGGGAACAGGAAGTTTTCCTGTTGCTCTTTCCATGAGAGGTTGGTCCCAAAGTGATGAGGACATGGTGATCGAGTAGAGGCCAGGAAGAAACAGAATGGAATCTACGGATTGATAGTACAGGATGGGGAATGGGCCTCCAATTTTCAGATTTGAAACAAACTGGAGTAGCATTAGACAAGGCAGAGAATAGAGGTAATGAATGTTTTCAATCAGTCACTAATCAATCTCCCATTTGCTTGAAATAAGGGGAAAAGAGAGATATTGTGAAAATCAACACAACACTCTCGTTTTCGAAAGATAGTTGAGCCCTGAGAAATACAGCTCAGCTCTCACTTATGGTAATAACAGTCACCATTTATTAATGCCAGTCATTACTTTGAGTATTTTACATGTAATAATTCATATGATTCTCACAAAGCCAACTCTGGTAGAGACCATTATTATGCCCATTTTACAGATGAAAAAAGTGAAACACGAAGAGGTTTAATCAGTTACCCAATGTCACATAGCCAGTTCATGATAGAGTCAGGATTTCTTTATACCCAGGCAGAGAGAGCCCAGAGCCTGCCTTCTTACCCGCTATGCCTCTGGCATCATTTCTACATCAAGCCACAACCCAGGACGTAGGAGAGCAGTGCAGAGGCAAGGATTCTACAGCAGTCACTGCCTCTGTGTGCACATGTGTGTCTGTTTTAATCTGTGTTTCTGGTCCCCGCTCTCCTTTCCCAAAGTTCTAATCGTCCGCACTAATTCTTATCATTACAAACTGTGGATGACAGTCCTGGTTATCACTGTAATTTGCGTTTGTGGAGAAGACAACCAAGATTATCAAGTAGTTCACAAAAGTAACCCACAATCTGGGAGGTTTTGTAGGATGAAGTTGCTAAGAAGAAAATAATTGGCTAATTGGAGAAGAAAGACTAGAAAAGACGAGATACCCTGAGAAAGATCAGAGTTTGTTTTGTATTGTTTTGTTCTCACACGAAGGAAAACAAAATATTACCTGGAATACGGAAATGAGAAAGATGAGCATCAGGAAATTAGAATGTCAGTGCTTTCAGTATTGGAATAAGTGCAAAATTATCCTTGATTCCAAGTGGTCTGATGAAAGGACTCCTGGGACGGCAGCCTGGGGATCTGGACTCGAGAAAGAGCCTGGCCTTTGTGAGCTGTTATCTTTGACAAATTACTCATTCATTCATTTAACAAGTGTCTGTTGGGCATCAGCTATGTGCCTGCACTGTTCTAATTGCTGCAAGTGCCATGGTAAAAATCACAGACCCAGTCACTCCCCTCACGGAAGTTATAACACAGGGCCGGGGTCAGCAAATGTTTTCTGCAGAGGGATGGATAGTAAATTTAGGCTATGCAAGCTATACGGTCTCTATAGCAACTGCTTAACTCTGCAAAAGTGGTCATAAATATACAGAAACAAGTGGATGTGGCTGTGTTCCAATAACACTTTCCTTACAAAAATAGGTGGTAGACCAAATTTGGCTAGCAGGTTGTAGTTAGCCAATCTCTAGTCTAGAGGAAGAAACAAACATTAACCAAATAATTATGCATATGGTAACATGTGCAAAGGCCCTGTGGCAAAAAGGACACACATAGCTTTAGTGGGATTGATAGAAGGCCAATGGGGTTGCTGCTGAGTGAGTGAGGGGAGTGTCATGTGAGTGAGGGTGGAAAGGGAGGGACAGACTAGCAGCATCATTTATTGGACACTGAAGATTTTAATCTTTCCCAAACTAACAAATGGCAGTGACTGGATTATTTTAAGTAGGATGGTGACATGATCAGATTCGAGTTTCGAAAAATCACTCTCTTTTTGTAGTGTGTATTGTAGTCTGTAGTATATTATGTAGAATGAATTGGATGAAATTTTCTCATCTGAAACATAAGGATGAATATGCTTACCTTGTGAATCAGACAGTTCATTGTGGTGAATAAATTGCACACATTGCATAGAGGTATTTTATAAAACATAATTTATTTAGGAAATTACGTAGTGATATTTTATGGGAAGCAACACCATCAGAAGATCATATTCTTCTGAATTTTCTATATGAACAAAGGCAGTCTGAACTCATGAAGGAAATCGTTTTGTTTATGTTAACAGGCTTCCTTCACCAGGGTAACTACTCCTTAGGGTGCTCACAAAAGACGAGGAAGTTCTCTCACTCTCTCATTCTCTCTTTCTCCTCTTCCCCTCTCCCAAGCACATCTGGGGTGCTGTCTGGAGCCCAGGCCTGGCTCCAGACCCATGAAAATTGGCTCAGTATAAAAGCTTCTCAAGAATGAGATGGATCCTGGGGCGTCCTCCCCTGAGAAGCAGGATAAAGAGAATTTAGTGGGTAAGTTCCTTTGTCTTGCTTTAAGTTTGTTTTATGTATATTAAGCAAAGTGAGAGTCATGGCGTTATAGAGAGTTATGGACTAAGCACAGGGTGGATTAATTCCTATTGAGATTTGCTTCAATTTTATTTAGAGACCAGGATTTTGGATTCATTGCTTATTGTGGTTTTATTTGCTTCTTGAACAGCTGTCTATAACTTGCCCTTTTTCTTCAGTGTTAGATACAATTTTTATTTATCTTTGCATTCATTTTTTTGCATTAATTAGTAGAGACATGTTGAACAGGCTGAAATTTATCCATTTTCAAATATCATCTGATGATGCTATGATTAAAAAGAAAAGTTTTGCTAAGCTACACCATGTTTGACACATAGAGAGAAGAGGAAAATAAAACTTAGCCCACGAGTATCAACTACTACTCTGAATACTTAATGGCTATTCTGTGTTACAAAGCATTTTGCTTGCATCATATTTTTAAATCCTGTAGATTCTGAGGTAGATGCTCTTATAATCTCACTTTATGAAGGAGAAAACTGAGTCTTGGAGAGTTAAAAAACTTGCTGGAGGTCCAGAAAGTGGTGGTGATAACGATGATGATGATATACGTGTGTATATGTCCTAAGCCGCGCTCTACCCCTTCTGTGACAAAGAAGTCATAGTGCGAGTTAGAGAACACAGTTAGAATTATCAGTTTGTGAAAGAAAAAGGGTACACTTAGAGACGTGTACCTGAATTGGAAAAGAAACTTTTCTCTGAAAGTAGGCCTAGCAACACGGATATGTCGGAGGGATTCATATCAATTGGAAATGCAAGTGAGAGGTCTCTTCAAGAGGACGCTCCATTATCCTTTTAAACAAGAAGTTTCATAAGACACTTTTGCTTCCATTTAACAGGTTAAGACATCAGCTGGGTAAACGGCATGATTGAAGCTGTATCACCAATGAGACATTTAAAAGTGTTCATGGGTTTACTTGGCTTTGATTTTTTAATATAATGTAAAACCTGCACTATCACAGAACAAACAGAAATGGGGCTTATATTTTACAACTTCTGATTTCACATGTTTTTGACAATTGGCAAGAGTTGCAATATCAATCATTCTCCGAGATTTGTGAGATGTTTGCCCTTGCTGTCCTCCATCTTGGACGAGTTAACAACACAACGTTATTCAGTCTTTCAAGCTGTACAGAAATGTCCCCTCACAAATGCTGAGTGAATTAGATGAATAACTGAATCCTGTGATCACCTCCAGCAGGAGCCTTCTGCAGTACTGTGCCTCTGGCTTGTACCAGTTTTCGAAAGCCACTAGTAGTGTGCATCTCTTCCTAACTCCAAGACAGTCATAAGGGTAGATCAGAATCAGTAGAATGCTATGAATTAGAGCGTTTTTCCCCCAGAGTTCTACTTGTTAGACACTTACTAGCAGACTCATTAGCCTTTGACATTCTCTGTCACCTCTTTCTTTTCTTCTTTAAGAGTTTAGAGTGAAGTTAATTGGAATCTCCATCATCTAAATCTTGGAAGTTTTTCTCAACATTAGTACGCAAACGAATCCCCCTGGGGAGCTTTTAACAACACAGATTCTTGGTCCTCACCTCTAGAACTTCTGGTACTCTAGGTCTGGGATGGACTTGAGATTTTGCATCCAAATAAGTTCCCAAGCTGGTGAGGTTGCCAGACGGAGACCACACTTTGAATAACACAGTATTTCTTTTTAGCAATTCTGCATTTTTCCTGAAAAATGTTCCTTGACGCAAGCTGTGTGCATATTTTGGAGAAAAAGGCAGAGGGAAGATGATTTACAGGTGATCAAAGGTAGTGTTTACTCGTAGGATTTCACTTTAGATTTTATGTTTGGTGCTTACAATTCTTGATTCTCTAGAAAAGAACCAGGAAGTTGCTGAGACTGTTTTGCTGACTATATCTCCACAGGATTGCAAGTGAATAGAAAGAGAGGAGAGGGGCCAGCCCCCGTGGTGTAGTGGTTAGGTTTGGCCTGCTCTGCTTCGGCAGCAGAGGTGCGGATCCCGGACGCGGATCCCGGACACGGATCCCCAGGGCAGACCTACATCACCTGTCAGCCATGCCATGGAGGCATCCCACGTACAAAAAAAGGAAGATTGGCACAGATGTTAGCTCAGGGCAAATCTTCCTCAGCTGAAAAAAAAAAAAGAGGGGAGAATTGTTAACACTCCATCCCTGGCCCCAGGGAAGGTAATTGTTCTCATTCCACACACCTTTTGTTTTTTCCCTGGGAAGCATTTTGTCTTTCTTGCTCTGGAAACACATAGGACTTTTTTTTTAACTTGACATGATTAAGTTTTTATTTTAAATTGCTTCTTAAAATTATGAAGGTATCAAAAAATTAAGTAAACTCAGAAGAGTATAAACCAGTCATAGTTCCACTACTCAGAACCAACCACTGTTAATATTTTGGTTAATTTCTTTCCAATAGTTTTACTATGCATACATTTTTAAATTAGGATCATATTGTTCATATAAATTTGCATCCTACTACTTTTTTCTTTTAACATTATACCATAATAATTTTCTCATGTTTTTGTAAATTTTTAAAAATATTCATAATATGATATTGTGTAGATATGTCATGCTTTGCTCACTTATTCCTCTATTGTACTTTCAGGGTGTTTTTGATTTATCAGTGTTATAAATACCACCGAGAGACTGTTTGGGCATAAATCTTAGGGGCAAAGTATTTGTACTTGTTGCTATTCTTAGTGTTGTTATTTCAGACAGAAAAGGGAGGGTGAGTGAGAGAGAGCAATGCAAGGAAAACATTTTCTCCTTAGTGTCTTCTCACGATGGTGAGGGGGTGAGGCTACAGTGAGGTGGTATGTATGAAGGAGAAAATGTGAGGCCATGTGGTTCTCACCTTAACTGACTCTTGAGAGCAAATAGAATCTCCTCTGATGGATCATTATTTCCAGACAAGAACCTTCAAACACATCAATAAATCTATTATGTTGCTTAGCATCTAAATTTCAAAGCATTTAGTGTGCCACTCACTTCATTCATTCAATGAATGAATTCAGAATCTACTGTGTGTCAGGAGGTGGAGACAGAAAAATAAAGTGCCTGCTTTCAAAGCACTAGGAATCTACAGGGAAGACACACAAGTTAACTAAAAATTACAATTGCAGGGGTGGAAGACAATTCCTCTACCCTCTAGGGCCTTCTAGCTGCTCTAAGAATTAAATTGATGTGAAACAGAACAGGAAAAAATCAAACAAAGTTTAATAACATGTATACATGAGAGAAACCCAGGTAAACTGAGTAACTCACCAGAATGGCCGAAGCTGCCACCTTAAATACCATCTTCAGCTAAAGACAAAGGAGGATGTTGGGGGCGGGGTGGGGGGGGAGTCAGTCATGGGAGATTACCAGAAAAAGCACAGTAAACATGAGTAAGGTTATTATGCAGATTTAAGTCCTTGCCTTCCGCATTGATAAGAATTTCTAGAGATAAAGTCATTCCCCTCTTCCTGGTACTAAGAGGGAGACACATTTCTGGATGGAGATTTCCCTTACAAATGTAAATGTCTCTTACAAAGTGTAACTTCTACTTGGTTTTAGAGCTTCTCCCACGTCTGCAATTTCTTAAAAGTAACCAGCCCCAAATAATCCTCACGCCAAAGAGACACGTATGGCAAATTCTTCTCCCCTACACAATGCGCTATTGAAAAGTGATGGTAGAGAATGTATTAGAAACTCAAAAGAAGAGCACCCAAAAGTGGGTGTGAGAGAGAAAAGTCTTCCTAGAAAAGAAAGTGTGTGAGCTGAGCCCTGCGGCTAGGTGAGAAAGGGGAGAAAAGGAGGTATGAACGGGAGGCTGGGGATCACAAAGGCCCATGCAAAGGCACAAAGACGTGCATGGACTTTGGTGCTTTCTCTACCGCAGGGAGTGTTTATGGGCCGTTAGCACGTGGCTTAGTCATCCAGACCCAGAAGCAGAGGCCAAAGCACAGCCACTTGAAAAGCTGAATTATGGATGTGCTAAGATCCCATCAGGCTTGGTCTCTCAATGGCAGGCTTAGGAGTTGCTGCTGCGTCTGACTGATGGGGATGGAGCCTCACCGGACTTCATCATGAGGAGGCTGCAGGGCAAGCCGCCTCTGTGGGGAGGTCATGAAGAGGGGCTTTGATGGTGTCGATAATTAAGCTGAAGTGGGGGGCAGGGGGATAAGTATTAAAAGCATTATGATTACACCTTTTTGAACATTCTATTTCCAAATATATCTTAAATATTTCTAAAAAGGATCAAATGGTAAAGAGGAACTCAGTATAAATGTGTCCTAAAGTTCATGTAACTACCAAGCACAGATCATCCTTCTGTAGTTGAGATGTAAATCTGACAGTTTAGAAAGCTCTTAAGATTATGGGATTTTGTGGTCATATTACCAGTGATGATTTTAAGATCATCATCTAGCTCTGATTTAGTAGTTTTGCACCAAAGATCTGGTATCTCTCTCTCTGTTTTTGGGTTTCTAAAAGTTATCTGAAAGAACTTATAAAGTCAGTGGTCAGATTACTTTAGGAGGTAGAATCCTTCAGGAGTTAGGGTTTTATTGCATGTTCTCCTTGAAAATGTAGTTCTTTCACATATAGTGAAGCCATCATCTAGATGGACCAGAACATCCACAACAGATATTTAGAATCCTGTTTGGTAAAAGAAAAAAAAAATTAAAAATAAAACAAACTATCGTGTAAACTGTCAAAGCAAAAATTGCACCAGACAACATTAAACAGGCAAGAAAGACTTTAGTCAAGAACTGTTGCCAACAGAGAAGAGAGGCCAGAACCAACTCCCCTGAAACAAATGGGTGTAGGGTTTTTAAAGGCTGGAGTGAGCTAGTGGAAAAGTACCGGAGAACCTTAGGGGGAGGTCATAGGCCATCTGGATTTACTAATGAACTTCTTATATCTTTATGACTGGCAGTATTTTTACAACTTGGAGCAAGGTGCCCACTGAAGTTAGGTTCCTACCCTCCCAGTGAGTCTGGAAGATGGGGGTGCTATCTTCTTTGATGATTACATTTTAAAAGAATAGTTCCGGGTCTTGAGAAGGCAGTCCTGGGTTATAAAACTGGCAAAAGGCTTTTAAAAAGATTTACATCTCAAAGGGACAGAGAAAGACTTTACAATGATAAGTGTTCTAAAGAAAATGCTCTAAGAAAAGGGAAGAATCTATTTAACATTTAATTGAGTTGAGGGAAATGTTAGGCTGTCTTGACCAAAATACACCTCTAGGAAAATCCTAGGCAGTGGCCTGGTTGGCTAGAGGGCCTGCTGAGATGGCTAGTAATTCCTTTACATGTAATTTACTTAATCCTCACAACTAGTTATTATTGTGTTAACAGAGGAGGAAACTAAGACTTAAGCAGGTTAAGTGACTTGCGAGATGTCATCTGGCTCTCAAATGGAGGTGTCTCCATTAGAAGGTATGGCCGATTGACTCAGGGCCTGCACTTTCCATCCCTGCTCTGTGTTGTCTCCTGTCTGTCCACAGGCTGCTTTTGCTGAAGGTTTTCCATTCTCTCTGTCCTCTTCTTTCTGAAATGCAGAGCAAGCAGTGAGTTTTCCATCCTCAGTACTAGCCTGACCTTATATTCTCTGATCTTAATTTGAGTTATTTATTGAGCTATGAGATACATACAATAAAGTGCACAAGTCTTAAGTGTTTGGCTTCAGAGACTGAATATACAAACAGACAGTGGCTGGACCATACATAAAAATAGAAGTTTGATCCACAACCTACAGCAGCCTGCCCAGGAAACCAAACCCTTGTCTACAGTAACCAGTCCAGGAAGCCAGCCTGCAATAAGTCAGACTTGCAGGAAGCACCAGATTGTTATCTGCAGCAACAATCTAGGAAGTAAACAGTAACTTCTGTAACTATCAGCCCCAAATGGCCAGGGTTTGATTAACAACTGACAACTTCCCTAATTTAGTCCCTGCTTCCAATTTAGGATCAACCAGAGAAAGCCAAATATGCACCCTAACCAATCACATAGGATGCCCCGCTTCCAGTCAGCCTGCCTACAGCTCCCCCGGGCTCACAGCCTCCAGTCAGGGCACACCTGGAGCCGTCCCTTCTCCACTCTAAAGCTTCCCCACTCCTCTGCCTGCCTTTGTGTCTCTGCCAAAATGCAGGTGATTGTGGCTGACCCCTTGCTACAGCAAGCTCAATGTAAACAGCCTTTGCTTTTCTCATTTGGTTGGTCTTTGTTTATTTCCACAGGCTTGATATGTGTAAATTATGTAACCATCCAGATCAGATATGGAACACTTCCAGCACCCTAATACACTCCCATATCCCTTCCCGGATAACACCCCATCACCAGCAACCCCACTACCTAGAGATAGCTACTACTCTGACTTCAAACATAATAGACTAGTTTTGCTTGTTCTTGAGTGAAATGATACAATATAAGTGAGATCATATAGTATGTACTCTTTTTTTTCCTGGCTTTTTTCTTCCCAAAGCCCCAGTAGATAGTTGTATGTTATTGTTGTGCATCCTTCTAGTTGCAGTATGTGGGATGCTGCTTCAGCATGGCTTAATGAGCTGTGTGTAGGTCCACGCCCAGGATCCAAACAAGCGAACCCTGGGCCCCTGAAGCAGAGCATGTGAACTCAACCGCTATGCCATCGGGCTGGCCCCATGTAGTATGTGCTATTATACATGGAATCAAAAAGGATGTACTCTTGTGCCTGGCTTATTTTGCCCAATATTTTGTCTATGAGATTAATCCATATTTTGCATATAGCAGTAGCCTCATCTTTTCTCTTTCTGAGTAATATTCCTTTGTATGAACATACCACAACTTTATTTATTCATTCTACTGTTGATCGATTTGAGTGGCCCTTCATTTCTTGGATTTTATGAATAAAATTGCAATGAGCATTCTTGAATATGTTTTTCACTGTAATCAGCACACATTTCTCTCGGGTATTACTTAGAAATTACTTAGAAGAACACTGAGTCATAAAGTAAGTGTGTGTTGGCTTTCGTAGAAAATAATTTTTCAAGGTGATTGTATCAGTTTGCACACATGAGAGCCCCAATTGCTCTTTAATGTTTGCCATTCTTGAAGCTGTGTATTATTATCTCATTGTGGATTTAATTTTCATTTCCTCCATGTGTAATGTACATCATTCTGTTTTGGTGTTTTTAAACGATGTCATAGTACCTAAATGGCGGTTTCTGCTTAGAGGGGAAGTGACTGTTTACAGTAACACAGATCTGTGGGCAAGGATTGCATGTAGTATTGATCTAATATTTAAATACTGTCGACCAAGCCAAAGTTGGGAAATAAGAAACCAAGTCACACAGCCTGTTTTATTTACTAAAATTCATTTCCATTTCTAATGCCCTCTAAGTGGGGTTAGTGATTTGGAATATTCTCCCCTCTTTCCTGGCCTCACACGAGTCACCAATCTTGCCTGGAGTGTTTACCCCTGATCCTAAAGTATGTTCAAGTCTCCGCTGGTGCTCTGGCCTGTGTCTAAGTGCCAGGAACAAAGCCCCAAAGGCGCACCTCTACAAGTGGAGTTTGGTTTTGCCTTGCTGCCTAAGTCAGTAAAGGTAGCCATGAATTCCTGTCAGTTGGTGGAAATTGTGGATACAACCTTTCTTAAGGAGAGATTAAATGATGAGAATGACAACACTAACCAGGAAGTTTTCTGGCTGCAAAATGAAGAGTTGACCTTGGTTATCCCTAAAGTCCTTCCAACTGAAGTCCCAGAGTCCTTCTGCCAGTGTCAGCAGCGCTGGGCCTTGGGTTCCGTGTGTGATGGCTCTACCTTTCTCTTTGCAGATTGAAGGAAAGATGCCGACTAAACATTCTGCTGTTCTTTGTCATAGCCACGTACAGGAGGGAATCTCCACTTATTTCACCAGCTGTACACTTCCTAGAAGCAGCAATGACCCTATTATTACACCTGTTCCTATGGTCTAGACTTGAACCACTAGACTTGGAACTCTTAATGGGAAGTTCCCCATCTTATCCTCCTTTATAGCCTCAGCTCCAGCACAATGCCTGGAATATAACTGGTAAAATATTTGCTTTATGGATGAATGAGAAATCTGGGTCAATTTGTTGGGGGTGGCAAAATCCAGTTCTCTACCAGGAAGTAAGCATATGATGATGGCTTTACGGTATTGACAATTACCCACAGAAAATGCACATCCATGGATTTGGATAAAGCAGGAGATGATTAGATGTGCGTGGTGCTTAGCGAGAGAGAGATTGTGTGGCTCCTTTTCCTTCCATCGTCCCCTTAGCCCCAGGGAAGGTTCTGGCAGGAGCCTTGTGTAGGCTGAAGTAAAGGTCGTATGGAAGATTTCTGAAGATCTCTTGTAATACAATCCCTGCAAATCCTTTCAGTCAGAATTGTAATCCTCAAATCCACTTCTCAGCACAGCATCCTGGTTTTGACTGTGGGAGGGGGTAGGGTGGGGGGAAGGCTGGCTGAAAGATTTGCTCTGCTGGAAGCTGTAAAAGCAGGCTTTGTGCTCCCCCCAGAGCTGTGCATTCACAGGCTGAGCTGCTGGAGCCCTGCGGGGAAGCTGACAACGGCACGGCACGCACAGCCTCACTTTAAGCAGCAGCTAATGACATCCCACAGGCTCCACCATTCTCCCAGCAGCAGTGGCCTGGGTCATTCTAATGCTCAGGTGTAAATCTTGGAAGATTAATCGCGTCTTCATCTCTTGTCTCTCTCAGCACATTTAGGACCTAACAGAGCCTCGCTCATGTTAATGATGCAAGGGCTTCACGGGACTCCTGAGGAGCTCCTGTAGCTCAGGGCGGTTTTCACCTCAACAAACACTTGCTTATGCAGCTTGGTGTTAAGGCTGTAGCTACTCTGGAAATATCTAGAGCTCGCTCAGGGCCTAAAGCTTAGCTGGTATCCTTGTTGGAGTCCCAGCTGCCTGTGTGCCCTGCATTGCTAAAGTCACAGCCTGGAGCACCCCAAGGTCCCTGAATACTATATACTGCAGTGTCAGCAGGGAGCTGTGCTGCCTTCTCAATGCTATTATCAAGATTCCAGGAAAGTGCAAGTTGTCCCAGAGAGGCATGTACAAGCACAGTATTGCAGCCTTGTTTGTGAAGGTAAAAATTGCAAGTAACCTTAATGTCGATCAATAGGAGAATGGCTAAGTAAATTGAGACACAGGTTTAGGATGGAATAGTAGGCAACAGTTAAGAAGAATGAGGTAGATCTCTATGTAATGACATGGAAATATCTCCAAGATATATTCAGTTAAGAAAAAAAATTAGAAACAGATACAGTGTGATGCTGTTTCTCACAAAACCTACAAATCTAAACCAAGAGTTTTCCAATTGTAGATACATGTATGTAAATACATAGGAATGGCTCTATAAGGAAATATAGATAACTATTGATATATATTGATAATGTATTGATAACTATGAGATCTTTCTAGTTAAAAGTGAACTGAGGAGAGGAGGGTTGAGGAGACTTTAGTTTTATCTGTACTGTTTGGACATACATTTTTTTTTTTGCAATGAGAATGTATATATACAGGTTGTGTCATTAATACTAATAAAAAAGCACTAATAAATAAGACAACAAACGTTCTATGAGAATGCACAAAATATCTTCTTACCCGGCAAAGTGATAGTTTGATCCACTTCAATGTGGCCCAAGGGTTTGGAAAGTGATATTTTAGGAAATTAAACTTTGGCACATGCAGACAAACCCCTATTGTTATTGAGTATGTCTTTATGTGTATTTAGAGCCTATAAAAGGACATTTGCAAGCAAAAGTTTTTGATACTAAATATGTATCTAAAACTTAGATACTTTTCATCTCTCAGAATGTCACAATTGAGAAGACTGGAAATATGTAGTGAGGAGAGGACTTGTGGCAATAGGCACAGTGTCACACTGTACTGTTGACAAGAGTGCAGGTGGTACAAACTTTTTGAAGGGCATTTACCATCTATCAAAATTGTAAATGCTAATCCCTTTGACCTAACACTTCCACTGCTAAGAATTTATCCTACACAAGTGCACAAAAATACACATTGAAAATTGTCAGTACCAGTAAAATGGATATGAGGATGGATTTGAAATGGTATCGATTAGACTTAGTGACTTCTGTGGTTGGATAGGGAGGAGGCAGTGACAACCCTGCGTCTCTAACCTCGACAACAACGTGGATGGTTAAGGCATTGACTGAGATAGCGATAGCATAAGGTGTTTGTGGGATGACCTGGGTGGAGACATCCAGTAAATATAATTAGTTCTAGTGCTTGTGTGGAGAATGTGAATCAATTGGAGGAAGTCTAGGGGGGAAAATGGGGGTGGTTGTCAAGGAGAAGAGAACAAGAAGGAACGAGGATTAAAAAGAGGTGAAAGAGTGAATATAAAGAATTCTAAAGTAAAAGAGTCAGCCAGACCTGCATGTTTTACAAACAAGAATTCTAAGACTTGAGAAATTATGTAGTTGATGTAATTAAAGCTACAAAGTTTTAGGTGGCTGAAGTATGATTTGAAGTTAGTCCCATCTTATTGCAAGGTGATAGTCATTAAGCCAAAATGCCCGTTATTGTAATATGTGATTAGCAAAAAGACATCTAATGTAATGAGCCAATATAACTAAATTCCATGAAAAGTCAGAAATGTAAAATATCAACGCCCGACAAGTCTCTGTAATATCCATCAATCTGTGAAATGGAATAACTAGCAATATACATTTACTAATGTAGATATTAATGTCCAGGCCAGGTGCCAAATAAAAACAATCTCATTTAATCCTCATCGAACACTTCAAGTTAGGAAATTTCTACCCCTCTCCTACAGATGAAGAAATGGAATCTTAGAAAGATTGAGTGTCTTACCTAAGGCCACCGCATTGGTAAGAGAGCTCTCATAGAAACTCATACCTAAAAACGCTTCAAAATGTTTTTCCTTGTGCCACATCGTCTCCCTCCGAGGATAATGGTACTTGCCTATCTACTTCAGAGGTTGCCTTGAATTTCACCTGGAGAATTCTCCAGGCCCAGGGGTCTGCCTTTTACAATGGTACCCCTGATGATTCTGATGTGGGTAGTCAATGGATCACACTCTGAGTAACAGTTTTATGTGCCTTGAGAATACTAAACCATGGCATGTAATGGTAATTATTATTGTCAATTGTTATGAGACTTTTCTTGGAAGGGACAGGTCAATTTTAAACCCCTGAATGAATAGTTTGTGTGTGTGTGTACGCGCATTTCCTGCGTTCATGAGTGTGCATGGATTTAGGTTGCTTCCTCAGTCCCCTCAGACTTGGCCAGCCCTCTGGGTAGTTTCCCCACCCACACAGCTGGAGGCCTGTTGTAAGAGCCACGTCGGTTCTAGGCTGCTTCCTTCTCATTTCCTAGGCATCAACAGTAAACGGCTTGGTGTGTGTGGCTGGATCCTGTATTCCCTTTCTTTGCTGTTGATGATCATTACCTTCCCTGTCTCCATATGGATGTGCTTGAAGGTAACACCCTGGGGAAATAAATTGGGCTCTCTATAGGAGCTGATGAGCCATTAAGACTAAATGCTCTCCCTTCACCTCTTAGATCATTAAGGAGTATGAACGTGCTGTTGTATTCAGACTGGGACGCATCCAAGCGGACAAAGCCAAAGGGCCAGGTAGGACGCTGCCGCTGCCCCGACAAGGATCATGGGCACCTATTACTACTACTCCTGCCACCAATAATTTCCCTGGCATGGCTATTTGGAGGCAGTGAAAACTCACAGGAAGTTGAAGCCCTTGCTTTTCTGTAATTGAAGGTTGTCCTCTTATGCAAGTTAACAGCAATGACCACTAGACCATTTTGAGACTTAGGAAATGTGGACCTGTTTCCTAATACTCCCTCTGAGAGTTTCAGTGAACATGAGCAAAGAGTGGCTTAGATTACATTGGCTGGATGTCACTTATCACCTGAGCCACTAAGAGAATGACGGAAGAATGAGGGGAGGGAGTAAATGACCAAGGGAGATGATTACATTACTGGTTGTTGATTCTCACTCTTTGAAAAGAGCTAATGGAAAAGTAAAAGGTAATTTCCTCTCCTGGCAAGTAGATTAACAGAAACAGAGCTGGAAGCCATTGTACAACTCCTCTTGTCAAATGTGTTTATTTCCATCCTTTCTCCACAAACTTAGAAAGAAAAATGTACCAAACTGTTCATGTTATAAAGGGATGAGTTTTTTTTTGGAGGGAGGGTGGAGTGTCAGGCACTAAAACTCCCTAGAAGTAAAGTATTGATTTAATACTCATAACTTGAGGATGTATATTTAGTTGAACTATATGAAATTGCCAATATTTGTTTCTGACTGACAAAAATGGCAATTTCATGTGATAAATTCTAATATTCTTGAAAGGAGAGGCTATCAAAAACAACTTCTTAGAAGATACATGAAAAATAATGTTTATTAGCTATACTTCTCTGATAACATTTGTTTTCTGCCCCTTTTTGTGAAGTATTTGAATAAAATCATTCTCCCGCCCACGGGACAGTAAGATCTCTGGGAGCAGGAACTTTCTTACTCACTGTGACTCTGTGTGTGCTGCACTTGGCTGTGCACCATGCCAGGCACTCAGATATCTGTTACATTAAAAAAATAAATGAGAAACTTCAAAGGAGAAGCTTGTGAAGGAGGCTTGGCCATTTCAAATAGTATTGTCCTACTTGTCTAATTTCATAAAGGATCTAAGAGAAAGAAGGCAAGAGGGACTTATAGGTGCTCTTATGAGTTTGTCAAAACAGAAGTGTAAGAATCATCCAACTGAGGTATAACAAAACAAAGTTAACCCCTTCCTAGTCACGTTGCGTCTGGTGGGGCTAAGACTATAAACGAGAATAAAATTGGATTTGAGAGAGGTAGAAGAGCCATAACTTGGAGGACTCTAGAGAAAAATGTATCTCTTTTAAATGAATTTTCCCAGAAGATTTCACCACTAAATCTCCCAGGATAACTACTCTCGTCATATATGTCTCTGGGGCTAATGAGTTACCTCAGAATGTCACAAGAGCCAGAGGGAAACAAGCCAAATTGCTAATGGAAAACCTCTCCACTTTTGTAAATTATCCTTTAATAATAAAAGTATTAATAATAAGACCTGCCACTTCTTGAGCACTTAAAACATACCTGGCACGATGTTAAGTGCTTTATTGCATTATCGTGTTGAATCATGCTTAATCTTTACCACCATCTTATATATATATTAGGTAATCAAAGCTCAGAAAAGTTAGGTGAATGTTCCCAGGTCACAAGCTAGTAAGTGGCAGGGCTGGGATTTAACTCCCTCTAGTTCTAAGGGCCATGATCTTAACCAGCAACCTGGCACCAAAAAAGGAAGTAAATTAGGCAGTAATTCTCACCACAAGTCTCAGAAAGGTTTAGAGACCAAAAGAAAAAAAGCTATTAGCAGTGTTTTCTGTTGATGCTACCAGCTCCTTGCATGGTACTCAACCTAAAAACTTGTCTCTTCTTTGAAAATAAAAGCAATAGCACAAAATCTTTCTGGTAAATGGAAATGGATTGGCGTCCTCTTCTTGCTGACTTGCCTTGTGGTTCTAATCTTCGTAACTCTTGCTGGAGAGAACATTCACCAGGGGAATGCTAAGGAGTCATAGGATCCTCAAATGAATTTTCATATTCCCCATCCTTCCCCCACCCAGCCCAATCCAAATACTTCCCAACTCAGAGGAAGTAAAAGTGCTTGCAATTGGGGAACGCCATTGTATTTGAACTAGAACACACCTATGGAGAAACCATAAATTCTGCAATACAGTGGTTTTAGGGACTCTGAAATCCTGGGAAGATTTTAACTCTTAACATTTCTTTAGTACTATTGAAGATGAAAGAGAATGTTGAGACTCACCAATATTCAAAGTCAAAAATCTATTACTTAATCTTTTATACAGATACCTTTAATATAGGGAAACCAAGTTCCCAAATATCCTTTTAAATTAATGTTAAATTCAACACTTGGATAGAAGTATATTGAGTATTTTGAAAACAAAAAGTAAAAATTAAATGTCAAGGTTCTTTAGCTTTTTACAAAAAGATTTTAATTCCTAGGGAACCACTTTTCTTTAGTCATTGACTGATGGGAGGAAATAATTTTCCCCAAAGTTATAGGTGTACATATTGAAGATCATCTGAGAAACATCTATAGTCCCATGAAAATAATGTACTACACAGCTAGCAGACAATTTGTTATGGTTATTTTCAATAGGGTGAAATTTTAATCCATATTTTCTTTTTCATAGGTTTGATCCTGGTCCTGCCCTGCATAGATGTGTTTGTCAAAGTTGATCTCCGAACTGTTACTTGCAACATTCCTCCACAAGAGGTAATGATGGTTAAAGATATGTTACTAAAATAAAACTGATATCTTGCCCATTACATGGACATTTGAAATTTTACAGTATGTTGTTAAACTCAAAGGGGGAAGATGAACTGAATCCCTTTAGAGACCTGCTTGAGGAGGCCTAGGTGGCTTCTCAAACTACTGGGCTTTGTTTTGCCAGATGGGAATGAAGCCAGAGGGAAGGGCTGAATTGTTAGAAGACTTGGAATGACTGTCAGAAAGCCCAAGAGAGGAGAGAGAAGGGATTCAGCTGGCAGAGAAGCTGGGATGGAGAAAGGCAGAGCAGATGCTCCAAAGAGCCAAATAAATCATTGTTCGAAAGAGCTGAATTTAATTTGGTGCAAGGCAGTGGTTGGTTATGGTATTATCCTCCCCATCATCTTCTCAGATTTTTTTAGTAACATCTACATCACTCACCTCTGCCTTAAATTTTCTGTGTGTTTGGATGCAAGAAAGTGGGGTGCTAGTGGGGAAAGAGCAGACGCTGCACAGGGCCCATCCACATTTGGATTTCAAATAATTCCTTTCAATTCTTAAAGTATTGCAAATAAATGAACAAAAACAGGAACTAGGCAGTAGGAGAGAGAAACAGTTACTAATAATCACGTCACTCTCTGATAAACAAATGATGCAGGAAGAGGAAAGAAAATGTGAGTAGGACCTATGATGTGAAAGGACAAAGGTGATGAGAAGACAGAAAATCAGCATTTGCGAGTAAATGTTAATTTTCTTCTCTCTGGTCCAGGAAACTCAATCAAGATTCAGCAATGATGTCTGCATGCTGCTGGCGGGAACTGCAAAGTCCTTACTTTAGGATTCAACCCTAGCCATGAGAGAGTCTGGGATGCTCACTGACCTATCACGGGCCTCTTCTGGCTCCACAGTAGACAATTCTAGGCAGAAGGGGGATCTAGGTTCTGCTCCTATGGTACTACCAGAAATCTCTCACTTGCTCCAAAGCACCTCAACATGTTATTTAGGATGATTAATGCAGAGCCTCTATATAAAGCTAAATTGATTTTTCTTTCTTTGAGTATAGTACACGATCTCTGGTGCCATCTATGTTTTCTAAGCACTGCTATTCAACAAATCTGATAAAAACTGAAAACCAAAAAGATTTCCAGTATCAGGGAAACAAGTGTTCTACTTTTCAGAAGGTAGAATTCCAGCATGTTCTACCATGACATTTTAAAACGAAAGTGCCCGTTCTCACCATGGCTAATCAAAGATCTCTGCCTATGGGATGTGAAGTTATGGGGACAGGTACAGACCACACGTGTAAGAATTTTGTTATCAACTAGGACGATACTGTATTCAAGCCAGGACGGATTTTTGGTGACTGCTGACATGAGTTGTCATTAATGCCCTCCTCCTGTGGACAGGCTGCTGGGCTGGCTGACCCTTTGTCTATGGTTGTGAAAGTCATAAACATGTGACTTTCCCTGTTCTTGCTCTCCAGATCCTCACCCGAGACTCTGTGACTACTCAAGTGGATGGAGTTGTCTATTACAGAATCTATAGTGCTGTCTCGGCCGTGGCTAATGTCAACGATGTCCACCAAGCCACGTTTCTGCTGGCTCAGACCACTCTGAGAAACGTCTTGGGGACACAGACCTTGTCCCAAATCTTAGCTGGCAGAGAAGAGATCGCCCATAACATCCAGGTAAAGACACCGAGAACTAATAGCCTGCATCTTTAATTCATTCGATTCTCAAGTGATTATCAATTATCAGCAGTTCAAAGCAACCCCATAGGCAAACACACACACACACACAGACAACTGCTCTAAACAGATGGGCTTCAGTTTGTGATTTCATTTCTTTATAATCACAAGGTTAAATTTAAATATCTGGTATGAGAAAGGAGCTCTTGGAATTGTGTGCTTTACTCATTTTCTTTGGATTTCAAAATTATGAATTAGCATTGTACACTTTAGCCTTTTCAGAGGAGGTTAAGAGACCAGATTCATTTTCAGTTTAGATTACTCCAGAAGAAGCGCCACCACTTCTCAGGCAGCCGTGTATTCCTATATTTCAGTGGACTGTGGAAGTCAGAAGAGGATTCAACTGAGTCAGCACAGGCCTGCCATCCCTGGAAAATCTGACATCATGCCAGCAATATCAATAATACTATTAATAATCATCATTTTAATATTGATGAGATTGGAGCAGGGATCCATCTCACCTCTTGCACACCCTAATTTAAGAAAATACAGAACTGTAATTGTCCATAAATCAATTAAATTTTGATTCGGAGTCTCCGTTCTGTAAGTTAGGAAGGAAATTCAACTTTGGTCCTTCTTGGCATCTCCTCCAGTCCCTAAGGCAGTGCACAGGCTGTAAGGGTTTCTGAGATAATACCAGTTCTGCGTAATAACTCTCCGTGTCATTTATAAGAGCCCTGCGAGTTCAACAAGTCAGATGTTTCTCCAGCCGCAGTCATGTCACTGGTTTCCTGTGAGGTCTCACTGTCTCCCAGGGTTCTGCAGGGAACATAAAAAGGCAAGGGATCACTTGTCATTTGGTAACACAGACGTCTCTGCCCCCTCCCCTTCGAGGGATCTACCCATCTGATCTCACTATTTTGCAAGGCATTCTTTCTCATCCCTCCCTCTCCAGGATAACAAGCAAGATATCCTCAATGGTTTTAAGCTTTTACAAAGGACAAGAATATCTTTGATTTAGGCTGCTTCTGCTATAAAAAAATACATCTTGCTACCTTGTTTAAAACTGGCCACAGGGCAGAGGTTAAATGGAGCAAGACAAATAATATCTCAAAAAGTACCCAATAAGGGGCTGGCCCGGTGGCGCAGCGGTTTGGTTCGCACTTGGCAGCCCGGGGTTTGCCGGTTCAGATCCTGGGCGCCCACGGATGCACTGCCTGTCAGCCATGCTGTGGCGGCGTCCCATATAAAGTAGAGGAAGATGGGCACGGATGTTAGCCCAGGGCCAGTCTTCCTCAGCAAAAAGAGGGAGATTAGCAAGAAATGTTAGCTTGGGGCTGGTCTTCCTCAAAAAAAAAAAAAAAGTACCCAATAATATTTGAGTCATTGCTAGGCACTGATAGATACCTTACATGTGTTATTGCCAAACCTCAAGACAATCCTGAAGGAAACCTTTTACAGGTAAGAAAACTGAGAATCAGAGAGGTTAAGTATTTGGCCCAATGATTCACAACTGCAAATGGCAGAGCCAAGACAAAATCCAGGTATGTCTGAGAAGCCTATGCATTGCTGCCTGCTTGATGTCAGTGACAAGAAAATCTGGGGTATTTACTCAAATCTAGACGAACAATATATACTTCATTAAGGATGATTTTGCAGTGAATCCTGCTGAGAGACCATCCTTTAAAAGATCTATCAGGTTTTGTTCCTGAATTTTTCCTGGGATTCACTGCAATTTCAGGAAGTGAGCAATAAGAACTGCTATTCCTTTTCTCAAACTGTCTCACTTCAAATGCTGTAAATACAAAAGAAGAAGAAGAATTTATCCTGCAATATAAAACATATCAGAGACATACATCACATCACCTGTCTTCTGATCAATGTCCTTTCCTTTGATTTGGAAACAGACCATACTTGATGATGCCACCGAGCTGTGGGGGATCCGAGTGGCCCGAGTGGAAATCAAAGATGTCCGGATTCCTGTGCAGTTGCAGAGGTCCATGGCAGCTGAGGCTGAGGCCACCCGGGAAGCCAGGGCCAGGGTAAGGGCTACTCCATCTACGCTGGAGGGCCAGCTGCCTTGCTTTGGAGCAGCCAAGGATAGAGCTTGAATGGAAAATCAGGCTCCCTTAATCATTTTGATCAGAAAAGGGTTTCTTTTTCACAGTTTTTACTGAGAATTTAAAAGGTAATGGGCAGCTTAACATACCTCAAGGAAGCCTGGTAATAGGTCTTGGGTCAAGGGAGCACTCGGCAACTTGCTCAGTGACTTAGCGAGGTGGATCCCAACTCTGGCTGCACATCAGTTTCCTAGAGAGAATTGAACTCAGCAAACAGCAATTCCCAGGCCTCACCTCAGACTCTGTGAGCAGAGTCCCAGGTGGGCCCAGGAACATGCATTTTTATAAAGCTGGTGATTCTGGTGTAGCCAACTTGGTGCTTGTTTTTGAGCACCATTGTTCTAATATGTTAAGTGTAATGGATGAAAAGAGGGGTGATTAAGTACAATCCAGGTTAGAATTACAAAATCTAAGTGCACGCTAGCCTTGAATGTTCTTGCATCTGTGGGATCTATAGCCTGCATATCTATGTGGATGGGTTTCCTGAAGAATCAGAAACCAATTAAGATTAGAAGCCTTTCGCATACCCTCTTCAGAAACTAACTTGTGAGCCAATGAAGGTTTTCCTCTGCCCTCATTCCTTACCCATCTCTGGTTTATCTGCTATGCTCCAGTAGCTTCAAAGCAGTGGGCTTCGCCATGATGGATGGGAGGGTGCTTTCCACACAGGCAATGAGTTCCCACGGACAGAGCAGCTGAGTTCCAAATTCTCCTTGGGCAGTCTGAGAATGAGAAGAGGAGCGGAGTACTTAAGAGATTTCCAACTAGTTCGCGTTACCAGATTGGCACTTGCTGCTACTTGAAATCAAGAGCCAAGAGAACTTGAAATAATGCTTACATTGTAAGAATGAGACTAAGTTGGCAACAGAATGAAATTAAAAACTCTCCTATAAGTAAAAACGACAGAAAAAACAGCCTTGAATTTCAGCCTTCTCTGAAAACTAATGCAGCGATGGTGAGGCTCCAAAGTGATCAAGAGCATCACTAGGGTGGAGGGCCCTATATTCATCCGGGTTAAAGACAGTGCTTTTATTTTGTGCAAAAATGAAATCTAGGGACTCATAATTCGTAAAATATCTTCCCACTTCCTGCAACCCTCTCAAACTTCTATAATCACATTAGGATGTAAAACTCTAATTCTTGCCGAAGAAGTAAGTAGATGAAACACGTGTGGCAAAGTGGGGCTGGGAGTGAGGTCTCAGTACAGACCTGGAAAAAGAAAGCACTATCACAGTTGTAAACTTTTATTTCTGGACTCTTTCATTTCTGTCGTTTTAGGTCCTTGCAGCAGAAGGAGAAATGAATGCTTCTAAATCTCTGAAGTCAGCCTCCATGGTGCTGGCCGAGTCCCCCATAGCCCTCCAACTGCGTTACTTACAAACCTTAACCACCGTGGCCACAGAGAAGAATTCCACCATTGTATTTCCCCTGCCCATGAATATACTAGAGGGCATTGGTGGTGTCAGCTATGATAACCACAAGAAGGTTCCCCACAGAGCCTGAGGCCCTCCTGATGTAGCCACCCATCACTTAGGGAATCTTTCCTGTGAAGAACCCAGCAGTCAGAAGTGCTGAGAATTTCAGTACTATTCAAGCAGAGTAATCCACAGCTAGAATAGCATTAGCAGGGAAATGCTATAGGGGCTCCAAAAAAAAGGATGAGGGCTGTGTATTTCTTTTATTTTTAAGAAGTTAAACAACTTTGCATTATTCTTGTAATACTAGGTAATTGTCCCTAACTTACAACAGGAACTTTCTTGCAGTAGGGGGAGAAAATCTTTGGGTGACTGTGACTAAGATTTCAGAATTACTTTTTTAATGGTTTTAAGAAGCTCTCTAGGTAATTTATGAAGTAACATAAGTCTCATATTTATGCTAGACATTTGCTTTATAATTCCAAAGTAATTATTTGCTAAATCTCCAATAATTACAAGAAAATCCCACAATGCTTAAAATCATGATTGATTTTGACGTTTAAGGCTAGACGTGTGGAGGCTTCCAGCTGCAAATTTATCACCAACCCCCAGGGCAGACTGCACTCAGCGTGCTCTTGCTGCACTGCTCCTGCTGGGAGTGGGGGCCAATTCTCAGCCTCCGAGCACTTAGTCAGGGGATGGGACAAGGCAGAGTGAGGCAGCAAGCTCCAGTCAGCTTATCTGCTTACAAGTGAGAATGCTTGTTAAAGGTTGAAATCAATGTGGAATATCATTCTGTGGACTTCTTGTTTTCACTCTTATTTTTAGTCCCAAGAGCCACAAGCAATCAAGAATTGTTTGTAAACTCTGTCCTCCCACTACAAAAAAAAAAAAAACCTGTTAAAAATAAAGAAGACGTAGAATGTGGATGTGATTATTTAAAAACTGCTTTGTTAGCAATTATTTTATTGCCATGGTGCAATTTTCTTCCGGGATCCATTTTGAGCAATGGGCTAGAATTTTAAGTTACCATTTATGGAATATCTGCTATGTGTCATACTGTGCTTAACCCTTTATGGATGCTAAGAAGCATCCTTATTTGACAGATGAGAAAGTAATGTCAAGAGGTTAAATAACTTGTCCAAGATCCCTCAGCTAGGGAGGGTTGGGTTAGGATTACTCGAAAGCCTTGCTCTTAAACATCAAGTTTTAATCCGGAGAGGTTCGGAGTGGGAGGGGATAGAGCCCTTCCATTCCCTTTTTGCCTTCGATACCTATCTTTTAGGTTCTGGAAGTCTGGGTACCCACTATAGTTTCCACTGTGTCCAGGGCTGTGAGAGCATGCACATACATGCGTACACACACTCTCCATACACCTCATGCTCCTTTCCACACTCCATACATACTCCCCAGGTAATACTCCCACCCTCACATTCCTACCTCCACACAGACCCCCATCTCTGCTCACACCCCCTCCATGTGCTCCCCTTACACACATCCTGCCAACACACAGACACTATCTGCATATAAATGCAAAATGAGGATGACACTACCTTTGGTTTTGTAATCTGTTTTTTTCATGAAACCATATCATACTTGATATGATTTTTGGCTGATCCATAGCTTATGAATTTTTTAGTACATTTTACTGACTCTATGATTCTAGCACTCATTTTTAACTCACTGAGGTTCATTTTTTTTCCTTATGGGCTCAATACTTGCATTCTAACAAGAACTGAGAACAGACAGAATAGCTCATTCACATCAGCAGAATCTGAGTCTGTGAAGTCACACCATGGAAACACTTAACTAGTGACCCTACATCTTATAAACAGTGGTAGAGAGACTTACAACAGACTAGGGCATCTCTGGCATTGAGGGCCACCTGAGGAGGAGCCCTACTGGTACAGGGACATTCTGCTGGCTTACTGCAAAAATCTCTTCCTAGCCTGTTCCAGACACACAATTATTCCTTCTTTTGGTTTCAGTGATTGCACTAAGAATGCATATCTTTTCTGTCATCATGTAGCAAACTCTAAACTAATGGTTCTCCCTGGAGGTCACCATTCTGTCACTCATTGGAAGTTCTTTTGCAAAATACACAGCCTGCTCACGTGCCTGTGGGGTGGGAATGGGGGAGTGAGAGCTATACCAGAATCTCTGGGGCTGGGGCAGGTTGTGAAACCTCTCCAGGAGATTCAAATTACTGCACCCCTTCCAGCATTCAGCCTCATTAATTCTTCAGCATTACAACAGATCATTTATTACATTAGTTACTAAAGCTGACTAAAGAAGTTTCCTTTGAAGGTAAGTGTATTTGGGGGCAAAGGGACTAGAAGAATCAGGAAAGGTCAGAGCTCTCCTAGAATATGAACGCCAAAGTATCCAAAGTACAGTCAGCCCTCCCCAGAATAAGGTGGAAGTTTTTCTCTCTCTTGGAGCTGGTGGGGGCAGGGTAGCTGGAAGGGAGGGCAAAACGAAAAGGAGAAATAATTGACAACCTGTCTCGGAGAGAGGGAAATGTCCAATCTCCTTGACATGTGGTCCAGAACCACAGTCATCCCTACCAACATTTAAGCCAGCACAGAGAACCCCCCTCAGCTGGCTTTCCTGTTCTAACAACAGGCTTGCTGAGGCACTGAAGATACTGCTGAAGCAGCATCTCAAGTCCCAGTTGTCCCAGCATTGCCCCTTAGTTGCTGGGGCAATACCATTTCTGGTGGTTGCTGGCATCACACACAGTTCACTAAGTGTATTTGGCTGTGCCTGACCTTGGAGAATGGGGATCCTTGAGAGGTGATCTCTCTCCAGAGTATGAAAAGAGAAATGGTAGGGGGAGGGGCGGGAACCCCCCTTTTGTCCTTGCTGTAATCCTCACTTACCTACTCAGCCTCTCTCTCTCTCAATCCCTCTTTCAGACAATCCCTTGATGCCAGAATAGGTAGGCTGTCACCCCTTTCTCTTCCTGTCTGGACTTCTCTTACACAAAACTGTATGATCTAGCCAGCAAAGCCTAGCACTCAATGTTCTCAAGGTGGCAATAAAGCAATCTACACAGCCCTTTATAAAGACAATTGCCTGGCTCGTAAGGTTATCGTCTTGCCAGAAAATCCCATTTCTGTTTTATTTTTTTTTAATTTTTATTGATGTCTTAATAGTTTATAACATCGTGAAGTTTTAGTTGTACATTATTGTTTGTCAGTCGCCATATGAATGCATCCCTTCACCCCTTGTGCCCACCGCCCAGCCCCCCTTGCCCCTGGTAACCACTAACCAGTTCACTCTGTCCATGTGTTAGTTTATATTCCACACGAGCAAAATCATGTGGTGTTTGTCTCTCTCTCTGGCTTATTTCACCATAATACCCCCTAGGTCTATCCATGTTGTTGCAAATGGGACAATTTTGTCTTTTTCTATGGCTGAGTAGTATTCCATTGTATATATATATACGTCTTTTTTATCCAATCATCAGTCAAGGGAAACTTGGGTTGCTTCCACTTCTTGGCTATAGTGAATAATGCTGCAATTAACATAGGCCTGCATAAGCCTCTTTGGATGGTTGATTTCATGTCCTTTGCGTAGATGCCCAATAGCAGGATTGCCGGATCATAAGGTATTTCTATTTTTAATTTTTTGAGGACTCTCCATACTGTTTTCCATAAAAGTGGTACCAGTTTGCATTCCCACCAGCAGTGAGTGAGGGTTCCTGTTTCTCCACAACCTCTCCAGCATTTGCTGTTTTTTGTCTTGGTGATTATAGCCATTCTAACGAGTATAAGGTAATATCTTAGCATATTTTTTTTGCGTGTGTGAGGAAGACAAGCTCTGAGCTAACATCCGTTGTCAATCCTCCTCTTTTTGCCGAGGAAGACTGGCCCTGGGCTAACATCCATACCCATCTTCCTCTACTTTATATGGAATGCCGCCACAGCATGGCTGACAAGCAGTGCGACAGTGGGCGCCCAGGATCCAAACCTGCGAACCCCAGGCTGCCAAAGTGCGAACTAAACCACTACGCCAGCGGGCCGGCCCTTAGTATAGTTTTGATTTGCATTTCCCTGATGATTAGTGCTGCTGAACATCTTTTCATGTGTCTGTTGGCCACCTGTATATCTTCCTTGGAAAAATGTCTGTTCATATCCTCTACCCAATTTTTGATTGAGTTTTTTTTTGTTGTTCAGTTGTGTGAGTTCTTTATATATCATGGAGATTAATCCCTTATTGGATATATGATCAGCGAATATTTTCTCCCAGCTGGTGGGTTGTCTGTTCATTTTGATCCTGGTTTCATTTGCCTTATAGAAGCTCTGTAGTCTGATTAAGTCCCATTTGTTTATTTTTTCTTTTGTTTCCCTTATCCAAGTAGACACGGAATCTGAAAGGACCCCTTTATGACCGATGTCAATTAGTGTACTGCCTATATTTTCTTCCAGGAGCTTTACAGTTTCAGGTCTCACTTTCAAGTCCTTAAACTATTTTGAGTTAATTTTTGTGTATGGCAATAGAAGATGGTCTACTTTCATTCTTTTGCATGTGGCTGTCCAATTTTCCCAGCACCATTTATTGAAGAGACTTCCCTCTCTCCACTGTATGTTCTTTGCTCCTTTGTCGAAGATTAGCTGTCCAAAGGTGTGTGGTTTTATTTCTGAGCTTTCAATTCTGTTCCATTGATCTCTGTGTCTATTTTCGTACCAGTACCATGCTGTTTTGATTACTATAGCTTTGCACAATATTTTGAAGTCAGGGATTGTGATGTCTCCAGCTTTGTTCTTTTTTCTCAGGATTGCTTTAGCTATTCGGGGTCTTTTGTTGCCCCATATGAATTTCAGTATTTTTTGTTCTATTTCCATGAAGAATGTCACTGGGATTCTGATTGGAATTGCATTGAATCTGTAGATTGCTTTAGGTAGTATGGACATTTTAACTGTTTATTCTTCCAATCCAAGTGCATGGGATATTTTTCCATTTCTTTACGTTATCACTGATTTCTTTCAATAGTGTCTTATAGTTTACCTTGTATAGGTCTTTCACTTCCTTGGTTAAATTTATTCCCAGATATTTTATTCTTTTTGTTGCAATTGTAAATGGGATTGTCTTTTTGAATTCTCTGTTAGTTCATTATTAGCATAGAGAAATGCAACTGATTGTTTGTAAGTTGATTTTATACCCTGTGACTTTGCTGTAGTTGTTGATTATTTCTAGTACTTTTCCAACGGATTCTTTAGGGTTTTCTATATTTAAGATCATGTTGTCTGCAAATAGTGAGAGTTTCACTTCTTCGTTGCCTATTTGGAGTCCTTTTATTCTTTTTTCTTGCCTAATTGCTCTGGCCAAAACCACCAGTACTATGTTGAATAAGAGCAGCGAGAGTGGACACCCTTGTCTTGTTCCTGTTCTCAAAGGAATGGTTTTCAGTTTTCCTCCGCTGAGTAAGAGGTTAACTGGGGGTTTGTCATATATGGCCCTTATTATGCTGAGGTACTTTCCTTGTATATCCATTTGGTTGAGAGTTTTTATCATAAATGGATGATGAATCTTGTCAAATGCCTTCTCTGCATCGATTGAGATGATCATGTGGTTTTTATCCTTCATTTCGTTAATGTGGTGTATTACGTTGATTGATTTGCTGATGTTGAGCCATCCCTCTGTCCCTGGTATAAATTCCACTTGATCATAGTGTATGAGCTTTTTGATGTATTGCTGTATTCAGTTTGCTAATATTTTGTTGAGGATTTTTGCATCTATGTTCATCAGCAATATTGGCCTGTAGTTTTCCTTTTCTGTACCGTCCTTGTCTGGCTTCGGTATCCGGGTGATGCTGGCCTTACAGAATGTGTTAGGAAGTATTCCATCTTCCTCTATTTTTTGGAATAGTTTGAGAAGACTAGGTGTTAAATCTTCTTTGAATATTTGGTAAAATTCTTCAGGGAAGCCATCTGGTCCTGGACTTTTATTTTTTGGGAGGTTTTTGATGACTGTTTCAATCTCTTTACTTGTGATAGGTCTATTCAGATTCTCTATTTCTTCTTGATTCAGTTTTGGGAGGTGGCAAGCATCCAAGAATTTGTCCATTTCCTCTAGGTTGTCCAATTTGTTGGCATATAGTTTTTCATAGTATTCTCTAATAATCCCTTGTATTTCTGTGGTATCCATTGTAATTTCTCCTCTTTCATTTCTAATTTTATTTATTTGAGTCTTCTCTCTTTTTTCTTCGTGAGTCTGGCTAAAGGTTTGTCGATTTTGTTTATCTTCTCAAAGAAACAGCTCTTTGTTTCATTGATCCTTTCTACTGTTTTTTTGGTTTCAACTTCATTTATTTCTGCTCTGATTTTTATTATTTTCCTCCTTCTGCTGATTCAGGGCTTTGTCTGTTCTTTTTTCTAATTCTGTTAGGTGTAGTTTAAGGTTATTTATTTGGGATTTTTCTTGTTTGTTAAGGTGGGCTTGTATTGCCTTGAATTTCCCTCTCAGGACTGCTTTTGTTGCATCCCATATGAATTGGTATGGTGTATTTTCCTTTTCATTTGTCTCCAGATACCTTTTGATTTCTCTTTTAATTTCATCAACAATCCACTGGTTCTTCAGTAGCAAGTTGTTTAGTCTCCACATCTTTGTCCCTTTCCCAGTTTTTTTCTTGCAGTTGAGTTCTAGTTTCATCGTATTATGAGCAGAAAAGATGCTTGTAATAATTTCAAGCTTCATAAATTTATAGAGGGTTGCCTTGTTTCCTAATATATGGTCTATCCTTGAGAATATTCCATGCGTGCTTGAGAAGAATGTGTGATCTGCTGTTTTTGGGTGAAGTGCTCTGTGTATATCTATTAAATCCCTCTCGTCTAGTTTTTCCTTTAAGTCCATTATTTCCTTATTGACTTTTTGTCTGGATGATGTATCCATTGATGTAAGTCGGGTGTTAAGATCCCCTACTATTATTGTGTTGTTGTTAATATCTCCTTTTAGGTTTTTTTAGTAGTTGTTTTATGTACTTTGGTGTTCCTGTGTTGGGCACATAGATATTTATAAGTGATATGTCTTCTTGGTGAAGTGTCTGTTTTATCATTATATATTGCCCCTCTTTGCCTCTCATTACCTTTTTTATCTTGAAGTCTACTTTGTCTGATGTAAGTACAGCAACTCCTGCTTTCTTTGGTTTGCCATTAGCTTGGAGTATCGTCTTCCATCCTTTTACTTTGTGTTTGTCTTTAGAGCTGAGATGTGTTTCCTGGAGGCAGCAAATTGTTGGATCTTGGTTTTTAATCCATCCCGCCACTCTGTGTCTTTTGATTGGAGAATTCAATCCGTTTACATTTAGAGTGATCATTGATATATGAGGGTTTAATGTTGCTATTTTATTGTTCATTTTCTGGTTCTTTTGCATTTCCTTCATTTCTTGTCCCATGTGTTTCGGACTGCCAATTCAGTTTGGTAGTTCTGCATGATGATTCTCTTAGTTTTCTCTTTATTTGTCATATGTGGTTCTCTTCTGGTTATTTGCTTAGTGGTTACCATGAGGTTTATATAAAAGAACTCCTGGATAAGACAGTCCATTTTCTGATGCCTGTTTCCTTAGACTAAGTCAATTTGATCCCTTTCCTCTTCCCCTTCTAATTTGTTGTCGTCACTACTTATTCCATGTTGTGTTGTGAGTGTGTGTTTACAGTGATGAGTTTAAATTCATTTTTGGTGTTTTCCATCTGCAATTTTTCTGGTTTAGTCTCCTTGTTTTTATCCTTGCTCAAAACTTTGTATCCCCTCTTTTGTTTTTTTTCAGGCCTAAGGGCCTTCCTGAGCATTTCTTGTAGTGGGGATCTTGTGGTGATGAACTCCCTTAGCTTTTGCTTATCATGGACAGTTATTATTTCTCCAACATATTTGAAGGATATTTTGGTGGAATAAGTATTCTTGGCTGAAGGTTTTTGTCTTTCAGGATTTTGAATGTATCATTCCAGCTTCTCCTAGCCTGTAGAGTTTCTGTCAAGAAATCAGCTCAGAGCCTGCTGGGGTTTCCTTTGGATGTTACTTTGCTTTTTTGTTTAGCTGCCCTTAATATTTTTGTTATTGACTCTTGCCAGCTTCGCTACTATATGCCATGGAATTGGTCTTTTCCTGTTTATATATTTAGGTGATCTATTGATTTCATTCACTGTTATTTCCAACTCTTTCACCAGGTTTGGGAAGTTCTCAGCTATTATTGCTTTGAACAAACTCTCTGCTCCTTTTTCCCTTTCTTCTCCTTCTGGAATACCTATTATCCTGATGTTACTTTTCCTAGTTGAGTCTGATATTTCTTGAAGGATTTCTTCATTTCTTTTTAGTTTTAGTTCTCTCTCCTCCTCTATCTGGAGTATTTCTGCGTGGCTATCCTCAATAATGCTAATTCTTTCTTCCATACTGTCAATTCTGCTCTTTAAAGACTCCAGGTTGTCCTTTATCTTGTCCATTCTACTTTTCATCTCCAATATTTCTGATTGGTTTTTCTTTATTGTTTCAATCTCTTTTGTGAAGAAATTCCTGAATTCGTTGATTTGTTCTCTGGTAATTCGTTGAGTTTTTTTATGATAGCTATTTTGAATTCTCTGTTGTTTACATTATAGATTTCTGTGCCTTCAGGGTTGGTTTCTGGGTGTTTGTCATTTTCCTCTTGGTCTGGAGACTTAAGATACTTTTGCATAGAGCTGGCTGATTTACATTTGCTAGTCTTCATCTTGATAATTTCTGGTCCTGCAGTTTCCACTTGCCGCCACTGGGTGGAGGTCACGAGCAGTGTGTTCTGAGCCCACTGCAGTCCCTGGAGGGACTGTGCTGAAGTGCAGGGCATGTATGGGGAGGGGTTCTCTCTTTTGCCTGCCCGACCCAGGGGCTTCCTTTCTGGCTCTCTTGGGACATTATCACACCCCCAAAATAGTCCACTGTTGCTTCCCAGTGGGGATCTCTCGACAGTCTGTGAGAGCACCTGGAGGACAATAGCTTTCCCCACAGAGGTCTGCCCCTCCCCCGCCTCTGTAGCTGTGCTGTCTGTCTTTGCCAATTGGATGGGGAGGGGGAGTAGATTTCCTTACCTCTCCTCAAGTCCTTTGGGGCTTCCCGTGCCTCCACTGTCAAATGTACCATGGCAAGGGTCTCTTAGAAGTCCTTTGTAGTGTTTGATTGACCTCTGTTGGTATTCTAACGATATTTTTGTTGTGTCTTAGGGGGCAAAGATTCAAAGAGGGAATCTCACTCCACCATGATGCTGACGTCACTCTTGGTTACCTACTTTGTTTCTAAAAAGGATGAAGAGGTACCTATTATGCGCTCATCACTGAATTAGCTTACTTTCCATCACTCAGTTATGTTTTCCAGGAGTAGTTTTGATACAATGTAGAAACTAAGAAGGTCCATAAAAATGTTAAGTCACTCTGGGAAACAAAAATCTACACTACCTGTTGATTCTGCTATGAGAGGTCAGAGATGGGAGTCTTAAAGCCACATATCTTATTACTTGAATTGACGATGTCATCAATTTAAGACATCATTTATGTATCACTAAAACAAAACACTGCCATTTAAATTACAACACAATGCTAAAATATCACCGACTGCACATAGAATCAATGAAATACAATACTCTTTTAGCAAGCACAAGTAAACAATATTTTGAGGAAACCACGTAAGCCAAGAGCAGTGATAATTACTGGTCAAAGGAAGTCATATAAAATAGTTGTAATCAACATGCTAAAACTCTAACCTAGGAAGAATTTTTTAAATGGAAATTTCCAATAAACTCCTTCTGAGATACAAAGCTACTGTCAAATTAGGATGTAAATGATTTGCTAATTTACACCTTAAAGAGGCAATTAATTGGCAGTTAATAACAGTGATGAATATGTAAGAGAATGTGTGAAATTCTCTTTTCCTCTCTCTAGATTATACACAGATGTCCCCTTCTTATCTAAATATAGAGGAATAACAGTATTTCACAAGTAATTAGTCTCTGTTTACAAACTGATACTTACTCTTCATTAATTCAGTATCTCCCCTGTACTCTAATTTAAAAAGGTTTTCTAAAACAAAAAGCTTATTGGAGTTTCAAAAATTACTTTCCAAGAAAAGCATTCAAATAACGATCACTGTACCTCTCCTCTGGGGCGGCTCCCGGAGCTCTCTGAAGCTGGCCAACTGCAGCCTCCACACGTCTCCGCTGTCTTCTGTTGGGTGGCTTTGTTGTTTGTGCACTTACTGTGCTTAATTCAACTTTCATGCCCTTAATAATATTTAACAAGTCTTTTTTTGTATTCTCCTTTACACTGTCTTGGCTCTCTGTCTCCTTGGAAACCTCCTGGGTTAGAATAGACTGCTCATCTTTCTTGCTATAGATCACACTGTTAGTGCAAAATATCTTTGGATATTATTTTTTGTCCTAGAAAGATGCATTAAAGAAAAATGAAAAACACAATGCAAAATAAGAAAGCAAGGTCTCAGAACACTGTTTCTATGTGTTTTAAAATTTTTTCAATTCAAACCCTTCCCTTTTGCTTTTTATTATTATTGTTAGCAACCATAACGACAGCAACTTAATATTTATTGAACATATACTAAGTGCCTAGTCTTGTTCAACATATTTTATGTACATTTTCTCATACCTACATCAACCCCATAAGGTATGAACTATCTCCACTTTGCAGATAAGGGAACTGGAAACCAGAGAAGTGAAGTAACTTACCCAAGGTCATGTAGCTCAGAGCTCACTAAGGCCTAAGACACTCTGGTGAGCCACAAATGGGTTACAGGTGTGCTGAGATACTGACCACCCAGTCCTCAGGGTGGCTGGGTGAGGCCCAGGGCTGCTGGTGCTCCTGACTGTTGCCTCCCTCCATTTACCTTGGGATTTCATACAAATATCACTTTCTGTGTCTTCCACGACATAAATAAGGGTTGCAAAACACTAACATGGCTAATAAATTTCAATTTATCATTCTCAAACCCCAAACTGACTGACTGCCAAATCCTTGCTCTTAGTGTGAAATAATAAGACCTCTTTAACAAGCCATAATTAAACAGTATGAAAATATATTTCTATCAACAGAAAGAGGTTACTTTCTTTAATAAAAATTTCTAGGTGTTATTCTAACCTAATCAACCTTCTCATTGAGCTACTTGCCATTTAACCAATCACTATTTCTAAGCTAAGCTAAAATGGAATAAAAAAAGAATCTTCAGTGGCTAGAGTTGTCATTCTGCTTTCTTCATTAGATACATTTGTGAAAAAGAACAACACAATTGATTACATCTATTTCAAACCCATGCAAAAGATTTCTCAATTCCCAAATATCTTATTTTGTGGTGTTAAAAACTTTTTTGATATTTGACATTGAAGAACTTTAAAAATTAATGAATGTGTTAGTTTCAGTAAGAAGGTATAATGTATAAATAGTCATTCACTAAACCTAGTGAATATTCTGTGCTGAAGATGATACTAGATATTGACAATATATTAGTAAAGAAGACTTTCATGGTCTCTATCTTTATGAAGGTAACAGGCTAGAGCACTCCTCTCAAACTCTAATACGCACAGGAATTAAATATTTAATAGCTAGAAGTATTAAAAGACAGATTCTTTGCTCCCACTAAGGAATTCTGATCCGGTACCTTTGGGGAAGGACTCAGAGTTTGCATTTCTAACAAGTCCCCAAGTAATGCTCATGCTGCCCGTCAGTGGACCACATCTGAGTAGCTATGTTATTTGTATCATTTAATCCTTACAATCTTATAGCACAGGTTTTATCATTCCCATTTTACAGAAGAAACTAATGCTCAAAGACGTTTAATTAGTGGTTCTCAACCTTCAGGGGTCATAGGAATCACCTAGAGAGCTTATTTAAAACACAGATTCCTGAGATTCATAGCTGGTAAGTTTGGAACAGGGCACAAGAATCTGCATTTAACCAAGACCTCAGGTGATTCTGCAACTGATTTTAAGAACCTGCATCAGACCCTAGGTTAAATACTATGTCAAGTTCTCAAAACTAGCAAATGGTAATACCAGGCTAGGGACCCTTTAATGAAAGAGAAAACGGTTATTTCCAAAAATCCTGAAACAAACTATTTGATCTGCTTATAAAAATGTCAAAGACGAACACATCAGGCACTTAGAAATTAGAATGAAAAACCAATTGTATAACTAGTATCCTGATAATCAGTACACAGGACCCTCATTATAATATTCAATATACGATACAACTCAATTTATGGAAATGCGCTCATTATTTCACATGTGAAAGTTAAATTAATGTTAAAGGTATTATAACAGGAAGGTGGCAGTCAGGAGAACGAATCTCACATATAACCCATACCTCAACCTCTCCTTCCAAGACTGCTATAGTACCAGTAAAAGTAATTTATATTTATACAGCAAAATCACGTATGTATAGGAAGTAACTCCCTAACACTAAAATAGTAAAACTCTAGCCCTAACCTCCCACCTGAGCTTGTTTCCACTGAGAGCAGCTCAGCAGCACTTCAAATGCAACCCACCCAAAACCACATTCAAGAGCTGCCCTCTGACTTTCTATTCTTCATCCTTCTGTACTGAATGGGCCTCTTACCCCTCTGACTTTCTATTCTTCATCCTTCTGTACTGAATGGGCCTCTTACCCCTCTCAGACTTGCTATTCTTCATCCTTCTGTACTGAATGGGCCTCTTACCAGAAATAGATATTTTTATATTCTAAAAATTATGACATATTTTAAAAGCTTTCCCAAAGCTGCTCCTCATTCTTCCGTTAACATTAGTGGTACCCGAATCCTCCAAGGCAGCCTGCCGAAATCTTTGCTGTCTACCCCACCCTTACCTCACCATATGTCACCTCCTACCAGTTCCCGTGCAATTTTTCTCCTCCATCCAGCTACTTCTTCCCATCCCCACTGCTACCGACCTGCTTCAAGACTGTACTTAAGGAAACCAGCTCCAAATCATTCTCGTGGAAATATACGCAGTAGACTGTTTCCATAATCAAGAGGATTCTCGGAGAATAAATACCAACACCAAGAATGCCACAACTCCTTTTCTTGCCTGGCTAACTCCAACCCTTGGACCCCCTTCAGATTTTATCGAGACCTCTTCTCCAGAAAGGATACTCTGAGCCTCTTCTACAACGGTTAGGTGTCCCTATGTGCTCACCCAGGAGTGACTGAATTAACAGAGCGTCCTCTGCCACCTACAGCGTCTCAGCTACAACCCCACTCCACCTGCATCGCCAACTTGGTGGAACTAGGGGCTCCGCGACGGCAGGACTGGGCTATTCGGGGCTCAACACTGTCCCCGGCCCACGGCAAGCACTTCAATAACGGACGAACAAACGGAGGCGGGAATGAGACCACCGCAGCGTTGCGAGGCAAAAAATTAACATAAAACGAAACGACGTGGCTCCCGGAGCCCGGGTGAAATGAGGGGGGCGGCGCGGCGTGGAACCGGAGCTGCTGCCCACGCACACCACGACCCTGGGCCGGTCACCTCACCTCCCCGGATCTCCCTGCTCACACTTCACGCAAACGCGTCTGAGACCCGCGCTTACAACGGGCCCGGAAGCCGGGGGAGGATTACTGAAGCGGGGCAGCGCGCGGAAAGGCGGTACCTGAGGGTTCCGTGCGAAGCACCGAGCAGCACGGCCGCAGCCGCCCAGGCCTCCGGGCCTCCGGAGCACCGAGGGAGGCGGGAAGGCGGAAAAAGAGGAAGGACCGCCGAGACCCTGGGAAGCATCGCGGAGAAACGAACCGGACGGCGGCCACAGCGGAAACAGTGCGTCCTCTGCCACACGCGTCCCCCGCTCGCTTCCGTTCCCAGCCTGACGCGTTCCGCTCCCTTCGCGGTCCGCTGGACAACGGGGGCCGGTGGCTGCGTTCCGGGCTCGCCCGCGGCCGGGGGCGGGGCCTGCTGCCGCCTGGCGCCTCGGTCTCCCGGCGATTCCCGTCCCAGAGGCGGAGTCGACGACCGAGTTCCACGAGGGCGCGGGGTGGAGGCGGCCGGGCCGGGAGGCCGAGGGAGCGGGGAGCGGTCCGCTGCGCGAGCACCGCGGACGGGGCCGGGGAGGCGAGGCGGAGAGCTGACCCTGCTGCGCGGCGCTGGGGAGAGAGCCACCGCCATCGGCGTGTCCTCAGAATGGCCCGTGGCCACCGGAGGGGCTGAGAGGGAAATTTACTGGAGGACGTGCCGCCCGATAGATGGGCTTTCCTTCCCGGCCTCTTGTTCTTGATGCAGAGTCAAAACATGAGACACACGCGTTTCACCTTTCAAAATGGCTTTAGAGAGAAAAAATGCAAGAAAAGGGCTCGGCTTTTCCCCGCTCCTCATGAAGGCGATGCGCAGCGGCCCGGAGGAGAGGAGGGGTTCTCAAATTTGGAAGTGCAGGAGCAGAAACCCCGGGAGATGCCGGCTAAGAGGCCACAGGGGAACCTCTAGCTTAGAATTCCGTCCTGACAGTCGAATGCTGACATCAACATTTTCCCTGTCCTTTCAAAAAGGAATCAAGATTTGTGGTGAATTTTTTGTGATGCTGGAAACACAGCTTACATTGAGCAGATCTTGCTAAGACCCGCTGGCCCTGACAGAACCCTTGTGACAATGCCAGACACAGTACACCCTGGGGTGCTTTCCTTTGTCTTTTTTGAGCAAACTTTTTTTTAACTGAAGCATAACTTAAATTCAGAAAAGTGCGTGAATCATAAACGTGTTGATGAAAACCTGCTTAATGAATTATTACAGAGTTAATTTCCCCATGTGAACCACCACCCGGATCAAGTTATACAATATTACCAGAAGGGCATACTTATTTTGATATCACATGATATCAAGTGGAAAATCCATCCTTGAGTATAATAAACAGTCCCTTAAAATCACATTCAATAGTTACTTTTTTTTTCCAATTTCTTATAATATCCCTCAAATGGATTTTTTTTGGGAAAAAAAATGTTGACAAAAGAGATTGAAACTTTCATCTCAGACTCAGTTTCTCTCGGGGAAGATCCTGTCCCAATTATCCTGATCCTAGTCAACTCTAAGGCAGTACAGATCCTGTAAATTGCCTACCTGTTGCATAAGGGCTGATAGGCTGGGACCTATAGGATTGTGCCTGGCTGAGGGTCACAAGTGGGGACTGAAATTCAGCCTTGCTCTGCTACCTGGCCCCTTCAACTATCATTTTCTAAGAAGCCTTCTTTGACTAGCCTGGTTAAAGTGGCCTCCTTCCTCATTCAGTCACTCTCTGGCAGGGATTGCTGTTGTCCACCAATATCTGTTCTCTTCTTCCTGAGGAATTTTAGCTGAACACATGGCCACAGCAGTAGAGACTACATTTCCCAGCCTCCCTTGCAGATAGGTGTGTCTGCATCTGATCAACAGAATGTGAACAGAGGGATGTGCCCTTAAAAAATGGGCGCGCATTCCCCAAAAACGTTTTCTCCTTCCTCCTAGTTGGAATACAGACGAGACGATAGGAGCGGAAGCAGCTAGAGATTGCAGGGATGAGGATGACAGAGCCATCCTACCTCTGTCCTCACCACCTCCTCCAGACAGTTACAAAGGGGGAAAAACAATTTCGAACTTGTTTAAATGTATTCTTGACAAGTAGTCTAGACTGTATCTTAACTAAGGTACTCTCTATGTCAAAACCTTGTTTCACTTTCTACAGAGTATCACTGTCCAAAATTATCTCACATATATATGCGCTTAAATGCTTGTTATCTTGTTCTGACAGAATGTGCGCTCCATGAAGAAATGAACTATGTCTTATTCACTGCCGCAGTCCTAGTTCCTAGAACTGTGCCTGTCGTATAATAGATGCTTAAAAATATTTGGTGAATGAATTAATTACTTCCCCAAATAATTAATAAATTAAATAATTTGCCCAACTTCACACAGCTAGTAAATGGCAGAGCTAGAGTCAAACTCAGAACCATCTAACTCTGATATTCTTGTTCATTCTGGAATACCTGAGGGTTTCTGACTTTAGTCATGCAGAAAAGTCAAGTGGGTGCTTGCTGATACATTACGAATGTATGAGTGTATTAAGAATACATTACTGAGTAGCTCAGGTGCTGACTTAGCAGATCTGAATATGAGATTCTAACACGCAACCCAGGTGATTCCGATGCAAGTGGTCCTCAGACAAAACTTTGAGAAACACTGCAATGACCCTGTGGCTTATTTAGCTATTCACAACTTTGCATACTCTTAGAATGAAGAAAAAGTGACATAATTAGTGCAATATTAAAAGTAATAATCTGAAACAACACATGATTACTTTGGATGAATCTCAAAGGCATTGCGTTAAGTGAATGGAGCTAGACCCGAGACCACACAGTAGTGCATGATTCCACTTACACGACAATGTGAAGGAGACAAAGCTACAGGGACAGAAATCAGCTCAGTGGTTACCAGGGAGTGAGGGTGGAAGGAAGTGATTGAGTCTGAAGGAGCACAAGGGAACTTTTTGGGGTTATCGACATACTCTATATCTTGACTCTGCTGGAGGTGATGGCCTTTCACGCTTATAAAACATAAACCTGTACACCTAAAAAGTATGCATTTTACTGTATATAAATGATATCTCAACAAACCTGACTTTAAGGAAAAAAAGATAATTAATATGCTAGTTCTAACTGACCACAAATTAAACCCCAAGAGAACTTCAATACATTCTAAGAAAAAGAAAAAGAAATCTGTCCTTTGAAAAACCATAACTAAGCAATTGTCCAGAGCAATCATTTATGAGAGCAACAAATATGTAGCCTAAAAGTAGAAAATATTTTCCCTCCTCCTTCTATTCTGTCATTGATTCACCAGTCATTTTCTTCCCAGTGTCCCCCTGAATGCACTTTCTAGAACAATGTGCCTTTGGCAAGAAGCAACAAATCAGGTGAAATAGGTCCTGATATACATCAGTGACTTTGTCCTAAATGTCTCAAGAAATTCTACACTAATTAACTCGACAAACCTTCCATGAAAATGAAAAAACAAAATCATTCTATATTCCAGTTGTCAATTGCTACATAACAGACCACCTCAAAATTTAGTGGCATAAAACAGCAATTTATTATCTTGTATGGTTCTGCAGTTTACTGGGCTCAGCTGGGTGGTTCCTGTTTGGGGTCTCTGGTGTGGTTGTGGTCAGATAGCAGCTAGTCTGGACTGGATGTCCAAGACGGTTTTTTCATTCACATATCTGATGGTGCAGCTGGAATGCCTGGAAGAAACAGGGGCTGGCTGGCCAATTCTCTCTCTTTCTCTGCTTCTCTCTTTCTCGCTCTCTCTCTCCGTCTCACTTTTCACAGGGCCTCTAAAGAGTAGCAAAATATGCCACTGTGGTATAAGGATCATTTTGAGCTATAGGCACTTGAGAAGAAGCAAATACAAGAAAAGCTCTCTGCCCTCCCTCTATATGCCCAAAAGCAGGACATAAATTTGTAAAGGTGTTCCCTCTCCCTTCTCTCCCAGGAAGGACAAAAGTTAATCACCGGAGACAACTCTAGACAGCCCAGAGATGGCACTAAAGGAATCTATATAGTCAACTTTACTAACCAGCCCTTATCTGACATTAATTCCCCCGTATATTTGCCTTCTCACAATTTGCTGCCCTAGAACCTCAAAATCCTTTGCCTTGCTCTTGTCACTTTAAAAATGTACTGCTCTTTGTTAAGATGTTATATAGGCCCAAGTTCTAACCACTTCTTTGAGTTACTCATCTCTGAGTGCTCCCATGGGTACGCACGTTGCATGTGTTAATAAACTTCTATTTGTTTCTCTCTTGTTAACCTGTCTTTTGTCATTCTAATTTACAGGTTTCCAGCCAATGGATCTAAGATGGGTAGAGGGAAAAGAGATCTTTTTCCTCCCTACACCTCTCTACCTGGCCAGCTTGGGCTTCCTCACAGCATGGCATCTTAGGGTATTTAGATTTCTTACATAAAATTTCATTTTCTGATTTATATAAAATTTTGCAAAGAACTGTCACATACATTATTTAATTTGATCATCATGGTAATGATTGGAGTAGGCAGAGCAAGGATGTTTATCCTCAATTTACTAATGGGAAAAATGAGCCTCAGAGAAGTTGGGTGAGTTGCCCAAAATCATATGGCCAGTAAGTGCCAGTCAACAAGCCTTCCGACTCCTAACCAGGGCTCTTTCCCTGGTTCTCATGCCCGCTCAATGGTGTGTTTGCATCTCATTGGCATCATTCCAGCCTGAATGTTGAAGTTCCACTGATGACATCAAGATGCTGGTGTCAGCAAAACCATGCTTCTAAGATGAGTGTGGTGAGACAGACTGAGAAAGACCAAAGGAAACCCATCTACTAGAGAGATTCTAATTAAAATGTGTTTCAGTTTAGATTGTAGGTGCTGATTGCACTATTTAAAAGAAAGGGCTTCTACCATTATCTTATTGGAAACTCTCCTGGCCCCAGCACAAACCGTCAACAGTGGTAGGATATAAAGTTGGCGTGAATCATTTACACCACCAAGTAACTTTCTAAACCAGTCAGTTGTCTCACCTCCCCTTCCATCTGTTCCTTTTCAGGATCATAAATGAGTAACAGATGGAGTGGTTTGAATTTTACTTCCCCTTCTTGTCCTTGGTTAAAATTGTCTTAATAGATGCCAAAATGGCTTAAAGCCAGGGCTGGGAGAGGAAGAGTTGTCAAGGAGACTGTTTAAGGGAAGTGACTGATGCTTTGATAACAGTGTTGTCCGCAACAAGGAAACCTAGTGCTGGGAAAGCAAACTTGTAACCCACTGTATCATAGCCCCCGGGAGGACAGTGATGATTATTCAGATTCTTCGATGAAATGATGGCAAGAAAAAAAATGTGTTTCAAAGATTACTTAATCCTACTAGCTGTCAAACTTGATTCTGATTTTGTGAAATATGAGATAACTCTTAGAAAAAGTAGCAATAAAATTCCCATCATGCACTAAGGTTAGAGCTGGTGTCAAGGAAACCTTAAAATGATACACAGACAAGTCATGAATGCTCAAACGATCATGAAGAAAATATTCTATCTTTTCAGGTCTCAAATATTTATGTTGGTGACATTGTTTCGTGTTGTGGTTCACAATGCCCAGCAAACATCGAGGTCAACAAAAAGAGAAGGATATCCTGCTATATGTTAGAGAGTTATTTCATGGGTCCCTTTACCTCCTGAATACATGGACACAGGCAGGGACAGGGCCTGAGACTATAAGCAAACGAACCTTTGAAGGTGCGATGTGACACAGACCACCCACAAACTTCCCATAATTAGAGGAAAACAAACTCTAACATATGTTTTTAAAACTATTTGTAATTTTTTCCAAGAAAGTAAAAGCAAGAAAATGAAGACTAAAGCAGTCACACTAAAACTCTCTAGCTCAGGTATTATAATAGATGCAACGGAGAGCACGGGGTTCCAGGATGGGCAGAGCAGGGGACTGGGCTCTGCCCCTTTCTGTGGGACCTTGGGCAAGTTTTCTTACTCTCTCTAGGCCTCAGGTGCCTTATCTGGAAAAGCAAATAATGATGGCAGCTACCTTATAGGGTGGCTGTGAGGATTAAGTGGATTAAAATATGTTTACATGCTTATAATGGCTCCTAGTTCATAGTGAGCACTGTATAAGTGTTTTCCACTCTCACACTGAAAATTGAAAGGTAGAATGGTAATATCCTTTGACATTTTAAAAATCAAAGAAGCTGTGCAGAAAATAATTTTGTTTTTTAATAAACCTTTTATTTTTAAATAATTTTAGGCATACAGAAAAGTTGCAAAAAGAGTACGAATATTTCCCTCGTATGCTAACCCAGACTACCCAAATGTTAATGTTTAAACACATTTGTTTTTATCGTTCTCATTCTCTCTCCTATTATTTTTTTCACAAAACACTTGAGAGTAAATTGCAGACATAATGCCCTTTACCTCTAAATGTTTTGGGTGTATTTCCTAAAAACAAGGACATTCTCTTACATCAGCACAGTACAATTATAAAATTAGGAAATTAACATCGATACCATACTATAATTCTATCTACAGATCCTATTCAAATTTCACCAACTGTGACAATGATGTCCTTCATAGTAAAAGAGAAACTTTTTTTCTTTCCAGGACCTAATCAGAGATCACATGTGGCATTTAATTCTATGCCTCTTTATCCTGCTTTGATTCAGTTCAGTTCCTTAGTCCATCTTGGGCCTTCATGACCATGAGAGTTTTGAAGAGTCCAGGCCACTTATTTTGTAGCACACCGTCATTCTTTTTTTTTTTTTTTGCTGATGTTTCCTAGCGATTAGATTGAAGTTATTCATTTTTGGCAGGAGAACCACAGAAGTGAGGCTGGGTCTTTCTCTGTGCTTCATATCAAGAGGCACAGATGTTTATTTGTCCCATTACTGGTGGTATTAACAACGAACAGCTGGTGAAGAGGTACACAGGGTGAGGTCTGGCAGGGTCCCAAGCACAGGAGCCTCTGTCCCCATGGAGTTGGGCGTGCCACCCTCCCGGCACATCGATGTGTTCACCAACTCTGAAACTCCTGCAGAAAACAATTTTGGTTGAGGATGTTAAATTATCTGGAAGGCTGGTAAATACCGTCCTTTATAAGGATGTCTTCTGATTTCAAATGTAGCGCTCCTGGAGAACAGCAAAGCCATGTTTTCCAGCAGTTACCACTTCTGGACCCAACAGTGAACTTTCATCAATCAACCCTTATCAGATAGTCCTGGGAGAATATATTATTGCTGTTATTAAGAATTGTAATATACTTCTACACGATAGTGCTGAAGAAAACGAAATGAAAGAATTTTCAGAAATAAGGAGAATATTGTTTCCAGCCAACCATGGTGCTGCAGATCTCTGGAATCTGTGATTCGAAGGCAGAGATCTAAGTAAAAATAACACTGATCTTGCGTTCAATTGTTTTAGGAAGCAATATGTGCACTTAGCACTGGATGTTGAGAAGAGTTGTTCAAATATTCTGAACTATAGCACATCCTTGGACAAGGCCAGCCTGAACGTTGAGGAAGGATCATATCCTGAGTCATACAAAGGCATTCCTGGTTCTCTGCAGCACCATGGACAAACAGGAAGGGCCAGTGCTGAGAGTTAGACCTGCCATCAGGTGTCACAGGGGTGCAGGAGGGACAGGGTGGGTCCAGCTGCCAGAACACAGTATTTGAATCCTATGCTGACAGCTGTCTAGAGTCCAGTGTGATAATTACAATTATGGCCATATCACACACACACAGCCCACTGATTCCAAGCACTCTGCGAATAAACGGTCATCTGAAATTTGTTAGCTGATGAATTAGAAGTGGGATTCAATGACTAGCGGTTCACTAAGCTGAAAGACTATGTTATGCATAGAATTAATAATTATATAGAAACATTGAAAATAGGCTAAATTATACAAAGTTACAAAACAGCAGCAAAGATATTAAAGTAGCAGGTTAGCTTAATGGTACAAGCAATTTCACTTCAGCTTAATGTACTTCCTTCCTGTCATATCTAATCTACCCAAGATTCGAATGATTACTATGCTAATTCTAAGAAACACCTTAAATCTAAGTAAATAATACATCTTGGAAAGATCTAAATGAATAATACACATAGAAAGATTAGGAATAGTTAGAAATATTCTGCCCATCTGCCATTTGCTGCCAATCAGTTCATGCTGGTGGACCACAACAGGGCAAATAGAGAAGCCGCTTCTCCCTAGTGGCAGGTGGAACACAAATGACACAGCACAGGTGAGTTTTCCAGGTCCTGTGGCAACTTGCTATGCATTCCTCAAAATGTTTGCTGCTTGTTTATTCCACTTTCCATCATCCTTGCTCTGTCTGCATATACTTTTTGTGCAATCAAATTTAATTTATATTACGAATTGCTTTTCAGTCACTAGCATCACCAGTATATGTGGCTTCATTTTCCAATAAATGTGTTGCTTTGTTATCTATTATATACCACTATTCATTGATACTAATATATTTATTTTTAGCTATATGATTTTATATTTTATTTTAGGGTTGGTAGACATTATTGAATATCCAGAATTTATGATTTCATGTTTCCATTTCATAGAATCAGTATACTTTATCTTATGCGGCAAATGATCCTTTTCCCTAAAATCAATTCTAAATTAACTTTCAATTCTTCTATGTAAAAGAGTACATAAAACTTTTGCCAACAAAATTGGGAGGTATCATCTATACTTGCAATGTGGTGATTAATGATATTAATTAATTGAGTACTAAACAATTTATATCCGTTATCTCATTTAATTTTCTGAATGACACCAGGATTATCCAGTGCAGGGTAATTGTGTGTCACAGCAGATGGGAGACACCATGTAACAAGTTGCCCAGGAACAGTCAATATTTGGAAATCCACCTAGCCAGGCCAGCAAGGGCATTGGCACACTGAGGTTATTTCTTTGTGAAATAAGCCTGCGGAACAAACCCATTTCTCCAGCAGCGTTAGCTCACCACTTCAATTTACTTTGACTCCACCAGCCAAAGTATTAAATTATTATGAACATCTTTCCAATGGCATGGACTGGCTGAAAGCACAGAAAGGGGAGAGTGAGGCTGGGTGGGCTTACCTGGGGCCTAGCTCGTCACGAGGTTTCCCGATTTGGGTGGGGAATGAGTGTGTGGGGCAGAAAGTCAGAAGTGATATTTCCCTTTTTTTTCGTAGCTGAAATAATAGCTGTTTTGTCTCCACACCTTCCAAAGTGGGAAATTTTTGTCTTTCTCCCTGTATATCCATATATTTCCAGCTAATCTAGTTTATAAACCAGGGCTAATGATAGTATCAAACCTACCCTAAAATAGATGAATTATAAATGTGTGCTTATATAAAATAAATATAGATATATGGTATTAGCATAAATATGTGACACTTATTATGTGAAAATAAAGTTTTAGTTGCCTTGGGTTCCAGGCGACTAGTTAGCCCCTTGCTTCCAGGGCTGGTGATCTGCTCGGGGTCACAGACAGGTTAACAGGTGACGTAACAAGACATGCAAGGCCGTAGGTGCAACGTGGCGCACGCGGAGGAACCTTTTCACAAGGTCTTCAGGGCCCAAAGCCAAAGGGCAGGGTAAGGGTGGCGGGGGCACCCAGAGACCTACAGCAGCACTTACGGGAGATGGGACCGAAGAGGAAGTGGTTTTGTGCTCTTCAAATGAGACTGTCTAGATGCTTGCCTCTTCCCTCTCTCTGTAAAATGACTCATTCTCCGTGTATTTGGGTGTAAAATTGCTTTGGATTTACGTTTATCAGAGACAAGGATCATGTCATTCTAACGCGCACCGCACAGCATGAGACAGAGAACTATGCTGAAGCCGTGCTCAGCAAACGATTTCTGGAGATGACAGGCGTTTCCGGGCAGAACAGTCCTCAGGCCAAATTCTGAAGCGTCTGAAAGTTCCCTGGTCCCCACCCGCCTCCTTCTCGTCCCCATTCTCTCCTCGCTGCCTTCCGGCCCCTCAGAGCCCCCCGCTGTGGGCCTCGCCCAGGCCTGGCTCCCTGGCCGCCCCCTCCTCCCGGTGAGCCTTCTCCTGCCTCTCCTGCCTGTCCGTCCACCCGGAGGACGGCTCGGGAATCACACTAACTTACACTAACGTACGGAAGCCCAGATTGCTGGCTAGCCATCGCAAGAACATTTGATTTTTCAAAGAAGAGATTTTAAATTCCCATAAGCAAAGACTGTAGCTCCAGGTGCGATTTTTTTTTTTCCTTTCCTGGCTCTCTCAAGTTATGCCCTCGGGAAACTGCTTCTCGGCCTGAGTCAACTTGCTCTGACCCTTGGACACATTTGTAATGTTCAAGTGCCCTCTGGAGGCAAAAATAATCTCATAAAACATTTATGCTCTGTGTGTGTGTGTGTGTGTGTGTGTGTGTGTGTGGTGTGCGTGGTGTGTGTGTGAGGTGTGTTGACGTGTAGTGTGTGTGATGTGTGTGGTGTGGCGCATGTGTGTGTGCTGTATGTGTGGTGTGTGTGTGTGTGAGGTGTGTGCTGTATGTGTGATATGTGTGGTGTGCATGGTGTGTGTGTGTGAGGCATCTGTGATGTGTGGTGTGTGTGTGTATGTGTGCACACACACACCCACCAAAAGACTGCAAATGACTGGGACCTGTGCTGCGGGTCTAGACCCCCAGTCCAAGCACCATTGTCTGGGCCTTGACTATTTCAATAGTCACCAACTGGCCCCCCTTCCCTCATGTTCACTCTCCTACAATTTCTTCTCTACGCAGCCACCAAAGTGATCATTAATAACTTAATTCAGACCATCGCTTTCACCTGTTTAAAGTCCTGTACTGGCTCCCCAGTGCACTTAAATTTTTTTTTCCCAGAGTTTCCCAGGTCAGAGTTGAGTTTACTGTTACATCAGTCTCACAAATAAACCCAACGCGGCCAGAACCACGGAGCAGATCAAGTGCGGACGCAGAGGCCTGGCGCAGGAGGAGGGGGATCCAGCTCGTCGCCCCCGCGTCCCCAGCCTGGAGAGGTGTTTCCGTCACACAAGAGCGAGGGCAGCTGACATATGAAGCAATCCTGTCTATAGACACTCTGAGCTAAGAAATAGAAAATCTTACCAGGTGGGGTCTGGGCAGGGCCAGGAAACTGGCCTCAGTGCCTTAAATGACCAGCCCGTGGCCACTGCTCTGCCCTCCTTCCCCACCTTTCTCCTCCCCTTGCTCACAGCGTTCCCACAACTTGGGCCTGCCTTCTGCTCTCCATACAGGCACAACGCAGCCTTGCTTTAGGGACCTTCAGCTTTGGCGTGGAATATTCTTTTGCCTGGAATATTCTCCTTAAAGATTGTCCCGGGATTGGCTCCTTCACATCTCTCTAACTTGGCTCAACAGTCCCCTTCCCAGCGGTGCCACGTCCAGTGAAGCGGACCCTCCGGCTCCATCGCGCCGCCTCCCCAGCGCCCATCACTCCCTGAAATGATGTCACTTGTTCACTCAGCACACCTACTGAGTGCCTGCGGGGGCACTGTCCTGTGCACTCGGGGTATATCGTGGTCCGAGCAGACGAGCTCCTTGTCTCGCGCAGCTCACAGACCCTGTCAATCCTGCTGTTGACGTATTTACCGTCAGCCCCCCCACTAACACCCAAGCTGTATGAGAGCAGGGCCGTCGGTCAGCCCTGTTCACTGCTTTACCCCGAGAGCCTGGAACAGTGCCTGGCACATGGTTCATGGTCAATCAACATTTGTTGAACGATAAACAAATGTTTATATGTTTTATTAGTGTACACAAAACAACATTTTAAATTCCTATCGCTGTGACAAAGTCAATTCATTCAGTTACTATTTAACTATAAAAATGAGGCAAACAAGAAACCTAATTACTGTATTAATTATTCAAATGATCAGTAATAACAATTGTCAGCATTTATTGACCACTTACTGGATGCCAGTCACTGTAATAAGTGCTTTATATGTATTATCCTCCCTTCACAAAATCCTATGACCCAGGTAAGACCATTCTTCCCCTTTTAAGGCGAGGAATTTGGGGCTTAAAGAGGTTGTCCACCATCACAAAGTTGTCAAATGAGAGAGCCAGGCTTTGAGGACAGAACAGTCCAACTCCAGAGTCCATGCTTTCAGCCTCCTCTCTGTGCTGCCTCTCCACGCATCCCCATCACAGCACAAGGAATGTCTACTTTACCCAACGGCCCCTCCTACCACCCTCTGAAGAAACTCAATGCTCTTCACAGGGCCTGTGGGACCCTTGGAGATCAGCCCTGCTCCTCTGCCAGCCTCCTCTCCTCCCCTCCCCTCCCACCCTGCGCTGAACCATCGCGGCTCCCAGCTTTGCCACGCTTCTTTCCCCTCCTTGCAATTGTATGGTTTGTTCCCTCCTTCGAAACTCCCCCTCACAGTCCAAGGCTCAGCCATCACCTCCTCCAGATGCCCTTCCTGGTTCCCTGGGCTGGCTTCTGTGTCCTTTCCCTGTTGCTCCCCAGGACCCTGAGCATGCCCCTACAATCCTCAGTGAACTGTCTTCCCTGAGTGCAGTACAAGCTACTTGGGAGATGAGGCTTGGCTTTTCATCTCCAAGTTTCCAGTGCTTAGCACAAAGCTTGGAACAGAGATGTTGACTAATTGCTTTGAATGATGGGTCTTCATTTGGGGATTGGCTGAATGCCATATTTTAATATTTTATGCACAATGGGGAAATCCTATTATAAAGAGAGGGTTGGAATGGGGCATGTGGAAGTCTTCACTGGTGACATCGCATGGAGCATAACAATGGCAGGCTGAGAAGCACAGGCTTTGGGAGGATGGGAGTGGGGCGGTCCTTACAGCATCAGTTGGTAGAAGCATATCTTTCCCCCGTTCTCACCCCAGAAGACTCATTCTTCTCATCCAGTTGGAAGAAGAGATGCTGGGATTTTCTCCTCAGGCCGTCTGACTCCAGAGCCTGCACTAATCTCTAGACTACATTGCCTCAGATATGCTGGGCCTCCCAAGAACGCAGGCATCCCTTTATTTGTGTCCTTTCAGTAGTTATATCTGCCTGTGTTTGCCTAGAATGATCAATTTTCTAAAAGTACTTTTTTAATGTTCATAAATGGCTAACTGTCTAGAGATGGGTGCACCAAAAGATTAAGTAATTTACCCAACTTTACACAACTACTACTAACACAGCAACTTGCTTCTAGACCCTGTCTCTTAACCACTAGATTATCTTGTCTTAAAAACAACTCAGCCATTCAATTATTCCTTTGACAAATATTTATTGAGTGCTTCAACACGCCAGCTATTGTTCTAGATCAGCGATGTTCAATAAAACTTTCGGTGATGATGAAATGTTCCATATCCGTCCTGCCCAATATGGTAGCCACTAGCCACATGTGGCTACTGAGTACTTAAATGTGACTAGTGTAACTGGAGCACTGCATTTTTAATTTTATTTTATTGTAATAAAATTAAAGTTAAGTAGCCACATATAGCAAGGGGCTACCAAAACGGACAGTATGAATCTAGATGCTAAAGAAACATCAGTTAAAAACAAAGATCCTTGCTCCTGTGGAGTTTACCTTTTGGGGTGAAGGTAGAGGTGAAAGGGGAAGAGAAAGATTGTAAATAAGAGACAAATAAGTAAACTATATAGCATGTGACGTGCTACAGAAAATGAAAAAGTACAGCAGAGTAAGGAGGGGCTAGGTTGTGTTTTAAAATAGGGTGGTCAGACCAATCTTAGAACTTTCAGATCCTTTGGTTATGATAATTCAGTCCGATGCAATTTCAATTCCAATTTTTCTCCTCCTCCCCTTCCTCATCAGAGTTCACTCCTTGAGGATGGGGCAGGAAGGGGATGGGAAAGGCAGGCTTGCCTTTTGAACTGGCCTTGTTCTGGGTCCATCTGAAGCTGGTGGTTTCTGCCAGGGTGAGGGCTCTTCAAAGACAGTAGTGTGGGGTTTTCTAGGGGAAGGTGTGCAGTTCACCCTGGCCCCCTCCACAGTTGACCACTCCCTGGGACAAGGGCAGCCATGCTTCCCTTCTGCTGCCATTAGCCCACCCTGACACCCTCTTCAGGTGGGGTATCACCGCCTCTGGCTCCCTGGGCAGCCCCAGGGCTCTTCCTCTTCCTGTACTTCCTGTAACCCATATCCTCCTTCATGTGGAGCCACGGGAACTGCTGAGAGCCCTGCTGCCCTTCACCAGGCCACTGTCCCTTCAAACCAGTTGGCCAAGCCTCCCCACCTTCAGAAATCTCTCTGTGAGAAATAGGCACCAGTCCTTATGTCCACGAGACCCCTATATTCCAGCTGTCCCAAGACACACACTAGACTCTGCCAAGACCCCCTCCCTCATCCTGATCAATTCTGCTTGGCCAGTAACAGCACCACGGAGGGTGCAGCCTTGGCAGCTCAACAAGTGCCCAGATGGGGAGAGAGCTAAAAGTATTCTCTTCAACCTTTTGGTTCTGTAAAGGAGAGGAGAGGCCTAGACACAAACCCTGCACTCTCCCTGCCCCCCACAATTTGCCTATGACTAATGACAAACATCCCCCCCCCCACCTAATCAATTCCTCTTCCAGTGCAGGCTGTGATGGCGGAGGCTGGGCAAGGAGGGTCGGGCGGATGGATGAGGAAGCAGCAGGTTCTGCCACCTCTTGGTTAACTCTACAAGGAGGTGTTATTACCCCACTCGCAGTGGCTCTCTCTAGAATGCATAGGACTTAGCATCTCTTCCCCTAAGAGTTGAGTCTTAGCACCAGTTTGGGACAAGAGAAATCCTACAGAGCACCCTATCATATTTTTTGGCGTTAAGTCACAAGTGTGAATCAACATACACAACCTCCCTAGGAGTACAATATAAAGCCCTCCTTCTTCAGCTGTCTTATTTGGTTCATAGAAGGAGATTCTCCACAAGAGGATAGTGATAAACTACAAATCTTCCACTGACCACAGTGATGAAAATGCATAAGAGAAGAAAGGAGGTTTAAGAACTGTAGGGTTGAGACAGTCTAGCACAATGGTTGCCAAGGCAACTGTTCTGCCACCGTTTGTGTCACCTGGCCTGCTCTGGTTAAGGGTGACCAAACTAAGAACTCTTCCTCCAGATTTTATGGAGGAGATATATATTAAGTCCCCAACTTGATGGCAGTACTTTGGCAGTTTGAGCTGAATTTAATGCTCATTGACTCTGAAAAGTTGAAGGGATTTATCTGACTGCTGTCAGATGTGAAGATGAGAAATAACGAGAGGAACCGGAAGGAGAAAATTTATTCATACGATGCTTCTGATAAGTTTGCATTTCTAAGACAATAGAACCAATTATAAGTAGATTTTGCAGCTTCTAATAATCACAATAGAAAACAAGGCAGAGAGAAACGGCCTTTATTTTATTTATTTATTTATTTAGAGCAAGATTGGCCCTGCACTAACATCTGTTGCCAATCTTCCTTTTTTTTCTTTTTATCCCCAAAGCCCCAGTACGTAGTTGTGTCTACTAGTTGTAGAGTGTAGTTCTTCTGTGTGGGATGCTGCCTCAGCATGGCTTGGTGAGAGGTGAGTAGGTCCGCACCAGGATCCGTACTGGTGAACCCCAGCGCTGAAGCAGAACGCGTGAACTTAACTACTTAGCCACGGGGGTGGCCCCTACAGTTATTTTATTTCTATAAAATGCTTGTAACACTTACTTTGGATTATTCATTGGGTAAGTGTAAAAGGTGTGCAAGTTTGGTAATGTTTTTCATTTGTTTTACTATGAGAGATTATTGTTCATTCTATTTCTCAAACCATATTTTTTACCATTTTTAAAAACGGTTTTGATCTTACACCTAAATGAAAGTATCACCAGAGAATGCGGAGGTGGCTCTAAGCGTTAGTAATTGAACACGTCCCATATTTAAAGCAAATTAGCCTTTAGAAAAGTATCGACTGCAGACAGGCCCACTTCTGGGGAAAGACACCCAAGCACACATGGATGCGCACATGTGCACAAGAGGGAACCATGTACACCCGCAACTTTCACACTGGTAAATTCGACAACAATGATGCAAGCCAACAGGTTTATTGCAATGATTCATTTCAACAGACGGTGACTAAAACCCACCATGGGCAAGGCCCCAGGCCAGTAAGGAGGCCCCAGGAGTAAGTCACAACTCCTGCGCCTCAGCAGGGGACACTGAGTAGATTCAAGGAGAGGGCCTGACAGCTCAGCAGGTGTCTCCTTCCACCTCCCCAGCCTTATCTCCCAGCACTCTCTGCTTCAAACTACGTCCCCCAAATGCGCTGCCGCTGCTTCATACCTCTGTGCCTTTGCACGAGCTGTTTCCTCTGACTGGAATGCTCGGCCTGTCTGGAGCTGGCATGTATCATGTTATCTGGCTGCTTAGCATTGTTTGAAAATCCTGCCTACATTCTGGGGGAATTTCCTAAGTCAGTCCTGCCTCTCCAAGAGAAGCCAGAAATCCCACGTTCCCAGAGTCCTTTGCAGATCAGGGTGCAGGCTCCACCCATCAGCTGCATCTGCATGAGGTATTGATTTGGAAATGAGCGATACAAGGCAGCTGACGCGGCTTGGAAGTGACTTCCAGGCAAAGCTGGTAGTGAAGGTGCCCAGTTTTGGAAGAGCAGTAGCTACAAGGCTGAGGGCCTGGCACAAAAGGGACAGTGGTACAAACTATAACATCTGACCTGTTCTGTAGGGGCTTTGGGGACTGGCTTCCAGAAGTTCTTCGAGGTGTCCCATCTCCCCATTTGGCCATCTTGAGAAGTTACCCAGTATCCTTTTAACCGACTGCCCTTGTGCTCCATCAGCCAGTTAGCTTCTGTTGATTGCAACAAAGAGCCCTGAATCCTACTAAAAAAGGGCCACGTGCCTTTCAAAACCCACCCAGATAAGGGGGTCTCCTGGGGGCCTCCCCACGCCCTTCTCTGGGATGCCACACTGCTCACACCCCTCTGCCCACATGCCCTCCCTGAATTATAATTATGTGTTTCTTCCTTGTCTACTTGGGCTGAGGTTTCTTTGAGGCTAGCCATTGTCTCTTTCATTTCTGTGTCTCCAGCACTTAGTTTAATGCAGAGCCTAGCACATGGTCAGTGCTAAGTTAAAGTCTGATATCCATAGGAAGCAGCGATTGATTCATTTAGGAGAATCTGGGATCAGGAAGAGGCATTTGAGGTGGCCGTGTCTGATACAGGTCTTGGTGAACAGCAGGGATTTCAACAGGCAGAGTTGGTTGGGACCATCCAGTCCATATTGATATGTAATCTGCTTTCTAAAAATTGTCATACCCCTGAGCATTTTTCCATATCCTTAATAGGTTGTAGGGGACATTCTTCATTGCCTAACAGAACCCTGCTTTATATACATTTTTTCAGGTCTGTGGTGGTGATGTCTCAGGGAAGGTGGGCCTCTCCCATAGTCCCAAGGGGATAAGTCATCATTGATCTAAACCAAGGGTCAGCACACCGTAGCCTGCTAGCCAAATCTGGCCTACCACAACCCATTCTTATAGTTTTAAATGGTTGAAAAAAAATCAAAAGAAGAATAACATTTGTGACAGGTAAAAATTATATGAAATTCAAATTTCAGTGCTCACAGATAAAGTTTTATTAGAACACAACCACATTTATCTGTTTACAGTGTCTATGGCTGCTTTTGCTTTACAGTGGCAGAGGTGAATAGATGCAGGATTGCATGCCCTGCAAACCTAAAATATTTACTAGCTGATCATTTTCAGAAGTTTGCTGACCCCTGTTCTAAACCAATCACAGTAAATCCATTCTCTTCCCAGTGTTTATGTTTGGGGGAGCATGAGACCCAGTTCTGGACCAATGAACTACAAGGGGAAGTTTGACAGAGGGCTTCTGGAAAAAATTGGTTTCTCTGATAAAGAGACATTCCTGCCTTTGGATGTTGCATGTGAGGAAGTGATAGGCAGAGCTGTGGTAGCCATTTTGTGATCATGAGGGAAAAGTCAAGAGAATCATAGAGAAGCTGACCCAGATACATCTGAGCAGTTAAATTAACCAGACTTGGAACTTCCTACTTGTAATTTTTATATTCAAAATAAATATACTAATAGTTAGACATTTTGCTACTTGCAGCCAAATATATGCTAAAGCATATGATTTGAGAAAACAATTTTTTAAATTATGGCATAGAATTTTGTTTTATTGATGGCTCATTAAATTTTAACCACTTATGGGCATTTCCCCTAATTCTTTGCTATTATAAGTTATCTTTATTTCTTTTTAAGTTTTTTTGTGGGGAAGATTAGCCCTGAGCTAACATCCACTGCCAATCCTCCTTTTTTTGCTGAGGAAGATGGGCCCTAGGCTGATATCTGTGCCCATCTTCCCTTACTTTATATGGGACGCCGCCACAGCATGGCTGGATAAGCAGTGCATCTGTCCGTGCCGGGATTCAAACCTGCGAACTGTGGGCCACTGAAGCGGGGCGCATGAAGGTAACTGCTACACCCCCAGGCCAGCCCCTAAATTAACTTTATTTTTTAAAATATATTTTACAAATTCAAACCTAAGTCTCATGAAATATGAGCCTTAGCTGACTTTATTTTTGCTTGTACCATTAAAAAACTGCCAAGGAAAAGACAAATAAAAGAAATTACCCACCTTTAAAATATTGTCCAAACAACTCTTTCTTGGGATACAAATTTCCACTTTATTCCACATAGACAGACAGGAATCCAAATCCATGTTTATTTTAAATACAAACTCTACCTGATTCCAAAAAAGATTTGAGGGAGTTTTCAATAAAAGTTACATCAGCAGCCAAGAATATTCATTCAGTGGGAGTTGAAATTGTGTAACCAAAGCATTTTTTCTTCTTTCTCATTAACTAAAAGTCTCCTTGAATCAGAGATGATTTATGTTTTCGAATTATTTGCATTTCCAATTAACACTTTGTTAAAACACACCCACATGGTATCACGGCCAAAATGCTTCAGGTGGTGAAATTACTTCTCCTTTTAGTATCATTAACCAGTGCATTGTGAAATTCTGTTGAAATACCAAAGGCCCCCTTTTCCATGTAGCCACTCTGTCCATCCCCTCACCTCTGACCTGTGTCACACCTGCCCCTTCACCACAGAGCCAGCTGCACTGACGTCCCTGGGTTGTGCAATCCAGGTGCAGCAAACAGCTGCCTGGAACAAAGGGGTCAGTGCATTGATCTGTTTGCTGTTTTGAACCCAGGTCTGAAATACTAGATAGTATGAAATACTATTGGGTTGCCCTATACTGAGAGTAGTGATGCACGACTCTAAAATTCTGTTCTCAAGAGGCCACTGGACTCCTGGGGGATTACCCTTTAGAACAAAGTTTGCCTGGACACTTTCATGATTTAATGGCAACCAGGTGACTTTCCAATCAGTTCTCTGAGCTCCTGTGAGATGTTAAACTTTTTAACACCTATGTATTTTGTTTCTCTATTCCTAAAACAAAGATAGCAGAAAGAGCCACTCCTGTGAGGGATTTTAACCTGCTGAGATGATTTTATCAAATATTATGGAGGGAGATCTATTCCAGGAGCAAGAACTTCTGGTTCCTGCAACCCCCTTCTTTTAAGAGGAAGCCTACTGGGAGGGGTTACTGCAGAGCATAGTGATTAACAACATGAACGTTAGAACTGAACACAACCTCATTGAGTCCCAGCTCTTCCCTTAGTACCTGCATAACTTTGGGCAAGTGACGTGACCTCCCCAAGCCTGGGCTTGTTTGGCAGCATCATTTGTGCCAGCTTCTGTGCCACGGGGATACAGCAAGCAAGACAGCAAGAAAGAGGAAATCCAGATGAGAGTTTGTGCAAGAAAAGGTAACTTTGTAGATTAGTGTCAAAAATTTGTGCAAATGTTTCCTGATTGTTTCTTAGTTTACAGGATAAATTGAGGCTGAGGGTTGGTAAGGAGAGGTGAGGGAGAGACGAGAAATGTAGAAGGCTTGGGGAGAGGGATGAGAGTTCAGAGCAGCCCCTGTGAAGGTAGGAGAGGGTGGAGCGAAGGGGAGACAAGACAAAGCATTTGGTGGGGGCTGACAGGAGCGGCAAACCCTGCTCTGCAGTAGTGGCTGCCCACATGGTGTTTTGCTCCAGCAGGCTCCGGGAGCAGGGGCATCAAAGGAGGCCCTGACAGCAGTCACGTGATGGCTGGGTCTAAAAAGGTTGAATGACTCACTAAAGGCCACACAGATTCTTAGGTGAGTGTGCTGGCTTCAGTCCAGTGCGCTTTCTAATCTCTAACAGAACGTCTGGGTCTGTCTTTCATTAGGTTTCCTTTGGGCCTAATTCTTCTAGTTTGCTAAAGCCACTGGGCCAGGCGATACTGAATGTCCCTCAGTCCTCTAGGGTGTCGTAACTGTAGGTTCTGCTCCTGGGTCTGCTTCCCACTAATGTTACATGTCACTTTGGTCACGTTATTCAAACTCCCTGGCTTGTTTCTGTAATTAAACTGTTGTTCCAGAAACTTGAGTTCTAAAGTGCTGATTCTGTGAAAAGATCGTCTTGTGCAGTTTTGATGTGCGTCCCCATTTATCAGGAGCTCTGGCACCTTCACAGCATCTTCTCAGGAAGGTCTATTCAGCTGGACACTCACCTTAAGCACAAGTTATGTCAAATATTTAAGTCACTGGCCCATGCCAAAAATCACTTAGATCCACTGGCAATAATCCAACACATCCACACGGGGCAAAAAGCTGTAAACAAAACGATCCTATGTTTTAAGGAAGAAAGCACGGTGTAGAAAATGCAAATAAGTACAGTCCAGGAAGCCTGAACCAAAGCGATCCGCAGGCCCTGACTGTCACCCTGAGGAGCTGTCAGCAATAGACCAAGACCCTTCCTGCCGAGGAGCGTTAGCCCTGTCTCGGCGCCAGAGAGAATTCCTTGACTCCCGTCTACAGATTCCTTGGTTCGTGTTTTTTTAATGAAATGCCAGAGAGCCACAGAAATAGCCTGTAATTCGTTAGGAACTAAAAGATCAGAGGCCGATTTAGAGTGACAGCTTTCATCGGCGGGGGCACTTTCCCGAACGGCATCTCTGGGATGGATTTCCTCGCGGGAGGCGGAATGGGATTTTTTTTTTTTTACCGGGTATAAGCGAGTTTATTCTTCATCACTGCCTCTCCAGTACTTTCGTCCTCAATTATAACTTCAAATCAAGGCCTTGAGCCCCGAGTCCCAGCAAGGTTAACCCGCCCAGAGACTCAGCCGCCGTCCTCACTGCGGACACTCGGCCCCGCCTGAGGTCAGGCTGAGCCCGTCCCCGAGGCCTCCGGGACCCGCAGGGAGGGAAGCGGCCCGGAGGCCAGCGCGCGGCTCCTCGCGCTCCTCGCGCTCCTCCGGCTCCCGCAGCGCCCGGCGCCCCCGCGCCCGAGCGGGCTGAGCGCGCCGCCGACTTCCGCTTGGCGGCGGGCACGTCCCGGCCGGGCCCGCGCCGCCCTCCGGGGGCGCTCCGCGCGGGGCGGGGCGGAGGCCCGGCCGCGGCCGACGTGGGTGTTCAGAAGCCGCCCCGGCGCGGGGGGAGCCGAGAGCCGGCGGCGGAGCCCGAGCAGGACGCGGCGGTGAGCGCAGCCCCGGCCCGGCGGGCGCGGGCGGCGGGGAGTCCGGCGGGCGCGGGCGGGCCTCCGCGGCCGGGCGGCGCCACCGCCCCGGGCAGCCGCGCGGGGGTCGGGGTCGGCGGCCGCCGCGCCGCGCACGTGCCCGGGAGCCGTGGCGCCCTTCGCCCTGGCGCCGCCGGGGAGACGGCGGGCCGGCGGCCTCCCGCCCGCGGTGGTCCCCTGCTGGAAACTGCTGCCCTCCTTTGCCCCTCGTGGTGGCAGCCGGCCTCCGGGCTCCGCGCCACCAGAGCCCGAGCGCTGGGGAGGTGGCAGCGCCGATGAATGGGAGACTCTGGCGGGTTGCCCGGCCGAGTCAGCGGACGTTCGGAAAGTTGGAACTGGGCTCCCTGAGCTGCCCCTTGTGCGGACGAGGATCCCGGGCCCCGGAGGAGGAGCGCCTCGCTGGGCTGCTTGGGGGCGAGCCTGGTGTGCATCCGAGCGCCCCTCTGCCCCGGCACCCCGCCGCGCCAGCTTCAGCCTGAAGCTGGAATCTTCGTGTACGTGGTGCACGTAAGGCCTCATCGGATTCTCCTATAGGAACGAGAAGGATGTACGATTGGCGCTGTTGTCTCTCCTGGAGTGGGACCCTGCTGTAGTTGGAAAGAGGGGTAACGGGACGCTGAAAGGATACAGTTTTCTCTTCCAAGCAGTATCGAAGGCTCACGAATCGGTCTTAACTCATGCTGATCGGTCTTGCCTCCCCCAAGCCATATGTCTTCTTCAAGCCAAAATTATGCTTAATTTGGATCAATTGCCCACACCTTCTGAGTTAATCCGTTGGTTCCCATCACTGTTTACTAATAATTCTACAAGTAGTTATTTGTGTTTAAGTCTGGCTTACCTAAAGGGTTCACCTTGATGACATATGCCTTTCTTTTCTTCTAAGAAAGAGATGTCCACAACAAAAGGAATGAACGCAATGAAAGGCCACACTGGATGTGCCCTTGCCTGTGTGACCTCTCTCTCCACTCGCCCCCATTTTCCTCTAAAATGCAGGGCTAGGTGTGTTTTTCTTTTTGGCCAGGTTGGAATACTCTAGAATTAAGTATTTGTAAGCACAGACCCAAAGGGCAAAAGTTGAGTTGAATCCTCTCTCTGCCCCCGACTAGCCGTATGACCTTGGACGGGCCCTTGTCTTCCTCTGGCCTCCGTTTTCCATTTGGAAAAGGAGGAGATTGGATTAGACACTGATGTCCTTCTCTAGATCTGGGATGGCCACCACCTTATCAACCTTAGTAATTGGTCCTGCCTCCCCAGGCCCATCAATAACGTAAAATTGGTGTCTTGCATGTCTTGCTTGTTAAGTTCTGTGCTTTTGTTATTGCTGGTTTTAAAATTTTTTTTAAAGAAAGAAGATTCTTGGTGTCTGGTCATTGGCAACATGCTTGAAGTGGTTAAAAAACTTGTTGGTGGCTAAGATTATTTCCTGCTGACATTTAGGATGACAGCGTTTGTCAATGATTCTGCCAGCCCCCTCCCTCCCCAGATGTGGCCTGACTGGGATCACACAGGTCTTGGGTGTGATGAATAAAAATTCCTTGTTATTCACGGATAAGTCACTTACATCGTGTGAAAACCATACAGAATTGGTTGCTGAATTGGTTACTTGAATATTCTATGTTAATGAGCCAACTTTCCTTTTTCTAGTCAATGTTTATTAAGTCCATGATCAGCAATAGTTGATTTTTGTCTAAAAGTAGAGGAGTAGACTAGTTTTCCCAAACTTCCTAGGTTTCAGCTCAAACCTGCTGAATCAAGATTTCCAGGAAAGGCCTGGTTATTTGAATATTTAGCAAGTGCCCCAGGTGATTCTTATCAAGCAAATTTGGGACACAATGGACCAGGTGTTGCTTCTCAGAGTGGTTGGTGGCCAGGCATTATCAGCCTCATCTGGGCGCATATGGGCAGCAGTTCTGGTCCCACCTGAGGCCAATCACATCAGAATGTGCATTTTAACAAGGTCCCCAGGTGATTCCTGTGCACAGTCACAGTTGAGCTCTGGGGGGACTAAGATGACAGTAACCTTGGATGCTGCGCTTTGTCTGACGTGGCTATTTGTGATGGCCTTTGTATTATAATAAGAATACTTTTATTCACTTTGTATAGATGGGGACCCCCAGCTCTAGAGGTCCAAGGGGCCCCCCTGCTGGGGGCAGAGCAGGCATTCAGACCCAGGCGGGTGTCACTCGGCAGAGCTCCTAACCCACTCCTTCCCAGACTGTTTGTGACCTCCTCTTAGGGACCCACTATAGGCCACTGTCTGAATTTCCACCTGAGCCTAGTGGACTGATAGTTTAACGTCGGCCTCTGAAAAACTAATTCGATGTGACTTGGGACATCTGTGCTTGGCTCATTTATTTGGCATTTGTTTCTAAGGTTTTCAGAATGTCGATTGAAGTGCTCCCTCCAAGTGGCTGTGGCATTGATACTCAGGGAAGGTTTTTGACCTGTGAACTTTTCCTGGGGAAGTGGTGGGTGGTGAGAGGGGAGGCTGATGGCTAAGCTGCATGGACACCTTGAGCCCCTTCCTTTGGAGGAAGTAGAGCCCACTTCCTGGCTCCTAGAAGTTCAGGCCTGCTAACTAGGCAGCAGGCCTAGAGCAAGGGAGGCTGCAGGGGCCCGACTGATGGTGAACCCTTCCCTCCTCCCAGGGGTATGAGGCACCCGTCATAAGCTCCAGAGAGTTGCCTTCCACGGAGCCCAGCAGAGGAGTAGACGAACATGAAGTCCAATCCTGCCATCCAAGCTGCCATTGACCTCACTGCAGGAGCCGCAGGTAATCCCAGGGAAAACCCGTCCCCTCTTCCCAGGACCTTCTACAAGTGAGGTTGAAGGACAGCGGGGTGAAAGCATTACCTCGGTCACTCCAGAGGTGAAACGCCTTAACCCCGGGACGAGTCCATTTAATGGAAGTGTGGTCTTGTGTCCAAGCATGGCAGAAGGCAGAGTATTCCCCATGGTGTTAAAATTTTGTGAGTCAGGGTGTGGGGTGGGGCTGTCCCCAATTGACAGCTGGAAAACATCGCAGCTCAGAGCTGAAGTCACTTGTCCATTGTCACCCACCTGGGATATGCAGGTGACATGGGATTCCACTCCAAGCCTGGCGGTCTTCAGAGCCCTTGTGCAAAAGTAACTCTGTGCCTTTTCCAGGGAAGTCCCGGTTACTGTCCTTACTACTGCCAGGGAGGGAAAGAGGACACCCTGTAGAATGTCTTTGGTAAAGGAGACTGACATTCGACTGTGTCTTCAAGCCCTGAAAGGAAAGGCAAGGCCCTAGGGTTGGCCGAGGGCTGGGGGGCTGGGCCAGGGCAGACCGCGGCCTGGGGCACAGGGAAGCACTCCTGGGCAGGCTTGCAACACGCAGGCCACTCTTTAGAAAGATCACCTTACTCAGCCTGAGGCGAATGACAGAGTTGGAAGTGCATGGCTGGTCACTTGGTTCTCCAGATTCCCGTGTTATTTTAGGGCTGGAGGAGCACTGGAATGTTCCTACTTCTCAGATGAAAACCCCGGTCAACCCTTGCCTCCCGCACCGATTCTTATAATGGGTCACAGCTCCCCGGAGTGGAGAGGCCAGAGGGGTGGCTTGCCCTTTGTCCTCTTATCCCGTGGCACCTCCTGGGTCAACAGCCCAAGTGTAGTTGGAGAGCCACCTCCTCTTATCCTGTCATTGCTTAATTGTAGAAAAGAAGTGGGGTTCAGAGAGCAACAAAGTATTTTCCCATAATCCAAAGGTCGGCCCAAGTAGGCTAATGAGGAAGGCCATGAGGAAGGGCCGAGACAGCACATTGCAGACACTGATAAGAAGAGCAGGGGAGGGCATGGACTCCCGTGTTAGAGAACAAGAGAGCACAAGGAGTGCCCCGCCCGGGAGCAGGGGAAACTGCGGGCTACTCAGGTTCCACCCGGTGGCCTCTTGCCCACTGCATGGGTTTGGGTCAGCCCCTCATTCTGCCATGGAATCAAGCTGCAGCCCCCAGGCTCTATGCACCTGACTCCCCACCTACCCTCCCCAACCCCCTCGCCCACATGCCACCTTCAGAGGGCGCTGACCATGGGAACAGTGGAGCCATTTGTCTGCCTCTGGCATCCTCTTGACTGTTGCGTGAATCCTCTGGGCTCAGTTTTTGTTTCTGCAGCAGGAGGGTATTTAACCACAGGAGAAATTCTTGGCTTTTGGAATTAAATGGCCTGTAGTCAGTCTCTCAAAGATGTAGGATCTGCTGTGATAGAATGAAAATGCATACTGTTTCCTAGAGAGGCATTTGTGTGTGGACAGGTATTGGGGGCCACATTTATAATTTACAGTAAATTTTAAAGATATAGGGGCCAGCCCAGTGGCGTAGTGGTTAAGTTCACGTGCCCCGCTTCAGTGGCCTGGGATTGGCAGGTTTGGATCCTGGGCGCAGAGAGGTACCGCTTGTCAAGCCATGCTGTGGCAGCGTCCCATATAAAGTAGAGGAAGATGGGCATGGATGTTAGCCCAGGGCCAGTCTTCCTCACTCAAAAAAAAAAAAGAGGATTGGCAATGGATGTTAGCTCAGGGCTGATCTTCCTCACACACACAAAAAGATATAAATTGCAGCAGTATTGTTGGGAGTCCGGTGTGTGAGGCGTTTGCTGGTGGATGTGTTTCTCTGCAATAGTATTCATGTGTATCGGACCCTTGTACATCATAGCACTTAATCTTCCCCACCACTGTGGGGGGTATATCTTCCCGCGCTGGTGCGCAGGGTCGCCCCTCACTGATGCAGCACTGCCCTGGGGGGTTCTAACTTCCAATGTCAGTAGGCTCCTTTGCGGGGGTCTACACCTGTCGTGGCTCTGGACAGAGGGGGTTCCTGTTAGTGACCTGAGCACCCCCTCTGTGGGAGGTGCATGGAATGCAAATAGGAGCAGCAGTCCTGCTTTGGAGGGGTCCTGGTCTTCCAGTGATGGAAGTAGAAGGGCCTTTAGAGACCATTGGCTCTAATGTTCATTGTATATGTGGAAAGGAGGCCCAGAGGGGGCCGGTGGATTTGTTCAAGGTTGCACAGCTAGATGATATAAAGACAGGATAGGATTTTGGTTGCTTGGTTCCTTGTCTAGTTCTGTTGTCTCTGTTAATACCACATAACGGGCCAACAGTGTGCCCAGAGAGGGTGTTAATTTGGAGCCTTCACCACCCCAGTCCTCTGACCGGTAAACTGCTGGGCTTTGGAATTATTGGTTGGCTGTTGCCAGGAGCCGAGGACCCCTAGTGTTTGGTGGACACAGCCCACCCAGGAAAGTGATTCCCGCCTGAGAGCAGAGCTGGTTGCGGTCTGAGGTGACATGGGTGCAGCATACATGTGTTCTTCTCTCTGTCTCTCCTTTTTCTTGTAAACAAACCTCCTCCACCAGACAGGTTTTCCGCCCAGCTCCTCTCCTCTCAAGCGCTGGGAAGCCGGCCCTGTCTGTCTGCGCTGCTGTGGGAGAGATTCCAGGCAAGGATCGAGAGCCCCAGGCAGCCAGGGTGGGGGAGGACTTGAAGAAGAGAGTTAGGTCCTTGGATAATTACTGAGATGAGGCAGCGTGGACCTCAAAAGTTAAGTTGCCTTGAAGGGAAACCTTGGTAGTGCTTTCAGATTTAGCAGTTTAACAACTGTAAAATAACACTCCCTCCTCTGCTCTGTTGCGGTTTGCCCATTTAACTAGCAGAGTTGGAGAATGTCACATTTTAGATAATTAAAGTTTAGACTCTCAAATGTCAAATTTAAAAACAAACCAAAAGTTTTTTTTGATGGGACTATTTTGAAAATGGCACGCCTCTCTGCAGGGTCAAACGGAACATTTAATGAGCCCCTCTGGAGGGGTCCGAGGGTCTCGCCTGTGCATGGGCGGATGGGGTGGACCAGGTCCTTCTGGTTGAAGGTCTGCTTCTCGATTTTCACCTCTGCCCTCCCTGTGAGCTGTCCCTGCCCCTGGAGTTTCCTCAACACCTCGTCCTTTGCTGACTCCACTATGTCGAGGACCGAAATCCACGGGCCAGCCTTGGTAAAGTGTAGGAGCAGCACGATCTGAGCGCCTGTCTTACGGAATAAAACGCAATCGTGACACCTCCGAAAGAATGCAGAGGCCCTTTCCACTGTCTCTTAAGGAGAATGAGATGATCACAGGTCTGTGCTCCAAGCCAGGAAAAATATTTAATTCCTGTAAATTACTTATAGCTTCATTACCCTGATAAATATCGGAAGACCTGTTAGGTGTTGGGCCGAGTGGTTGGTGTTCGTGTTCAGAATAGTCATCACCCACTGGAGGGGCACGGTGAGTGCAGCCACAGGGTCATTTGGGTGTGGTCAGTTACAGAGGAAATCAGCTTACCTCCACCTTTGCCAGGAGAGAATTGTAGCTGGCATTCGAAAATTCCTTAGCCTCCTACCTTCTCCCTGTTGGAAACATAAGTGTTACAGATATACAACCAATGCATATTGTAGTAACCTGTGATGTCTGAATCGTTCAGGATGATTGGGTTAAAATACGGAAAACGTCTAGTTGAAATATTACTCTGTATAAAAAATATATATTTTATATATATAAATTAAAATATGATACTGTGAATTATATGCTTTATTAAGCTTATTTGCATCTAGATTATCTAAATTATGTATCCACTTAAATTCTGACATTCACCTCCTCTTTTGGAATGAATTATTTGGATATAATTAGGATGTTTTTTGATTTTAGTCTCGCAGTACATGAGAGAGAATAACTCTAATTACAGTAAAATCTTATTAAATTATATTCCACTAATTCAGAATTGGTGATGATTTGGCAAGACAAAGCAGAAATGTATCATTACTCTGTGATGGGATCACAGAGATCAGACTTGTGATTTCTTGAAGAAGAGATCAAACAGCTTTCAGACTCTTTGGGAATGTCTGTTTCTCTGCTGATAATTAATTGGGAGTTATTCTTAACAGCCCCTCCCCCATCTCTACTTTGCAGAACTTAGTTGGAGTAACTATGTATAATGTCAAAGTTATGCAATTGTGTTTCTTAAATATCTTATGTAAGCCTTCTCTTCAATTTTAATGAGGCTTTAATAACTTCATCCAGTGGTTTTGTTACCCAACACAAGTAGGGGACTTCTCAGGGACAAGGAAGGTGGCAGCGTTGGCCAGTGGCAGTTCCCAGAACGCTGATCCAGTGCAGCGTCTGGGGACGGTATCGAGAGGTTATAGCTCATTCTTTTTTTTACGTTCAGAATTTTTATTGAAGCTGTCTAATGCAATTTAGATTTTCCTGTATATAATACTCTTACAGTATAAAAGCTTATAAATATAGGATTTATGCCAAGCAGAGGTAAGTTTCAGTCCATTCCCTATCAGAATGCAAATCATTAATGGGGAGAGTCCAAAGTAGAGGTTTTTCCATAGGATCAAATATGTAGCTCCTCAGGGATGAATTAGCCAGATTCTCTGTTTTCTTTATCTGCTGACTATTCTGCTGTTATTTTCCTGATAGTCTTCAGTACCACTGGGCCTTAGGCAAAGAGAGTGATTAACTCTTCCAGATTTCTCCTCCCTCCCTTTTATAATACACACACACACACACAGAGTAACTGCTGTTTATTAAACACGTGTTGTGTAGCAGGCATTAGGTGAAGCCGCCTCATTCATGTTTGTTTAGTCCTCACACGAGCCCTCTGAGCTGGCGTAGATGAGGAATTGACTCAGGATCTCACAGCAGAGCCAGGCTTCAAGCCCGGCCCCTCCGACCCCATTGCCGATGCTCCTAAGCGCACACCCACCCTTGCATCCTGTGGCTTTCACTAGTGAACACACATCTGTCCCCCTCCACATGTGAGCTCCTTCAGGGCTGGAGCTGGGTGCTGGGCACGTTAGGGACGCCCTAGAACTTGTGGATTAGACTCAGCTAGAAGATTTGGGGGGAAAGAGGTCAAAATGAACTGAATCAGAGGTGAGCCCTGAGGTAGGCTGCCTGTCCCTCAGTTCCGTGGGTAGTTGAGGCTGCTCCCTAAAACACAACCGTGGACTTGTGCCGGAGAAGGATTCTGTCCTGGTTGCAGGGGGCACAGCATGCGTTCTGACTGGGCAGCCCTTCGACACAATGAAAGTGAAGATGCAGACGTTCCCTGATCTGTACAGGGGCCTCACCGACTGCTGCCTGAAGACCTACTCCCAGGTGGGCTTCCGGGGCTTCTACAAGGGGACCAGCCCGGCGCTGATCGCCAACATTGCCGAGAACTCTGTCCTCTTCATGTGCTACGGCTTCTGCCAACAGGTTGTGCGGAAAGTGGTTGGACTGGACAAGCAGGCAAAGCTGAGGTGAGTCGAGGACACTGACACTCTTTTTCTGTTTGTTTTGAAAAACAATACGGTTGTATGGTCAATGTTTTTATGTTACCTTATGGGGAAGGATGTTTTGGTTTTTTTAAAATAACTGCTTTCTTTCTGATTATGAATTCATATATTGTCATCATATAAAACTTGGGAAACACATATGCTTTATGGAAAAGGAGAATTGCCCACAGCCCACCATGGAGAACGAACCACCTTACACCTCGGTATTCTTCAGGAAAATGCTTTTCCAATGCTGATGCTGGTGCCACTTCTCTTGTGGGCAGAAGTGCTGGACTGAAACCATAGACACAAGTTGTGACTCACGTTTTGGGCCCCAGTTCATCAGCACAATGCAGAGTATTGGAAGAAGTTGCCTGAGCAAAATAGGTGTGAGGAGAAACTTGGAATTTCAGGAAGGGGCAGAAGCATCCCAGAAGGTGCCACTGTTTCTTTGGCCAAGTCTGCCCCAAACATCAGACTTCGACTTGTGCTTGGTCATCCCTTGGGTATTTGTTATACAGAGACTAAAAAGAATTCAGAAACCAGTTGTTGACTTAACTGGGTTCCTTTTGTATAGAAATGTCGTCTGGAGGTGATTAGAGGTGTAAAGATGTGCCCTTTTGTAGACAGGAATTCCATCTTGATGGATGGAGCTTGTTTTTAAAGGCCTGGGACTGGAGGAGACCCCCAGGGAGACAGCATCTGCAGAGGGCTGAGCACTGGTCCTGGGACTCTCCAGCACAGAGGGGTCAGGAAAGAGAGGAAGGAAAGAAATGAGCAGGTGACAAGCCAGGAGCCTGTGGTAACCCCCGATGGAGACTGACAGAAGGAACACTGTAGCCACTGGAGCTCTGCCCACTCGAGGGAGAGACTTTCTACTCGAGACGACCTGGAGTTTAGGTCTCCTTCAGCATCCTTCGAGAAGGACAAATGAGGGGAGAAGACGGGGACACAGTGAGCAACCACAAGAGATTCTGGAGAAAGTCCTGCAGGAGAGAAACCATCCTATTTCACTGGGCCTGACCCAGCCCTCTCATCCTTTTGACCTTGGGGGCTTCTTTTCCGTCCTGCAGACCAGCGTGTGCTCGTTACCTGTTGGGAAATGCTGCCTCAGAGTACAAAGCCCTCGCCCTGCTCCTGTGAGGGGAGCAAGGCAGGCGGGGTTGTCTGGGTCGCTGACGCGGAGCCTGAAGTGCAGACACGGACGGGTTCAGGATCACTGGTTCGTGACCGAGGAAGCCGGGACGCAAAGCCGTGTCTCCTGAGCCCCCGTCCGGCGGTCTTTCCCTGCGACCACAGTCGGGGCTCTGGAACGTTTCGTGGGGTCAGATCTAGAGAAAAGATGAGTGAGCAGGAGTAGTGAAAAGGAAAGTGCCCGTGAGAACCTGCGGTGAGTTTCTGCAGTAATAGTGTACGTGTCTGTCTGCTCTCGGGGTGAGCTACCCTGCGCAGTGTTCCCCTTTGACCTTTGGCTGGACGGGGTCGTACACAGCAGGGGTGTTCAGGTACAGGTTTGTTGAACGGGTGACAAACGGTCGGTTCTTACAAAATCCCTTCCTGTGCCTGTGCCGTTTCCATTCCAGCTCCGAACGTGTCTACTGGAGGCCCAGTCGGGCCCTGGCCCTCACGTAGTGCGCTGGCAGATGAAAGTATTCATTAGAAAGCCGAAGTCCACTGTGGATCTGATGTGGCCTTGTCGGTGCGCTGTAACAATGTGCTGGTGTTCACTCAACGTCCGAGCCATTACTGCATCTCAGATTGACTAGACACCTGCGTTTATGATGCCCCTTTGTTCCAGCAAACGTGGCAGACTGACCCTCACTGACTATTGCCCATCAGCGGGTTGACAGGAGTCCCTTAGGGAGGCAAGTATGGATCTGCAGGCTGGCCGGAAGACAGCAGGAACTATTGAAGCTCTGGTTTTGACACACGAGCCAAGCAGGAGTGAAGTGGGAAGGAACAGAGTGAACAGCATTGGGCGGTTTCCACACACTGGAAAGCCATGTGCAAGTACGCTTGTGTGTCTGGCTGGCCCCTGGAAATGGTCTGACCTTTACTTCTCTAACATCAAAAGGACGTCCATACTGCAGGCAGTGTCTTCCTCCTGAAAGAAAGCCTCGTTCCGGGCCAACTCTGAGAAACCTGGGTGTGTAACAGGCCGGCTCGGCCCCTGGGTACCCGCCTTACATCCCTTTGCGTCACCGAATAGGGAATAGGAAATCGGGGCTGAGATGGGAGGCAGGCCTTGATTTTGTACTGATGTTTGACATTAGTTTATGTGACTATTAGTTTAATGTAACTAAATCTGTGACTCATCCTGGTTGTCCAGTGACAGCAGGATGCGGGCATTTACAGGTGAGCACCAGGGAGCCAGTTGTCCTGCTGTGAGCAGTTTGCTCCTTCCCGAAGGATTGTCTCATCCCACATGATGAAACCCTGTCCCAGTGTTTGGAAAAGATCTTCTTTTCTGACTGCCATGAACTCTCCAAGAAGTCTTCTGGCAATTTGTTTCTCAGACTTTCCCTGTATTCTTGGACTCGTAGTGGATTCCAGTTTCACAGCCCGGCTGGTGGTACTAAACCCACATGAGATGAGGCGAATGCTTCCACTTTTGGACTAATGTGCATTCATTCCTCTGTCTAGATTTCCAGCTTAGCCATTTTATCTACAACCATCGACCATCGAGCTGCTGACTACACTGGCCACACCCTCTCCTGCAGCACCATTGTGCCCTCCAGGTTGCTGAGGTCATCAGCTGAACTGGGAAATCTTTTTGCAGTGGCAGGTTTTTGGTTAAAAATTTATCCCGGGTTTTGAACTGTGGCACTTACATGCTCCATTGCTCCGGGTGGATTTTGAGCATGTAGAGAGGGCCTCAAAACCTAGTTTTTTTGTGAGGAAGGTTATCCCTGAGCTAACATCCATTGCCAATCCTCCTCTCTTTGCTGAGGAAGATTGGCTCTGGGCTAACATCCATGCCCATCTTCCTCTACTTTGTTTGGGATGCTGCCACAGTATGGCTTGAGAGGCCATGCATCGGTCCATGCCCGGGATCCAAACCCGTGAACCCTGCGCCACCAAAGTGGGGCACGTGAACTTAACTGCTACGCCACCAGGCCAGCCCCAAACCTAGTTTTATTTAAAGCTTAGTCACAAATACACTCAAGTATTAATAGTGTGTGTTTGGGTGATGGAACTATAGATCATTTTTTCCTCCTCTCCATGTTTTTTTGGTTTTGTTTTCTTTGTCTGTCACTGTTTCTTGTTCTGGCTGCTGTAACAGAATACCATCCAGTGGGTGGCTTAAACAACAAACGTTTGTTCCTCGCACTTCTAGAGGCTGGAAGGTCCAAGACCGAGGTGCTGACTGGTTCGGTGTCTGGTGAGCGCCCTCTTCCTGGTTTGCAGAGGGCCACCTTCTTGCTGTGTCCTCACATGGCAGAGAGAGGGCACGGCCTAGCTCTCTGGTCTCTTTATAAGGACACTAATCCCCCCATGAGGACTCCACCCTCACGACCTCATCAAGACCTACTTACCTCCCACGGGTCCCCACAGTACCATCACATTGGGGGGAAGGCTTCAACACAGGAATTCGGGGGTGGGGGGCACGACATTCAGTCCCTGGCACTGCGACTAATAAAAGGAGCGTGGATTTGCAGTCAGGCAGATGGGGGTTTGAATCCTGGCGTTACCTCTTAGTAGCCATGTGACTTTGGGCACATGTATCATCTTGAAGCGTCATTTTCTTCATGTGGAGATTGGGGTATTGCTGTCGGCCTCACAGAGCTGTGGGATCCTCACATGAAATGGCATGTGCACGTTCCCAGGGGGTCCTCGGGAAGTGTTGCCCTCCTTTTGTCCTCGCTCTCCTCTACACCACGGTTTCAGTATGGCGAGCGCCACACGAGTGGATAACTGGACAGGTCACTGGTCTCCTGTGCTGTGTCCTTTCAGTGATCTGCAGAACGCAGCTGCCGGTTCCTTCGCCTCCGCGTTTGCTGCCCTGGTGCTCTGCCCCACTGAGCTTGTGAAGTGCCGGCTGCAGACCATGTATGAAATGGAGACGTCGGGAAAGATAGCCAAAAGCCAGACGTAAGCACCTCTCGGGCACAAACATTAGGTTTCTGACATGTGTTGAGTATTTTTTTTTTAATATATTGTACTAAAATTAAGTGGCAGATATAGAAAAAGATTTGTCTATGCCGAAACATTGTTTCTAGAACTTTCTTCAACCAGAGAATAACTTTCTGAACAGACTGTGATGGTTGCACCGACCCCCCACCCCACAGAACTTCATAGGCAGATATTTAATACCCCAGAAGTGATGAAGCCAGGAACTTATACCCCTTTTGGCCTGTTGAGTGCATCAGGCATGACCCCCAACTGTATTTGGAGGCACATGGTGCAATCTTTGGAACTGTGTCTGAGAGCTGAGCCTTCGTAAGGGCCAATTTGGATTCTGAGATGAATAACTGATGCCCATTCCCAGGTTTCACATGGGTGTTCAGGCTGATCACCTCAGATCCTACTGGTAACTTCCTTTACCTCCCTCCCTAATCTTTGAAGTGTACCTACAAAAGGCTCAGGCTCTGGAAACACTGAGCAGAACCACTGTAAGCATAGCTACTTTTCAATGATCAATCTCCTTGGCAACTCAGTCTTGGAAGATTCTAGTTTCCCTGTGAAGGTGTATATATCATATACATATGACTTATTGGAAGTGTAAAGCAACTTATTATCTTTATTAATCTCAATACATGCTTATTTATCTTAACATCTGGCTGACTGAAGTTCTGGGGGTGGATACTGCTGTGGCTAACTCAAAGCCTGTAAATCTGCTGAGAAAAATTGACTATTTTCAGAGTTAGCAGTCTCCTTGCAGCGAGGATGGGGTTTGTAATAGAGCCCTATTTCCTGCACCCTTGAGATTCATTACAAGCAATTTGAATCTATTATTCAGGGCCTAGAGTCCAAAAGTGTAAGTCTTTCAGACTCTTTATTGAAATGTAACGTACACACAGTACCATGAATTCACACAGAAATCATAAGTGTGCAGTTGTGTAAGCAGTCACAAAATGAACATGCCTTTGTAACCAGTGCCCAGATTAGAAACTGGAATTGACAGCACCCAGAAAGTTGCCCTCATGCCCCTTGAAGTAGTTTAAGGGTTTTTTTTTTTTTTGGTGAGGAAGACCAGCCCTGAGCTAACATCCATTGCTAATCCTCCTCTTTTTGCTGAGGAAGACTGGCCCTGGGCTAACATTCGTGCCCATCTTCCTCTACTTTATATGGGACCCCGCCACTACACGGCTGACAAGCAGTGCGTGGGCAGGCGTCCGGGATCCGAACCCGCGAACCCCGGACTGCCAAGCGCAAACTAAACCGCTGCGCCACTGGGCTGGCCCTTGAGGTATTTTTAAAGAAAATAATTTTTAAAGAAAATAATTGCCAGATCCAAAGGACTTAGGCAGATGGACACCTTGCGTGAAAGTAAATATTGGTTAACTTTATTTTAGCCCCAGCAGTGAACACGCAGGTATTCGGTAGCTTGGGGTTAAGACTCAGGTCGGAAGGTAGGCTAACCGTGTTGAGCTGGATTACTCTGTTACGTTCCCATCAGAGAATGAGAGCAGCCTTGCGGGGAGGACCTGGCTGATGGGTCACGGCTGACGAAGCCTTCTGAAGTCCGAGGAAGGAAGATAATCATGAAAAGCAGGTGGCCTTGATCACCTCAGGGCTGGAGCCTTCCTTGGCCCAAACCGAGCCACCTGCTCTTTGAGAAGAAAGAGAGGAGCGAGGGGTTCCCCAAGCCTACCGAGAAGGTGGTTCTGGCACTCTTCTTCCTGCGGCGGTGCACACCATCAGGAAGAGGATTCTAGATGGAAGGTGTCCTGCGTTCCGGCTGCTGCAGGGCTGTGATCTGCTTAAAATAAGAACTCTTGCACACCTGCCTCTCTAAGAACTAAATCTTCGGTGCTTCTTACCTTTCAGGACCTGTAGCTCTGTTCATGGAATTTCTTTTGTCTTGCCTTCAAGTAACATTTAAAGTTACTTGCTCATTTCCCTGCATTAACACAAAACAAACAAACCCAAAACACCTGAACAAATTCTCTCAAAACACACCAGATCCAAAGAAAGGTTGGGGAGACAGGAATCGAGGGAGGTGAGGGGCTGGGCAAATACGATACCATTTTATTCTTGCTGAGCTGGAGAACCCCTTATTGTAATCTCAATTATTCACTATTGAAAAAATGGCTGTTAGCTTTTTTACGTCTTTGATAATATGACTTCTAGAAATGTGTGCATCCATTTCAATACAATTTCTTTACCCTAGAATAGTTCAGGTGACAACACTTGTTATAAAATAGTTGTACGTATGCTTTTCTGAGATTTCCTTCCACCACAGCCTTTTAGAATTCTGGTTGTCTGTTACAGAATCAACTGCCTCACCTGCCATAACTGTCTCTCTCTGCGTCTCCTCCCAGGACAGTGTGGTCTGTTGTGAAGAGTATCCTCAGAAAGGACGGCCCCTTGGGCTTCTACCATGGACTCTCGAGCACTTTACTTCGAGAAGTACCGGGCTATTTCTTCTTCTTCGGTGGCTATGAACTGAGCCGATCATTTTTTGCATCTGGGAGATCAAAAGATGAACTAGGTAACTGTGTTTGCACAGAGAGCGGGTGGGTTGAAGGTGTCCACTTCCGATTGTATGGTTGCTGCAGATTCTGTGCACTCTGCGTCCCCGTGGGGGGGGTCCACCTGGCACTGGGGACTTTCTGGATCCCAGAAAGTGGCATGGCCTGACAATTTCTAGCACCTTCCTCTGGGCTTGGTAATTTCCTCAGGACAGGGGCTGAAGCAGTACATGCCAAACTTCTTTGCTGGAATAACATTTGTGAATTTGCTCTGGATCTATTTTAGGGAAGAAGAAATATAGACGTTACTTTCCCTGCAGGAAATCACCAATAAGTGAGGAAATCACCTATAAACCAGCTTGCAATAAGCTTAAAACTTAGTAATAAATCTTGATAGTGTTTTGAGAGCAGGGAAAAGTGTAGTTCTTTCTAGCTTATCCTCTTTAGCTGCTGGACACAACCGTATCAACGTTTGGCTCACAAGAGTGATTATTTTCTTCTTGAACACCTCCCTTCAGTGTGGGTGGACCTGTTGTGGGGTTAGTCAAGCTCCCAGGCTTAACTGTCATGTTTAATAAGACAACTCTGGGTTTTCACGGTAAAGGAAGAATCAAGGCTGTGGGGCATTAAAACACTACATTACTTAAGAGAAAGTTGAAAAACCACTCAGCCTGCATTCCAGTGGCCTCTCTTCTCATTCCTCATGGTAGGGCATAGCCAAGCTGCTGGGGGCTGCTGCTTCTGTGGGAGCCAGCCCTCTGGAGGATGGGGCAGGAGGGCCACAGAGCCACAATGAACAGCCTATGCCTGACCCTCACTAGGGCTTCTTGTCCTGGAGTGATAAGGGGTAGACCCAGACCACCAAACGGAACCTTGTGCTCTTAGAGCTTTGACAGTGTCCTCAGGGCGTTGTGTTCTGCAGCATTTTTACTTGCACCTACCTGCGGCCACTACTGTTGGCCTCTGGAAATGTCACATCGGCTGTTCTTGAGACAGAATGCTGTTTGCTCATTTTCTTCTCCAGGCCCTGTCCCTTTGATGTTAAGTGGTGGTGTTGGTGGCATCTGCCTCTGGCTTGCTGTATACCCAGTGGATTGTGTAAAATCCAGAATTCAAGTTCTTTCCATGTCTGGGAAACAGGCAGGATTTCTCGGAACTTTTACAAGTGTTGTGAGAAGTGAAGGTGAGTCTGGTAATTGCAGACACAGGGGAGGTGTGTACAGAGTGACTGGTCATTTCACTGCTAGTCTTGTTGAGGTGGATCAGATGTATAACTGCTCTCCTCCCCCTGCCTCGTATCCCTTTTCTAGTGCTGTATACTAATCCACACGTGTGGATTTCTGTTTCCAAACCCCTTTCTTTAGTTTACTTTCATTCTCAAGAATTTTTAAAGTTCTTATTCCTATCCCCTGGGCCGGGTACCTGTCAAGATTCTTGGTTCTCAATAGCCTGGAGGGAATTTTTAAAATATGGACTTTGTCTAAGGGAACAGATGTTTTGATGTTAGCACCACTTATTTTACCTAATAGAGATAGTATTGGAAGATCATATCTAAGAACCACTAAGGGATTTAAAAGAATGTACAACATCCTTAATGCTGAGACTTCTGGAATTAGAAATGCACTAAGCAACTTCTGAAGGTGATTTGCTGTCAATTTTTAGAGTTATGCAGGAGGATAAAGATTTTCTAATTAATGTTTGTATAAAGCCAATTTTACACTACTAGTGAGTAAAGATCTGTCCTTCCAGCATCCACTATACACCTTAAAACTTGGGATGTGAACTTTGATGTCTTGATTTGAAGAGAGAGCATACAGTAACAGTTTGCAGAAACTGTTTTATTTGTATCCCAAGTAGAGTACAGACATGTTGTATATTACTGATAGTAACCCCTCTTTAAATTTGCATAATATTTTATAGTCTACAAAGTACTCACACCTCCCTTATCTAACTAGTTCTTCATAACTCCCTTGGGCAGTGCTAATACTAGAAATAGGTCTCTGATCTCAACGCCGGTGCTCTCTCTGCTGGCCTGATGCCTCGTGGTCCTCGCCCCCCAGGAGAAGCTGCAAAGCTGCTGCCACCTGCGACTCAGTGGTTGCCTTCTGTCTGCCCACGTGAGGCTTCAGCTCTGCCGGACCCATGTCCCAGGAGTTGACCAGGCATGGAATTGGTATATGTTACCTAAGCATCAACCAGCTTTGCTGGGAGACCTGACACTTGTCCTGCTTCCGTTAGTCTATTTAGTTCCGTTGGCCCCAGGAAACCTGGAAATAAGTCCTTCCATCACTTGTTGGCTTTTAGTGTTGTTGTCTGGACTTGTAAGTGTAAAAGTATCTATGCTTTGCAGCCTCATGGGGTATCTCCGAGGAGGGGAGTTTCAGTCTTTGATCACCTTTTATCTTCTAGGAATAATGGCCTTATATTCTGGACTGAAACCTACTATGATCCGAGCATTCCCTGCCAACGGGGCGCTATTTTTGGCCTACGAAAACAGCAGGAAGTTGATGATGAGCCAGTTTGAAGCTCACTGACCTGTTCTGGCGACCCTCAATCCAAGTACAGGTGTTTGAGGACCACAGTTCATCTCAGGGTTTCATGGAGTATGAGACCAATGTGCAATGATTTTGATTTCATGGGAATTTTGTTTCCGTCTTCCCTTCTTTTGCTTTCAATCTTAAGTTTTGTGGAAGGACCTCTACTTTACGTCATATAATTTCTCCTCATACTTGTACTGAAATAGAAAAGTTACTGCTCTTGTGTTTGGGACATACAGGGTGAGCTGCTGGCCCTCTGTACCTAATCTGAAGGGCTAAATATGGTTATATGAGGGCTTTTGGATAACCCCATATGTGTACATGCAGTCTGGATGGTTCTGTGTTCTGAGTGAAGCACAATTTGGTTCCATGTTTAATCTCAAATCTCACCAGAAAAACCCAGAGGTATAATCCTGTTTCAAAATATGGTTATAAATGATTGCTTAACCCATTCTATATGCAGGGTCTCTCTTAAAATCTGCTTAGCACCTGCGCTATACTAAGTGGTTAAAGTTTTTAAAAAGTTTTCCTGTGGTGCTTGAAAACTAAAATATCCATCTAGATTTTAGAGAGGAGACTCTACCTGCATACTGGTGTGGCCTCCATGTTCTTGTTTTAAGTTTCAGAGTAGGCATCCTGCATTTTCCCAAGATGCTCTACTGTTAAAATAGTGCCATTCATTTTCTAGGTGGGATCATATTCCACACTCTGACATCTTGTTGGGTGTGGCCTAGAGCATCAGGCCTTCGGGAAGCATCACGCTGTCACCTGTGCCAACTTCCCCTCTCCTCTCCCAAAGAGCTTTCTCTGCTGGGCTTTAGGTAGAGGAAGGGGCTGAAGGGAGGGGCTGTGCTGCTGTGCTGGCTGACAGCAGCCCTTAGCTTCTGTCTTGGTCCAGGCCTGGGTGGGATTCCAGAGTATTGCGTTGGACCATCTATGGACTATTGATGTACTTTGAGCCGCTCACTCATTGCCTCCACCAACTGGAAACCCATCCAGGGAGCAGAGCATCAAAGCCATGAGAAACCGTCATCCCTTTTCTGGTGACTGAGTGACGGGGCTCATGGGTGGAGTCCTCCCATCCCAGACAGAACTAGACGGCATGTGGTGTCTGCACTCCGTGTGAGTAACGTCAGGGCCGACCCATCCTGAAGTGTGTCTCGGGACCCACACTCCTTGCCATGCTTTTACAGGGTCGGAGCCTTGACACTTAGTACCGGCAGTCAGTGAACTTTAGATGATCGTGTGTGGGGCGTGACTTTATAAAGCAGTGAAACCAAAGTAGTTTTGTTAAACTATGCCATATGTATGTACTAACAACAACAAGAAACCCCAGTTCGCCTGATTCCCAGACTTGGGGATGGGCAGCTGTTCTTTGGCACCTGGTGTAAGAGTCCTCTTGTCACCACTAAAGTAAGCCTCCTCATTCCGTGCTGCTCCAAGACCCGCAAGGGCTCTCGCAATAAAAAGTGTTCTTAAGGTGGACAGCAAGCAGCCCGACAATGTTGATAGCAGTCCACACCACGTGTGTCTGTCCCTGTTGGCAGAATGTAAATAATTTTTCTACCTTACTTTTCTCTCCGTACTTAAGTGGTCAGTAGCTACTGAGTGGTGTGCTTCATCTGAACGGTCCTGGCTTGAAGCAAAATAGAAGATGGGACTGGCTTCCAGCAGGAAGTGAAGTGCTTCAGATTCCAGGGTCCCCCGCCCATCGCCCATGGCTCATCTAGGTGAGCCCTGCTGGCAGCCGACCTTCTCACATGTTTCCCTTTAAAGACTGAACTACATACCTTCAGTAGAAGCAGTCTGAGGCCAGGAAGAGTGAGTGCGAGTGAGGCATGGAAACCTGTCAGGAGAATTTCTTTTTCATTCTATTTGCTTAATTCATGGTTCAGTATTTGGGTACAATTTGTACCACTTCACATTTGTATTCCAGAGTAACTTGAAATATTTTGTTCAATGAACTTCTGTTCTATCGTTAAATTATTTACATAATATTTGATCATATGGTGAGTTAAGTACTTTATATCCAGTCTAAGAACCAACTGTCAGCAATGTTTGAGGTATGTTTAGTAATATTTCAAGGTGGTAGTTTTATTGCAAAAAGCATTGTTTTTTGTCACCAAGATTCGTGATGTAAAATAATTTCACTGCAGGTAAATGGACCAGAATACACGTTCTTTCTATACACTGCAGATATGAAGCTTGGCTCTCTAGAATCACTGTCCCTCCACGAGACTGTGGATGGGATGGGACTGATTTGGCAGGATGCCGTTCTATTTTTTAAAATAATTAAACTTCTTGCTATTAAGTTTTGGATAATTCTACTCCAGGTTAGTAAATCCTGTTGTAGAACACCAACATCATTCGGAAGTATAATGATGTAAGCTTCTCGCACCCGTCAAAGAATGCTTCACGTTGGGTTCTAAGACAGCAACACCCAGGAGGCCCCACAGAAATTCTCTTCATGTGAGCAAAAGCAGAGTGGTGTGGCGACTCAGAATTGCCAGAAATTTGGATGCATCTTGGAGGGTTAGGGAAGAGAAACCCCAAATGTAATCTCCTGTATTTCAAAAAGCAAGCTTCTTACAAAAATTGGCGTTTCCTTCCCTTGTTAGTGCCAGTATGGAGAAGGATGACCGGCTCGGTGCAGAGGGAGATCTCAGTATTTTTTCCCCTTCACCTCAGCCTGCTGCCTCATCTGCGCTCCCTGGATGATTGCTGCGGGAATCTTAAAGGAAACTGTACAACTTGTTCTGCCACAACACGTGTTTCTGTCACACAAATTACAGGGAATAACGTAGACACGATATGAAAGGAACTTGAAAGCATGTTCCTCCAAGATCTTTTCCTGTGAGGGCAGCCAGATTAGGGGAGTAGAATGATAACTTTTGTCAGGAAAGCAGAAAGCCTTCAGCTGGACTGCTGCACGGGCAGCTGGGACCCTTTGTGGGCTATTTTGAGAGGAAAAAAGAGCACCACAACCAGGCAGCCTGCCAGGGTTGCACGGCCTTCTGTGCCACCATGATGCCCAGTGGCTGAGAGCCCTATTCCCATCTGTGCCCCTTTGTCACCCGCCAGCCCTTCTCTAAACTATGGCTTCATTTCCCCTTTAACAAACATACCTACTGTGGAAACCGCCAGAGAGCCTGGGCTGCCCACCTGGGTGGTCATTGGTTCATGGGCTGGTCACAAAGTGGCTTAGTTGGAGTGGTCTGCCCCAAACCCTATTTTTCCCCCACAAATCTTTGTCAGTGTGCGCTTGTTGCCAAGCACGAGGTTTTCAGGCACGAGCACACTGTGCGTCAGCAGAGGCACCGGCTCCTCTTGTTGCTCCCTCTCACTTCCTGATCAATCCAACGTGGTTTAGACTGTTGAGAGCCTTGCCAGCAAAGGGAAAGTCACTCAAGGATAATTTAAATAAAGCCAAAGTAGAACCGTTTTCGAGGACAATTATGGCGCTAAGATATAGTGGCAGTGAAGGTACTTAGAATAAAACAGCACCCAGCACCAAAGAGAAATGGTTCCCCTTGGACACAGGACTAACCGTGTTGATGACGAGAAGGTGACCTCCTCTCCCAGAGTCCCGCAAGCCCAGGTGGCATTGGTGGGGAGTGGGAGTGGATTTTAAATTAGTAAATCTAGATTTCGCTAGGCAAATATTTCCTTTGACTTCACTTGTGGTGTTACACAAGTTACTGAAGATTCTCGTCCTTCACGTTTCCCGAGACTCTCAACCTCCCCCACGTCCGTGCCTGTGGAGCTGGAGGGAGCTCGTCCCCTGTGCAGTGCGGGGGGCGCGAGAGAGGCGTGTGCTGGGGGTGGGGGCTGCTCGTGTGAACATTTCTCTGGGTTTGAGACAGTCTTAGCTGCCAATCTGATGTTTGTTGACAGATAGTTTGTAAATCGAGTGGAGGAAGAAAATAGAAATTACCTTTTTAATAACCCTGAAATTACAAATGTGAGACAAAGCAGGGAATAAACACCCAAAAATATATGAGTAAATGAAAAAAACCCACAGTATTGGGGGGAATGGCAATTTTTAAATATTTCAATTATTTTGATATGAAAGTTTTATTATTTCCAAGTTCTTTAAAGGGAAAACTTTTAATGTTCCTGTTAGTGCCGTGGAGTGGATCCCGACCCCTAGCGGCCCTGTGCGCAGCAAAGCAGAGCCCTGCCCGGTCTTTTCGCACTGTCCTCTCACCTTCCCGGGTTATGTCAGACAGTGCTCTGCTGCTAGTCACAGGGTTTTCATGGCCAGTTTTTTTGGAAGTGGGTGGCCAGGTCCTTCTTCCTAGTCTGTCTTAGTCTGGAAGCTCTGCTGAAACCTGTCCACCACGGGGTGACCTTGCTGGTGTTTGAAATACTGGTGGCACAACTTTCAGCATCACAGCAACACACAGCGGCCGCAGCATGACAACCGACAGATGGTGGTGTGGTTCCCTGACCGGGAGACGGCCCCAGGCCGCAGTGGTGAGTGCACCGAATCTTAACCACTAGACCACCAGGGCTGGCTAATGTTCCCGTGTTGCCAGTGCACTGTGTTCCAAATTTATCTCCATACAGATGAAAACTATGTGTGATGTATTCCTCCAAAGAAGAAAAAAAAAATCGCCACTGACCCTTTACCTGTTATACATTTAGTAGATTTATTAATATTTGTATCTATATTTAAAGAAAAGTACATGAATGAGGATATAAGTTTATAAATATAACTGTAGCAGGGATTGTGAAGAAATGATTGTGTCCCAGAAGGGACACTACACCTAGATGTCAGCTATGACTTCATCAAAATATACCTTGACTGCAAACATTGGACTATAAATTTTCCATATCTTTCTTTTCTGGCTATGATCCAATTCACTTCTTGACAGATAAAGCCTAGAATAGAAGAAGAATACTTACATTGTACTTTAGGTCTAAGAGAAAAGCTGTGCAGCAGGGCACCCTTGTTAGAGCTTCAAAAAAAGACTGGCTGTCCATGACCAGTCTCAGCCTTTTTCTGTATCTTAGCTTCCTCAGAGCCAGTTCTCCCACTTTCTCTAGGGAGATGCGAAATATCTGACTCTTCAGTAACAAACATCAGTAACCACGTGTCACCGATTGTTTTAAGATTGCCTATAATGGAGTTAATGACATCTGGGCTTAATAAAATAAATTTCTGTATGTGACAGAAATCAGCCAGAGAGACTAGATGTGTATTAAAACCCAGCAATTAAATACTGAGTGTCTTTTAAATGATGAAATTGGCATTTTCAGCTGATTAAGAATCTTGTAACTAATAAAAACAGCTTTACCAAGTAGTATGGAAATTTAAATGTTAAGTCTTTAGAAACATAAAAGTGAGGAGAAAAGTCATCTAATTGGTTGCCTCTCCAATAAGAACATGGTGTTTTAAAGGAAAAAGCGTGTTCTTTGCAAGAACCACTCTTGAGAAGTAGCATCAAGTGAAGTTCTACCCAGATGTCTATTTGAGGGACTTTGCTCATGTCATGAGTCAAAGTTTGTTTGCAAACGTCTAGGGAAAAAAATGGTAAAAATTTTCCATCAAATCCAAAGTTCACTCTATCAAAATCCAGTAAATGTGTGTGCGCCATAAGTGTGTAGGCCAGAGGTTCAATTTACTGTTGCCATACTAGACTTGTGTGATTAGAGGTGGTTCAGACCTGAAAAAAAGGCTAGGCTTGTGTGCAGTGAGAACTATCAGTTCATGCCACTTACAATCACAACCACTTCTTCAAAACTCACCTGCACAAGTCTTTGAATATTATTTTTCCTTTTTTATTGGATGGAATGGTGATACTAATCATCTCAAATTTTCAGCACCACAGAACAAATACTCCTTAAAGTGGAGAACTTATAGACTCAGAAATGATTTTCAGATAAGGTAGAAGATTCTTTGGAATAATCTTCAAATCAATTAATAATTACTTTTTAAAAAAGGTTTCCCAATTTAGTTATTAGAAAATCATTTTTAAATGGGAGACTATTAATGATTTTTTTACCTGTCTTCATTGATACTGACTGTGTCTTATAACTTCTGCCATTGATATAAATGTATCAATCAGCTTTTAAACTAGCTGAAGCCTCCCTAGATGACGCCTTACTTTGGAACAGAATTTGGCGGTGGCCAGTCATCAAAAAACCGACACATTCTGAGGACCTGCCATATTCAAGGTGCTGAGTGGACTCACAGTAAACTTCCACGGGAGGGATTTACTACCACACTCGAGATCTGATCATAATACATTTAACTTATAACGCAGTCCTATGGCATACACCTTGAGGATAATGCAACAGTGGGTCTCAAGAACAGCCATAATTTTTAAAGAACCAGATGAAGACGAGTAAGGCAATGAAGAGTGGTGACTCGAGGACTTTTTGGTTTCTATGAATTGAGCTTATGGCCGTCAGCAAAAGACTCACCATTACACCTTACACTGACATCGAAGATTAAGCTGTTTCTACTGGATTGTATGATAGCCATACCCGTTATTTTGTATAAAAGATGTATGGAACCAGAAGAACTACTCTAATTTATGATAATATCCTGATGTATTCTGAAAAGACATGGTGAAAAAAAAGTTTATTTTTCATACTAAAATTGATACCAAGAACTAATCACTCCAAAGGAATTAAAATCCCTTCCTTTATTCATTCATATGTTTACCAAACAATTGTAGCCGTGAAATATGCAGCACTTACGGTCTAGAACGTTACATTCAAGACAGAGGAGAAGGCTTTAAGAGACTGCGGTTCCTTTCTCTTGCTGTTTCTACCAAAATTTTCAAGGAAATCTATTTTTTCTATGATATTTATAAATCTAGACACTGGTCTTTTAATCTGGTTTCGATAGTGCTCAACAGAAGCTACTAAGGATCTATGCTAACTTATGCCCAAATAGATCACCCATTTCTACAAGGAGCAGCTAGAAGGGATAATTAACCGTCATGACTGACGATGATAGAAATACCTAAATATTTTGAAAGTGCTTTTATCTCATGGCCCTTGAAAACCACAAAGGTCAGGTATTACCCATGTCCCCTGGGCCAGTGCCCTTACACCAGCACCTCTGCTTAGAGACGCCTGATGGAGAATTTGGACTGGTCCATCATTCAAGGGGTGACCATCCAGTGTGGGAGCTATCCAGGTCTCTTGCTTCAACAGATTTACCATCTCAATACTTAACAGATTCTCCACCAACAGGGAGCAAGCAGCAGATGAAGGAGGGCACAGGAAATAAGTTCAAATTGATCGGCATAGTTACCTGTTGGCAGTTCTGTTCGGTAACTTAATAGGAATATGAATTGAAACTACTGAGGCTTAGAAATTTGTTATATACAGAATAATACTTATACATTTTATGACTCATCAATATAAATTATGTACATGATATTCAGAGTAATGGCAATGTTCATTTTTTCATAAAGTAAATATTGGATTAAAAAGACTATTTATATTATGAATCAATTCAGAGGAAAGTAAAATCTCCCTCACTTTAAAGTATTTTGTAAATTACGGGGAGCAACGTGTTGTAAAGATAGAAAGCAAAAACATGATCACTGCCATGCAGTACAACATACCTCGTTGTTTTACCATCTTGATTTTTTTTTTCTTTTTGAAAGTTAATCCATGCAAATTGTATAGAATTCACAAAAATTAATGAGCAAAAGAATTTTTAAGTTACATATCCTCTTCTTTTAAAACAATTTCATAGATCTGACTTGTTGCTTTTCTTTTCTCCCCCTCCCTGGCTAGGGATTGACACCTATCATCTCCCTCGTTGGGAATTGTAGCAGAGGAAATCCCAAACCAGCATCATTCAAAAGACCAGACAATAATGGCAGAGGTCGTTTCTTGATTACTTACAGACGCAGAGAAAAACTGCACTTTCACATCATCGTACGGGGGTGGACGGTCGAGCGAGTAATGGTTACACTGTTGGACTATCATGATCAATCTGTGAACGAATACACGGAATTTGGAAGTACAGACCTAACTTACAATGAGAGAAGAAATACAACAGTGACGTTCTTGTCCACCTATTGAGGCTTCCTGTATTTGTCGCGTACTCTTGGCCTCAGCCCGGTCACCACACGTATGAATGCTAATCGTCATTTCTTTAAAGTTGCGATACTGCTGTTGACATTTTTAAAAGGCCAACACGTTTGAGGGTTACAGTGGGGCACTGGTGGAAAGCAAAGTATTCAATTTTCTATTAGACTTTAACCAGGTAAACTTTACTGTTGAATGTGTGTCACCCGATTTTCATATATTAGGAATATCCTAAGAAGCTCAATTTTAAAGCTGACACTCACATTCAAAAAGCAATGCATAACTGGTCACGTTTTATCAAAAATGTTGTGATTACTGATGGGATCAGAGGCCTTGTCCATAGCAGACTGCTGAATGGAGTGACCAAAGATATGCCGAGTTTCTGGAATGAGCAACTTTGAAGCTATACTGAATATTTCTTTGTTATTGGTTCACCCTTGTATAACTGTGGCACCCGCGGTGACAAAGGTCTACGCTAGACCCTGTGAAAAATACAAAAGAAGGTGCAGACTCAGTTGATGCTTCAGGGAGCTTACACACAAGGAACGATGGTAGAATGACATCTAATTATGTGTCAAGCTGTGTGATGAAGTCCGAGTGTGCTGTTGTGCGCTTTGGGGGAGGCTAACGGGAGGTGTAGACTGAGAAAGCTTCAGCAAGGAGGTAGAAATTGAGTTGGGCATGGAAGGATTTGTGCAAATGAAGAAGAGCATTGAAAAGATTGTCCAGTTCAGGCAGGGGCAGTTGGGGGTGGGACGAGGGGGCACAATGTTGAAGGGGGAGGAAAGACCAGCAAAAACATGAATCAGAAATTAGTGTTGTCTTCCAAAGGCCAGAGGGGACCCAGTCTACTTGGAATGGAGCCTGCAGGTCGAGTTACTGATGGAAATGAGCTCAGGTATGATAGGGCTACATCTTGAGAGTTCAAGAGCTGGGGAGATAAGACTGAAGTTGTTGAAGAATATGGTGGGGCATTTCCTATGTGACAAAGTGGCCTGCTAATTATCACATGTAACGTTTATTTAGTGATTAATAGCTCACAAAGCAACTTCACATATATTACATGATTTAATCTTCACAACACTTGAGATGTAATCTTTATTTTACAGATAAGAATACTGAGCTAAAGATATTAACTGGCTTTGACCATGGACACATGGTGTGTCTTCTGCTCACCTACAGCCTTCCACCATGAGAGCAGTATTTCAGGATGCATATTGCAGGACTCTATGTACTGCATTGTATGAGGAGAAAGAAATGGTAAGGAGACGGTTGGAGAAATCTAAGCATGAGAAAATGAGGTCCTGGACTAGGTAGTGGCAATGGGAACAGAAAGGAATGGAGAGAGTGAAGAGAGATTTCAAAGGTATAATCAGCAGGAATTGGTGACCGACTGAACACAGGGGGCCAAGGCAAGGAGAGAACCAAGGATAATACCAAATCTGAAGGCCTGAGTGAGAGAACCCTGGTGCCATTTGCAGAAGCAGAGGAAAAGCTCATTTGATCAACATGGATTGACAAATGTGTTTGAATTGTCAGGGCAGAGACTGTCCCTGTTGTAGCTGCATATCTACCACACAGTGGGTGCTCAGAAATATGTGCTGAGTGAATGGAAGAAAAAAATGACAGTTTAAAGCAGTGGAAGGGATGAGCAGAACCAATGATAGAGTATGTGTGGACATAGGAACAGAAAGCCAAGGATCGGGCCTGGGTGAGTGCCGTCAGTTGCGGGGGCCAAAACGAAGGGAAAGCAATGGTGTTGGAGAGGTAATAGAACTCGAGACAAAAGCCTGAGAGAGAATTTTAAAAGTTAATTGTTCTTAGACCCATGAAGGAAGCTTTCTTATTGCTGTAGGTCTGTAGTCTTAGGCATTTCTTCACCATGTAAGAAAACACTGACTACTGGGTCCCACTGCTTTGGGTAAAGAGATTCCTCCCCAGTCCATACACTCTTGCATTGTTTCTCATAGTGCAGTCCCACGGGACATCTGCGTTAGAATCACTTGGGACATCGCTAAGTCTGGAGATTCCTGGGCCCCATTCCAGATTTCCTGAATCATACTTTTGGGGTACAACCTGCATCTTACAAGCTCTTAGGTGATTTTCACGCATGCTAAAATTTCAGAATCTGTGCCATGCAATAAAATGACCAAGAAGAAGAGAATATGGCTAAAAATGACCAGATACATGAAGTTAAAACTCTGATAGATTCCTGGGAACATGCTTGGCACTTATGGAAAAGTGAAAGGCAATGCAACACTCTGATCTGAAAATATATTCTGGAAAACGCCCTGAAAAACTGTTTTGAACAATGAGTTTAATTTAGCTCTGACTAAGGACACCCAGTGGGATGGTAATCAGAAAGCAACCTGGCCTGTCTTTGTGGTGAGCAATGGTTTGGGGAGGTCAACATGCTGATTTGACATTGAGATTGAGACAAACACCAGAATTTTCAGTTCACATGCTTTCTCTTACTGTGTAGTCTCCAGTACCACCATAAAAAGAGACAGTCCTTTGCTTCATTATTATTCATATCGTTAGATCACTCCCATCACCATTTCCAATCTCTGAATGAAATTAAAAAGTTAGGCTGGTTAGAGCAAAGATCAAAAATGTCAAAAATTTTATTTAATTCATTAATAAGAAACCAGTAAAATGCTACAACTAGTTCAAAGTACTGTACATTTATAGGCAGATTAGGAAAGACGAATTTACAAACACACAAAACCGATCAATAATCAATTGCATTCCACTGGACACAACTAATTTGCATCTCTATGTACAAAAATTATTTGCATTATCATCAGTTTTCTACAACTTACGGAGTTGTAAAGTAGCTTAAAGACCATGAGAGGTGGAGATCACCCCGTAAGCGTGTGCTACACAAGATGTTGCCTGTTTCAGTCTTTCACACTTTTTCCTGACAGTCTCCTCTTTCAATCTCTCCTGAAAGTCTCACACACTTTCCTGACACTCTTTCTGTTGTGATCAGAACAATCTCAACGGAAGATTAATCTTGTTCCAAAAGAGGGCTGGGGTCATTAGGTTTGGCCTGATTATTTACATGGGTGCAGCAAGAATTTTAACTTCCCATAGAGGCCTTCTTAAGTTGGCCCTGCAAGCCTAGACCCACACTGTACTGAACAGCTGCTAAGGTCACAGTTTTCTATCTGGAAGTCTACAAGAGGATCCCAAATGGGACATTTATAATCCTCCATTTCATGTTGGTCCAAGACTAGGAAACCAAATCCATGAAATTCTCCACCACTTTTCACCTGCAGTACTTATAAATTTGGATTAGTTCCCCTGTTCTCCAGAGCTGCACCTTATATTTTTACTAAAAAATGTCTCCACAGAGTTTAAATAAAATTCAAAATACTAAGAAAGATGTCACAGCCTTAGGATATACTATCAGACTGGGACAACATATGAAATTCTAGAGCTTATTAAAAACATTGCTAAGCTTAGAACTTTGAGAAACTATTCCTGTTCTCATTGCCCATATCAGAGAAACGCATTAAAACTCCACTAGACTAAATGCCTGTTTGCCTGTTTGGAATAGTTGAACACTCACAGATGTTTGTATAGATACTGTTATCCCCATTGTTAACAAAGAGGAAACCGAGGCAGAGTGTACACTCAGGTACAATACAGGCTCTCACGCCATCCAGTTGGTTGATAGTTGGGTTTAAATTTCTTAGAGGAAGAAACTGCTCCAGCAGCCAACCGTGTAGCCTCTCACACTGTAGAATAAAGCAGTCTAGCAATCTAGTGTGCGGGACCCCGCTGAGTATGGAAAGGAAGGGGAGCAAGGTGCTGCTGACCCCTGGCAGCCTCCAGCTAGAACAGGCTGGGTTTCTAGGATCTGCCTACACAATTCTTGCTTGAAAATCTAGACCAAAATTTCCCACAGAAACAATGCTACTGCACTGAAGTTTGTTTTCAGAAGCCAGAAACCTATGTAATCTGTGGTAATCCACTAAAATTTGTCACCACCATGAAGATGTGGTGGTGATATGGGTGTGTGTGTTTGTGTTGGGGGGTATGTAAATAATTTGAAAATAGCATTTTATATTTTAACAATTGTAATTTATATTTTTTGACTATGCAGTTTATATATATATATTTAAAAAGATTCTTCTATTTCTGAATAATTGGATGAAATGTTAAAAAATATACACCTAGGACGTCAGCATCATGGCGGAGTGAGATTCCCTCTTTGAATCTCTGCCCCCTGTGACACAATGAAAACATCATTTGCATTCCAACAGAGCTCAATCAAACACTACAAAGGATTACTAAGAAACCCCTGCTACCATATATCGGACGGTGGAGGCACGGGAAGCCCAAAAGGACACGAGGAGAGGTAAGAAGTTGTACTCCCCCTCCCCAATCGATCAGCAAAGACAGTGCGGCTCGCAGACAGAGGGGGGAGGGGCGACCCACAGCGGGGAAAACTATCGCCATCCAGGTGATCTCACAGACTGTCGCGAGATCCCCACTGGGAATTGACGACGGACTGTTTAGGGGGTGTAAGCAAACACCCTAAGAGAGTCAGAAAGGAAACCCCCGGGTCAAGCAGGAGAAAGAGAGGACCCCTCCCCCCACACACCCCGCATTTCAGCATAATCCCTCTGGGGGCTGCAGCAGGCTCAGAGCATACCGCTCGCGATCTCCATCCAGTGGCACCAGGGGGAAACTGCAGGACCAACTTCATCATGAGGGGAAAAAATAAGGCTGTCCCCGTCGGATACATGAGACAATTTGTTATGGCTACAGACCAAAAGGAAAATGACAAACACCCAGAAACCAACCCTGAAGGCACAGAATTTGATAACCTGAATGACAGAGAATTCAAAACAGCTATCATAAACAAACTTAATGACATACAAGAGAACACACAGAAACAAATCAATGAATTCAGGGATTTCATCACAGAAGAGATTGAAACCATAAAGAAAAACCAATCAGAATTATGGGAGATGAAAAACAAAATGAAAAAGATAGTGGAAAAAATGGAGTCTTTAAAGAACAGAACTGACAATATGGAGGAACGAATTAGCATTATCAAGGATAGCCACGCAGAAACGCTCCAGATAGAGGAGGAGAGAGAGCTAAGACTAAAAAGAAATGAAGAAATTCTTCGAGAAATATCAGACTCAATGAGGAAAAGCAACATAAGGATAATAGGTATTCCAGAAGGATAAGAAAAAGAAAAAAGAGCAGAGAGTTTGTTGAAAGAAATAATAGCTGAGAACTTCCCTAATGTAGGGAAAGAGATGGAAATAACAGTGAATGAAATCAAAAATCACCTAAATATATAAACAGGAATAAACAATCATCACGTCACATAGTAGTAAAGTTAACTAGTTTCTGAGACAAGGAAATTATATTAAGGGCAGCTAAACAAAAAAAAAATAACATACAAAGGAAACCCCATCAGGCTCTCAGCTGATTTCTCGACAGAAACTGTACAGGCTAGGAGAGACTGGAGTGATATATTCAAAATCATGAAAGACAAAAACATTCAGCCAAGAATACTTTATCCAGCAAAAATATCCTTCAAATATGAAGGAGAAATAATAACTCTCCCTGATAAACAAAAGCTAAGAGAGTTCATAACCACAAGACCCCCACTACACGAAATGCTCAAGAAGGCCCTTAGGCCTGAAAAAAAACAAATGAGAAAGGGGATACAAAGATTTCAGCAAGGAGACTAAACCAGAACAAACTACAGTTGGATAACATCAAAAATTAATTCAAGCTCATCACTGGAAACAAACACTTACAACACAAGATGGAATAAGTAGAAACAACAAATAATGAGGGGAAGAAGAAAGGGATTGAATCGACTCAGCCTAAGGAAACAGGAGGCATCTGAGAATGTACTATCTTATCCAGGAGATCTCTTATATAAACCTCATGGTAACCACTAAAGAAATAACCAGAAGAGAACCACACATGACAAATAAAGAGAAAACCAAGAGAATGAGCATGCAGAAATACCAAATTGAATTTGCAGACCAAAACACAAGTGACAAGAAACGAAGGAAATGCAAAAGAACCAGAAAATGAACAATAAAATAGCAACATTAAACCCTCATATATCAATAATCACTCTAAATGTAAATGGAATGAATTCTCCAATCAAAAGACACAGAGTGGCGGGATGGATTAAAAACCAATATCCAACAATCTGCTGCGTCCAGGAAACACATCTCAGCTCTAAAGACAAACACAGACTCAAAATAAAAGGATGGAAAACAATACTCCAAGCTAATGGCAAACAAAAGAAAGGAGTAGCCATACTTATATCAGACAAAGTAGACTTCAAGATAAAAAAGGTAATGAGAGACAAAGATGGGCAATATATAGTGATGAAAGGGACACTTCACCAAGAAGACATAACAATCATAAATATCTATGCACCCAACACAGGAGCACCAAAGTACATAAAACAACTGCTAACAAACCTAAAAGGAGATATTAACAATAACACAATAATAGCAGGGGATCTTTACACCCCTCCCTTACATCAATGGATAGATCATCCAGACAAAAAGTCAATAAGGAAATAGTGGACTTAAATGAAAAACTAGATGCAATGGACTTAATAGATATATACAGAGCACTCCACTCCAAAAAAAGCAGGGTACACATTTTTCTCAAGTGCGCATGGAACATTCTCAAGGATAGACCATATATTAGGAAACAAGGCAAACCTCTATAAATTTAAGAAGATTGAAATCATTACAAGCATCCTTTCTGATCATAATGCAGTGAAACTAGAAATCAACTGCAAGGAAAAAACTGGGAAATGTTCAAGGAAAAACCTGGGAAAGGTACAAAGATGTGGAGACTAAACATCATGATACTGAACAACCAATGGGTCGTTGATGAAATTAAGGGATAAATCAAAAGCTATCTGGAGACAAATGAAAAAGAAAATACACCATACCAACTCATGTGGGATGCAGCAAAAGCAGTCCTGAGAGGGAAATTCATAGCAATACAAGCCCACCTTCACAAAAAAGAAAAATCCCAAATAAATAGCCTTAAACTGCACCTAACAGAATTAGAAAAAGAAGAACAGACAAAGCCCCGAATCAGCAGAAGGAGGGAAATAATAAAAATCAGAGCAGAAACAAATGAAATTGAAAATAAAAAAACAGTGGAAAGGATCAATGAAACAAAGTGCTGGTTCTTTGAGAAGATAAATAAAATTGACAAACCCTTAGCCAGACTCACTAAGAGAAAAAGGGAGAAGACTCAAATAAATAAAACTAGAAATGAAAGAGGAGAAATTACAACAGATACCACAGAAATACAAGGGATTATTAGGGAATACTATGAAAAACTTTATGCCAACAAATTGGACAATCTAAAGGAAATGGACAAATTCTTGGATGCGTACAACTTCCCAAAACTGAATCAGGAAGAAATAGAGAATCTGAACAGACCCATCACAAGTAAAGAGATTGAAACAGTAATCAAAAAACTCCCAAAAAATAAAAGCCCAGGACCAGATGGCTTCCCTGGAGACTTTTACCAAACATTCAAAGAAGATTTAGCACCTATCCTTCTCAAACTATTCCAAAAAATAGAGGAAGATGGAATACTTCCTAACACATTCTATGAGGCCAACATCCTGATACCAAAGCCAGACAAGGACAATACAAAGAAGGAAAACTACAGGCCAATATTGCTGATGAACATAGACGCAAAAATCCTCAACAAAATATTGGCAAACCGAATACAGCAATACATCAAAAAGATCATATACCACGATCAAGTGGGATTTATACCAGGGACACAGGGATGGTTCAAAATCCGCAAATCAATCAACGTGATACACCACGTTAACAAAATGAAGAGTAAAAACCACATGATCATCTTAATTGACGCAGGGAAGGCATTTGACAAGATCCAGCATCCATTTATGATTAAAAACTCTCAACAAAATGGGTATAGAAGGAAAGTACCTCAACATAATAAGGGCCATATATGACAAACCCACAGCTAACATCCTACTCAACAGGGAAAAACTGAAAGCCATTCCTTTGAGGACAGGAACAAGACAAGGGTGCCCACTCTCGCCGCTCTTATTCAACAGAGTACTGGAAGTTCTGGCCAGAGCAATTAGGCAAGGAAAAGGAATAAAAGAACTCCAAATAGGCAATGAAGAAGTGAAACTCTCACTATTTGCAGACGACATGATCTTATACATAGAAAACCCAAAAAACTCCATCGGAAAACTACTAGAAATAATCAACAACTACAGTAAAGTGGCAGGGTATAAAATCAACTGACAAAAATCAATTGCATTTCTATACACTAATGATGAACCAACAGAAAGAGAACTCAAAAAGACAATCCCATTTACAATTGCAACAAAGAGAATAAAATATCTGGGAATACATTTAACCAAGGAGGTAAAAGACCTATACAATGAACACTATAAGACACTATTGAAAGAAATCGAGGAAGACATAAAGAAATGGAAAAATGTTCCATGCACATGGATTGCAAGAATAAATATAGTTAAAATGTCCATTCTACCTAAAGCAATCTACAAATTCAATGCAATCCCAATCAGAATCCCAATGTCCTTCTTCACGGCAATAGAACAAAAAATACTGAAGTTTTTATGGGGCAACAAAAGACCCTGAATGGCTAAAGCAATCCTGAAAAAAAAGATCAATGCTGGAGGCATCACAATCCCTGATTTCAAAATCTACTATCGAGCTACAGTAATCAAAACAGCATGGTACTGGTACAAGAATAGACACACAGATCAATGGAATAGAATTGAAAGCCCAGAAATAAAACCACACACCTATGGACAGCTAATCTTCAACAAAGGAGCAAAGAACATACAATGGAGAGAGGGAAGTCTCTTCAATAAATGGTGCTGGGAAAATTGGACAGCAACATGCAAAAGAATGAAAGTAGACCATCTCCTATCACCATATACAAAAATCAATTCAAAATGGATCAAGGACCTGAAAGTGAGACCTGAAACTATAAAACTCCTGGAAGAAAATATAGGCAGTACACTAACTGAGATTGGACATAAAGGGATCCTTTCAGACTCCATGTCTACTTGGACTAAGGACACAAAAGAAAAATTAAACAAGTGGGACTTCATTAGACTACAGAGCTTCTACAAGGCAAATGAAATCAGGATCAAAATGAATAGACAACCCACCAGCTGGGAGAAAATACTCGCAAATCTTTTGTCTGACAAGGGACTAATATCTGTAATATATAAAGAACTCATACAACTGAGCAACAAAAAAACAAACAACCTGATCAAAAAATGGGCAGAGGACACGAACAGACATTTTTCCAAGGAAGAGATACAGAAGGCCAACAGACATATGAAAAGATGTTCAAGATCACTAATCATCAGGGAAATGCAAATCAAAACTACACTAAGATATCACCTTACACCCGTTAGAATGGCTGTAATCACCAAGACAAAGAACAACAAATGCTGGAGAGGTTATGGAGAAATGGGGACCCTCATTCACTGCTGGTGGGAATCCAAACTGGTGCAGCCTCTATGGAAAACAGTATGGAGAGTCCTCAAAAAATTAAAAATAAAAATACCTTATGATCCAGCAATCCCACTCTTGGGCATCTACCCAATGGACATGAAATCAACCATCACAAGAGGCGTATGCACCCCTATGTTCATTGCAGCATTATTCACTGTAGCCAAGAAGTGGAAGCAACCCAAGTGTCCCTCGACTGATGATTGGTTAAAGAAGATGTGGTATATACGTACAATGGAATACTACTCAGCCATAAGAAAAGACAGAACTGTCCCATTTGCAACAACATGGATGGACCTAGAGGGTATTATGTTAAGTGAAATAAGCCAGAGAGAGAAGGACAGACACTGCATGAACTCACTCATATATGGAATATAAATGAACACACGGATGGAGACAACTGATTGGTGGTTACCAAAGGGAAGGGGGCTGGGGGGTGGGCACAAGGGGTGAAGGGATACATCCACATGGTGACGAGCAAGCTATAATGTACAACTAAAACCCCATAGTGTTAAAAACTATCAAGACATCAATAAAAAAAAATTCACATTGTTGTACAACTATCACCACTCTCCTTCCCCAGAACTTTTTCATCTCCCCAAAGAGAAACTCTGTACCTATTAAATAATAACTCCCCACTCCCTCCTCCTCTCAGCCCCTGGCAACCACCATTCTACTTTCTGTCTCTATGAATTTCACTATTCCAGGTACATCATATAAGAGGAATCATGCAATATGTATCCTTTTTTGTCTGGCTTACTTCACTTAGCATAATATCCTCAAGGTTCATCCATGTTGTAGCGTGTGTCAGATTTTCATTCCTTCTTAAGACTGAATAATATTCCATTGTATGTTTATACCACATTTTATTTACCCACTCATCCACTGATGGACATTTGGGTTATTTCCACCTTTTGGCTGGACTTTATTGTGACTTTATCATATTTTACATTCTGTAGCAATTTATATTTTTATTTTCAGACCCACCAAATTTCATCATATTAATATAATGAATCCCAGGAAGAGAATTATGAAAGAATTTTTATTTTATTTTTGGCCATTTACTCATTTTTTGGCAACCACAAAGACTGGCGTTTCTAATTCTGGGCTGTGATAAGTAGACAATGTAAGCCATTTACCTTTTTTCTGTTTCCTTTTCCAAAAGAGAAAAATAGTATTTTCCTAAAATATGATCATGTCAGTTTGATCTATTTTTTTAAGTGATAAGGAGAGCAGAAGAAAGGATAACGTAAGAATTGGACACTTAGTTTAAAAAGTATGGGAGGGGCCAATGAGTAGTGTGCCTCTTTGCTCCCCAAGTTCTGAACCATTTAGGAGACAGACAATAAAGAGTATGGCGTATGGAGACCAGAATGTACTTTTAGTATGCACAAAGCTGATTTTGGAGAATGCAGCTTATCTCTATGTGCGGGCAGATGGCCCTCCTAACTCTGCACCCCAGAATTAGGCAGATCTACCCAGCCAGTCACAGACAGTGCTGGCCTGAGACAGGTCTCCTCCTGCAGGCAGGTAAAAATGTCAGCTGGCATGTAGTCCGACTAAATGCTTGTCCTTTACACCCCCAACCCACTTCTCTGCCTTGGCCCTCATCAGACTGTATAGCAATGGAATCTTGAACTTTCTCCTTCCCATGAGCATGTTTTATTCATCCATTCTTCTACTCACTCAACTGGTTTTATTGAGCATCTATTTGGGCCTCAATAAAACACAGGACCTCACAGAGGTGACAGGTGCTGACACAACCCCTGCCCTTAAGGAGATCAGGATAGGAAACATCGTAAAGGAAACAGAGTCCTGTGTTAGACAATGAGAAGGCAGAACTACTTAACAAACAGGAAGAGAAGGCTTTTCTGGGGAAGTGACATTTAAGATGACACCTCAAGGCCAGGGAGTGCCTCACCAGAGCATTTACACTCTGGTGTCTAGTAGAGGCCTGGCACATGGCAGAGGTCAGTAAACACTTAACAAATTAATGAATGAGTGATCGATGGAAGAACACTTTACACGCTATAAGAGTAGCACACGAGTGTTAGCCATGATTTTGTTGATAGGGGAAGATCTACTTTTATTCTGCTTCTTTGGGACAATCAAAGAGATATTAAGGCAGACCACAGAGAAAAACATTCATTCCGGGCATCTGCTCATTTGGACACACCTGGGCCCCTTCTGCATAGGAGTGAGCTTGAAGCTATCAGGTATAGGACTGAGCACAGATCGACAGGGGGCAAGCCCTCCTATCCCAACATCTGCCAATCCCCATTTCCACCTGTGAAAGCAAGCATCCACTAAATAGTGGTGAAAATGGTGATGAAATGATTGTTTATGGATATTGGAGAATGAGGAGAATACATCACAAACACTAAGTATTCTGTTTCACCGGTGGAAGGTAATGATAACTAGATCTGAAACTGTAAAAGGAGCAAGCTGCCATTCCCAAATAAATGTTGCATAGTGAAAAAAATGGCTCACTGTGTCCTTTCTAACCCTGAGGTCCTGGGGAGGAGAACAGAAAGAAAACTGATACTATTTTTGAAACACATAGTATGTTCCTGTCACCGTAAGTCACAGTCATTTCCTCATTCAATTCTAACACCTATAAAACACAGGAGATGCGAATTATAACCATCATTTACAAAGGAGAAAACAGAGGCTGAGAGATTATGCTGTGTTTTCACGATCACAGCTCATACTGCGATAGCAGGGATTTGAACCGAAGTTTCTGACTCCAAAGCAAAGAAAACAGAAGAAAGGAGAGAGAAACACAGGAAAAGCACTGTAGAATTGTCAACAGTTCAGGAGCTGGCAAGCAAAAACAACGATCAGAGCATCTCTTTGCTTCTTTGCCCTCTGAACTGTTCATTAAATAGTAGAGAAGGCAAAGCTAACTATTTCAGACTGGCTGTTGATCTCTGTTTTAAAAGCAAGACAGAAACATTACATTTGTCACAATTAAAATTGGTAAAGATAAACCACTATCAGATATACGAAATGCTCCCTTTTAGGGGTATCATGCCAGACACCATATTCCCGCATTGTCTAACATTCTGTACTCCATTCAAAAGGAACACCTGTATTTCATTCTTCATAAAGATGCTACTGAAATCTTGGAAAACATTAGTCCTTCCTTTCTTTTGCTGCTAACAGCTAACAAGAGTCATGAGCTACTTCCTCCCTCCGCCACCATCACTAATATTCCAGTTCAAGGAGATATGAAGAGGCACGGTAAATCATTCTGTTTTTAGAAATTGCCGAGTCCTTGAATTTATATATTTTAGAAAGCAGGTTTGCTTCAGCTCCTTAAGACTTGGGTACTTAGAATGCAATCTTTCTAATTTAATAGTCAATTTGCATACATGTATAAATGCATGGATTTTAAAAGCAACTTTAGGATTAAGAGTGTTTTGTTGTCTTCATTTGCAGAATTCAAAGCTGATTATTCAAGCAAGTTTTAGATCCATTTTAAGAATAGTAACAAGGCAAGAATCTCAGGGTAATACATTCTTTAGAACCAAGAATCTAAGGATAATACATTCTTTCAAATCAAGCGAGTAAATGGCCAAAATAAAGGATGTTTTTAACAACATAGTCTCAACTGTGGAGGTGTCATCATCTCTCAAAGCTATGGCTCAGCTCTGCATATCTTCCAGTTACATACCCATTCCTTAAAATACTATGAAATGTTGTTACATACAAAGGAATGTCTGTAATATAATTTTTAAATCACGATAATAAAATGACCACCTGTGAACCTACCATCCAACTTGAGAAATTGAATGTCAGTACTGTTGAAGCTCTGTGTGTCCCTCCTCAGCCATGCAGCCTGTCTCCCCTGCCTCCCTGAAATACACTGTTGTCTTTATCATTCATATGCTTTTCTTTGTAATCGTATTTATTGCTCTAAGCAAAACATTCAAAATTTGGCTTTTGAACTTTATATAAATTGTAGTATATTGCATGCATTCTTCTGCAACCTTTTTCATTCAACATTGTTTCTGAAATTCATCTGTGTTGATGTGTATAGCTCTATTGTAATCATTTTCACTTCTGTACAGTGTTGCATTGCACGGATAAACCACAGTTTATTTCAGTTCTCCCAGTGATGGGCACTTTCTCCCTTGATTTTTACCACTTGGAACATTTTTGTACTTGTCTCCCAGCACATATCTGCAAAGGTTTCTTTGGGTATATACTCCAGGAGCAGAATTGATTGTTCATAAGGCTACATAATTATATATATATATATATATACACAATTATGTATGTTTATATTATATATTTATATAAAAATATAATTAAATGTTTCATGTGTAATTGTTATATATTGCATATGTTCATAATATATATTATAAACACACAAATATGTAATGCCAAAACTGGTTGCCAATTTAATTGCACTCCCACCAACATCAACATATAAGTGATATTGCCTAACTTTTAATTTTTCACCCTTCTAAAAAGAATACAAATGTTATTTCAGTATGGTTTCAATTTGCATTTCCCTCACATTCTTTCATATATTTATTAGTCATTTATAGTCTTTGTTTTGTGAAATGCCTGTTCATGTCTTTTGTCCATCTTCTTTTGGGTTGTTTGTTTGCTTCTATTTGATTTTTAGGAGTTCTTTTTTTTTTTTAATGCCTTTTACTTTCTTGATTTTACTTGATTTGTTTTTTGTTTTCCGGGGTCTTTTGCTGAGGAAGATTTGCCCTGAGCTAACAACCTCTGACAATTGCCTTCTTTTTGTATGTGAGCCATCAACACAGCATAGCCACTGATAGACAAGTGGTGTAGGTCTGCAGCCGGGAACTGAACTCAGGCTGCCAAAGCAGAGCACACTGAACTTAACCACTAGGCTACCAGGGCTGGCCCAAGAGTTCTTCATGTCTTCTATATACGAATCATTTAGTGCTTATAAGGGAAACATTTATCTTCTCCGTGTTTGAGACTTGCTTTTTCACTCTCTGTGCTTTTTTGATTAAAAGTTCTAAATTTTAACATAGTCAAATTTATTAATCTTTCCCTTAGAAATAGTGCTTTGGATATCTTAAATCCTTGCCTACATCAGAGCCATAAAGATATTCCCCTATATCTTTGTTTTAAACTTTCTCATTTAAGTTTTAAATCCAATTGAATTGGATTTTTTTGTATAATGTGAAGTAGAGAATCCACTTTTTTCCTTCTTATGGATAACCAATTGTCCTAACACCATTTATTGAATATCCACTCTTTTCCCATTGATCTGCAATGCCAACTTTGTCATGTGTCAAGTTTCCTTATACTAATGGGTCTATTTCTGTGTTCTCTGTTCTGTTCCATCAGTCAATTTAACTCTGTGTGCAATATCCTGCTGTCTGATTGTTATAGCTTTATAATAAGTCTTGATAGTTTACAAGTTAACACAACTTCCGTACCTCGCCTTGTCTTCTTTTTCAAGAGTATTTTGGTTCTTCTTGGTTCTTTGCTTTCCTCTATAATTTTATCATAAATCTGTGAAGTTCCATGAAGAATCCTATTGGGATTTTGAATGAAATTGCATTAAAGCTATAGGTAAATTCGGAAGGAATTAATATCTTTATGACATTGAGTCTTCTTACCTGTGAACTTATCTGTGTACTTAAATATTTTTTGTTACTATGCTTCATTAGTGTTAAAGTGATTTCTTCATAAAGATCTTACATATTTCTCATTAATATTTTCTTCATTTATATCTTTAATGCTACATAAATGGTATCACAAATTACATTTTACCTGTTTGTTGCTAGTACATAGAAATACAGCTGCGAACTTCCTAAAGTCTCCTATTAACTCTTGTAATTTATAGATTCTTCTATTTTCTACATAACCATAATGATGGTTCTGTTACTTCCTTTCTGTGTTAGTTATCTATTGGTGCATAACAAATCACCTTAAACTTAGTGGCTGAAAACAACATACACTTACTGTCCCCCAGTCTCTGTGGGTCACTTAGCTGGGTCCCCTGCACAGGGTCTCACAAGGCTGCAATCAAGGTGCCAGCCAGGCTGTGGTCCTTTCAGAGCTTAGGGTCCACTTCTGAGAGCACATGGTTGTCGGTAGAATTGAGTTATTTGAGGCCATAGAACGGAGGCCCCCATTTTGTTGCTGGCTGTCAGCTGGGGGTTGCTCTCAGCTCATAGTGGCCCTAGCTCCTTGCCATGTGGCCCATTTACAGGCCTTCTCACAACATGGCAGTCTACTTCCTCAAAGCCAGTAGAATATTCACTCAGTCGGCTAAGGAGGAGCCTTACATAACGTAACGTAATCACAAGAGTCACGAATTCCATCACTTTTGCCATGGAATGTAATCCAATCGAGGGAGTGACTACACCGTATTCTATTTGCTGGAAGCAAGTCTCAGGTTCTGCCCACACTCGAGAGAGGGTGTAATTCAATGGAGGTTACCTTAGGGGGAATTTCCAATCCTAATAGCTTTCATATTTCTTTTTCTTGCCACACTGCACAGGTTGGGCCCCCAATATAATGGTGAAAATAAATTGTGGTCTTAGCATCTTAAAGGAAATGGTTTAATGATTCACTGTAAAGTAAGATGTTTGAGGTAGGTTTTTTATAAATGCCATTTATCAGCTTAAGGAAGTTCTCCATGTTTTCTAGTAATTGTTTTTAAATTACAAATGACTGTTGAATTTTATCAGACGCTTTTTTCTGCATCCTTTGAGGTGATATATTTTTTTTTCTCCCTTGTTAAACCACCCTTGCATTCCTGGAATAAATTCAACTTAATTGTGCTATCTTTTCTTTCATATTCATCACTGGATTTAGTTTGCTATTTCGTTTTTGGGTTTTTCAAATGTGTCTTCGTGATTGTTTTTCTTTTACTCTTTTTTAATAGTATTGTTTTGAGGAATTTGCTCATAAGTTTTCAAATTTCTTGGCATGAAGTTGTTCATAACAGTCTCTTGGGAAAAAAACCTTTAATCTTTGCAGCATCTATAGTTATCTCCACTTTTAAAAAATAAATAAATCGTGACAGAGATTCAAGTTTATTAGTCATTTAAAGAACCAGTGTTTGACTTTGTGGATTCTCTCTACTGTATCATTTCTATTAATTTCAGCTTTTATCTTAGTTCTTTCATTTTATTTCCTGAGACTTATTCTCATTCTTTTTCTAATATCTTAAGGTAGTGAGCTTACCTCATTAAATTTCAGCCTTTTTTCAATGTTATTTTTCTCTAATTGCTACTTTAGCTTGCAACAAACATGTTTTGATTCATAGTATCCAGTTTTGAATTATTTTCCTTTGACCCAAGAGTAAGAAGTGTGTCAATTTCTGAACACATGCGCTCTTGCTAGTTGGCTCTCAGTTGCTAGTCTAACTTCATTGCAGTGTGATCAGGGTACATGTTCTGTGTTCTGCTGAAATTTGTTCAGTTTTGTGCTTTATGGCCAAGTTTGTGACCAATTTTCATAGATGTGTGTGCTTGGAAAGAATGTATTTAAAGCTATTAAGGTGCAATGATCTAAAAATGTCTAATAGTTCAAATTGTTAAGCTTCTGGTTTATCTGCTCATCAATTGTTGTGTTAAAATATCTCACCATAATGGTAGACTTGCTATTTCATTGTATTTCTGTCAATTTTTGCCTTGTATATTTTGAGTCCATGTTATTAGGTGCATATCAGTTTAGAACTGTTACATATTCTTGATAGATTTATCTCTAATGCCTTTCAGACTTTTTTATTTTCTGATATGTATATAGCTACACCAGATTTCTTTTAGTTAAGGTTTACCTGATATATTTTTTCCCTTTCACTTTCAACCTTTTGGTATTCTTGTTTTAGTTGTGCTTCTGGTAAACAGCATATCACTTGACATTTTAAAAAATCCATTCTAACATACCCTGTTATTGTCATATATTTTAATCCCATAAGACATTTTATTATTATTTAGAATTAACTTACATATTTACCACTTTCTTTGCTTACTATTTCTTCTTGTACTTTAGACCTTAAATTTGGGATTTCTCTTTTGCCTAGTGTACATCTTTATGAGTTTCTTAATGACCTGCTGGTAGCCAGTTGCTTTTGTTTATCTGACTAATGTATTTAGCCCTGATTTTTGAAAGATATTTTGTATTCTGTCCCCCTCTCCCACTAGTATGGCATGAGAAAAAATTACCAAAATGAAGGCAAGAATAGAAAGGGTACACAAAAAAGGTATTAGAAATAAATCCAGTAATCCAGTCATATCAGTAACTATGATGAATATAAATGAACTAAATACCCACATTAAAATAGAAAATTTTAACTATTCCAGTGTACCTGAAAAGAACGTATCCTGCTGTTGTTGGGCACAGTGTCTATATATAACTGAGAGATCAGTGTTTAACTGTGAACTGATGTCTTCCATAAATTGTAAAGAGTTCTCACCCAGTAACTATCCAAAGACAGCCTTTGATCCATTTCTTCTTTTCTGTCCTCCTGGAGATCTGATTGCACAAATGTTACTTTCCTACATTAATCTTTACCTCTCTTTCATATTTCTTTGCTCTTTCTCTCTCTCTGCCGCATATGGATAGTTTCTTTAGATCTATTTTCCAGTGTCTAATCTGTTGTTAAACTCCTTCACTAAATTGTTTTTTTCAAATCTGTTTGATCACTTTTTTGGTCTCCTCCTCTATATTTTATTCTAAGTCACACATATTTTATATTCTGAATATGGTAACTCCAATATCTAAGGGCTTTATGAATCTGATTCTGTTGTCTGTTGTTTCAGTGAGTGTATTTGTGGTGCTTTGTCTCCTTATGCATTTTGTAATTTAAAGTCTGGGTTTATGGTGAGTTCCTTCACATACGATTTTTATTTGCTTGTGCCAGAGGCCTGAAACACTACTAGCCTGGGAACACTGTAAACTAAGTTCCTGTTTTGACTTTTTAAGAATCTTCCATCTTTTGAGTTGCATGAATTTGAGTCATAGTGCTAAGCACCCTAATAGAAAATAAATAGTTCTAACTTTGGCATGAAGAGCTAAAGTACTAGCAGGGATTAGAATAAGCCCTTTATTTCAACAAGGTTATTTCTCTGTAGTGACCCAGACTTTGGCAAGGGTAGTTAATTTGGTGTGAAATATATACAAAATATAAATATGTGTATATGCTGGTTTGTTCCCAGGTTTCAGTACACACACACTGAAAAATGTGTATAGGCAAACACAGAAAAATATATGCATATGTAAATATATACATTCTATGCATATAAATCTGTCTATAAATCATCTCAACTCTTGTAGCCCTCTGATGTCATCAGCTATAAGGCTAATAACTATATTTCAGAGAAGTATGGTTACTGAATGAAGAGACAAAGGTTAGAGGAATTTGTCTTATTACTAATTCTAGGTATTCTTTTTGTGATAATGCTGATAATTTTTTTCCATGTAAGAGTACTTTTCAGTTACCATTATATACTTTTAAACAATTTAACATTTATACCATTCAAATCAGATGTAATAATTGACACAATATAGGAAAACTTCTAGTAAAATTATTTTATTTACTTATAATATCAATCTTCAACAGCTTGAAATAAAAATTTCCATGGTCTTTAATTGAACTGTATGTTACTGTCTTTCAGAATGTCCCGTTTTTCATTAAAATAATTTTTAAACCACTCTATGTGTTCAACCTTCTGTTTAACACTCAGATATGGGTTTTTGGAAAGGCCACAGGTCACCAGCTCCATGAAGTGGCAAATTGGTCCCCGTTTTGGAAAATCCTCCAGGTATTTATCCAGAAATATATGTTCATAAAATTCTGAACCATCATCATCAAAACCTAGGAAATGAGACAAGATATATTACATTATAATTTTGAATGGAAAAGCTACATCATAAAATTAACCTTAATGAAGTAATATATAGCGAAAAGCCCGAACTTTGGAGTTAGACATAGGTTTGCCCACCAACTTAATAACTGTGTGACTGGGCAAATTAATTAACTTCTCTGAGCATTAGTTTCCTCAGGCATAAAATGTGGATTAAAACAGCACCTTCCTCATGGGGTTTTTGTAAAGATTAAATAGACACAAAGCTTATAAAGCTCTTTTACAATACTTAGCATACCGTAAATGTTTCAACTGTAGCAGCAACTACTGCTAATGAATATTTTAATATCTAAAGCAACCGCTAAGAAAACTACAAACTACACTAAAAAATATATTAATATTTCAAGACGGAATCCTAAAATATCTTCAAGCAGCCCATAAGAAGCCAAGAAAAGACAGAGGAATAAGAAACAGAGAAAATGAACAGAAAACAAATAATAAAATGGTTTCTTTTGTCACAAAACGTTTGTACGAAACAAACTTCAACACATTTAAAATAACTGAAATAATATATAGTATGTTTTCCAATCATAATGGAATCAAACTAGAAATCAGCACCAGAAAGATAACAGGAAAATCTTAAACAGACTTAGTCCTAACAAATCAATAATTACTTTACATGAAAATGGTCTAAATACACCAATCAAAAGACAGAGATTGGCAGAGTGGCTCTAAAAACATGATGCAACTATATGCAAGCTACAGGAAACTCACTTCAAACACAACATAGGTAGGTTGAAGTAGAAGGATGCTGAAAGATATATCTTGCTAACATTAATTTAACAAAACAAAAGCATGAGTGGCTGTATGAATATCAGATAAAGTAGACTTCAGAGCAAAGAAAATTACTAAGGAGAAAGAGGAACATTACATAATAAAAGGATCAATCCACCAAGAAGACTTAGTTATCTGAATTATGTGTACACCAAACAACAGAGTTTCTAAATACCTGAAAGAAAAACTGATAGAAATAAAGGAGAAGTAGGAAAATCCACACTTATAGTTGGAGATTTCAGTAGAGTACTGTCAGCAACTGAGGGAACTACCAGGTAAAAAATTAGCAAAGATATAGAAGAACTGAATATCAACCAAAAGGATCAAACTGACATCTACAGAATACCACACTATTGCAGAATACAAAATTCTTTTCAAGCATCCATGGAACATTCACCTACCTAAACCATATCCTGGGTCACAAAATGAGCTTCAACACATTTAAAATAGTTGAAATAATACACAGTATGTTTTCCGATCATAATGGAATCAAACTAGAAATCGATGACAGAAAGACGAAAATCTTCAAACAGTTGGAAATTAATACACTTACAAACAATTGACGGGTCATAGAGGAAGTCTCAAAGGCAATTAAAAACAAACACATAGAATTGAATGAGAATGAAAGCACAACAAATCAAAATTCGTGGGACACAGCTAAAACAGTGCTGAGAGGGAAATATATAGCACTAAATGCATACATAAGAAGAGGAAAATCCATAATCTAAGCTCCCACCTCAAGAACCTAGTAAAAGAAGAGCAAAATAATCCCAAAGCAAGCAAAAGGAAGGAAGTAATAAAGATTATATCAGAAATCAATAACACTGAAAATAGAGAAAATCAATGAAACGGAAATCTGGTTCTTCAAAAAAAAAATCAGTAAAATTGATAAATCTCTAGCACACCTGGTAAAGAAAAAAGGACAGAAGGCACACACCATCAATATTAGGAGTGAAATTTACCATTACAAATCCTGAAATCATTAAAGGGATAATAAAAGAATACTACAAACAACTTTACACTCACAAACTTGACAACTTGAAAGAAAATGAACTTAAAATCCATTAAAGTACCAAAACTCAACCAAATAAAATAGATAACCTGAAAAGTCTTATAAAGAAAAGGAATGTATAATTTCAAAACTCTCAAAAAAGAAATCCCTAAACCCAGATCACTTCACTGGAGAATCTGATCAAACATTTAAAGAATTAACACAATTTTACACACAATTTTACACAACTTCTTCCAGAAACTAGAAGGGATATTTCCTAATTCATTTTATGAGGACAGTATTACTTTGTTGCCAAAACCAGACAAAGATACAACAGCAACAACAACAAAAAGGGGCGGGGGGAGAGAACTACCAACCAATATCTCATGAAATTGAGGCAAAAACTTTAAACAAAATTAGCAGACAAATCTAACAATGTATAAAAGGACTTATACACCAAGATCAAGTGGGATTTACTCCAGGTACGCAAGGCTGGTTCAACATTTGAAAATCAATGTAATCCACCATATTAACAGGTTAAAGAAGAAAAATCATATGATCCAACACTCATTTTGATAAAAACTCGCAGCAAATTAGGAAAAGAGAGAACTACTTCAACTTGATAAAGAGCATTTACAACTAATATCATACTTAATGGTGAAAGACTGAAATCAAAGCTTCTCCCCTAAGTTCATGAACAAGGCAAGGAGGTCAGCTCTCGCTCCTCTTACTCAACACAGCACTGAAAGTTCCAGCCACTGCACTGAGGGAGGGAGGGGGGAAGAAAAGGTGTACAGATAGGAAAGGAAGAAATAAAACTGTCTCTATTTGTAGATGACATGATTGTTTACATAGAAAATCCAAAGGAATCCACAAAAAAACTAGAACTAGTTAGTGAGTTCAGTAAGGTTACAGGATACAAGAAAAACACACAAAAATTGATCACATCTCTAATTAAATTTAAATTGGAAGACTCAACATATTAAAGAAGTCAATTCTCTCCAAACTGATCTATAAATTTAATGTACCTGCTATCAAAATCCCAGCAAAGTTTTGCCACAGGCAAGCTTATTCCAAGATTTATATGGAAAGGCACAAGTCCTAGAATAGTTAAAACAATCTTGAAAGAGAAGAATAATGTGGGTGGAATAATGTGAAGACTTACTATATAGCTAGAGTAATCAAAAGAGTATGGTATGGGCAGAAGGACACATAGATCGATGGAACAAAATCAACAGACCCTGTTATGGACTGAACTATGTCCATAGCTGATATGGGCAATTGATAGGTTCAAGTCCTGACCCCCAATGTGGACTTATTTAGAGATAGGGCCTTTAAGGAGGTAATGAAGTTTAAATGAGGTCATAAGAATAGAGCCCAGATCCAATAAGAAGGGGAAGAGACACCAGGAGTGCACACAGACAGAGGAAAGACCGTGTGAAGACACAGTGACAAGGTGGCCATCTACAAGCCAAGGAGAGAGACCTCAGGAGAAACCAACCCTGCTAACGCTTGATCTTGGACTTTCGGCCTCCAGAACTGTGAGAAAATTCATTTTTGTTGTTTAAGCCACCCCATCTGTGGTATTTTGTTATGGCAGCCCTAGCAGACAAATATGCCCAACTTTTAAAAATTTATTTGTTTATTTTTATTGAAGTATAGTTGACGTATAATACTGTATTAGTTTCAGGTGTATAACATAGTGATTTGACAAAGATGCCCAACTTTTTACAAAGGTGCAAAGACAATGCAATGGAGAAAGGATAGCCTTTTGAACAAATGGTGCTGGAGCAATTCGATATCTCTTGATAAAAAAAAAAATGAACCTAAACCTCATACCTCATACAAATTAACACACAGTGGATCACAGACTTAAATGTAAAACTATAAATCTTATAGAAAAAAACGTAGGGGAAAGTCTTTTGGTTCTAGGGCTGGCAAAGAACTTGATAGCAACAGCATGAACCATAAAAGGAAAAACTGGGCCCCATCAAAATTAAAAACTTTTGGTCTGTGAAAGTCCCTATGAAAAGGACGAAAAAACAACCTACAGACAGGGAGAAAATACTGGCAAACCATTTATTCAACAATGGACTAGTATCTGGAATATATAAAAAACTCAAAACTCAACAGTGAAAAAACCAGACAATTCAATTAGAAAATGGACAAAAGATGTAAAAGATAAGAAGAGACATTTCACTGAAGAAGATGTACAGACGGCAAACACACACATGAAAAAGATGTTCAACCTCAGGAGCCATTAGAATAATGCAGATTAAAACCACAACGAAATATCAATACACACCTCTCAGAATGTGGACACATCTAAAAGAAAAAATAACAAAAACATGCTGGTGAGGATGAAGAGAAATCAGACCATTCATACATTGCTGGTGGGAATATAAAACAGCATGGTCACTCCGGAAAACAGTTTGGAAGTTTCTTTAAAAACTAAACACGCAACTACCATACAGTCCAATTGCACTCCTGGGTATTTGTCCCAGGGAGATGGAATTTTACATTCATACAGAAACCCGTACATGAACATTTATAGCACCTTATTCGTAAGAGCCAAAAACTGGTAACAACCCAGATGTCTTTTATCAGTGAACGGTTAAACAAACTATATGGTACATTCGAACCATGGAATACTACTCAGTAATAAAACAAAACAACAAAAAACCCTATGGATATATGCAACAACTTGAATAAATCTCCAGAGAATTAATCATGCTGAGTAAAAAAAAGCAATCCCCAAAGGTGACATATTGTATGATTCCATTTGTACATATCTTTTCAAAATAACGAAATCATAGAAATGGAGAATGGATTTAGTGATTGCCAGGGATCAGGGACTAATCAGGGAAGGCAACGGAGGAAAGCAGATGTGGTTATAGAAGGGCTGTAAGAGAGACCCTTGAGGTGATGGAACTGTTCTGAGTCCTGACTGTGGTGGTGGTCACACGAATCTACATGTGATAAAACTGCAGAGAACTCAACACACACACTCACACAAAGGAGTACATGTAAAACTGCTGACATCTGAACATGGCTGACAGACTACATCAATGCCAGATGCCTGGCTGTAATGTTGTGTTATGGTCATGCAGGATGTAGCTACTGGGGGAAAATGGGCAAAGGGTATACAGGATATTTATTACTTTTTACAACTGCATGTGAATCCACAATTATCTCAAAATAAAAGGTTTAAAGAATGCTTTGTAATCACGTAGAATTATTTTATACTTATTGAACAGAGATTTTTAAAAAATTTTATTTGGACATTTAAAGATTTACACATCACTTTTATAAAAACAAAAATACATAAAAAATAAATCAAGGCATTAGATTGCCAAATGGCCACATCTCACTCCTGTGCTTGTCTACACACCCCTCTGCAATGTGACTTGACCATTCTTCCCATACAGCCTGTTTCTCCAACCCCTGAATTTCGGGGTGGCCAGGTGACCTGCTTGGGTCAATGCATGTTACCAAACACAATGAAACGAAGGCTTGAAAAGTACTGCTCATCAATCCTTGCTCTTCCTTGCTATTAGGAACTCTCCCATTGCCATGTGAACAAGCCCAGGCTAGTCTGTGAGATGGGGAGTGACACACAAACCGGTTATCTCCATCTCCCCTGACGAGAGGACCAACAACCAGAAATGTGGGAGAAGGCACTCTAGAACAACCCACCCCCAGCCAACCTGCCAAAACCAACCAGAAAACCCAGAAACTCAGGGCACATACAACTCAGCTGTTGTTTTACTAAGTTTTGGGGTGGCTTGTTTGCAGCAAAAACGGATACAAATGGTTAAGGTATTTCTAAGACTTCACATTCAGAATCCAACTCTCCTGAACTGGCTTTTCAGCTCTGAGTTGTCAGTGGTCGTGCTTTTCTACACGCTATTAAGAACGTTCACGATGCAGCATTTCTTAAGAGTGCTCCACTGAGGCCTCTTCCGATACCCCTTCCGCAAGTGTGGATGCACATACACAACAGGCAACGACAACGACCTCTTCAGGGATGCCGGACTGGCATGGTGAGATGCATCATGATTTCAGAGATGAAAATGTGCAAAAACAAAAGTATGTCATGTTCAAGAAATACCGTAAAAGAGATGTGTATGAAAAAAACGGAAGTCGTTCTCTAACCCACACCCCACAATGACTTCTACTTACATTTTCGAAGGCTAATCACTGCTAACATTCTGATCTATACCCTTCTAGTCCTTTTTCTATATGCATATGTATTTTTTTTAACAAGACAAACTATTGTTTAAAAAAATTTTTTGAATCCCATTCAGAATTCTCTATGGCTCTCAATAGTTTATACCACCAAGCAAGTCTGTTATTCCTCTCCCTTTCTTTAAAGGCAATATGCATCTGGGAGTAGGGATGGGGGAAATGCAATATAGAGAGGTAAGAAATGAAAAATTAAAGCCTCACTTTGCTACAGGTCTTTTCCACACAGTCAAGCACAGTTAACAGTTTCATGTGAAATTATAAGGCCCTGTAAGTCGTGATTCTGACTGCCATGAAACAGCAGAATTAGTAGTACTAATTAGTAGCATTAGTAGAACTGGAGAGATTCTCTCAGAATCATGCATAGAAAATGATGATGAGGCCACAGAAGTCACTGATGAACCGATAGAACAAGACTATTTAGAAACAGGTAGATGTAGTATTTTACATACAGTTCTAGTTTTACACTGCATGAAATTTTTCTGTAATAAAGTGGAGCTTTAGTTTGACAAGAGAAGCAGGTTGTAAAATAAAGTCCTTTATGGGATAAATCCTGCGAGACTTGTTCACAGGAACAAGTGATGAAGGAATGATCAGCTCCTCTGGGTCCTGCTTATTACTGACTTTTTTTTGGAGGGGGGAGTCTGGGTAATCAGTGGTTTGTGTATAGATTTTTTTAAATTTAGAATTAAGGTTTTAAACCGGACGGTATTAATTAAAAATTTTAAACTTTGAGGAGAGTATCAGATTTAGTTTATACAGACACAAGAAAGCTTTTTATCTTGTCTTTTTCTGACAGCTCTAGCAGTTTTCATATTTTGGTCATAGTTTCAACATTTGACCATGTGAATTATAGGGTTTCATGGTAGTTATATTATTTATATTTATAAATATACATTACATATATATTCATCTCTTACAGAAAACAGAAACATATAAAATTTGCCCCCTTAGAATAATATTATATATTTATATGTAATATATTATTCAAGTTATAGTATATAACACATATAATATTATATAATACGTTATATAAGACGTTATAGAATATGGTTTTATACAAATAATTATATTGTATATAATGTACACAGCATATGTTAATATAAATTATATAGTTTTAAATATATACATATATTAGTCTAAGGGAGACCATGCTATATTACCTGCTTTTATGAGATGAATTTATATTATTATATAAATTATATATATTTATAAATGGAATAATATATTTTATATATAATATATATTAAATATATTATATAGAACTATATAATTTATATATGTAGTTATATGTAATTACATATTACACAATATACATACTATACATTATACATAAACATACATATATTATTCTAAGGGGGAATGTTCTGTTTTTCTGTTTCTGGAAGAAATGAGTATATATTATTGTATATGCAATACATATTTATAAACAAAATATTATATATTCATATACAGTTTATATGCAATTATACACGACATACACTCACATGTTATGTAATATAACATACATAATATGTATTATATTTAAATACCTACTAAGAGGGAAATCTACTGTTCTAATATATTAATACATAATATATTATGTTATATGTAATAGTATAGTATATATAATACATATTATATATAATTACATACATATTATTCGAAAGGGAAAATGGTATATTTCTCTGTTCCCATAAGAGGTGCACACAGTGGATACTTTTTCTGTTGGTAATGACTGAGTTCGTCCCTCTCAAAGCAGTTTCTTTCTCTTCTGAGTAATTCAGAATCTGGTCCTTACGAAACCCTGGGAACCATAAGGCTGTTGAAACAGCAGGGTAAACACATTCCAGGAGACCTGTTCAAACTAAAATTCTTTTATAGACTTTTGTGATGTTTGAGAAAAAGAGGTCATTATAAGAAAATGTGCTTTACCTTGGAAATTGTGTTCAAACATTAGCTTTCTATTTTCTAGAATGGATGCTTATGAAGCTGACACGAGACCATCTCATAAGAACCGAGCAGGGCATTGACCTTTTGCTTGCTTTTCTGAACCTTTGTGAATACTACCTTTCTTTCTAATATATTCTAAAGTATGCAAATGTCAAGGGTATGAAACACCACTGAACTGGAGGAATGAATATATTACTATAGTAATGTACTTGAGCTAAATGACTGAAGGTGCAGGGGGTCCATAGAAACCCAATATAAATTATATTGACATTTTGAATATAACTTTGAATTAAATATTTTTATACACGAGTCTTCAGCAGCCAGTATTATATTTTTCTTTCAACAGAAAAGCATAATGATTACTCTGAACTCAATGTTTTCAAATTCACATTTTTAAAGCCATGGAAGCTATACAACTTTCCTGTCAAAATTACTGGCTGCCAAATTTATACTTGTTTCTTCAGCTGTACCTTTTGATAGTTAGAATTTTTAAATTTCTGTAAAGTAGATCTTGTAGAATGTAATATGTTGGCTGCTTTTGTAAAGCAGTATATAATTGTATAATTTCTGTACGTAAACTGAATGCGTGGGCTTTCAACACAGTATTCAAGAAAGCAATAAATATTAATGTTATATATATATAAATAACAACTGCACATACAACAATATTAGATGAATCTCACAAAATTTATCTTGAGCATAAAAAGCTGGTCACAAAAGATGTAGTATATGATTCCACTTTTGTGAAATTCAAGAAAAAGTAAAACTAATCTGTGGTGACAGAAATTAGAATAGTAATTACCTCCACTGTGTTGGAATATTAACTGAAAAAGAGAAAGAAATGTTCTATATCTTGATAAGGGTGTTGGTTACATGCATATATATATCTATATAAATAATTTCATCAAGATACACACTTTCCTTTTTCAGGCGTACATCATTATATTTTGATTTCTGTGTAGACTACATCATGTTCACCACACAAAGACTAATTACCAACCATAACCATACACACGTGCCCTGTCACCTCTTTCGCCCTCCTCCCTCCCACCTTCCCCTCTGGTAACCACCAATCTAATCTCTGTATCTATGTGTTTGTTTGTTCTTGTTGTTTTTATCTTCTACATATGAGTCAGATCACACAGTATTTCACTTTCTCCCTCTGACATTTCACGTAGCGTAATACCCTCAAGCCTCATCCACCTTGTTGCAAATGGCAAGATCTCATCTTTTTTTATAGCTGAGTAGTGCTCCATTGTGTACATATATCACATCTTCATTATCCATTCATCCCTTGATGGGCACTTAGGTTGTTTCCAAGTGTTGGCTATTGTGAATAACGCTGCAATGAACATAGGGCTGCATATATCTTTACGCATTCGTGTTTTCATGTTCTTTGGATAAATACCCAGCAGTGGAATAGCTGGATCATATGATAGTTCTATTCTTAATTTTTTGAGGAACCTCCACACTGTTTTCCATCATCAAGATATATACTTAAGATTAGTGTATGTCTCAATAAAAGTATAATTATATACATGTGTATATATGCACACTCATATATAGACATACATATATAATTACATTTTTACTGAGATACACAAATACAAAAATAGTGTAAATTGCACTAATGTATACACACCCACACATGTATGCAAACATCTTAAACAATGACTTTAAACTGGAATTTCATAGTAAACATCATTTTATGTTTGAAATTTATTTAATCCACAGAATTTAGGATCCACTATAGGATCTCAACCTAAGAACACACATTTTAGCTAAAGAATTCCCATGCTTCCCCCCTTTGATGGACTACAGAAAGTGGCCACAGTTCGCTGCAATTCCTGCCATCAAGATATGGAGGCTGTTCTCTACTCCTTGAATCTGGACTGGGTTTGTAATTGACTTTGCGCAAGAGAATGAGGTAGAAGCCACATTATACCAGTTTTGAGCCTGGGCCTTTAGGGGCTCTGCATTCTGTTGCTTGCTGCTTTTGGGATCCTTGAACTGCCACCATGTGAACAAGCTTGAAGTAGCCTGCTAGAGAAGGAGACATCACGTGGAGCCACGCAGCCACGTCATTTTAGACTAGCCGATCCTCGGATGCCCAGTAGCTGCCCCCAGATGTGTGAGTTAGCCCAGCTGAGATGAGTTAAGCCTGTCCCTGATTAGCAGAACCATCTAGTTAAGCCTGACCCGAATTCACGAACCACATTAGGATAAGCTAAGTAAATGGTTGCTGTTATAAGTTACTAAGTTTTTGGGTGGTTCGTAACACAGCAAAAGTTAGTTGACATCAATCCATTATAATTTTTTACCTGAAAGAGTAAATTTTTAGGAGAATACTGCCATCTCTGTGCCAATATTAAACGTATAACTTCGCAATCTGTTGACTGAGAAATATGAGCATTTGTTAAACACCCTTACCTCAATGGGATTCTGACAGTAAGGCTGTCTTCTAGAAGCAGGAAATGACATTGCAATAATACACTCTGGAAGTCAAAATAGTCACTATTGCAAATGTCATTACAGATGTGAAACAATAAATGAGAACTTAATTTACATATAACCAGACTCTTTTTTCATAAAAAAGAACTTTCAGGATTGGGAATGACAGAAAAATAAAGCTAACTAACCATCAGGATACTCAATATAACATACTAAAATATCCAGTATAATGACCTTTAAACTCACATAGCATTCCCAAGACTTAACTGGCTCCAGCCAAATGCAACAGATTCCTGTTGATCTCAGGCTGGAGATCCCCCTGTGGTGAGAATTTCTTTCTTATTTAAACACTAAAGAAAGAAGATCTGGGCTCCAGCACTTGTGGGAACCCCAGGGTGCTTTCCAGTGTTCCTGAGTCAGAAACCTGAAACCCACAACACAACGACCTTTTTCTCTGGGGTTCTAGGAAGAGAACTGGTCTCTCTGAGATCCCTGAGACCCAGGATAACTACTAGAACTCAATAAATTCTAAACCAAGCAAATGGAGTCAGCTGAAAATTCCCTCAACTCCCTGTACTGGAACCAAGTAGCCCCGATTTGAGATGACAATGAAGATTTTCCACCGTCAGGGTTAAACTACAAATATCTCACACTACCATAGTGGTATATGTCTTCACAGATAAAGAATGCTTTGAAAGAACGTTGCTTAGCCAAGGCAAGAACAAAATAAACATATGATGACTCACACGCAAGAAAAATGTGAAGTTAATGTAGGTAAATCAATAATTAAACTTGACAGACCAGTAATATAAGTAAGATTTAAGTCAAATCCATCCTTCTTGTATCGCCGTGTGTTTCTTGTAGCCTGAGAGTTTAAAACACTCATTAATTGGTAAAATATAAATCAACATAAAAATAAAGAACATTATACCCATATCTACAACACTCGCCAGTATTTTCTGAAACACAAACAATTTTCTGAATAAACATGTTTTGCCCACTTACCATCTTTCTCCTCTGTGTTTACATATATCCTGTTTGATTCTCCACGTTATAAACTCTCAGCAGAAGGATAATTTGTAGAGGTCGAAAAAACATTGCCAACCTAACAATAAAAAAGATCCAATTTTGCTTCAGAAACAGAGGATGTTGTCAATATGGACTAAGTCTAGAGCAGTGGTTCTTAACCAGGGGCAATCTTGCACACTGGCCCCCTCTCCCCCAGCCTGCCACCCACTCACCCAGGGGATATCCGGCAATGTCTGGAGACAGTCTTGCTTATCACAACTCTGTGTGAGGGGCTGCTGCTTGCATCTCGTGGCCGAGGCCAGGAATGCTGCTAAACACAGGACAGGACAGCCCCCATAACAAAGAACTATCTGCTCCAAAATCTCGATAGTGCTGAGGTTGAGAAACTGCTCTAGAGAAAGAGTTATATGATGGACGCTCAGAATTTGTGGATTTAACTTCTGTGGCTTAAGATTAGCATTTTTCAATCTTTTCCCCATCAAAGCAAACTGAGGGTTCTCGGTCACCTGTGTTCCTCCCCCCAGTAACAGAGGTGCACTACACTGCTGACACACATCAGGCAGGCAGCAGACTGAGATCCTTCCCAAGTGTGCCAGCCGCTGTCTCTCCTACCATCAGAAGAAAACACAGTGCAGAGAACTGATGGTTTGGACCAGTGCTTCTCTGACGTGAGTGCGCACACTGACTCAGTAGGTCACTGGGGCCTGAGGTGTTTTTCTCCCCGCGTTTCCAGCTCTTAGATGACGCCGAGGGTGTGGGTCAGAGGACCACACTGGCTCCAGTTATCCTCAAACAACGCCAAAAGCCTATCACACAACGTCAAGTTTCACCAGGACCTGAACTGAGGTCCTGGGAACCGGAGTGCAGAAAGAAGAAAGCTACTTGATGAATAGATCGGCCTCGTGAGCCAGCCAACATCTACATTCCCGTGCACATTTGCTCTTCCTTCCCTCATGGCCACAGCAGAAAGAAGAAGAAGAAAAAGAAGCCACGAGTCCCTCGCACACATTTTAGTTTCCTGATCCCTAACAGTTCTAACTGCCTCAGCTTTCTTCACTCCGACGACACTGCAAAATTCCACCTGTGTTGCTGTCCATGTCACCTGGTTTTCTGTTCCATTTGCTGTTTTTTTAGAGAATTATCATTGGAGTTACTCAAATTTTACATACGCTCAAAACAATACTCTCTTGGTTATAGGGAAAACCTAGGAATTTCATGTGTAAGGAATTTGTGGAGGAATCTCAAATGGGAATTTAGTGGGAATTTCAAAAGGTAGAGAAGTTAAAGTCAGCACAAGAGGCAAAGTCCCCAGTTTCTTCTTTGGGTGCTCCATCTTCCTCATTCAACTGAAGGTACTGAGTGTGCTCACCCTTCCTGGGTCCCTTAATACCACTGCCCTTTAGTTTCTCAGTAGGTGGAAATTTATCTAAACGTTTCATTGTCAGGCAGCTTACTTGGCACAGAATCAGCATGCTCAGAGTTAAAAAGATTACACAAAATGAAAGCCACAGAAAATGCAAAAAAAGAGAGAAAAACTTGAAGAAAAGTGAATCATATGTTTCTTACCTGGGGATAAATTTATAAGAATTGAAATCATAGAACATGTAAGTTACATCAATCGGTAGCTTCAGCACAATAATGACAGCATAAAACAGGTTACGAGAAGCCGAAAAATACTTCTGTATCCTATAATGTAAAACAAAAAATATAAGTTTATGCTCTCCGAAAGAAGAGATAGGGAAATTTTAAGAGCAAAACTTATTTGAATCATCCCCATTAACAATTCTACTTTAATGAATTATCTAAAATGCATTTACTAGACTAGACTAAGGGAAAATATTCATATTCATCATTTTACACATATATATATGACAAAAGCATCAAGATGGCAATTTAGGTTTGGGTAAGAGACATAACCAAACCGTTGAACAAGAGGCAAGCAGTGCCTTCACGTAGGTGGGAGAGAAAGGTGGGATGCTGGGCAGCACTGCTGGGCAACGGAAGCTGAACATGTCACAGCATTAGCGTAGCTGGGCTGGTGAGGAGGGTAGAAGAGGAGCTTGTGAGAAGGGGACAGGTCCACTTTTTTTGGCCTGCGAACTCATCATCTGGCTTTGTACTCACAGTGGAATCCCAATGGGCTGGTATGGCCTCCTCTGCACAAAGCTGAACTTCCACCCACTGCACCTTCCTCCCCAACACTGGCTCCTTCAGCCATGGGCACTGGTGCTCCAGGGGAAACTCCTTCCAATTCTGGGGTGGCCCCTTTCAGAATCTGAGTGACCTGGGAGTGGGCAACTGTCCTTAGCTCAAGGGCATGAGGGGAGAAGTTCAGCAGGAGAGGAATCGAGCTGCCTCCTGAAATGCTCTGGATGAAGTGAGGCTGGGGAATTTAGTCTCGGACTCCCAAGAAGTCCAGCTCCATCCACCTTCCCAGAAAGCCAGCAGCAGAGAAAATCAGCTGCTGCCTCGCTATCAAGCCTCACTGAGGGGATGAGCACGCCTCAGATCTCCTGCGTACCTTAACAAAAGTTTTTATTTTAACTGAGGTAGGGAGTTATTCAGGGTCTATTATCTAGTATTTCATACGCTGTCAGCTTTTATTTAGATTCAGCTCTTAATGGAAGTATTAATATTTATACCTCACATACATGTTCCTCTTAATAATGTGCACGTAGACACATCAGCTGCCTGGCCCCATTTTGCAAACCCTTTAAGTTTTACGTGTTGAAAGAACCATCTAGAATACATTACTGGAGACTAGAGTCCCAGCTACAACAAGAACATTAAAGCCTGATCTAGGAGAAATTGGGATTTGGATAGTTGTTTCTCTGGTGGACCATGCCTTCGAGGAGAATTATTTTGATAAAGAGGGACACATTTGGTTGCATTGACCCGGTAATTACTTTGGGATGCTCATAGCAGTACAAAATAGCTTTATGTGTGTCTAAAAAATTAATCAAACTTACCCTTCTACAAATACTCGAAGGACGACATGTGTCAAAAAAAATACAGTGAAGGCTAAACAAATCGAACGATATTCCAAATGAACGTGCTTTGTGGTAGATGAGACATACTGATCCACGACAATAAGGAACAGATCCATGAAGGCAAGGAAAATTGAAATGACTCTACAACAAAGAAATAAATAAATAGAATAAAGATAAAGCGGTTTTCACCCCTATAGTTAGACTACATTTAGGCCAATGATCTGATACTAAAATGTCATTATTTAGAATTAAACGGTCAGTGGTAGGGAGAACTGCATTGCCTTAGAATCGCAAAAGAATTACTCAGTTTTCACCCATACAAGCAGTTGTTAGGAAAATAAAATTCCCATCAAACGACTCTATGTTATCATGCCCTTTTATAGTAGACACATCAGACTAACACTCCAAGAAAGAATTAGCAAACTGAATTAAAATTACATGTCTCTGCTTGTAAACTCTTCTTAAAATTTGAAAATTTTATAAGGGGCTTCTACCAATTTTTCATAATAAATAAAAACTCCTTAATCTTGATAAATTTTAAGAATTTAGTAATAACAATCAAGTGAAAGCATGACTAACATAAGCCCTTAAAAGATCACTTTGACCAGTAAGAATTTGTTACCAGGGAGATTTTCAACAAATATATGATTACATATTGATGGATGCTTCTTGCACAGTGCTGGGCACATGAGAAGGAACTCAATTCCATAAACATATACATGATTGAACTCTAAAGCCTTTCTTTTAGCCTCACTCCTAAGCCTTTCTCTTATATATTCTAAACACATTCTCCATAAATTCACTGTACTGTTTGTACAGTCTACGAAGATGAATTAATTAGTCTTTAAAGTACTATTTTACAATTGCAATACAAATGAAGATATTATAAATTTAAAAGGAAGCAAGCGTATTGCGTGAATCTGTATGATAGTATGAAATCTTACCATCAGGTGGAGAAGAAGCCTAAGTAGAATGCTTCCAGAATTAAGGAATTATTCTAGATAAATAAGATATTTTATAAAGCAATTTACCTATAATTATAGAATTTTAAAGTGCATGCTTCATTATTTTTATTTTTCTGGGTAGAAAAAATATATTAATATGTCACTATTAGACTTAGGTAAATGCCATTTCTTTGCAATCCTTAATGTTCAGCTTAAACTAAAATTCCAAGATAAATTAGATTACATTAAATGGGGCACAGGGGCTATTTAGCAACATACTGACAGTGGAAATGCTTTTTTTCCCTCCTAGATCCTTCCTCATTAAAAAATATTGATATTAAATGGATACATATTTAATTACATCCTTTTCTAAGGTCTCACATACCGAAATGGGTAAGATGATACAATTGAGTCAACAATTCTCGTCAAGTTTTCACTGCAAAAAGAAGTAAAAATAAGATTCCAGAGTTTTCAAGTTGATCACAGGTTTCTTCTAACATATAATATGAATTTCACCAATAAACAAAGGCCTTTATAAATATAATTTTAAAAGAAAATTCTTCAGAACTTGCATAACAAAGTGCTTTTTACCAATAACTAAAATTTTCACCTTTCTGCTTCATGATTTTTTTTACTTTCATATGTGGAACATATGTGAATAAAACACTGAACTTTGGACATTTAGTAACATTTCCCTTGCCTATAAAGCCCCAAACCCACCTTTATGGTAATACTAAACTCGGGGTCATCAACTAAGGAACATAGCACGGAGACAGAAGAGAGTGGCAGAAGAGAACTGTGGTCTCCCATTAATGAGCTGTGGGATCCTGGACAAGTCATCAAACCTTGGCCAGACTTGTTTCCACAGCAATAACATAAGGGACTTCAGGAATGGGTAGGAAACACCCATCTTGTCCTGTAATATTCATCTCTTGAAACAAGACACCCCGTGAACACGACAAACATTCATGAGAGTCACATGTGGAGTTGCAAGTGCACTCTGGAGGTAAGGAGCTTTAGTAACATACATTTAAAAGGAGAAACAACCTAGACACTGGGCTCCTTCCATTAAAAGAAGGAGGAAGAGGAGCCTCTTTGATGAAGCCCACAGTTATGCCTCATTTTACCCTATGGCTAGAGACAAGGTAGCTGTTGCGGAGCAATTTCAATGCCCTGCTGAATCCTCCAACACGGGCCGCTAATTCCACCCCAAGTGGGAGGCAGTGCTCATAGCCTGCACCCAAGACGGAAGAATGGAGATGATGCATGATGAACAGAACTAGGGCACTGCCAAAATTGGCCACGGATGAATACTGTGAGGCTATCCTGGGATATAAGAGCTCCCCACTCCCTCTAATCTCTCCCTCCTCCACCTGCACCCAGGCTTAGGGAGCTGAGGCCAATGTGGATGGGGAACTGATTGACCAAAAGAGGTGAATTCTCCCCTAAGGTTGCCATTCTCTTAATACAAGCCCCTTCTCATTCCACACAGACTACTGGATCTCTGGATAGCAAAGAAATGTTATAATAAATCTGAACTTGGCCTGACAAAGTGAACATCCAGAATCTTGCCTGACAGAATCATGGGGGCACGATGGTATGACTTGCGATGGCTTTAGCCCCTCCTATCTCTTTCAATGCCTCCCCAAACTACCCCAAGTAAATGTACAATTCAGATTTTTAAAAAAGAGTGTGCTACGTAAATGGAAGTTCAAACAACATGTGTAGAATTTGCAGGGAAAGGACTGTGACTCAATAATTCTATATCCAGGAAAAGCACTGTTCCTAGTTGGGAGCAACAGACAGATACTCTCCAACATGCAGCTACTCAAAGCATAGCAGCCACGTACCTTTCCTAAAAACAGTGACTCAAAGTGCTGGAGCCAACTGAGCAATGAATCCAAATGAAGAATGCAGGAATAAGAAAGATACCTTACAGAGAAAAGATTAAGAAATAGAACCATAAAAATTCACAACTAAGTCTAAATAATCATTGTTAATGTAGTACATGCAAATGTAAACAAATGATTCTAAAAGCATCGATAATCTAAAATTCTCGATGGGAGTATGGATTTAAATTTGCAGGTTTTCTCACACCATTTAGGATTTAAGGTTTGTAAGAAGATAGAAGTAAAAGCATGTCTCATTTCTTCTCTTTCCCGGATACAAGTCCAGTTTTAATGTGGATATTGATGGAGAAACAAAGGTACAATTATGTTCTCTAAAAATAGGTTTATACCTTTCATAGCATTAAAAATCGAAAGGAATAAAAACAAATTAGTAAATAGCAAAACACAGAACAATTTAAACAGAAAATATAAAGAAAGTGTCTAAATTTTAGCTGGATGGAGTATATTCCTGGCTGAAGGTTTTTGTCTTTCAGTATTTGAAAGTATCATTCCACTGTCTCCTAGCCTGTAAGGTTTCTGCTTGGAAATCCGCTGAAAGCCTGATAGGGGTTCATTTGTAGGTTATTTTCTTCTGCCTTGTTGCCCTTAATATTTTTTCTTTGTCATTGACTTTTGCCACGTTTACTAATATATGCCTCGGAGAAGGTATTTTTATATTGATGTAATTAGGAGTTCTATTAGCTTCATTTACTTATAATTCCAGCTCCTTTCCCATGTTTGGGAAGTTCTCAGCTACTATTTCTTTGAACAAGCTCTCTGCTCCTTTCTCCCTCTCTTCTCCCTCTGCAATACCTATCATCCTTATGTTGCATTTCCTAATTGAGTTGGATATTTTTCAGAGAATTTCTTCATTTCTTTTTAGTCTTAGTTCTCTCTCCTTCTCCATCTGAAGCATTTCTATATTTCTGTGCTCTAAATGGCTATTTCCGTCCTCCATAACATCAGCTCTGTTATTTAAGGTCTCCAGATTTTTCTTTCCCTCATTCATTGTGGTTTTCATCTCCAACATTTCTGATTGGGTTTTTGTTTGTTTTTTTGGTGAGGAGGATTGCCCCTGAGCTAACATCTGTGCCAATCTTCCTCTATTTTTATGTGGGACACCTCCACAGCATGGCTTGATGAGTGGTGCATAGGTCCGTGCTTCCGATCTGGACCAGTAGACCCCGGGCCGCCGAAGCGGAGTATGCGAACTTAACCACTACGCCGCCGGGCCAGCCCCTATTTCAAAATATTTTACAACTTCTCTTGAGATTTCTACTTTGACTAATGTGTTACTGAGAAGTGTGCTGTTTAATCTCCAAGTATTTTGAGATTTTCAAGCTATCTTTCTTGTATTGACTTCTACTTTAATTCCACTCATGTCTGACAGCATACTTTGAATGATTCCTATACTTCAAATTTGTTAAGATGTGTTTTATGGCCCAGAATGTGATCTATCTTGGTGAATGTTCCATGTGACCTTGAGAAAAATGTGTACTCTGCTCTTGTTAAATGAAGTATCCTATACATGTCAATTAGATCCAGTTGATTGAAGGTGCTGTTCAGTGCCACTATATCCTTACTGACTTTTTGCCTGCTGGATCTATCAATTACTGATAGAGGGGTGTGAAAGCCTCCAACTATAAGAGTGGATTTGTCTATTTCTCAGTTTTTACCTCACATATTTTGATGTTCTACTGGCAGGTGCACACACATTAGAATTGTTATGCCTTCTTAGAGAATTACCTCCTTTATCATTATTTAGTGTCCCTCTTAATCTCTAATAATTTTGTTTGCTCTGAAGTCTGTCGTGTCTGAAATTAATATAGCTACTCCCACTTTCCTTTAATTATGTTAGCATGGTATATTTTTATCCATTCTTTTACTTTTAATCTACCTGTGTCTTTAAATTTAAAGTGGGTTTCTTATGGACAATATATAGTTGGGTCTTGTTTTGTTATCAAAACAAGTTAGTCTCTGGCTTTTAATTGGTATGTTTAGACCATTCACATTTCAAGTGACTGTCAATATTGTCCGATTAATAGAAGTTTTTTCTTCTTCTCAAGTTCATTTTTAAAAAGATATTTGGCTATATCACTGAAAATCAAGACTCCCCTTCACCTAAACCACTGGATAAGGTAATTTAATCTCTCTACAATTTAATTTCTTCATCTATAAAATAAAACACATGCAAAATGTTCTTTCCATCTGTCAGCATCCTAAAATCATGCTGAGTATTCACCATTTCACAAATAATATTTGCTTTTGACAACCTGCCCTCTTCACCACTGTTATGCAAAACAAAATCAGTATGTGACAACAGTATAACCTCATCCCTAGGTATTTGTTCCTGAGGAAGATTCGCCCTGAGCTAACATGCGTTGCTAATCTTGCTCTGTTTTTCTTTTTTTTCATCTGGGCAGCCGCCACACCACGGCTGCCAACAGATGAGTGGTGTACATCCACGCCCGGGACTCAAACCTGGGCTGCCGAAGCGGAGCATGCTGAACTTAACCACTAGCCCACCGGTGCTGGCCCTACCTGATCCTTATTTTTAATTTCAAATACATCACCTCCCCTCATGTTAATCTTACTGAGAAAAACACACCTTAGGTCCCAGCCTTCAGTGAAGGTGACTGTATGATACATCACACAAGCCAGGACACTTGAGAGTGAAAAGGACACATGCTGAGATAACAGCCACAGACTGAGAAGGTCCTGAGCAAAGCTTCAGCCCTTCCCTAATACGAGATGCCACACAGAGTAGCCAATAGCCACAAGGAATGAAAGCTCACAAGTCAAAACAGTTAGATACCTGAGGAGTACAACTACTGAAAATGAAATACAACAAACTCAAGAACACGTACCATCTGAAGCAGAACTACTGGAACATACTGACCAAAATTCTAAAATAAGCATGAGAAATACACTAAAAGATACAAGGGAAGGTGTTTGTAACATGATTGAGAATGAGAAATCATCAGGGTAAAACTTAAGAGGAAATCTTAGGTGTAAAGTATCGATGTTAAAGAATTAATTCATGGGATAAATAATAGTGTGGCTACATGTGAAAAGCAAACTAGTTTCAAGTTGGAAGGTGAGATTGAGAAACTCTCCCAGAAAATAGTAGAAAAGAATCAAGTGAGAGAACATACAAAAGAAAAGCCAAGTGAACTGGAGGGTCAAGAAAGATATCTGGCGTGTGGATTAAATGAAATCCAAGACATTCAAGATAAATGAAAAAAGAAAATGCAGAAGAGGAAATATTCAAAAAATAATAAAGACAATTTTCCCAAAGTTAAAGAAGGAAGTAAGAAATTAGCTTTAAAGGATTCATGGATATGAAGAGAAAATTCTAAAAGCTTCCAGAAGGAGCTAAGAGAACAAGAATAGACTGACACCATATTCCTCTACACCAAACAGAACATATCTTGTTTGAGGGCACACAGGTAACATTTATGAAAATAGACCATATATTAGGACATGAGGAAAGCTTTAGTAACGTCCACAGGATCGATATCATATGGATGGTCTCTGACCATATTGCAATGTGGATAGTCTTCTAAAACCTGATGTTTGTAACTAAATAGCTGATTACTAAATAACTCAAGTTAAAAATTAAATCATGAAGAGAATTGAAAAGTGCTCAGAAACGATTGATAATAAAATAACATTTGTGGAACACAATGAAGCAGTACTTAGAGGAACGTTTATAGATTTAGAAACATTAATCAGGGCCACAAAGGTTAACATTTAACTAATGAGATTGGAAAAAGAGCAATGGGGAAAACTCAGTGAAATAATGAGGAAGCAAAACATACAGCAGAGGAGTTCAGAAATCACCGACCTAGACAACAACAACAACAAGGAAACATGGAGAAGATTGTGATCAAAGAAAAATACGGCTCTTTGAAAAGATTAGTAAGATAGACCTGTGAAAATACTGATCAAGAAAAAAAAATAAAGTGAAGATTCAAATAAAGAAACTGTAGAAGAAGATGGCAGAACTATACCACAACTGAAATTTTTAAAAAAGATTATTATATTCAATTATACAGTAATAAATTTGAAAACTTAGATGAAATGGAAAAATTTCTAGACAAATACAAAACACTAACATTGGAGCAAGAAGAAACAGAGAAACAGAATACCCAATTAAGTAATAAATTGACATGGTATTTAAAGTTCTCTCCTACCCTATAAACCACAGGTCTACATGGTTTTGCTTTTCCAACTGTTTTAGAATCTCGATAAACTTACTCCAAAATATATGTCAAGGTATAAAGTTCAATTAATAACTTACTTAATCTTGCTCTACCAGAGTAATAAAAGCAATATGGTGATGGCACAAGAATCAGTGGAACAAAAAAATGAGTTCAAGGGGACCGGCCCGGTGGCGTAGCGCTTAAGTTCACGTGCTCCACTTCTGGCGGCCCGGATTCACAGGTTTGGATCCCGGGCGTGGACAGACACACCGTTTGTCAAGTCATGCTGTGATGGCGTCCCATATAAAGTAGAGGAAGATGGGCACAGATGTTAGCCCAGGGTCAATCTTCCTCAGCAAAAAGAGGAGGATTGGCAACAGATGTTAGCTCAGGGCTAATCTTC